>JAAVMX010000001.1:22400000-23000000 GCA_012934285.1 Ophiocordyceps sinensis | reverse complement strand
ACAGGCAAAGGCCCGGAGCCTGCTTCGAGAAAATGTGTCACTGTCTAGGCCCCCCTCAACTGCCAGGAACGAGAGACGGCCGCCCGCGCATGTCTCGGGCGGATGAAGCATATCGGGCAGATGAAGCAACAATGCCGGGGCCGAGGATTCCAAGACTGGGTGCGTCGGTCCACAGAGGGTCACGGAGAGCAAGGGAAAAAAGGTCATTTGGTCTGTGGCTTCGGGTCGTTGGGACTGCGAGGGAACCCGGGATGCAAAGGGTGCGGCGCTGGGGTCCCCGGCGCTGGGCGGAAGCGAGGGTCCTTGACGCAGGTGCAACGTGGGCTCAGCCAAAAGGGGCTGCTCAGCCAAAAGACCCAAAAGGCGACTGGCCACGGGTGGGCGGTGGGTCACCGGGCGTGGTGAAACGAAGCGGTGGACCGTGGATGCCACGGTTCGTCGCGGATAGAATGAATGGATACTATTGTACATATAAGCACGCTGGCATTGGGGCGACAGGAGACGATGCCACTATTCCACGTCGTTGACGTGCCACGGAGGGGGTCTAAGCTCTACAAAACCGGTGCTGTCACCCATGCACGATTACGCGACCGTGCGTGTGCAGAAATGACAGGCGAGAAGAAGCAAAAAAAGAACAGGATCCAGACAACGGTTGTAGATCCGTGGCCTGTCTGCTTCCTTTTGCTCGGCTGCCATGGGCCGATGAATGCCTGAGCGTCCCGGGGGCACGTTTCAGGGACGCGCGGCGGCGGGTCTGCCCGTTGGCTGGGGTTGTAGATTGTTGCGTGTGTTGGTTTGGTTGACGAGAATCGCGGAGAACTCTGCGCGGCTCACGTCCCCGCCAGCGGCTTCCTCCTGTAAAGGCCGACCAACCACAGGGCCCGCGCCCCTGGCGCTATCGGAGGATCGGCTGTACGGAGTGACGTGCATGCCCAAGCCACAGGCTAAGCCCGGCTCATGCATATCCTTTCCGGAACGGCTTCTTACGGCAATTACGGCAGCTCATCGACATATTGTTCTCGTCAGAAGGACCAACAAGGGAGACGAGGATAATCCCTCGTTCTCTTGGTCCCTTGAAGATGACCACCACATAAATGGACGCCAGAACCTAGCACCCGTCGGGTACCGCCGGTGAAAATATACATTGGTAGGTCGAATGAGGGAGGTAGTACCTACGAGTTACGGTAACTGCTACCAGTAGTACTACCAGTATGTACGAATACCTCGGGAGGCAATTGACGTCGCCCGTCAACTCTGCACCTGGTGATTCCGGGCCTGTCCGGGCACATATGCGCGACACACGCGCATCCTTGTCGAGGCGAGCCGTGCAGGGACCCTCAGGGAACAGGGAACAAAATCGACCGTCCGAGAAACATTGTCGTCCGTACCTGGCGCTACTCTCCCGCTTCCTCCCGCTACCTTATCGCTACCTAGGTAGGTAGGTACCGACGCCGACTCGCTGCTAGTAGTACTACTAGCTTCTGGGGGAGCAACTGCACTAGAGAGCCCTAGCACAGGGTTGGCAGGCATTCTGCTCGTCCCCCGGCGACCGCCCTCGACCTGCCGATTATCAAACAACACCAGGTATTGGCGAGGTACCCTTTATTCAATACCAGGAGCTTCTTCCTCTTCCGCCACTCTCTGCTGCCCTTGCCCTCCTCCTTCTCTCCTGCTCCTCCACCACGGCCATCACCACCACCACCACCACCACCACCACCACTGCCCGTGCAGTCGCTTCCGTGTCATCCCCCGCCTCAGCTCCCCCTCCAAATATTCAGGCCTCGGTTGCTCCAGGCCGCGTCCGCTCCCCCCTGGCGTCACCATGGCCCGAGAACGCTGAGCGCCTGCCTCTCCTCTCCTCGTCCTCCAGTCGGCCGTCTCCTTGTTTCCCTTCTCTCGCCGATCGATTGGACTACTCCCTCTTCCACCCCGAGCGGCGAGCTATCAAAACGACCATCGCCCATAACAAGGGGGAGGGCTGGCGGCTCTCTGGGACTGCGCCAGCCAAACAGCATCCTCTCCCAGCGTCGCCTCGGGACCCCATCGTCGTTTCGCCCCCCTCGCTCTCTGCACCCCGGTTTCCTTTGTTGTTTCTACTCACCCCTTGTTTCCCGATTGCCTCCCGCGGCCCGTTGCCGACTCCTCCAAGACACTGGAACAGGGCAAGTCGCGTCGATAGCCCGTCCAATACATTCTTTCCACTCTCCCTTGGGCGCATTCCAGTCGTCACCACCATCCTTGCACCTCTCTGGCCGGTAACATCGAGAGCTCACGGGCCTGTCCCGCGCTCTTGGACCTTGGACGTATTGGCGTTGCCAAGCTTCCATAATGGTGGCTGCATCTCGCTCCCAGCCCTTAATTCCCCCCACCCTGTCCCATAAGCATCGTCGCCATCGCCGCCACGACCTGGGCGACATCATCGACTGGCTCACCAGCATGGGCCTCCTCAGCGCCGACGCGTCTGACCCAGATTCCCCAAACAACACCCCCAGCTTGCACGACGACGACAACGACGACATTCAGCAAGAGGGTGATGCCCGGCGCAACCGAGCTGTCGCCAACTCCAACATGGCGCAGCGTCCCGCCTTTTTTCGCGCGCCAGAGGCTGACGTGGGCTCAGACGACGTGGCTACCGTTGTCCACATTGTCTACAAGACGCTGGCCCCGACCTTCAAAGGCCCCATTGCCGGCTACTCGACCTTGTTCGAGGATGACAATGTCCCTCCTCCCACAGCCGCTCCGCGAGCCCCGCCGGCCGCTCAAACACCCTCGCCCGACCCAGCTCCGTTTCCTGCCCCGAGTGCAGCGCCCGAGGCCGCCTCTTTCGACAGCGAGAGCGCCAAGTCGCCCAACCGATCCTCCTCTGCCAGAACCTCTGCGTCCAGCAGGCCGGGCCTCTCCAACACGTTTCGAGCGGTCCTCGGCAGCCCGGTCACTGGCCAGCCCTTGATGCCCATTGCAACGGATCGGGTAGCCCTGCTGCCGTCGCCATCCCGACACTCGGCTTCTGGTTCCGCGGCCGACATGGAGATGAGCAGCAAGGGCAGCGCCGACGCCAGCTCGGGTTCCAGCCCCGGCGTCAAGACGGGCATCGCCTTTGGCGTCCTCGGCGGGGTCATCGCCGTTGTCCTGCTCGCCTACTTCCTCTTCAACCGTCGCCGGAAGCAGGCTGCCGCACGCATCAGGCTCGACGACGGCGACGAAAAGATTCATTCGGGCTACAACGCGGGCTCCAACCCCTATGAAACCCCCTCGATGCGCGGCGACGACAAGGCTCCTCGCATCAGCCTGCGGCCCATTGGACAATTCACCCCTGTCGGACTCGGCACTTCGTGGGACCGCCCGTCCACCAGCCGGAGCGGCAACTCGGCCAACCCCTTTGGCATCCAGAGCGATCGCGTCCCTTCGACCATTGCCGAGGAGCAGAGTACGCGCAGCAACAGCTCTTCCCCCGCCACTCTCTTTGAGTCAGGGCGTGCCCCGGGAAGCCCATTTTCCCAAGACGCCCTCGATATCAACGGTCGTGCCGTGGCCGCGGGCGCTGCGCTTGGCGTTGCCACTGGCACTGGGCTGTCGCGCAAGACGTCGATGCGCAAGGACGGGCCCAACAACGTGGACCTGACGTTGCCGAGGCGGAACATGTGGGCGTCACACTCACCACCGAGCCCCGCCGGGACCGAGTTTAGCATGTCGTCGGTGCCGGCCGGCTCGGCTCCACCCGTCACCAACGGCGCCATGGCCATCGAGGCGGCCGGCGGACCCGCCAACTCGGGCGTCCACCGCGTCGAGCTCGAGTTCAAGCCGACGCTCGCGGACGAGATGGAACTACGCATCGGGGACCTGGTTCGCCTGCTTCGCAAGTACGACGACGGATGGGTAAGTCTCGGAGCATGCGAGAGTCCTGGTCAAATGCTAATACACCGGGCAGTGTCTGGTGATCCGCCTCAACCGTTCTCAGCAGGGCGTCGTGCCTCGGACGTGCATATCGTCTCGCCCACTCAAGCCGCGGCTCGCCCCGGGCGCCACCCGTCCCGGACCTCCTGTGAACCCGAGCGGCCAAGCCCGAGGCCCCGGCTCAGCCAACGGAGCGAAACCTGCTCCTTCCGAGGCTTCACGGCTCAGGGTGATGCAGAGCTCCGGCTCAACCTCGCCCACGGGCCTCAACCTGCGAGCTCAGTCTCCGGGACTGAGACTGCAAGGAGCCTTGATGACGCCTCCACCACCAGGACCACCGCCACCTCAACCACCACCACCGCCACCTGGACCACCACCGCCGGGAACCCTCGGCAGGAAGCCGGTGCCTGGGCAGAGTTCCGGGATCCGGTCAAACTGGCTAAAGGAGCCATGACGGCAGGCATATTGATGAGGCTCACGGCCCGAGGACTCGGTTCGCTAAAAGGAAGCAAAAAGGCATGGCGTTTTGATTGAAACGGAATACGACGTGGATAACGCTCAAGGCCCTTCGGGGCCAATTCTCATGATGATTGAGAAGGTATTTTTTGATAATTTCACTCTTCTCGACACACATTCATACCCATTTTTGGAGGGATTCACTCCCCCGGCGCCTACGTTGGCAGATCTAGTTTTCTTTACTTAATATATCCTCTTAGATGGCGGGCGGCCATTGACGGCTGCTCGCTTGTCCCAAAGCTTTGATGTGCGTTTGAATCTGGTGGCAACGATGCACTTGACGTCGGAAACGTGATGCGAAGCTGTTGATGGCGCGTGGGAGTGAATTCGTTTGCGGAAGAGACGGGGGTTGGAGGCGCTTCTTTTGGAATGGCTTCTTTGCGAGTAAGGCGATGAATCACGAGGTTGAGTTGCGACTGGAAGGTCATTGTCGACTGGGTGGCTGCTGCCATTTGCGTCTTCTATTGTCCGGGCAGCATTCTGGGAACCTGCCTGCCACCCACCCCCCGCTCCTTCACCTTATCGTCGATTCCTCGCCCCCTCTTCCAAATTTCATCCCCATCCGCCAACCTCACTTTTGTCCTGTGTCCTATTGCCTCTCCGTCTCCTACAGGTTCAAAGGCCAATCAAGAACCAGAATCATTACGAACAAGGCCTTGCCGAAAGTCGGTGCCTTGCTCTTGCGGGCAGCAGCTGCTCCTCGTCGACTGCGCATCCAAAAACAAGAAACACGCAGCGAAGCGAAGCCCGAGGAAGCGAGAAAGTCGAGACCAAAGCTCGGAAACTCAAGTCAAGCGAAAAGACGATGCATCCCGCAAGACTCATGCTCTCGACGGCCGCCGTCGCCGTGTCAGGCCCAGACGCCCGCGTAGGCCTCCCCAAGAAGGACGCCGGCGCGGCCCACGCCGTCGTCGTCGCCGATGGCTTGGTCGTGCCCCCCCTGGCGGGCGGCATCTTTGTCATTCCCACGGCGGCTGCCGAGACCAAGGCGGCCAAGGCTCCTCCTCGTCGTCCCACTCCCGCCCCCGCGCCGGCGGATGTTGGCCCTGGAAGTGGCAGAGAGGGCGGTGGCAGCGACGCAGACGACGGGCCGCTGCTGTTTGGCGGGCAGTGCCGGCCTGGGCTGGGCCTCGCGGGCAGTGGGAAAAAGGGCTTGACGGTGCTCGAGGCGCAGTGCGTGGATGCCGGAGGGCAGTGGTGGCGGACGAGCCTGAACCTGAACCGCTGCATTGGCGCTCGCGACGGGAAGCTCGTCTATGAGGAATCGTGCGTCGAGTTCCTTCCCCACCCCTTGGGCTCTGCTACGCCTCGCTGAAAGACGAGTGCCGGAGCTGGCTGCCTCATCTTGAACTGACTGGTGGGCAACCATAGGGGCGACTTTGACTCTCTCTGCTGGCCATGCGTCGTCATCGGCGGCGATGCTGCTGCCTTTCGCCTCGATGCTGCTGCCTTTCGCCTCGAGTGTACCTGTCTGGACCACCTCGGCAGCCCAAAGACGGCCGCTCTGAAGCTGGGCCCTCAAGGTGATTACCCCCTCTCCTCTTCCCTCCTTGGCTAGGCCCCGCCTCTAACTGACATGCTTCGTTCGCGCAGCCGAGCACCCCCACGCCGTGCAGCCCAGCGACGGACGACTTGTCTGCGGCGAGCACGAGGGCGATCGCACGCCCTTTCTCTGACGGCGCCGCAGACTCTCAAGGACTGGATGAGGACAGGGAAAGCGGGTGCAAGAGAAGAGGCAGCGGCGGTGCACAGCTGATGATGGAACGGGCTCGGCTTGCTTTGCGACGGGGGTGAAGGGGGTTGGGACCGTCGCGGATGATGGAGGCGGACAATGTTGATGGACGACGGAGTATATCACACGTAGTCTGAATGATGGAACAATACCCCGAATGACTCGCTCTGGCCCGGGACATGTCTGGAAGGGGCCTTGCTAGAAGCAGTGTCGGCTGATGCTCGTACATGAGGGCTGTATATTTTGAGAGAGAAAGCCCCCTTGAATCCTCTCCACGCGCACGCCAACCGCCATGACGACGACGCCCAGCAACGGCTACACGGGATGGGCGCAGATGACCTAGGCGACAAACTTGCCGCGGCAGCCACCGCACACGTCGCCGGCCGAATCGACGACGGCGTCGGGCCCGAGGAGGCGGCGGGCGAGGGCGGCGAGCTCGGCGACCGAGAGGCAGCGCAGGCCGCAGACGGCGCAGAGGCGGGACACGCCGGGGGCCATGATGGCGAGGCCCGAGGCGGCGCAGGTGGCTGCGATTACCCGGAGAGTTCAGCGGGAGCGGACGGGTGAGAGGAAGGAAAAGGGGGTAGGGCCGGTGAGAGGGAGGAAAAGGGGGTGGGGCCGAACTGACCGAACAAATGGCCGTTTTCGCAGGCCGACTCGTCAAAGGCGGCGCGCAGCGGGGCGTCGCAAAAGACGCAGCGCTGCAGCGAGACGACGGCGCGGAACAGGTCGCGCAGGGGGCTCGGCAGGGCGGGCGCGCCGGCGGTGGGCAACGTGTCGGCGACGCTCCCGCGGCAGCCGTAGATGGCCTCCCAGAGGCGGCCCTCGGTGGTGAGGCCGGCGGGGGGGGGCGGCGGCGGCGGGCCCCCGGGCGGGGGGGCGTCGGGCCAGGCGAAGAGCAGCTTGGAGCGGGCGCGGCGGTGCGGGTGGTGGGTGCTGTGCTTGGTGACGACGACGGCGGAGCAGGCGCCGGCGGGGGAGGCGGCGAGGCCCCAGATGCGGAAGCGGTGCGGGCGGGCGCGCGACATGGGCCGGCGGGGGGCGTCGAGCTGGTACTCGTCCTCCATGTCCTCCGACTCCGAGTCCGAGTCGACGACGCCCTGCATGGCGGCGAGGCGCGGCACCACGCGGGCCGTCTGGGCGCGCACGTACTCGGCCCACTGCGGCAGCCGCGGCGCCGCCCCGGGCTCGGGCTCGGGCTCGGGCTCGTTTGTGTGGAACCAGTCGCCCGTCGTGGCCGTGGCCGAGAGGCGCACCAGCGTGTAGCGCGGCGTGGGAGGCTTGTCGCGCGCGTCGGGCCGGTGGACGACGAGGCCTGCCGTCGGTTCCGTTAGGGGTGGCTTCAAAGGGGAAAAAGAGGCCTCGAGACTTACCCGTGATTGGGTTCGTGGTAGAGTCCTCGTCCCGGGCATACACGGTCGCGCACTGCGACGTGGCGTGGGCGGCCACGGGCTCGCTCGGGTTCGCGCCGAGGTTGACCTGGAACGGCTTGGGCACAAAGGGCGTCGCGATGATGCCGCGCGCCGTCGGGCCGTGCTTGTCGTCGGGCCATATCTAGCAGAGCAACGTCAGTTCTCTCTCTCTTCTGCCCCGACAGCTCGAGACTCGTACCGCGTCCTCCCACTCGACAAAGGCCCCCGGGCCGAGGTTGATGCAAACCGCCGTCGTGTCCGTCTGCTCCACGCGCAGCTGCGGGTCGCTCGCCGGCGCCCAGTCGCCGGCCATGGTGACGCGGCGGAAGCCGACGTGGTTGTGGGCAACGTAGGCCAGCGTCGCCGTGCGGGAGCCTGGCGAGACGAGCCACGGGCTCCACCTGAGGCCAAAGGCGCTGCCAAAGGGCACAAAGTCGGCATCCTGGGCGTCTGGGACCTGCGGCGAGTTAGCCGTGGGGCTCGGACTGCGGGTGCAGGCTCTGATCTGACCCTGTGAGGCCCTCGCCCGTCGAACCGGGCCAGCTCGCTCAGCTGCCAGACGGGCTCCTGCTCGGCCGACGCCGCCTCGTCTCGCGGCCCCAACAAGTGCTGCACGCCCATGATGACGATTGTACCGGCGTCGTTTGTGTAGGCCAGCAGCGCCCTGCCGGGGAGAAGCTCCCTGGCCCACGAAAAGGCGACAATCTTGTCGTCCATCTCGCGGAAGCCCTTGTCGCGGCTCGCGTCCGGCACGGGCAACCGCGCGCCCAGGCCCCAGAGCACGCGCCAGTTCTTGAATGACCGTGCCGTGGCGCCCGACGCGACCGTCGACGCGGCATCAATCGCCTCGCCCAGCGCCACGAAGGCGCCGTTGGTCGTCAGCGCCGCCAGCACCGGCCGCAGGTTCTGCCCGAGCCCGCCGGGCGACCACTCCACCCGCACTGTCTGGCCCAGCGCCGCGCCCGACCGCGAGAGCGGCCCGCGGCCCGCGCCGCGGAACCGGAAGTCGTCGCCCGCCCCGCGCTGCGGCAGCCTGACGCCACCCGCCGCGCACAGCCTGGCGTTGATGGAGGGCTCCGGCAGGAAGATGCCCGACACCTGCAGCGCGAGCGAGAACTGCGGCTGGTGCAGCGCCTCGTCAAAGGCCCCGTCCTTGTCGCCGCCGCTCTTTTCCTTGGGGTACTCGGGGATGAGGACGTGGATGGCGTCGTCCAAGGCAACGGCCAGCTCTGCGTCGCACGACCACGCCAGGGCCAGGGGGGTCAGTGGGCGGAAGCGAAAGTCCAGCGCCTCCAGCGGACGAGCCTTGCGACGAGTCCACGTCAGCGAGTCTTGCTTGCCGAGTTGCGCAGGGCACCCGTCCGTGACACCACGACTTCTTCTGCCTTGTGCGAGGCTTACCTTTGACGGATCCATCACGCCAAGCCGCTGCAGACGCGCACGAGGTTAGGCCGCAGTCTCGATTCATCCATCACCAAGTATGTTTTCGTAGGTGCTTTGGAGAAGAAAATGTTGTCGTAGGTGCTTTGGAGAAAAAAAAGCGGGTTGAGTTTCTGAGTTTCCAAGCGTAGCGTGTTGATATCGTGAGAAGTCATTCAGGGTCTTCTCCCGCTGACTAATCACCATCATTTCCGACTCGGCACGCCAAAAAGCCTGTTCGTACGCCAAAAAGCCTGTTCGTGTATCTCTTCTAGCTGCGGCCGGGTATAAACGACAGGTTCGGAAATACTAATAGTACCGTAAACTCCGCCATGGTAAAACGCCGCACGCCCACGCGCACAAGGCGACGCAATCGATTCGAGGTCCGCTCTCTGTATTGTTACGCCCATCTCCCTGCCATCATTTCTCCAGAAACGACCCGATGCCCCAGAGCAAGGCGCAGCCGACCAGTGTCGTGGCCCCGATAATCTTCTTTGTCCACCGGTCGTTGTCGTTCAAGGCCGTGACGCCCTGAGTCTTCCTGGCCGGTTCGCTCGGGACGCTCGCCGGCATCGACGTGACATTGCGCGACGCAGCCGCCGCGACGGCTTCCTTTTCTCGGAGCAGTGCAATCGTCCTGCTCAACGCCAGGAGCTCCTCCTCCAGCGCCGAGTCGTTGGCCCGGTCCACCTCGACGTTTTGGATGTTGCCGAAAAAGTCGGTAATGAGCCGGCTCCGAGCTCCCTCGGCGCCCCCTGGGAAGAGTTCGTAGCGCACGCCGGCGTTGGAGTGGATCTTTTCAAAGTCGTAGCTGTCGAACAAGTCGCCAACCGTCTTCCCGCTGTTCAAGTCCTGCACCTGATTCTCCAGGAATTCGAGGTTGTAGTATGTGTACCGGTCGATGACGGCGACGCCGACGTCGTTGTCGGCGTGGTGCGAGTACGACGACTGGTCGAGCTCCGACGATCCAGTGGCGATGATGTTCGGCGAGTATAGCCTGCTGTACATTGTGTTTGCCTGGCAAGTGTCGATCATGAAGAGAATCTCGTGGTACCTGCATCCGGGGGTCAGACAAGAGAGGCGCCGAGGGACGCAATCGTCACGCACCTCTTCTTTTCCCACATTTGCTCAAACGCGTCGGCGAGATCGTACGCGCCGATCTCCTCGGCGTCTTGAAACTTGAGAAACTCGTTGCCGCCGTGGCCCGTCATGTAGACCAGGATGTTGCTTCGGTCGTCGGTCAACAGGCGCTTGCTCCGGGGCATCTCGGCGCCGACGCGATCCGTCAGCAGCCTGATGAAGTTCTCGACAGTCACCTCGTAGCCGCGATAGTCGACCTCGATGTTGTCGCCGTACAGGTCCACGGCGCGGTCCGAGTTGCTGTACACGGTGCCGGGGAAGGCGTTGCGCGGGTTGCACGCCATGTCGTCGGGCAGCATGAGGATGATTTGCGAGTCAGGGATCCCGAGCCGCTTCACCGTCCGATACATGGAAAGGACATTGGCCAGGTGGCGATAGTTGAACCAGAACCGCGAAGTGCACACCAGCACCGCCCAGTTGCTCGTGTGCTCCGACGCCGCCAAGGGCACGAGCGCCGCCAGGGCCAGGGCCACCACGGTCGGCAGGCGCATATCCAAGAGCGTCATCTCGGGCCGCCTGTGATTGCTCCGGCGGGAGTCACTCGATGTTGTGGCCGTCAGGGTACTCCAACTGCCACGAGGTCTCGATGTTGATGACGATGACAAATGTACCTTTCGTCACGGGGATCCAATAGGTACGGAGTGACGCTTATAAATCCAGACTCCTTCCTCGTGCACTAACAATTTCACTCCCATATCTCACACACGAGCACAAGGCACGCCAAGTGACCAAAATGTACACAGCTTTTTCACCACTGCGCATGTCATTACGCCCTCGCTAGCTACAGGGTATCTAATCATGCCAGCTTGATGCTCCTTCTCGCCCAGCTCGGTTCCGTTTTCGCCCATAACAACAAACGCCAAAGCGAACTCATACTGGCCGTCATTCTGCCCGTCAGTCAGCAAGGTCATCATCCACCAGGAACTCCAGAAAGGATGAACCCGGGTGCGATTCGCCGCAGCAGGGACAAAGACCCTCGTCATCACTGTCCCAGTCTGGATCTGTAATCTCATACCCACTAAACCGTGAGAACTGGACCCAGGATCGCGCCCTGCCGTCCCGAGACGTGGGGACTCGTTTCCAAATAACCGATTCCTCGTCCCGCGTCGATGCCGGATGCCCCTCCTCCACAGGCGCCGGAGGCAGAGCGCCCAGCCTCGGATGATACCCACTGAAGTGGGCCACGTGATCGTCCATGTCTTCATCGGTAACGTCCCCGTAGTCGGAATCGGTGCCGTTGCCCTTCCAAGCGCGAATGACCCGGGCGCACCACTTGTTTCCCGACAGAGATTGCACGTATCTGACGTGGGCAATGAACGAAGGGGGGCCGTCCAGGTAGAGTCCTTCGTCCTTGAGCATCCCGCTCAGTTCGGCCGACGCCTTCATGCCCGCGTCGTCAAAGGGCATGCCGGTGACCTGCAGCTCGTTCAAGGTGCACCCGAGTTCGTGGCTGGCAATGTCATGCAGCTCCGAGCCCGAGAACGGAAGCAGAGTGTCGGAAAAGTTGACCAAGTCGAGTCGAAGGGACAAGAGCGACGGAAGCAGCCTGGGCCTCGGGTTCTTCTTGTCGCGATACGCCGGATCGTAGGGCGCTCTGAGGGCCGCCAGGAAGTCGACAATCTGGGTCCAGGTGTAGCATCGAAAACCGCCGCGAACCAGGGGTGTCTCTTTTGGCCGCAGCTGAACCTTGAGTAGCTGATCCTTCTTCAGGTCGGCGTGGTAGCACCTCTCGAGCTTGTGCCTACGGCGCTGGTCGTCGTAGTAGCGGGCGACGATGCGGAGGTTGACGTGGGTGATGTTGCTGCGGAACTTGGGACTGAGCTCGGCAAAGTTGCGTAGCGCCTGCGCCGTCGTGAAAACAAAGCTGTTGCCCGCCCACAGATAACGAGTGCCCTCGATGTGAAGAGCCTTGCAGGTTGCGAGGAAGTGGATGGCGATCTGATTGCCACGGGCCTTTTCATGCTCGGACAGGTGCTCGGGCGTCAGGGGACTGAGAGGGTCAACGATGGGATGAGGGCTCCGCATTGCGAGCTTGAGAATGCGCAAAATGACCTCGGTCGGCAGACAAGGCCGCCCGAGCTCGTGCGCAGACCGCGAGGACCGCGTCTTACGCATGTTTGGGTCTCTCTGCTTCAGGTGTGCTTGTGCGACGGAGGACCAGGAGATGCCGTTCTCTCGCAAAATCCTCTTGAGCTTCATGTTTTCCTCAGTCAAAGCCTGGTTGGTCCGGCGGAGTGGATGGTGGTAAGAGATTATTGCCTGGTCTTCCTTGTCCCGACATTCCCAGGGAAATACGGACTGTGCGTTGTTGTCAGCTCGGGACTGCACGAGTCACGGGGACTTGGATCGCTGGGAGAGAGAGGGAGCTTTACCGGTCCGGACGACGCCATCCTGCTGGGAGGGAGCCAGGGTTCCCTTCTTCACCCTCCTGACCTGGGCTTGCGTGTTTCAACGACAAGGGTCGAAGTAGCACCGGTAGGTGCGCGGTTAAGAGATGCGATGGGCAGAGAGAACAGGAAAAGAGCCTGGAGGCCGCGATGACGATAACAAGGTCCGAAATGTGGTTGTAAAGGGCCAAGATGTGCGAGGAGATGACATAAATGAGCCTTTGGAGGATGAAATGGTGTTGGTGGTGATGATATTTTTGACCCAGGGGAGGGGAGGGGAGAGAGAAGAGAGAGAGGGAGGAGATGTGGTTGTTTGCGCAGCAGTCTTAGCGCTCCCTCTGCACTGGGTGGCTGGCTGGTCTCTGGGTCTCCACGGGCGGGGAAAGGCAAGCGGGTCGTGGCGGTGCACTTGCACAAAGTACTTTTTTTCAAGCTTGCCGATTCGGCGCCCGGCGGGTCCGAACTTGGCCAAGCATTGATGGCTGGGCGTCCTCACCAATTAAAGAGTTTTACGAGTTACTATTTGCACGAATGAATCGCGGGATTGAGCATGCTACCCGTTGGCCCCCGCCCGTCGTCTACACTCTCAGGGGGATACTACGGCTCGTCAACACCCGTTTGTCTGCTCACCAGCCGCACCCGATTCGCCAATGACATGTGCATCTCCCCCATGCATGTACGGCACTTTCCGCTTGTGCCTAGCCAACGCCTGACGTCATGATGAAGCTGTCATCACCCCCCCGCATCCTGACGATGGGAGTGAGCGCGGGTGACGGTGTGCTGCTGGTGGCAGGCCCAGGCAGATAAAACCCCAAGCAAGCAACACCCCCGGCCCGAATTTGCCCTCCTTACGCAACCAGTCGGTTCTCAACAGTCGAGTCCCTCAGCAGTCGACATCACCCGCGCCTCACTCTGCCGTCATGTCCTTTTCCAACACGTCCGTCGGCGACAAGCCTGCCGACCCCTACAAAAAGGCCAACCAGGATGACGTGGACACAAAGACAAAGATCAATGACCTCGTCGAGTTCGTGACGGCATGCAAGTTTGGCATGATGACGACCCACGAGGCGTCGACAAGCCATCTCGTGTCGCGCTGCATGGCTCTCGCCGCCACCGTATGTGCCCTCATTCGTCGCCACTGATATTGGCAGCCAGCCAGTCCGGGGTGCTAACCGCACACTCTTCGCAGGAAGCCGGCGGCATAGACTTGCTGTTCCACACCAACACAGAGTCTGGCAAGACCAGCGACGTTTCGAGCGATCCCAACATCAACATCTCTTTCCTCAACGCCTCGGGCGAGTGGGCGTCGGTGTCGGGCGAAGCCACCATCGCCACGGACCGCGACTTGATCAAGAAGCACTACAGCCCGGCTCTCAAGGCCTGGCTTGGCGACCTGGGCGACGGCAAACACGACGGCTCCGAAAACGACCCCCGCATCGGCATCATCCGCGTCAAGATGCACTCGGCCACCTACACCCTCGTGGCAAAGAACATCCTGAGCCGCGCAGCCGAGGTCGTCCAGGGGGCCATCACGGGCAAGCCGGCCCATATCAACAAACTGAGGGAGATTTCGGCCGCCGAGGTGCAGGAATGGCGGGCGACTCAGACATAAGCGTGCGGCCGTGAGTGGCATCGGCGAGCGTGCCAACGAGACAGCCGCTCAACAGTAATAGGACCTGCGGCTTTATTGCTTGCCATATTGTGCCTCCCACAGCGTGTTCCACTTGTCCTTGTCCAGTGCAAAGTGATGCGCAAAGTCTCGCTCAAGTTCATGCGTCCTGCTTCCAAGCAACACCAGGCTGTGCAGCGGCGGACCGAGCTCCTCGTCGGCCGAGCAGAGTTCCTCGAGCGTTCCAGCAACGAACTTTTCCGTCTGGCCCCCAACTCGAGCAGCGCCAATCGCCAGACTGTTGCGGCTGTAGACGGCCTCTTGCCTCTCGTCTTCAATCTCCAACATCTGCCTCGCGCATTGGCCGACGGTCATGTATCGAGGCGGTTCGTAAATCCTTCTTCCCCGGGCCATGTTTTCCAGGCTGGGCTCTTTGACTTTGATGTCGACCAGCACAAGGGTGTGCAGACCGATGGAGCGGTTTTCCTTTATCCGATCGTAAAAGGACGACGGCTTCCACGTGTCGGTAAAGAAGACCATGGACACGGTCTGCCCAAAGTTGTACAGCTGCAAGCCGCAGGCGCCAATGCCGGACAGTATGGAGGCATTTGGCACCGTTTGCACCGGTATGGCGAGCTCTCTGGCTCGGAGAACGAGGTCCGTGTGCGTGGTTGCCCTGGGGAACTGTGAGCGTTTGACGGTTGAGCCGCTCAAGGGCAGACGCATACCCAAACGGATCTCCGACGACGAGAAAGGCCACGTCCTCGTCTTGAGCACTGCGCAGAATCTCGTCGCTGTTTGACTCGACCATCTCACGGTCTGCAATCATGATGGAGCGGCCATAGTAGCTCTCCTGCGACATGTCAGCGACAGGCGAGCGAGGCCGCCAAGAAGGGGCCGGCGGCGCACCAGGACCGACTGGTCGACGAGCAGGACGCTGGTGTAGGCTTCGAGGTACACGCGGGAGGCCTTCTTGACGACCTCGAGCCCCTTGAGGGTGATGTCGGTCTCGTCGGACAGACCGAGACCGACGAGATACAGCATCGTGGTGACTGGTGCTATGCCGTGCAAAGATGGCAAAGATGGGTTTCCGAAGAAAATTGGTCCTTTGTGCTCTTATCGCGAGCCCGCATCTAACTGGCACTAATCGATACTTGGCGCCGGCATGTCATTCATTGCGCTGAGAAAGTGGGGTCCACTCGACAGCCACTAGCCACTTCTCACTCGACTTCACTCAACAGCATCCAGAATCCGACTTTGGCATCTCCAAGCCGCGGCGACGCTTGGTGCTCTCGACACTCGCTCGCCCCCCCCCCCCCCCCCCCCCCACGTCTCCACGCCATGGCTGACTCCAAGAACAAGAGCGCGTACGGCGCGCCCGCGGGCGACACCGACTTTCGCAAGAACTGGGACCTAGACGAGTACGCGGCCAAGGGCAAGGAGCGCGAGGCGCTGGAAAAAAAAGAGGCCAAGGCGCGGTACGAGGCCAAGCTCGCGGGCAAAAAGTACTACAAGCCCCTGACGGGCGACGAGACGTACACGACGGCGCGGCGCCATGTCATGGACCTCAGCGCCCAGGTGGGCAAGACGCAGCTCGTGCCCGCGGGGGCGGGCGTGGGCAAGCGAGGGCGCGGCGCGGGCTTCTACTGCGAAGCGTGCGACCTCACCTTCAAGGACAACAAGCAGTTTGTCGAGCATCTCAACACGATGCAGCACCTGGCCAACACGGGCCAGACGGCCGAGGTGAAGCGGGCGACGGTCGACGAGGTGCACGAGCGCATCGACTACTATATCCGCCGGCGCGAGGAGCTCGAACGGGAGCAGGCGACGAGTCTACACGAGAGGCTGCGGCTGCGGGAGGAGGACATGGCCAGGGAGGCTGGGGAGAAGAGGCAGCGCAGGCGGGCCGAGGTGGACAGGCGCCGCGAGCAAAAGGAGCACGAGGCAAAGGTCAAGACGGAGTACGGAGAGGATGTGCGCGTCGAGGGGGAGCATGACGAGGATGACATGATGGCCCAGATGGGGTTTACGGGCTTTGGCAGCTCCAAGCAGACATGACTAGGCGTGCGGGGAGCTGGACTCTGGCCTTTGATAGCCTCTTGGAATGGCGATGTGGCGTTTGTGAACTTTGGGCAGCTCAGGCGCAACAAGAGTTGGTGGCTTTGGACGGGGGGTGCAAACGAGAATTACTTCAGGCAGAACTGCTCCAATTGTTTCAACAGATCTTTTGCGCGAGAGATACCTTTCGCAATTTCTCCCTTTCCTTCAGCTTTACCTTGGCATAGGATCCATCCGTCGCGATTAAATCAGGTGCATGGAATGCCTGCATTCACCTACGTACCCGTTAGGGCACTAAGTGTCTTCGTCACTTACTTAGTGCCCCAATTACAGTAATCCGCTTCCTCGGTGGTCTCCTTCAGGATGTCCGCCCAGTTTCCTCGCATCATGGTGTCATCAGGATCGCTCTGATAGTCCGGGGCGCTCGCTGCCGCCTTGTAGTCCGCGGCGCGGCGCGCAACTGCGTCATGATCGTCCGTACCCGTTGGCTCCCTTAGGCCAACTTAAATGTTCTTGGGATTCGTCAGACGGACGAGACGTGACGATTCCTTTATCTCGCACTCAACATCAGGTAGATGGTGTTGAACGAGCATCATCTGGCATTGGGTTGCTATCATGTGGCCCAACTGAGGCGACAGGCTGGCGGGTTCGACCGAGATGAGAAGCACGATAGGCGCGTCGGCGTCAGCAACGTCGTCGTAGGCGATGCGGAGCACGTCAATGGAGCGCCAGTCGATGCAATGGCGCTCCAGCAGCCTGGTGCATTTTGTCGATGAACTGCTTGGTGTTCAATTGAAACCACAGGGCGACTATGGGGTGGGCGCCAACAGGTCGAAGCGATTTCCCCGAGCGATGGGACCACGGGGTCGTGCTAGAGCGGGCGACGAGGAGAGGCGAGGAGGGCAGGCCGCTAAAATAATGTTCACGCTCCTCGAGCGATGGCTCACTACCTGGATCCATGTCGGCCTTGTCGAGGCTGCGTGTAGCGGGTTGTCGTGGACCACGATAGGCTTTTGTAGTGTCGGCTTCCTCGGTGAGCGGCCATAAGAGATGACCCTCGAGATAGATTAAGAGGGTTCGACATAGGCCAGCCAGAACTTGGTGAGAGACGAAAATTTTGCCCCGAAAAGTTCTAATACAGCCAAGGGGAGGAAGCTTTCCCACGATAGAGCAGATGAGGAACTTTACCACCGGTACCAGAGAGGAGAGGAGGGGCTTTGGCGACGCGGTGTAACAGGGGAGAGAGAAGAGGATGGCCGATAGAGGGTTGTGGGAGTAGCAGTTCCCTGGTCGAAGTCGGCACGACCATGGTCTCACCTGGGCCCGGAGTCATGACCGAAGGACCCGGGTCGCGATGAACAAGCGTAAAGCGACAACTGGGGAAATTCAATGAATGTCTTCCATTTCCACATCGACTGAATCATACTCACTGTTCGCCCATGCCACCATAGCCAGAAGGTGGCAGACAATGACCTTCGATGACCTCGATCTTTAATGTTAAACCAGATCGTTGAATCGGCGCGTAGACAGCACGCCGTGGAGGTAGTAGGGAACGTCTCGTATTCTTGGATAAAGTCGTCGGTGATGCAGAAATGGAAGAACTTGACGACGTATGTAGTGTGTGTTGATGATCTAGCAGGCAGAAGGGCAACTACCTACTTCGTAGGTACCTATACGTAGGCAAGAGAGAGACCCCCCTGTCAGAACAACGAGTGCAGGGTCACGTGCAGGGTCACGTGCGACAGGGAGAAGAGACCCCGCGCGCCCCCATGCCTCAGCCTGCTTGCATTGTTGCATCATAGCTGTGCCTTTCCCAATTGGGGGGATCACAAGAACCTCTCGCAGCAACTCCCGCAGCAGCTCTCGCAGCAACTCCCGCAGCAGCTCTCGCCGCAACTATCGCAGCAGCTATCGCCGCAACTGTCGCAGCAACTCTCGTAGCAGCTCTTGCAGCAACTCTTTATCGTAGCTCTCGTAGCGAGCGCAGCTCTCACCTATTGGCGTGTAACGTGTAACTCGTAATCCGCACGGGTACGAATATGTACATACAGATGGACTTCTGTGGGCCTTCTGGAGGCAAGTCCTCCCCCACCCCCACCAACCATCACCGCCCATCGTCACGCCTCTCTGCTCGTCTCCCAGAACCAATCCTCTCGGCGCTCCTCCGCCCACTGCCGGCCGACGGCCCTGCTCATTTACACGCACACCACACGGACACACGCCGGAGGGCGCAGCAGGGCAGACATGTCTGCCACCTCGGCTGCTGGCTCGCTGCTCCGGCGGCAGCTCAAGGAGATGCAGGCGGGACGGGACATGCCCGGCATATCGTGCGGCCTCGTCACCGACAACAACATCTTTGAGTGGGAGGTTATGCTCATGATCAACGACGACTGCAAATACTACGGCGGTGTGTTCCTCCCCCTCTCCCCCCCCTGGTCCAACAACTTCGCAGTCTGCTGACATGTCCAGCAGGAGGCAACTTTCGCGCACGAATGGTGTTCCCGCACAACTACCCACACATGCCCCCCTCGCTCACCTTCCAGCGCCCCGTGCCCTTCCACCCCAACATCTACGAAAACGGCGGCCTGTGCATCTCCATCCTGCACCCGCCCGAGGAGGACGTCTACGGCTACGAGGCCGCCTCGGAGCGCTGGTCCCCCGTCCAGACCCCCGAGACGATCCTGCTCAGCACAATCAGCCTCTTCTACAGCCCAAACGACGAGAGCCCCGCAAACGTCGAGGCCGCCCGCATGCTGCGCGAGGAGCGCGACGGCAAGCACAGGGACTTTCGGAAGCGGTGTCGCGCCTGTGTGCGCGAGAGCCTCGGCGAGGACTAGACGGGGGGCCACCACGGGAGACGAGGAATCCTGGCGGTTTTACTTTTCTCCGCGGCGTTTTGCATGGCGACATTGGATATCAGCGGTGCCAGAGTGGAATCTTGGGCGGCGTCTTGGGGCCATGTTCGACTTGAACAACCTTCCCTTGTTTATTTTCAGTCTCTCTCCTAGGCTTGATAGGGTCAAGACACAATGGATAGAAGTCATGGCGGTGGAGAGCTCTCCGAGACTTGCGGCCACCCGCCGACTCAGGGCGCTTGGATTCTTGCTTAGGCATTGTTACCGTCTTTCTCGAACAGTCTCGGCGTGCTCTTCAAGTCACTTGTATGAGCGGTCCCACGACCCGATCCCACTCCTCGTCCCACCGCAGAGAGCCCTCCCCGACTGCCCCCCGTCTCAGCGCTGCCAGCTCCTGCTCGCCCGCTTCGCTGAGGAGCTTCCTGAGGATCTCGGTCAACTCTGCCGACGTCTCGAAGCCGCAGCCGTTTTCGCCTTCCTTGACCAGCTCGCCAAAGCTCTCAAAAGCCGAGTATGCGGCGACGGGGAGGCCGGCTCCAAACATGTCGACGACCTTCATGGGAAGGTCGACACCGGAGCTGGACTTGTGCAGAGAGATGCCCAAGTCGGCAGAGGCGAGCAGCGAGGCGTAGTCGCGGTTGGACAGCCAGGCAGTCAAGATGCGGATGCCGGGGAGACGGCCGTCATCCTGGAGCCCCCTTATCCTCTTCAAGTAGGCCTCCTTTTCGGGGCCCTTGCCGGTAATGATGGCCAGGATTGGCCACGGGGGCTCCGCCGTCGAATTGTGCTCGGGGTTGGCGTACGAGACCAAGGCGTCGAGCAGCATGCCAAAGTCTTCGTCGGCGGTCCAGGATGTGCTGCTCACGACGAGGCGGACTGTGCCGTCGACAATGTCCTTTGCCTGGCCTTTTGTCTCGGGCAGCTTGGATAGAAATGCAAGCCGGTCCTTGGCCGACTTGATGGGCTGGAATGTCTCGGCAGGGCGATCGTGCAGAGTATAGACCGGGTTCTTTAGGCGAAAGCGCCCTCCTCGCAGCTCTCGCGCCATGGCATCCGTGACAGCCAAGTTGGCGTTGCCGAGGAAGCGGCCCAGCCCAATCTCGTACCACCGGTAGATGGGGACCAAGGGCCTGTACAGAGACTTTTGGGCAAGGATGGAGTAGCCGTAGTTGTGCCAGTCCACGACGACCTTGCTTCCTCGGATGAGGGACACGAGGAGAGCGACGTGAAAGGTTGGAATCGAGGGCGGGTTCTACAGCCGTTGAGGACAAAGACCTGGCAGCTGCCAAGATGGGGAGCTCACCTGGACGATGATGCATTGCGCCGGCGGCGTCGCGTACATGAGCGTGTAGAAGAGGGTCCAGAACTGCTGCACGACCTTGGCCGGGAGGCTGAGGAAAAAGGGCAGCGTTCCCCAGGCGACCCACTCGGGCTGCGGCGAGAGAGCGTACATGGTGACGCGGGTATGGCCAACGAGAGCGGGATGTCTGGCCGTCTCTGAGGGGATTTGGCGGGCGTCAGCTCACGCATGGCAGCACGCCCGGCTCGACGGCTCACCTTTGTATGCCACAATGTCCACCTTGCGGCCGTGCTTGGCCAGGCTGATGGCGTGGTACTGCATGCGCGGACTCCTGCCAATGTCGCCGAGGACGAGGACCTGGATGTGCTCGTCCTCGGGCTTCTCTGCCGGACGATGGCGGGACGGGATTGCGCATTGGCCCAGCCAGGCGAGCAGCCCGATGCCGTACTTGAGACCAAAGACGAAGAGGACGCCGGCCAGGACCGAGGCGAGGAACGGCACAATCATGGTGGGCGAGCGCGGCCGTGAGAGGCCCGACGTCGTCCAAGCTCTATCCGCGACACCGACTCTTGTTGCCAGCTGAAGCGGCGAGGGCACGGCACGGCCCTTGGTCGAGGTCGGCGACTATTGGCGAGCCGAGACGTGTCGCCAGGGAGTCGCTTGATCGAGACGTCGCAAAAGGGTGGGTGGCGGGTGGTGACGGGCCACCATGTTACAGCGGGTGGCCTAAATCAGGTAGTAAAACGCGGGTGGAGATTTAGAGTTGTTGGTGGATCGAGGGCCCGTTGGTGAAGAGAAGTGGTGGTTGGAGAATGAGCCCGTCATCCTTCCGCCATGTAGAAGTACTTCGTACTTGGTAACTCCCGCGTACTTCGTACTTCGTACGCACCGTGGCTTGTGGTTGATGAGGAGACGGCCAGTAAGCCACTTTTGGTAGCCAATGGCGTCGGCGCCATGACCCAAGTCCCAAACAGCCGCTGCGCTGCAGGGGCGTTGGAGCTAGTGGCACGACGGCAATTGGCAATTGGCCTGTCGGCAATTGACGCATTGAAGCCAGGAATTGGCATGGGCCTTGGCTTGTTGGCAGGCAGAATGGACATCAAGGTACATAGCACCCGCCGCACGCAACCGCGAGCTGCCTCCTCGCCATCCCGCGAGCTGGGTTGCGTCTGGTTTTCTTTCGACGCCACGTACTTCGTATGTACTTCGTATGTACTTCGTATGTACTTCGTGCCCCCCTCCCCCCTCCTTCTTCCCGCTTCTAAGATCTCGCCGCCTCCTATTTCCACTGTGGCGGGGCATCCGTCCCCTCCTTGACAACTCTCTCTCTCCCTCGACAATCTTTCCCTCGACAAAGCATCGCAACTCTCGACCAAAAACGTTCTCCTCGCCCGCGTCGCCCGCGGTGAATGACGTCGCCTGCGACCCGTGGGGTGGTCCCGCTCCTCCCCCAAGCAAACGCTTCGTCGCCCCCGGCCAGGGGTCAAAAATAGTGGGCGAGCGACCCGCTTTCGGCGCGACAGCTTCGCGGCACAAAGTACAAGTACATACATACCAATGGCTTCTCCGTACGCCTTGCCGTCGTCGGCGCTTCCGCACGCCCACCATCAGCACCTGCACTCGCACTCGCGCTCTCCATCGTCGCTGAGTGCCTGGCGAGCCTCCATGTCTCGGGAACCGCTTCCCGTGCACTTTGAGGACGACGTCTACGGCCATGACCGCTCCCAGTCGCTCTCTGGCAGCCACTCGCCATCGCCATCTCGCAGCCACTCGCACACCATGAACTCGCAAGCCTCCAGCCTGATTCCCACGCTCATGAGAGAGAAGCCCGCGCCCGCTGCCCTGGACACGCTTTATGGCTGGTCGCAGGAGAAGACGGCGGGCGGCAAGTGCATCTTGACGCCCGGGCCCGGGGCCTTGACGACGCCGTACTCGCCACCTCGCCAGCATCACCACCACCACCATCATGACCACGACAGCCACTCTCCCCATGTGCACACCGCCGCCGACGAGCAAAGCTCCCAACCATCGTTGTTCACGCGAACCCTGCTCCCGCGCACGGCTCGCTTTCCCGTCCTCCACGCCATCTTGGTTGAAAAGGACTCGAGGCGAATATTCTACTTCATGGCGTGAGTTTTGCGCTTCTTTCCACCGTCCTTTGACCGAGGGATGAAGCCTTGGCGCTAACGAGACCCCATGCCAGACTCAACTTTTGCTTCATGATCGTTCAGGCTTTTTACGGCTATCTGACCGATTCCTTGGGCCTGCTGAGCGACAGCATACACATGTTCTTCGACTGCGTTGCCTTGCTCGTGGGACTGCTGGCAGCCGTGATGAGCAAGTGGCCCCCGAGCCAACGGTTTCCATACGGCTTCGGCAAGATTGAGACTCTGAGCGGCTTTGCCAACGGCATTCTCTTGATGTGAGTAAGCCAACGCCAACTAGTTTGGTGGCGTCGTAATTCTGACCATGGCGCAGGCTACTAAGCGTTGAAATTGCATTCGAGGCGCTCGAGCGCTTGTGGGCGGGACAGCGGACAAAGAGGCTGGCCGAGCTCTTTGTTGTCAGCTCGCTCGGCTTGGCCGTCAACTTGGTGGGCATGATGGCCTTTGGGCATCACCATCACGGGCACGACCACGGGCATTCGCATGGACACGGGCATGATGACGGCCACTCGCATGATGACGGCCACTCGCACGACCACGGCCACTTTCACGGCAAGTCGTCCAACAACAACAGTCCTAGCGCCCACTCCCACAGCGGCCACGGCCACGGCCACTGTCACGACAACGACAATATGCGTGGCATCTACCTGCATGTCCTGGCCGACACGCTCGGCAGCGTCTCGGTCATCGTGTCAACGGCACTAACCAGCATGTGGGGATGGTCCGGCTGGGATCCGCTGGCGTCGTGTTTCATTGCCGTCCTCATTTTTCTGTCATCGCAGCCGCTCGTATTCTCGTCGGCCAGGCGGCTCCTTCTCAGCGTCCCGGAAGATGCCGAATACAACTTGCGCAACTCGCTCGGGGGCATCTTGCAGCAGCGCGGAGTCGTTAGCTACACGGTGCCCAAGCTGTGGCTCGACGACCGGACGGGAGGCATCGCGGGCGGCAGGCTCGTGGGCGTTGTACATATCACGGTGGCGCAAGGGGCTTCGATGGATGAGGCGCGAGACGCCGTGCAGGAATATCTGCTCAAGGAGGGCATCGACTTGGTGGTGCAGGTGGAAAGAGAAGGGGACCAGTGTTGGTGTGCAAAGACACGGACGCCGGCCACTCGGCGCGCGCCGAGGCCGTTCTAGAAGAGGCAGGCAGCCGGGTCCGGGTCCGGGTCCGGGTCCGACACGTTGTGGACGAAGCGGCCCTCGCCGGACAGAGGGCCGCCCCTGATATTCCGTGTTGTTGGAAGGCGCAGCGAGCCGACTCGACGCCGCAATTGGCCTTGACTGGCTCCATACGCCTTTTTGTCGAAGAGGAGGGGGGCCGGGGCCCTTTGGGGGCGGCATGTACGAATTAGTCGGAGTGCCTCGAGTCGATGAGGGCCTTGTTTCAATAGCTGGTCGATTCTGTTTCAATGGCTGGTTGATTCTGTTTCGATAGCTTGTTGATTCTGCTTCAATTGCAGATGTAAAAACCTGTGCAGTTGCAGTGCAGACGCCGATTGGAAAGTGGACGAGCGTGTCTGAAGCGACTTACCCTGTACTTCGTACTCGACAACAAAACGGAACGAGGCGACACGTTCTCCTCTGCTTCCTTCATCTCTCCCCGCTACCGACTGTCCTTTACCGACGACAGACAAGCCACCCGGCAACCGCGCTCTTTTATGTTACTTTGAATACGTGCCGAGATCCAACGACTGCTCGCACGGTGATACGCCTCGGACAATCAGGCCAATTGTTTGGCCCATTCCCCATGGCATGGTCGCCGTCCTCCACGGCCTCACTCGCGCCGCCGACAGCGTTGCCCTCCCGTACGACTCGGGACGTGCAGTCACATGGGCGCCATGCAAAACGCGACTGCCTGTGACGATGCAAGCTTTGGCCCGACCATCAACGGCTGTCGAGGCAACTTTGACTTCACGCTGCTCTTTGAGCAGAGCTTCTTCTCCATCACGCCATCCTCCCTCTTCCTCCTGCTCTCGGCGGCCCGCCTAAGTATTTTGCTGTCCAGGAGGACAAGACAGGTCTCGGGGACTCGGTTTCAGCTCGGAAAACTTGCCGCCATCGCTTGCTACGGCGCCGTCCAAGCAGCCCTCCTGGTCTTCTGGGCCCGAACCGGAGTCTATGGAAGCCGGACGAGCCTTGCCGCTGCCGTCCTGTCGTTTGTCGACGTATTCGCCCTCGCCGCTCTCTCCTGGTTTGAGCATGGATACTCGCCACGCCCCTCGACTCTCATCAACATCCATCTCCTGCTTTCCGTCCTGTTTGATGCCGTGCAAGCCCGGACGCTGTGGCTCAAGGACTCGGGCAACGCTCTCCCCGCCCTCTTCACGGCTTCCCTTGGCATCAAGATTGGGCTTTTTGCCTTGGAGAGCCTCGAGAAAGACAGCTTCTTGCCCCCTCGGTGGCGCGACCGGAGTCCAGAGGACAAGAGCGGAGTCTTCAGCCGGGGTCTTTTGTTGTGGCTCCGCCGTATCCTAGTACAAGGTCGCAAACGCATACTTTATCCCCAGGACCTGTATGCCCTCGCTTCCGGCCTCGAGACTCGGCGTCTGTCTGAAGCCTTCGGGGAAGCCTGGTCCGCGCGGTCCGGCAGCACTCCGTCGCGCAGCATTGCCCTGGCGCTCGTCCGGACCCTCAAGTGGTCCCTTTTGGCCCCCGTGGCACCACGTCTGGCCCAAGCGGCCTTCACCATCTGCCAGCCTCTTTTGTTGCGTAAATTCCTACGCCATCTCCAAGGTGAGGATAGCTATCCCGGCGGCACCGGCTATGGCTTCATCGGCGCATACGGTCTGGTTTATTGCGGCCTGGCCATCTCGACCTGCCTCTACTGGCGCTTGACCTACAAGTGCCTCGTCAAGATGCGCGGATGCCTTGTGGCGGCCATCTACAGAAAGACGACGGACATCGACCCTGCCCGCTACGACATGACGGCGCCTGTTGCCCTCATGAGCACCGACATGGAGCGCATCCTTCAAGGCTGCAAAGACTTTCACGAGATCTGGGCAAACACCTTGCAGGTGGCCATCTCGGTCTGGCTACTCTACAGAGACCTGGGCATCGCATGCGTGGCGCCCGCCGTCGTTGCCGTCCTCGCCAGCCTCGGCTCATTCCTCATGAGCTCCTACGCTGACAATGCCCAGAGGAACTGGATGGAGGCGACCCAGGCGCGCGTTGGCGCAACAGTCAAGGCCATAGCCGCCATAAAAGTCGTGAGACTCCTTGGGCTGTCCGACAGCATCCACGCGATGCTCAGGGGGCTGCGAGCGGCCGAGCTCCACGCCGCGAGATATTTCCGACACATCGAGGTGCTCACTGCGACCCTCTCGTTTGCACCGCTGCTGCTGTCTCCGGTCTTCACCTTTATGGTCTTTGTGATTCAGGGGCGCGGTAGAGAGGCGAATCTCGACACGACAAAGATATTTACGTCGCTGTCTCTGCTCCAGCTCATGACCCAACCACTTGTCTGGCTTTTCCAAGCCATTCCGCTCTTGGTCGCCTCTCTCGGATGCCTTGGCCGTATTGGTAGATACCTCGACGCCCAGCCCAGAACCGGGAACCGCTTGTTGGGACGCGACCGAGGCAACTGGGGGCCATCTTCGACCGGCGCCAGGGCAACACAAGAGATGCAGGAAGAACACCAGGGCATGAAGAGTGACGCCGTAACGATTCGCAACGGAGAGTTTGGCTGGACCAGCGACAGCCCAGTGCTGCGGGATGTCAATGTCGACATTCCTGCCTCGAGGCTTACCATGGTTGTCGGACCCGTGGCCAGCGGCAAAAGCACTTTCAGCAAGGCGATCCTCGGCGAACTGCCATTCTGCAAGGGCCAGGTGCGGCTCAACATTCCGCGCCCTGAGATAGCGTACTGCGACCAGAACCCGTTTCTCATGAACGGAACGCTGCAACAAAACATCCTCGGCTTCTCAGATTTCGACAGCGGCTGGTACGAGAAGGTGGTGCGGGCCGTCGACCTCACCAAAGACATATCGATGCTGTCAGAGGGAAACGACACTCGGATCGGCAGCAAGGGGGTCATGCTGAGCGGAGGACAACGCCAGCGGGTCGCCATAGCCCGGGCCGTCTACGCCCGGACATGGCTGGCCGTGTTTGACGATGTGTTGAGCGGACTAGACGCCGTCACCAAGGAACATGTATTTGAGCACGTTTTCGGCCCTCGGGGACTGCTCCGAAAGGGGGGATGTACCGTTGTGCTCTCCACCCACGACGTCGACCTTTTACCGGAAGCCGACCATATTATTGCCCTGGGCAAGGACGGACGGGTGGCTGAGAGCGGGTCCTTTGGACACCTGAGACAGGCTTCCGAATACATCAAATCGCTGGCTGTTGGCGAAAGACAGACTGCTGACCCCCATGGGGCTCAGGACGTCAACCAAGGGCCTGCCGACCTGCCCCTGGAAGCCGAAGCGGCCGGGGTAGAGGCTCCAGAGGATATGACGCGGCGCCTAGGCGATGCCTCCATCTATAAATACCTGTACAACCACATTGGACTCTGGCGAGTACTCTTGTTTGCCGGCTTTCAATGTGGCTGGGCAGTATTTTCGACAATCGGGCCCGTCTGGCTCAAGTTCTGGGCGGCGGCAAACGCGACTGGACAGAGCCGCGACGGCTTCTACATGGGAGTGTACGCGGCGTTTCAGAGCCTCGCGCTGTTGTTTCTTGCACTCTTCGCCGGCCATACTCTGACCTCGATGGCCGTCAGGGCCGGCTCGTCACTGCACGAGGTTTTGCTCAGAACGGTCATGGCAGCCCCAGTGTCATTCCTTGGCTCCGTCGACGTGGGCGTAACGGCAACCCGCTTCTCCCAAGACGTCATCCTCATCGACGGAGATCTCCCCATGGCCCTGCTTGAAACCGTGTCGGCTGGCCTCGTCGCGCTGGCACAGTCCGTCCTCATTGCCGCGGCGGCGCCGTACGTGGCCATTGCCTATCCATTTCTGGCGGTGATGCTGTATGGCGTGCAGAGCTTCTATTTGCGCACCTCGAGGCAGCTCCGGTTCCTTGACCTGGAGGCAAAGAGCCCATTGTACACGCACTTTCTGGAGACGTTGCAAGGCCTGGCCACCATTCGCTCGTTTGGATGGTCGGACGAGAACAACGAGTTGAATCACGAGCTGGTGGACGCGTCGCAAAGGCCACTCTACCTCCTCTACATGGTGCAAAGATGGCTGCAACTGGTGCTGGAACTGTTGATTGCCGTCACGGCCGTGATTCTAATCGCGGTGGCCGTCAAGCTGCAGTCCACGTCGGCAGGGTTCATCGGAGTGGCCTTGGTGAACCTCATGTCCATCAGCCAGGAGCTCAAGATGGTTGTGATGCACTGGACAAACCTGGAGACGTCGCTCAGCGCGCTGGCGCGAACAAAGTCGTTTGAGGAAAAGACGCCGTCGGAGAACAAGGCAGGCGAGTCGAGCACGCCGCCGGCACCGTGGCCTCGAACGGGCCATTTGCGCCTGGACTCCATCTCGGCCCGCCACGAAATGTCTGAAAAGGGAGGCTTTGCGCTGCGGGACGTCTCCGTGGACATTCCCGGAGGTCAAAGGGTAGCCATTTGCGGGCGGAGTGGAAGCGGGAAGAGCTCTCTCGTCATGGCCCTGGGGCGGATGATTGACTTGACATGCGGCTCCATGACAGTCGACGGCGTGGACCTCAGCACCGTGCCTCGCTCAGTTGTTCGATCTGCCCTCAACATCATGCCTCAGGAGCCCTACTTCTTCCATCAGACGTTGGCTCTGAATCTCGACCCGTCGGGCTCGGCCTCGGGTGCAGCCATGCGCTCCGCTCTTGTCAAGGTGCAACTATGGGACGTTGTGGAAAGTGCCGGTGGCCTCGACGGTGAACTGGACGTTGAGACTCTCAGCCAGGGCCAGAGGCAGCTTCTGGCGCTGGCCCGTGCAATACTGAGGCCGGGGAGGATCGTGGTGCTGGACGAGGCGACGAGCAGGTAAGTCCACCTAGGAGTAGAGGCCTCGGTGAACTGACGGACAGCAGCGTGGACAAGCATGTGGCAGAGGTTATGCAGCGAATCCTCCGCGAGGAGTTTGAGGGCCGGACCGTCATCGCAGTGGCGCACCAGCTGAGCACCATCATCGACTTTGACCACATTATGGTCATGGACGCAGGCCGGCTCGCCGAGAGCGGGTCGCCCGCGGAGCTGCTGGCCCGCGACTCCATGTTCAAGCGACTGTGCGACATGCAGGGAGTTCGAATTCACTAAATACACGGACTCTAGCTTGGGGAGACGGACTCGCCAAATCCCGGCCAGACAAAGGCATCCGGCGGCATCGACTTCTTGTCGTGCGGCCACGAGTCCCGCACGTTCTTGACGGCGTTTTCCGTGTTCCAAGTTCGCAGGTTGTCAAAGTTCCTGCACTGTCTCTGGATGCTAAACTGGGCAAAGGGCTTGTTGTCCCTTTCAACCCACCGATGCGGCACAATGTCCACGTTGGCGTTGCACATGAGGCTCTGCAGCACCATGTGCAGGCAGTGACGCTGGTGCATCCAGTGCACCTCGTCGGGGCCCTCGGGGAACTCATGGGCATAGTAATGCTGGTAGTACATTTGCTTCCGCACGGCGTTGAGGCAGTGGATCTGGTGGAAGACGTCGATCTGGACGGGGTACTGGCCCTCGCCGTGGCCCCATGACGAGGGCGCCTTGAAGTAGTGCGCCGGGTTGAAGCCGGCGCGCTCGAGGACGGTGGCGTTGACGAGGACGACCTCGTAGGCCTCGGCCGACACGTCGTCCCACGCGGCATCCGTCTCGTTGGACGGCTCGGCGCGGAAGATGGAGGCGTTGGCGGGCACGTGCAGACGGCCGTCGACGGCGCGGGACACTGGGGCGAGGTCGACGGCGTCGAAGACGGGCGAGTAGCTCGAGGTGGCCTCGAGGGCCTCGCGCCCAGACGGCGGCGGCGGGTGGAGGCTGCGGCGGGCACCGACGAGCAACAGGACGCTGGTGAGGAAGAGGACGAGGTTGAGGTAGGTGACGCAGAGGCCCCTTCTCCCGAAGATGCGCGTCTGTCTGTGGGCACAAGCCGGACAGAGGGGGGACTGAGGGGGTTCCGAGTCGGACGACGACGAGTGCTTCTCGAGCAGCGCCTCGCCGGCCTCTGTGTCGGGGCTTGCGTCTCGGCTTGAGGATGCCATTGTGTGTCGGATCAGACACCACAGGCCTCAATATCGTCGAGACGGTGACGATGGCTCGGGATCGGCTACCTCGAGGTGATATCAAGACGCCGGCCGTCGATTGCCCTCGTCTTGTCCGATTCCACGAGCCGTAACTGGCCGGGTGCCGGCCATCTGCAGTCAGCAAGCACGACTTGTCAATATTGGACGCCGAGTGGCGTCAGTATTGGACGCCGAGGTGGCGGTTCCACGGCAAGGGCCCTCTATCTGTCCGACTGACGTGACTCTGTTTCATGGTCGGCTTCGGCTCAGTGATTTGATTCGATTTGAGTGAGCACGCAATGCATGGCGATGGTGGTGGCGATGGTGGTGTGCTCGGTCATGGGCAGTCCCGCCGGGCGATGAGCACGATGAGCACGATGAGCACGATGAGCACGAGGAGCACGAGGAGCACGAGGAGCACGAGGAGCACGAGGAGCACGAGGAGCAACGGATCGCCAACGGCGTGGGCCATGAGCCTCTATAAAAGGGGAACGTGGACTCTTGCTGCCCCATCTTCATGCCTTGCCCCTTGTCTGCCGTTGGACGCCAACCATTTCAACCTACTCAGTCGGCGCTTGTTTGATTCTTTAAACTCTTGGCCATGAAGTACGCGCTCTGCTTTGTTGCCCTGGCTGTCGCCGTTGTGGCTGCGCCCGTGACGGAGACGAACGAGTATGCCGTCAGGTCGAATGACTACGCTGTGAGGTCGGAGAAGAATGACTACGCCGTCAGGTCTGACACCAACGACTATGCCGTTCGCTCGGAGAACAACGACTATGCCGTTCGCTCGGAGAACAACAACTATGCTGTCCGCTCAGACACCAACGACTACGCCGTCAGGTCTGACACCAACTACTGAGACCAACCAAGCCCGGGCCAATCGCAGGGGACATGAAGACACGGCTCCCGTTGAAGAGGACGAGCACGCATCTTGGCAGCCAACCCGTTCTGTACACGCATAGCTTCGCGGCCCCCCCTAGATAGCCGGCCATCAAACATCCAAATCAGACGTGAACGCCACGACGCCAACGTCCGTGATGAAACCCCTTTGCCACCCTGGGTAGTCTCCGTCAGCGGCGTCGGAAATGCCGCACCACGTATTCGTATTCGTACGAGTTAACAACCCCCCGACTGACGTGGTCTTGGTAGTACTACTTCCGTACTCCATGCACGGAATCGCGTCCCATGTAACTCGTAGGATGCAGCTGCACTACTTCCCTCCCTGCAATGCTTCCCTCCCTGCATGGTCCCTGTATATCCATGTAGTAGTACTACTACCGTGGGGGCACAAGGGCACCGAGGGTCCAGCCTGAGCGAGGCAGGTCGCGCATCATCAGCTCTGCCCTGTGAGCTCTCAAGGTTTCGTCGCCATCAGCATCTGTGTGGACGTCATTCCGTCCTTGGTCCATCCATCTGCCCCCCCTCTCTCCCGTCGTCTCATGATGCTCATGGCCAACACAAAGGGCCGCCTGCGACTGCACGGATCCAAGCTTGCTCCTCTGCTGCTGCTCCTGACGACGATACCGCTCTCCTTCTTCATCGTCGTCGGCACTCTCTACGTGGTGCAGCCAGAGCTTCTATGGGGGCCTCAACGTCGCCCGGGAGCCGGCGCGCTCTTGACACAGCAGGATGCCATCGAGAACAAGTCTCCCGAGGCGGTGGGGAGAAAGGCCGAGCTAGAGCGGCTATGGGATATTCAGGTTAGTGGGCAGTGCCTGCAGATGCGTCTGCGCTGGCCGAGCTCTGGGGCCATGATGACGGACGAGTGAATTCATCACCGTGACGGCAAGAATCTAACAGCACTGCCGCGGTAGTGGTCCTACTCGGGCATCTCCACCTTTGCTCACTTGAAGCACGTCAGCTGCCTGACGGAACCGGACACGCCCTTTGACATTGGCATCATTGGCGCTCCCTTTGACACGGCCGTTTCCTACCGCACCGGTGCGTCGAGTCCCGTCATGACCAGCCCAGAGACAAACAGATGACTTGGCTGGCTCCGAGTCCGCAGACAAGCTGACCTCGTCCAACAGGCGCCCGCTTCGGGCCACGCGCCATCCGCACGGCCTCGGCCCGACAGTCTCGCAGCCGGGGGTGGAACCCGCGGGCGAAAATTAACCCGTACAAGTCGGGGCTGACGATAGTCGACTGCGGCGACATACCGCTGATGCCACTCGACAACGGCGTGGCGCTGCGGCAGATGACGCAGGCCATGACGGAGCTTGGATCGCGGCCGAGCGCCCGGCGCGGGACGAGACAGCAACGGCGGCCCAGGCTCCTGACGCTGGGAGGCGACCACAGCGTGACTCTCGGGGCGCTGCGTGCGCTGCGGCAGGTGCACGGGCAGCCCTTGACGGTGCTTCACTTTGACGCCCATCTTGACACGTGGATCCCGCCGGCCAACGCCGAGCAGTTCGCCTGGTTCTCGGAGCAGGGCCGCTTCAACCACGGCGACGTCTTCACGTTTGCGTGGAACGAGGGCCTCATTGCCAACGGAAGCTCGGTGCACGTCGGGCTGCGGACGCGGCTCTCGGGGCCCGAGGACAACGAGGACGACGCGAAGCAGGGCTTTGCGCAGATTGCCGCCGACGAGGTGGACGGCATCGGCGTCGAGGGCATCGTGGGCAAGGTCAAGGCCAGGGTCGGCGACGGCCCCGTCTACCTCAGCTTCGACATTGACGTCGTGGACCCGGGCCTCGCGCCGGGGACGGGGACGCCCGAGGTCGGCGGCTTCACCAGCCGGGAGGTGATTCGGATGCTGCGGGGGCTCCAAGGCGTGGACGTGGTGGGGGCCGACATTGTCGAGGTGAACCCGGCATACGACGGGCGCGGCGAGCAGACGGCGCTGGTTGCCGCTCAGGTGGCCTTTGAGATTTTGACCAACTGGGCCATGAGTGACGAGGCGTCGTCGTCACAGGACAAGACTTGAACAAGAGTCGAGTCGAGAGAAACGATGGGCGTGTCGTTGCGGTTGTCCAACGAGATATTTGAGGTTGAAGTGAAGATGGCAGTTTTGGTGGAGATGAAACAATGGAAGAGGCCCGCATCATGTGACGACGAAAAAGCTACGTACCCATCTTGCCTCTCCCTCCCCCGCTCCTCTTGAACTCCTCGCCTCTTGAGCTCCTGCAACATGTCAGCTTTTCGGCCGAAGCAGCAAAGGCCGGGCATCGAAGCGGCAACTCTAAAATACGGGCGTGCCGGGCACATGTCAGAGAGCGAGTTGGCTGCTCGACGCCGACGGACAAGAAGGGCCCGGTCGAGCGGAGCGGCTCAAAGGATCATGACTAACTCGTAGGCTGAATGCAAGAGTAGAAGAGGTCTCCACACCAGCTTGGGCCGAAGCCGAGGCTCGTCTCCAGCCCGACGAGGCCGGTTTTCCACGCAACGATGCATGCATGCAGTTGCTTGGTAGCAGCAGTACTACCTCTACTGGGGGGGGGGGGATAGATTGAGCTCAAGGTGGAGAAGTAGAGGCTCTTGCCTGTAGCCTGTAGACAGTAGACGCTCTTGCCGCCGAGGACAAAAAAGGGGGGCCTTGTGACGTAGGCTAGACCGACAGCGCGGGTTGCTCGGGCCGCCAAGGTAGCTCCGACTTCAACACCAAGACACTGCAACGTACCGTGGCTCGTCGTTCTGTCACCTCGGAAGGTGGTTGCATCCCCCGGAATGACCTACCGAGTCCCACTCGACCACCAAGCCGACCATCAAGCCGACCATCAAGCCGACCATCAAGCCTAATTGAACTCCGTCGACCCCGTAAAAAGCCTCCTCTCCACCTCGTCCCGACCTCGTCCCCTCTTCAGCTCGCCCGTCCCCTCACCATGCCACCGTCCGCCGTCAACCAAGGCCTCGACGCCCTGACCGACAAGCTCCCGCGCGCGCCCGACGCCGGCGCCGCCAAGGAGCTGGCCTCGGACGCAAAGGCCGCCGCCTCGTCCAGCCTCGTCTCCCAGCTGCGCGCCCTGGGCGCCGGCGGCTTCGGCGGCATCTGCGCCGTCGTCGTCGGCCACCCCTTCGACCTCGTCAAGGTGCGCCTGCAGACGGCCGAGCGCGGCGTCTACTCGTCGGCCGTGGACGTGGTGCGCAAGAGCGTCGCCCGCGACGGCCTGCGCAGGGGTCTCTATGCCGGCGTCAGCGCGCCCCTCGTCGGCGTCACCCCCATGTGTGAGTCGCGCCTCTCCCGGACCTCCTCACGACCTCGCCCGCTGACGCCTCGCAAGTCGCCGTCTCCTTTTGGGGCTACGACCTCGGCAAGCAGGTGGTGACGTCCTTTTCGCCCGCCGGCCCCCACGGCCTCTCCATCGCCCAGACCTCGGCCGCCGGCTTCCTGTCCGCCATCCCCATGACGGCCATCACCGCCCCCTTTGAGCGCGTCAAGATCATCCTCCAGGTCCAGGGCCAGAAGCCCCGCGGCCCCGGCGAGAAGCCAAAGTACAGCGGCGCCCTCGACGTCGTCCGCCAGCTCTACCGCGCCGGCGGCCTGCGCAGCGTCTTCCGCGGCAGCACCGCCACCCTCGCCCGCGACGGGCCGGGCTCCGCCGCATACTTCGCCGCCTACGAGTACATCAAGCTGGCCATGAGCCCCAAGGACAAGCTCACCGGCCTGCCCACCGGCGAGCTCAGCCTGACGGCAATCACCTGCGCCGGCGCCGGCGCCGGCGTCGCCATGTGGATCCCCGTCTTCCCCGTCGACACCGTCAAGTCGCGCCTGCAGACGGCCGAGGGCAACGTCACCCTCGGCGGCGTCATCCGCGACCTCTACGCCAAGGGCGGCCTCCGAGCCTTTTTCCCCGGCTTCGGCCCCGCCCTGACGAGAGCCGTGCCCGCAAACGCCGCGACCTTTCTCGGCGTCGAGCTGGCCCACCAGGCCATGACCAAGGCCTTTGGCCCTGCCTGAGCCCGGCCCGTCGTCGTGGCCGATTCACCCTGCCGCCCTTCCCCCCTTACTCGGCATGCTCCGTGCGTGGGAGAGCAGCGGACCGGTGCCCCAGTGCTATCATGTCGCGGGCACAGGGAGCCGAGGCAATCAATCTGACGAGCCATTGCTCACATTGGCGGGCGCTCCATGATAAACTCGGAAGCGTAGTAGACTTTGAGCTAGAAAAAAAGGGGCCGCTGGGGCGCAAAACAAGGACGTGGCGCTTCGTCGCATGCCACTATTCGGAGCACCACGAGAGGCTTGACTCATTTTGTATTTTTTTTTCCGCCAGCAACGCAGCGAATAGACACGACAAGACAAAACCGAGGATACAGGGAGGCGAGCTCGGGTATTATAGTACAACAAACAGGACCGCTTGATTAGACTGGGGAATTCTTCAAACCTCGGGGACATGCGCCTTAAACTAAAAAGACAGGCTACACGCACGTCGCCGGCTCATACCATGTCATGTCATAAGCCCCTCGACCGGCAAAGATGCGAGTCCGACGCCAGAGACAAGACAAGGGACGAAAAGACAGGGAAAACAGTCGCTCGGGATCTTGTATGCCGCTGATGCCGAGCCAATCATGGGTAAACCTTGTTTTGCAGCCTTCGCCCTTTCGGCATATGGCTTCGCCCGCTTCAGCCGTGGAGAGGAGAACAAGGCAAAAGAAAAGGGAGAGGTGGGTGGCCTGCGCCCCCCCCCGCCTATAGGCGCTCGTTGACCGTCCATCGTCGCTTAGTATGGCTGAGGTCGCGGAACCGCTCTGCCTCGTCGGGCGGAGGCGGCAAACCCCAGAGGCCCCCCAACCCCCCGCCGAGCTGCGACATCTTGACCTCTTCCACCGACGGGCGATGGTCCAACAGGTTGGTATGGATCTTGATGGGCGCCGCGAACATGGAGCACTTGAGGGGCGGCTTCGAGGTTGGTACGCCGGCTTCGTCCGCCGTCCGTGTCTCGCCCACGGCTGGGGCCGTCGACCGCACAGTAGTGAGCCATGGCTCCTTGTCGTCCTTGTCTGCAGCCGCGGCGGCGAAGCGCTTCTGGTCAAAGTCGGGCAGCAGCGAGCCAAAGTCGTCGGTGTCCTCGCCGCCGTCGTCCATGAGCCGCAGCGTCGAGGGAGCCGGCGACCACAGCCCAAACGACGGCGCCGCGTTCGGCGACTGCGTTCCGCTCGAGGGCGCGCCCACGACGCCGGCGAGACCGGCCGTGGCAAGGGCCAGTCCGCGCAGCATAGGCCGATGCGAGGCAGATTCGCGCCGAAGCGAGTTGCCGACGGTGGCGCTGGCCGAGGAGCTGCGGCTGACTGACGAGGAGAAGAGGTCGTGGTACGTAAACGGGCTCATGACCGGCCCCCCGGAGCTGCCCAGCGTCGACGTCCTGCCGCGACTCCCATGGGCCGACGAGTTCCGGATGTTGGCCCTCGAAGTAGACCTCGACGAGGCGGGCGTGGAGCTAAAGGAGTGGAGGTGCTCGGTGCTGGCAGATAGCCGCATGTCGTACATCCTGTCGACCTGGACGAGGGCATTCGATGGGTCCGTCGCGGACGGAACCGCGGCAAGCATCTGGGCGTAGTCGAGGTTGGGTTTTCGCGTAGCCATGGTGATGGATGCGAGGCCGACGTCCATGAGAACGGGCTGGTGAGTGATGGCCCCGATGAGGGCGTTGCAGCCTGCGCCGTGAGAGACGATGATGATGACCGTCTCCACGTCCTCGTCTTCAGCCTCCACCTCTGGGCCGTCGCCATTGAGCGACTTGGCAGGCTTGGTCACCAAGTCGGCCGGCGACTCCGTCGTGGCATACCAGTTGACGAGCTTCCTCAGCCCACCCCGGAATCGCATGTGCATTGCCGTCCATTCCTCGCCGAACTTGCCCCCGTCGCCAAAGTCGAGCGGCTCCCTCATCGAGTCCCACTGGTAGTCGACCGTCACGCAAGCATCCCTGGCGTGCGCCACGAAGCCCTCGGGGATGCTGCCGCTGGTGGAGATGGCGTAGAGCGGCCTGGGGGCGACGTAGCTCCTTGGCTCTTGCGAAACGGGGAGAGCTGAAGCCAGCGCCGACGCATCCATGGCGCCGGTGGACTCTGAAGCCGGCGATTGCGCGCCGTTGGCAGGGCTCGAGGCAGACGGCGCGTGCCACAAGCTGCCATGCGCGACGGTTTTGTCGTCAGGCACGGCGTCGGTATAGGCGCTGTAGTCCTCGCGTCGAAGGAGATCGGCCTTTGCGCCGCCCATCATGAGCGCGGGGCCCGGCGGCGGGGTGATCATGTCGAAGTATTCGGGCGACAGCCATTCGCCGAGGAAGGAGTCGAGGCGAAGCAGGGTCGACTTGAACTGCAGCGGACGGGCAGAGGGTGCGGCCCTGGGCACAATGAGGTCACCAGGGCTGTAGACGGATTCGGGGCATGTCTGGGCCAGGCCGGAGCTGATGCCAATCGACGTCTGGACGCAGCGCAAAAAGGGAGAGCTGTGGATGACGACCTTGAAGCGCTTGCGCCTCGTTGCCTTGGCGCCGGTGCGAGACTCTTGGTCGTCGACCCTGGCCTGCTCGAGAAAGGCACCAATCTGGTTGCCGACCTGCCTCGCCTGCAAGAGTCCGCCGTAGGTTAGGGGGGGGTCGTATGGGGTCGGGGACGAGAGGTGCCATCTCTTGTCTGCCGTGTCGAGCCTGTTGCCGTGTCTGCGAGGGGCGAGTCAGCAGGGGAGGGGGGGGCTGGCCAGTGGGCGCGTCAACTGACCTGACGACAAAGAGGTATGCGGGAGGCGAGGCGGGCATGATGGCGGGGGAGCTGGACCTCTGTGGTTGATGGTTGGAGATGGGGGGTGGGCGACGTGGGGGTATTTGAGAGCGACGTGGGCTATCCGAGGCTATTCGAGGGCGTCAGCCCCCGTCGCCGCCGCCGCCGCCTTCGTCAGCTCGTCGTCAGCTCGTCGTCGCTGGCGTCGTATGGCGTCGTATGATGGCGTCAAAGGTGAGTTGAGTGCGAGGCTGAGTTTTTGGGTCTTGGTCACTCGCCGAGGCCACGTGCGATTGGCTGCAGCAGCAGAGCCAGACGAGGGAGAGAACTCCAAGTTGCGCGACACGGTGGGAATCGAGGCCTGCTCGCGCCTTTGCGGATGATGATGATGATGTGTCGTGACGGACCGTGGAGCGAAAAGGAAAGAGGAAAGGCGGCAGTAACAGGCAGTCGAGCAAGTGGTACCCGCACTCATACTCAAAGGGCGCCGCCCCCAACCAGTGCGTGCGTATCCGTACAAGAAATAAGAAATAATGCCCGACCCAGCCTGTGCGTCGACGAGGCAAACAAGCCTCATTGTCTCGCCAGTGGCTTGCACTAACTAGGTAGTACCTAACTCCTTAACTCACTCAGTGGTAGTGCTCCGTACTGCTAGCGGACACGAAACAACGCCACCAATCCACCGTGAAGCCACGTTACGTAATCGGGGGACGTATACCCCCTTAGTGTATACCCCTCTTAGTACATACCCCTTAAGTGTATACCCCTTAAGTGTATACCCCCCTTAGTGAAGCTCACACTCAATCAAGCCCTCGGCACTTTTGCCATCGCTCCAAATCTTTGTGATTTTCAACCCTGCTTCGTGCTCAATCAGCCTGCGCCAAGATGCCTCGGTCCGCTCCTCAGAGGAGAGCAGGGTCATCATCATCATATCGAGTCCTGTAATCTCCCAATCCGGTCCTCTTGACGGCATGATTTTTTCGTTGATCAACAGCCTACTGTACCCTTGCTTCATGGCCTCCTTGATACGCGACAATATCGTCACGCAAACCTTGTCGGGCCAATCGTGCAGGATAGAGCGCATGTAATATGCGCGGGCGCCTGACTGCGTGAGCTTCCGCAACCTTGGTCGCGATTATACGGAGAGGAAGCATACCCTTGACGGGCTGTTCGTTGTGGAAATCATGTCCCATTCGGATGATTGACGGGTCCAGGTCCGTGATCTGGCCAATAACCGTATCCAGGTCCTGGAGTATCAGCCTCCCAGGCGCGTCGGGGTAGTGCAGCTTGAACTGTAAAAGATCGTGGCCGACATTGCCTCCAATGTCTACCAGGAATGGCACCTCGTCGCCGACAATGGCGCCATCGATGAGTCTCTCCTGAACGGGGAAGCCCCCCGGAGACCCCCACGACTTCCGGCCCAGATGGTATCCTACCATGAGTTGGTTGAACTCAGTTGCATATCCTTGGCACTCCAGCCATGCGAAGAGATGTTTGTCTGTGCCATAGGCATACATCAAAGACGTATCCGAGGCATCCGTCGGGTTTTTCCATGCTCGTTCTCGGGCAAACTCGTGGAATTTCATGGCCGCAGCGCTTGTGCACGCACACCTAATGTCAAGGCAAGTCAGTCAAGAGATTCTCGTTGATTGCATTGCAACACGTCTTACGCGACCAGATAGCCACTCGCAATTGACGGATTGCTCAAGGATATCGAGTAATTGGTCGGCATATACTCGTCCACTCCGCTCTCCACGAGGTAGCCCATGGCGCCGAGGTGACGCATTATGCGCAATGTCCCACATGTTAGCGACGCTTATAGTTGCCTCGAGGTCATGACCTACTAAGCAGCTTGGCATCAACCGCTAGACACGAGGCGAGGTCGGATACCCGCTGGCCCTTGTTGCCGTTTTTCGCCATCAGAGTCCATAGCCCCGTGGCGACGCCAAAGTTGATGGCAGCGATTACGCCAGACTTTCAGGTTAGCTGATTCTCTTCCAACGACTCGTTTGCTGTTTACCTGCCCCCAGCAGTCCCTCAGCATTAGTTCCCGAGGACTCTCTAGGCAATGAACCAATGAACGACATTTCGCAATCAAGTCACGGCGGTCCACGTCTCCACCATTTGCGAGAGCCTGGACACGTCCCGAAATTTCCTCGACCAGAGCGGGAAGTTGCTTGACGTTGTTTGGTTGCAAGGCTGGCTCGGCGGAAGACGAATTCGCTGCTTCCATGTCGCTCTCTGGACCGATCGGTGGGAAGCAGAGCGTCGACGGTAGAGTAAAATGAAATTTCGAAATTGCACAGGTGTTAAATGCCTGGAGTATAGTACCAATGTCTCGAAGCCTTTAATTAAGGGGCAGGGGAGGTAGACAAAGGACTCCGTACGGGGTTCTACGGAGTACGGATCGTGTCAGCTTCTCACATGCAAGGGATAATGTCTTGAAATGTCTCAATTGCGTAATAGTCGAGGGCCGTGTGGAATATCCCTCAATCCACTGGGAATGTTTGCCAAAGTCGTTGAGCAGCAGTGGAATACGACCCAGGCATCTGCTCAGGTCGAGGCTCGTCTGTGGGATCTGGGATGTGGATTTGGGCCGGAGAAAAGCGGTTTGCATTGCGAAGTGCTTCTCGAGAGGACGGGTTCGACTTCAGGGCCGTCGTAGAGCGTTCCGAGGTGGTGGCATCCAGGGTTATAAGCCGATGAAGTTGGGTGAAAGCTACAACAGACCATGTCACGTGTCTGATGGCAACTGTGCAATGCTAGTTCATGCCGGAGGGTTTTCTCCTACTTCGTATACATATGTCGGTCTATTTATACGGGCGCTAGGCGCGGTGGGCGCGGTGGGGCCGGGACGGCGCGGATCGGGGATGCCACCGAACCCGGCGGGGGCAACGGCGATCAGGGATCCACCAAACCCGGCGGGGGCAACAGCGTGTTCTGTTCTAGAACACTAACTACACTGCATCGCTATGACTTTCCTATTCGGCATCATCCAGAACGAAGATTGTCACTCTTACATATGCGGCTTAGTTCCACAGAGCTACGAGCTACATGTATCGTGAATGAACATGCGACAAGTGTGGTGCGAGTGACTGGTTTGTAATAGGGTGGCACGCAGTATTTGTTTGACACGAGGTTCGAAAGAGATGGAATGTCGTGCCGGAGAATAAGACAAGGTGATCAGTCAAATTGATCGGCCGTCCGTCTCAAAATAACGTGTATATCTCCGTATATGAGAATATTTTGCCTCATAGACGAAAGGAGAACCTGGGGTTTCGCGTATAAATATGACATGGCATCGTCGCCGAAAGCTTTACATCTCTGCCAACATTTGAGTTCATACCTCTTTGTGTGCACGAGGCAACTGTAACCACAATGTCTGTCCCGAGCCGCTGTACCGTGCTTGTTGTCGGCGGCGGCCCTGCCGGTTCATTTGCTGCGGCCGCGTTGGCACGAGATGACATCGATGTCGTATTGCTAGAGGCCGATAGCTTTCCCAGGTCGGTTACAGTCCGCTGGATTGCCATGTATCGACTGACAATGGAACAGATATCATGTCGGCGAGAGCATGCTTCCTTCTATGCGCTACTTTTTGAACATTATAGGGTTGTATGACACATTCGACGCCCACGGATTCACGAGAAAGGTATTTATATGTCAAGTACCAGGGGAACCTTGGCTAATATTGGACTAGAACGGCGCGGCTTTCCGGTTTAACCGCTCCCAGCCGGAGGCTTGTAAGATGCTCTGTTCGGGTGACTAGACTCGAGCTGACCTCAGCACAGATACCGACTTTATTGCCGCGGACAAGTCGGGATATGCCTGGAACGTGATCCGTTCCCAAGCCGATGAGCTACTCTTTAGACATGCCGGGAAGAGCGGGGCTCTCACCTTTGACGCTACCAAGGTCGATTCCGTTCAGTTCGACTCTGACTATAGAGATGAGGGTATAATTGGCCATGGCGGTCATCTCGGTCGACCAGTCTCGGCCAAGTGGAGTCGCAAGGATGGCTCTTCCGGAGCAATATCTTTCCAGTACATGGTGGATGCTAGTGGACGAAGCGGCTTGTTAAGCACAAAGTATCTCAAGAACAGGACCATCAACCCGAACCTCAAGAACATAGCACACTGGGGTTATTGGAAGAGGGGCGCCACTTTTGCACCAGGAACCAGGATGCAAGGTGCACCTTATTTCGAGGCCTTGACAGGTGAATCCCCGACCAGCTGGCATCTGCTTGTTAGACTAATTTACCGCAGATGCGAGCGGCTGGTGCTGGTTCATACCGTTGCACGATGGCACCACCTCGGTCGGTGTCGTGCAAAACCTGGAAACAGCGGTTGCCCAAAAGAGACAGAAAGGAAGCCCGTCCACCAAGGACTTCTACCTGCAATCGCTTGACCTGGCCCCGGGGATCAAGGAGCTGCTCTGTGCGGCCACCATGGGCGGTGATGTCAAGTCAGCCTCGGATTGGTCCTATCACGCATCTTCATACGCCTTCCCCCACGCTCGCATTTGCGGCGACGCAGGATGTTTCATTGACCCTCTCTTCTCCTCCGGCGTTCACATAGCCCTCGTCGGCGGTCTCTCAGCCGCGGTGACCATTGCGGCGTCCGTAAAAGGGCACTGCAGCGAGGCAAGGGCCGTTTCGTGGCACACCAAGAAAGTGACGGAGAGTTACATGCGCTTCTTCCTGGTTGTAAGTGCGGGAGTGAAGCAGATTCGCTCCCAAGACGATGCTGCTATTCGCGACGGCGATGAGACGGGCTTCGATCGAGCCTTTGACATTTTCAAACCAGGTGAGTTGGCAATGGCACTCCTGTTTCACGCTCGACTAACCACCGGCCTCTGCTCTAGTGATCCAAGGCACCGCCGATGCTGATGGCACTGGCACTCTGTCTCGTGTTGGTCAAGGTCAAGGCTATTAAGGAGTTTGAGAAGAATTTGACCGAGGACGAGTCGCGGGAGATCAAGTACATTCTGGGGTTTGTGGAGGAAATGGTGAATATCGACAACTTTGCCGTTAATTCTGTTGATGGTTTAGTTCCGAACCTGGAGCGGAGGCATCTTGGCCTCGAAGCCGAGAAAGTCAAGTGTGTCAGGCTGTAGGTTTGCTGGTTACAATACAATACATGAAAACATGCTCTCTGCGACTCCCTGTTTGCAAACGCCCGTGAGTGAATCACTCAACGCCTCAACAATACTTCGCACGAAGTAGGTACTTCGTATTCACCGTGCTGACAATAGCAAACGCCCGTTTGCACCGCTTCTGATTCACAGCAGCCGTCTCGGTACGTGCATATGACTCACCCTTTTTCTCTTCCATTTAAATTTATCTTCCTCTTCCGCTTCCCTTCCTCTTCTTTCCTCTTCTTTCCACATTCCACATTCTTACTTTCTCATCTTGGCCCTTGACATTTGGGTCTGCAGACTCTTCGGACCTCGCCTCTACGCACCAGGCCATGCACAATACAACAGTTGTCCGCCCACCCTAGTTGGATTCCTCCTCTTTCCTCTTCTTTCCACACATGTTACTTTCTCATCTTTCCCTTCGACATTTGGACTCATCGGACCTCCTTGCCTCGTCTCTACGCACCAGGCCATGCACAATACAACAGCTGTCCGCCCACCTTAGATGGACCTGCTTCTTTTGCGCGCAGGCCGGCTGTTGCGAGCCCGCGCCCGCCGTTCAGGTCTACGGCGTCATCCTCGACACCGACATATGGTACTGGTCCGAGGTCAACTCATACGCCTACAGCAGCGTCTTGGACCCGGTCTTCTCTTCCCGGCGCTTGTCTTCGTTATGGGCGCACTAGACGAGCGCCCATTCCGTTGCCTTGGCGGCGTGTACACCACAGCAACTCACGTCGCCTTCGTATCGGCTTGCCTTTGACAAGCACTTTGACGGTGAGTAGGCCGTTTCCGCAATGCTAGAGATTTGACACTGACAGAAATAGCAATCACAGCGTATTCCCGAGACCAAGTGTCTTATCTGCATCGTCGACCTTATCAACGCCCTCTTCCAACCGATTATACCCAATCTTGAGGCTGTTTCGGAACAGCAGCTGTTCCGGGTGGGTCTATGCCTGGGGCGAGGACCGAGATAGGGCCCGTTCCCTCTTCGCCGCCAGGTGGATGCAGTTATTCGATGGCGCAGCGAAGACGACGGCGGTGCAGCAGCGACAGCAGCTCTGTACTTGACATCATCGAGGTGAAGCGCCGAATCACAGACGGGGTACCGGTCCAGATGCAGCACGCCGCCGAGATGGTAGGCTTCGTGGCCGAGAAGAGGAGGGAGTTGCCGCAGTGAAATACCCTCGCCAGCTTCCACCTCGACCCAGCTCTCGCTGTCACCGCCGCAGAGAATCAAGTTTTGACATCTCTTGCACGTCTCCTCTTGGATTTGACCTCTCAATTCAACCAAGGAGCCTGCGATGGCAGCAAACAACCGAGAATGAGGGCCGCTATGAGCAAACCCTCACCACGCCGCACGACTCTCCTCACCACGACTCCCCTCTCCACGCCGCACGACTCTACCGAGGGTCTCTACGAGACCCTCACCACGCCGCACGACTCCTTACCAGGCTTATGGTTGAAGGTTCTGATCTGGGAGCCCGTCTTTGGATGCCCGGTTGAGGACTTGGTCGTTCGGGCCGCTCATTTGTTTCCCTATCGATCGGCAAGTACCATGGATGTCATGGAGACAAAACCAGCCATCAAAAGGGGAGGCAGAGGGTTTTGACCGGGCGAATTAGCCCCCCTTGTGATAAGCAGGGTAGAGTGGCTTCGACACATTTTCCGGAGATCCTTGTACGTCGCCAGCTGGCACGGGGCTTACTGGAACCATCACCGACTTTGGCGTCACCGTCCAGGACTTTCAAGCCTCGCCGCGTACGCGAAACTGTTTTGACTGCGCGCGAGCCGCTTCGCGTTGCCTCCCCGTATGTTCCTGTCCTCAACGCAACGGAATAAGATATTAACAAGACGGTAGGGCACCGACGTAAAATACTCGACCTCTGAGCATTTGCCATATAGCCCCATGGATTTCTTCTTTTTGGCACGGGAATTTCGACCAGACAAGAGTCGAAGCTTACAACGAGAGTCAACCCATATGGTTCTTGTACAGACAAAACTAGCCAGGACGACCACGACAAGCGAAGGGCAACTACGAAATGACCCGGGACGAAGCCGAGAAGGCTTACCAATTCATATCCCCATAGAGGTGGTCTGTCGCCTAAAGGACGAGGCAGACACCTACGAAGCGAGCCGACCAACCTTCGATTGAATTCTGGAGACGACAGAGTCACGGCCCAGGATGCAGGCTCATCTAAAGCCTTCTTCTGGTGTGGACACAAGCGCCCCTAGCATGACTTCACTCTGTGTCGCCGTTGGAAGGGCGATACAAGGCGCTGCCCTATCACTCACAAACTTGGGCGTCTCCTTGGAGTTGTTCTACATAAAGGTGTTTGCTGGCGTCGAGGGGGACCCCGAGCTTTCCATCCACCTCGAGGACAGCTGAACACCAAACAGGAGCAGTGTCCGAAGTTGCCAATGATTCGGCTGTGGTGTCAATTGAACACCAAGCAGGAATCGGCCAAGGCAATGTCCGAAGTTGCCAATGTTTCCCTCAGGGAGATTCGACTGTGGTGTCAATTGAACACCAAGCAGAAAGGGCTCCAAGTTATGGCGGCCATCGGGGAGCACTGCGAGGCAGAGGCAGAGGGGGGATTCCTCCCTTTGGTAGTCGTCCAGGACCATCACAGCCCGGTGACTCACGCAATCAGTTCGTGAACGGGTCCCAAGCCATCCTGGACCAGCCAATTTGTTTCACGTGTGGCCAGATGGGTCATTATGCCACAATGTGTGCCGCCCCATTCGGTGAACGTCCTCGAGATTGGGAGAAGGACGTATTGCGCGAGAAGTGCTATGCCAAGAGGCTTCAGCAGCAGCAAGACAATGGGCAGTTGCCTCAGGGACCCAGTGGGCCCAGGCCGCCAGAGCACTGCAGTATTCCGCGTTGATGCAAAAGCAGATGATCCAGCCTGGCACGACAACATTCAATCCCCGAAGATGCTATGAGCGGCCCTGTTGAAGACGACGCGAACGCGACTGTACGGACATGGAACGCTATCGGCGCCGTGATCTCGAGTAAGGCCTAGGCGGTCATGTTTGCGTGCCATTGAGTGGACGCCCGCTCGAGTCGTTGCATTCAATGCAATGGAAGAGGTGACTTGTGTGAGCCTGTAAGCTCACCATTCCCCCTTCAGTCGGAACAGAATCGCTAACGAGGATATGTAGATCCCAACAATAATGACGGGCGACATGGGAGATCTGTGGGCGATACGCGAGAGAATCATGGGTCTATGGGAGACCCGAAACGAAGACGAACAGCGCGAAATCGCTCTAATCTATTATCAACTATGCGCGGCTTTCGTGGCGGCCATGACGGCTCATCGGGAAGAATTTTTCGGTCTATGAGTTGTGGCCATCCTGGGCGAGTTGATTGTGGGGTTTGCGGCCGTCCTGGACGCGGCCGGCACGGGCGTCAACAATTTCGTCAAGAAGTTTTTGCCCCGCCGCGTGAAGCAGAATATTAGCAATGTTTGAACGTGGTAAAGCATTGGACACTGGCTACGCCGAACGAGGTAAGTGGCTCTTTCTTTGCGATATCGTACGAAGTAACTCGTACGTACTAACTAGTTTGCTTTCTAGCCTATCCGTATTGTCAAAACGCGCATCAGATAGATAATAGGTCGTATAGGTCGGATCGAAGTAGATCAAGGTGGGAACTACGCGTCAATCGGCTCCAACCCGCCGACGCCATTGTGAAGCACGTGTACGGGACCAGACTTGCCGGGATTGATGCGTGTGAGCAATGCCATCGCGGCAACGGTCCATTCACGTCATGTGTTATTCTGTCTTTATTAATGTCCGACGGTTGTTCGAACTGCCATTATGGCGGTGGAAGGAGGGGGGGTAGGGACGAATTTTTAGTCCCCCCTAGTAGCAGACAGAGTGTTCAAGTGTTGTACGAATACGAGTTACGAATATTGGGCACCGCTCCGATGGGTACAGGGTACCTGCGCACTCACGTGCCACCAAGCCAAGCCCGAGCCAAGCCCTCTAACTCGTAGTATTCTTACTTCGTAAACCTCCTCTAAACCCGAATACGAACACGCAGCAACCCAACCACAGCTCTTCTCGTTGCCTGACGTCCGTCCTCCTCTCCATCCATCGCCGACTTCCGGCCCTCGACACTCGTGGCATTCGCAAGTCGGCCGGCCCGCAAATATATGGAATCTTGATCACCATGTCTCTCGTCTCCGAGTAAGTTGCACGAGCCCAACGCCCTTTGTCATGCCTGCCGCTGACGCTGCCCGCCTCTGCCCAGCCAGGTGCGTCGACTGGATGCCTACCTCGACCGCTTGCCTGTCCTCTCCGAGGGCTCGTCCGATGACGGAGCGTCCGACGCCGACGACCAAGCTTATGCCGCCGTCGACGTCTTGTCCGTCCCGAGACTGGACCGCCTCCTTCGAATCGTCCAGTCCCTAAGCACAACCTCGTCCTCCCAACCACTGCTCCCGGCCCACCGCGTCAGAGCTCTCCTCGTCGAGTCCGATTTGCTCTTGGCCACGCACGGCCTCGACGGCCACGAAGCCGCAACGGCCACTCTTACCGACCCCAAGACGGCCTACGAAAATGAGATTGAGTGGCTGTTGGTCACAAAGGCCACCGTTCAGGTCTACGGCGTCATCCTCAACACCCTCCTTGATCGCATTATTCCCCTGAGTGACGACATATGGTACTGGTCCGAGGTCCTAAACTCATACGCCTACAGCAGTCTCTACACCGTTCAGACATCGCCTCTGCGGTGGTGGGCCTGGTCCCAGGATGTGTACTTGACGAGTAAAGCCCGGTTCCGCTCCCTCTCGGCACAGGGCGGCCCGGCCGGCTTCGTCGACTCGACCGCCACGGACGTGTCGCAGCAATGGCGGCAGTTTTATGGCATCGTGCGCGACAGCATCCGAGAACGCTCCTTTGCCAACCTTCAACGCAAGGTGCTCTCTCCCGTTGCCTTGTGCCGGTCTGAAGCGCGCCGGAGGCAGGCCCAACTCCGGAAACTAAGAGAAGTCACGGCCAGTGGCCTCGGCGTGCTCATAGATGAGGGCCTTCAGTTTGGTCATGACGAAAAGACAGAGGTGCACGACCAGCGAGATCTCAAGGGCATCGTCGAGCGAAGCGTCGCCCTCATGGACGTGGTCTTGAAAGAGGTCTGCACCCTGGACGTGATGACCATGGACGACTTTGAGGATAAGGTGTTTGCTGGCGTCGAGGGGGACCCCGAGCTTTCCATCCATCTCGAGGACAGCGTCACCCCCCACCGCCCCGCCGTCTTGGCCCGGCGCCTGCTGCGCATCATCGACAGGACGCTGCCCGAGCACTTTGATGCCATGCGGACGCTAGCACAGGCCAACGGAAGGCCGCCCCGCGCCATTCGCTACTGGTTGCCGGCCGTCGTTGGCCTTTTGTCCTCGACGACGCTGCTGCGGATCCTGGTGAGCCGCAAGGCCGACATTCTCAACTGCATCACCGACTTTGGCGTCACCGTCCGGGACTTTTGGTTCAACTGGATCGTGGAGCCGACACAAAAGGTCATCAGGACCATCCGGCACGACGAAACGAGCGAAATTGCCATTATGAGCAGAGACAGCCTCAAGGCCGATCGCCAAAGCCTAGAGAGGATGGTTGTCGACTTTGCCATGGACAAGCCGCATTTTGCCGTCGAGGGGTCCTCCATTTCCGAGGCCCAGATTGCAGAGATACGCCGCAAGGTGGCCGAGGGGGACGTGACGCCGGTGTTGAGGGCGTACGAACAGGACCTCAAGAGTCCGTTTGTCGGCACCGTCCGCGGGGATCTCGTGCGCTCCCTTCTCATCCAAGTCCAAAAGACAAAGGTCGACCTCGAGGTGGCCATGACGGGCATCGACTCGCTCCTCAAGAGCCAGGAGCTGGTCTTTGGCTTTGTCGGGCTGACACCCGGCGTCCTCGTCACGATTGGTCTCTTTCGGTACCTGGGCGGCGTCTTTGGTGGGCGGACCGGACACAGGCAGTCCGCCCAGGCCGGGCGAGCGATCCGCATCCTTCGAAACATTGACCGCGTCCTGTCCGAGGCGAGGCCAACGGAGAACAACGTCCTGTCCTACAAGGACCACGGCTTACTGCTGTGCGAAGTCCACGTGCTGCGGAACCTGGCAAGCAGGCTCATGCCTCGCGACATTCAGATGGAGTTTTTGGACGACCTGGACGATCTGGCCAACATCAAGGGGATCCAGATCCAGGCAAAGGCCCTGGACCGGATCCGGTGGGCTTATTCGAGATGGCTCAAATGATGGCACTTGACTGCGGTTTACGATATATCCAACGCATGGCCCGACTATATCGAGCTGCCAAGTCGGCTCGAGACTGGGGAGAGGGCGAGAAAGGTGTTCAACTTTGACACAAGTACAGCCATGTCAGCGTGCTAGATTATAACTTTGATACAAGTACAGCCAAGCCAGCGAGTTAGATTATAACTTTGATACAAGTACACTATCGTGTTATGGTGAGTGGGGGTTCGCCACACGTGAGGCGTATCGCAGTGTGTGCTACGCCCCGGTGCAGCGACGCTGTGCTGACGCCGCTTGGCATAAGCCCGTCTAGTCGACATCTCGCGACGGAGCTTGGAGGTTCGGACGACGACAATTCACGCTACGAGAGGCTACCGGATGTCTTGTGTCTGCTAGATGAAGATAAAGGGGCAGATGTCCTAGACCTCCTTGTCGCATCCGTTGGTCTGCTCCTTTTCTCGCAGATCCTTGAGGCAGGGGGCGAAGAAGATGTCTCCAGTTAGGGCGAGATGCAGCGTCCGGGAGGCAACCATGAGCCAGAGGAGGAAGACGGTGAGGGAGATGGCCTAGACGATGTGGGCTCTCAGCACTGTACAGGGCGTGTAGAGGAGCGGGAGGAGCGGGAGGAGCGGGAGGAGAAGGGTCAGGGGACGCACCGTCGTGACAATTCTGAAGAAGGCGCTGTCGAGGTTGACGGCCAGCATGCCGGTGCAGGTGGCCCAGACGCCGAGGGGAAAGGTGAAGCCCCACCAGCCCATGTTGAAGGGGAAGCGGTGGGTGGTGGCGAGGCTGATGAGGGCAAAGCAGACCCAGACGAGGGCGAACCCCCACATGACGAGGCCGAGGAAGAGGCCGAGGACGTAGAGGACCTCTGCGGCGCGGACGGCGTCGACGCCGGGGGCCGGGCCGAAGCGCAGGGGCGCGTCGGGCAGGCGGGCGAGGGCGAGGGCGACGCGGCCGAGCTGCTGGATGGCGAAGCCGCCCTGGCCCAAGGGGCCGACGGGGAGGAAGACGGATACGATGGCGTCGCGGGGCGGCAGCGAGTGGACCGTCAGGCGGTGGAAGTAGAGGGCGAGGACGCAGGCCGAGAGGGCCAGGCCGAGCCCCCAGAGGACGTACGAGGCGACGAGGGTGAGGGCGGCGCGGCGCGGCTGGCCGGCGGCGAGCAGGGCGTCGGCGACGAGGCCGCCCGTGGCCGAGGCGACGACGGCGGGCACGACGGGGAGCAGCAGCGCCGCCGTCGTCGTCTGCAGGCCGGGCTTGTGGCGGTGCATGACGACAAAGGGCACGCCGACGCACGTGGTGACGGAGACGAGGGCGTCGGCCCACCAAAAGGCCCAGGCGACGTGGACGAGGCGGGGGCCCCAGGCGAGCACCATCATGTTGATGATGGCTGTCACGTCAGCCAGCAGCGCCAACAAATGTCGAGAGACGCCACTCACTCGCGAACCCCATGGGCACGCAGCCCAGAAACAGCGACTGCGCCGGGTGCGACACCATGGCCCGCCACAGGCCCGGATACAGCGCGTACCGCAGCGCCGACACGGCCGCAAAGGCGACGAACAGCCCCGCGTTGGCGCAGAAGAAGGCGTACGACGCGTACCGCACCCACGACGCCGTGTACGGCAGGTTGTGCAGCAGCACCGACACGATGCCCGTGCCCATGTTGACGGCGAACCACCTGCGTCGGGCCAGTCAGCCTCGTTGCCCGACATGATGGGGCGAGCCCGTCGCCCGACATGATGGGGGGAGCCCGTCGCCCGGGTCCAGGGGCCGCTCACGATGGCGTAAAGTTGCGGACGATGCGCCGCCAGCCCACCTCGCACTTGCTCTTGGGCCGCTCGCCAGTCTGCGCCGCCGATGCCTCGCTCGCCGATGCCTCGCTCGCCGCCGGGCCCGCCAGCACCGCCGTGTCTCCTGACGCCGTCGTGTTGCTCATTGTCGGTGCCGTGTGCCGCATGAGGGGATCGTCTGCAGAGGCAGAAACAAGCGAAGGCTCAAAACAATCAAGAGAAGAGCCTTTCCTTCCACGCCTTCCACGTCGTACTATTGATCTCGACGCGAGAATGGACGGAAGAATCATCAAAGTGGCCGTCTTGAGTGGGGTCCGACTCTCGCGTTCGTGATTCACCACTCGAACCCCATGGCTCTACCAACAGACAAATGGTCGTAATATAGCCGCCGGGCGCTTGCCGTCTCAACAAAAACGCCGGTGGTATGAACAGGGAGCGGCTTTCGATTGCCGGCTGTTTCGGCGACTCCACCCATGGCTAAAGTTCCGATTCCGGAGCGAGCCGAGTCGAGCCCCGCAAACCAGGGCCCAAACCAAGCACCGCCGGCACGCAGCCCCGACAAATGGGCAGGTGGGCAATCCCACCACAGCAAGCCTCGTAAATCAGCAATAATGCGCCCCTTGGATCCCACGTTTCCGTGAGGCCCCTCACACCGTCATGCCATGCAGTCGGAGACCCGTGGCAGTGCGCGGCGGAGCACAACACCGGCTCGCTCCAACCCGGGCTAGCGGCCCGCCCACTTTTTGCGCCCAAATGACCAACCACAGACCCAAAGCTCTTCTCCCGAAAGCCAGCCGGGAGAGACCCACCGGTCGGTCGGTCGAGGTCGGCAATACTATCCGCCGATGTTTCCCCTCGACTCAGGTGACCCGCCGAAGCGCCGAAAGGCCAAATCCAAATCGTTGAGCATCCCCCCGCAGCGGCAAGTAGGTTTGTGTGTCCTTTGGGCTTCATGATTGTCAGCCATCCACCATCATCAGAAATATCATCCCAAACCAGCAGCCATCCACAACACCACGTCCCGTCATCATGGCCATCGATGTCGTCTCTAGCTCCGACCCGGTGCACTTTAGCGTCAAGAACGCTGCGGCCGCCGAGCCGACAGACGGCTTCGAAGAATTGGTCGTGGCCTTGAAGGAGGCACTCGGCCCCTCGTCGGGCCTGACCTCGGACGACGTAGACGTTGAATACTTGACGCGCCTGATGGCCAAGTATAACAGCAGTGCCGCCGAGTGGTCCAAGTACGCCTTTGGCGATGCCAGCCGAGGCTACACCAGGAACCTCGTCGACGAGGGCAACGGCAAGAGCAACCTGGTAAGTCGTCGCCGTGGCCCGTCTTTCAGCAAGGCCGCTGTGGCTGACAGGATGCTGGATAGCTTGTGCTGGTATGGTCTCCGGGCAAGGGTAGCCCCATACACGACCACGGCAAGGCCCATTGCCTGATGAAGATTCTGCACGGCAGCATAACCGAGACGCGTTACGCCTTCCCTGAGGAGGACGCACCCGAGGGACCCATGACGGTCGTGTCGGAAAAGACGTACAAGGCAAACGCGGTGGCGTACATGGCCGACGAGCTTGGTCTGCACCGCGTGTCCAACAAGGGCAGCGAATTCGCCGTCTCGTTGCACCGTAAGAGCCTCGGCCTGCCAGAGACACTTGTCCCGTACTGACCGTGACCTCGACAGTGTACACGCCTCCCAACGTGGCCAAGGGCGGCTGCCACATCTTTGACGAGTCGACGGGCAAGAGTAGCCACGTCCCGGGCTGCCTGTACTACTCAGCGTACGGCAGACTGCTGAAGCAGTAGGCGGGGCCTCGACTGCGCCGCGGAGGCTTCCGTGTATGATGCTCTGACATGTCGGCGTTGACGGGTTGTGCTCTTCCTTGTCTCGTAGCGTGTTTTTGCGTGCTTCCTCTCTCCTCACCCCGAGACCGTCGATGCGAGTGGGTGCATGGAGGTTTTCGAGGACGGCGCTTTTTCTCGATACAAACTTGGGCCAGATAGGACAAACTTGGGCCAGATAGGACAAACTTGGGCCAGATAGGACAAACTTGGGCCAGATACGGAACGAAATGAAGGCGTTGATGTGATGAAAAGGCTCCTCGGCCTCTAGAATGGTGATGGAGTGTAGTTGGAAGAACAAGGGGGAGAGACGGGCGGCGCCAACTCTTGTTGCTCGCCTCTGGGCGGGCGGGCTCATCGATGGCGTGATTGGCGCTAGTCTCAAAGCAGCATCAGGCCACCCCACCGCGGCGAAACCTGGCAAGTCACGTGGTGGCCTGTGCTGCATTGAACCCCTTTTCTCGTTCTATCAAAGCTTCTTAACTCGTAAACTATCCGCAAACACGCCCCGGGCACTATTATGTGGTCTCGCAGCCTAGTCTCCTGGCCCTGAGATGCTCGTAGTCTGGCATCGCGGCTCTGACGGATTTCTCCAAAACCTCGCCCATGTCCTGTCCAAAGTCCCGCTTCCACTTCTCAGACTCGGCTGTAATGTCAATGCCATGGCTGGTCTTGCCTTTCAACACGCCTGACGAATCGAGCAGCGTTTTCTCCATTACATGGCCCAGGGACTTTTTGTTGTCACTTTCAGACGAAGAGTCCGCGCCCGCCTGGGTCATGGGATCCCAAGCAAACTTGAGCTGAGCCGGATCTAGCCCGGTCATGTGGCAAAACCTGACGACGACTGCCTGATTCGAGATGACATCGTCCGCATCCAACATGAGCGGCTCGGACGCCTGCTCGCAGGCCCAGTCGTGGAGTAATCGAGTCCACCTGAGTGTCATGTTTGCGCGGAAATGCGGCTGGAACTCCGAGGCGTGCAGATATCCCTCTTGGCGGAGCTCGAGCATGGCCCGATAGTAGGATGGAAAGGCTAGGGCGGGGTGTCGGATCAGAAAGACTAGGGACCATGTTCGCAACGTCTCATCGGGTAGAACGGTCTGATTCTTGGGAGACCAAGTCTCCTCATCCATCTGCTGAACTCGGAATGACGATGCTGGGTGGGTATTCTGCTCGCCGAGCAAGTCGCCGATATTGGCGGGGTTGAAGAGCCAGAGAGCGTGTTCCTTGACGAAATACTGCTTGCCCTGGTCGATGGCGGTCTGCGAATCTCGCTGTAGCTTTTCAAAACATTCTTGAAAGACGTGTTGCATATCCTGAACCTCGTCGCTGCCCAGCTGTCCCATCGGCACATGGAGGTTTCCGGTCATCCTGGACTTGAGAAAGGCCGGTCGAAAGTAGTAACCGCCAATGTCGTTGGACAAAACATTGGGCTGGTCATGGATTGCGAGCATCTTGAGAAGCAAGTTGGATGCCGTGCGGGGATAGGTGACCAACAGGAGGCGTCGGGGTTGATGCTCTACACCCGCCCGAGGGGACTGGATGCCGCCGCCCATTGTCGTCGACTTGTCGGTCATGAGATGAAGGAGTATGTGTTGGATGATGAATTATATCAGCCTGGTGTTGAGAGAAATGCAAAGGCGGGGAGCGATTTTTGAGGAGCTCCTGGTGAGACGGCCAGAGAAAATATGAAGAATCGAACACGTCTGCTCTGTAAAGAGTATACAGTGCTCTATCCGCTGGCCGTACAGGTAGCTTCTTTACGCCTTACACACTATCTAGCGTCGTACACGCATCTAGTATGCATGCGGGTTGTATACTTTGTATGTGCCTGATATTGAGCGGTAATCGAGATGTTCACATCCGAAACCTCGGCTCATATGCGACAGGGGCGTACATGTAGCTGCAGAGCTTATCACGGCTCAGTCGTCCAGATGAACCTCGTCATATCCATGACCCGGATCGAAACGTCCAAGGCGGCACCGGATATGCTAGTTGTAAGAGGTCTGTCGGTCTACACTGGTACAACGCCATCTCCCGTCTGCGAGACTGAGGCTTGATGCCTAAACACCACAGTACGAATATATGGTCTAGTATCTCGCAATCTGCCAAATCCTCCGCTGATGGTCATCCATGGCCCGGAGAAAGGCGGCCTCGCCTCTCTTCAGAGACACGTATGACGAAACAATGCACGGTCCCACCACGTCTCGCATCTGACCGTCCGCCTCCAGGGCCGCCAGACTCGCGTCCAGCGTGGTGGGCAGCAGATGTTTGACTCCCAGGGCCTTGCGCTCCTCGACGGACAGGCGAGCGGCGGCCTTGGTGCAGTTTCCTCCCGTCAGGGGCAAGCCTTGTCGCATGCCGGTGATGCCGGCGCCGAGCAGCGCACACAGCACCAAGTATGGGTTGGCGAGGCCATCGACGCACTTGATCTCGAAGCGGTTATTCTGGATCCGCCGCAGCGCCACCTCCTTGTTCTCCCAGCCCCAGGCGGCATACTCGCCGCCGCTCCAGATGCCGGTGGCGATGCGGGCGTAGCTGATGTCGGTGGGCAGCGCAAAGGCGAGGATGGCGGGTAGATGGCGCATGATTCCGGCAAAAAACGACTCGGCCTTGGGAACCAAGTCGTTCTGGTCGTTGGCCAATACCAACTCGCTCTCCTCCGAGTTGACGGATAGGTGGACGTGGGCCCCGTTGCACGCCTGGCCGGGCACGGGCTGCGTCGAGACCGTGGCCCGGAGCCCGAACCTCCGGGCCACGCCGGCAATGGTCTCGCGGGCCCGCAGCAGCATGTCGATGGCCCGGAGCGGCTCCTCCGGCGGCAGCACAAACTCCCACTGGCCCGGCCCGGCCTCGGCGTGGAACTGCTCCAGGGCGATGCCGACCTCGGCCAGGGCGCGGGCGACGGCCTCGACCAGATCGATATAGGTGCGGTCCTCGGGCGTCATGCTCGTAAACGCGTGCTGGGTATTCACGGGCTCAAAGTCGACCGTCACGCCGGCCTCCAGTCTGGGCCGTAGAAACATGACCTCGACCTCGAAGCCAACCAGGAGGCCGCAGCCCGTCTCCCGCTTGAGCATCTGGTGCAGGTCCCGGAGCCGTGACCGCGCGCACTCGGCAACCGGGACCCCGTGCTCGTCTACACAGTCGACCGTGATGACGGCGCGGGAGCCGTCCGAGCCGGCTTGGCAATAGGCGGTGTTCATGTCGGGACGCAGATGGAGCTTGCCCGACGAGCTGGCTCCCGAGGCGAGGCCGTCTCCGGGAAGGAGGTGAAGAATGGCGCTGGTCATGCAGAGGAGCTGTCCTTGCTCGACCATGGCGGCAAACTTGGCTCGGGGGACGATGCGGACGAGCATGTTGGACGTGTAAGAGATGAACTGCAGCCAGACAAACTCGACCTTTTCATTTTCCGCAAAGAAGGTCTCGTACGAGGCCACGCATAGCCGTTCCATGGTGGGCAGGAGGTGGCCGAGAAGATGAGTACGAGAAAGACCGAAGATGAGTACGAGAAAGATGCCGAAGATGAGTACGAGAAAGATGCCGAGAAGAAGAGTGCCGAGAAAGGAGTACCGAGAAGATGAGTACGAGAAAGATGCCGAAGATGAGTACGAGAAAGATGCCGAAGATGAGTACCGAGACAGATGCCGAAGATGAGTACTAGCCTCGACAAGAAGGCGAGAATAATAATGGTCAAAAGAAAGGAAAAGAAGAAAAAGGCACAAGTTAAAGAGGCGAATCCCTAGTTAAAGAGGTTCGGCTGGCTGCAGTAGCGGGCTGGAGCCACGGACCATCGGCACACACCAACGACGGCTTGCCGGACCATCGGCCAAAGTCATGATCTAGACATCGGACATACCGTACGCTCTGCAGCTAATAGCGTGGAAACTCGTAAACTTGCGCTCTGCAGCTCATGGCGAGAGACTCGCAAACTTGCGCTCTGCAGCTAATAGCGTTGAAACTCGAGACAATGAGAGAATTACACAAAAGTCGACTCATATATGGGCTTGCCGCTGTCAAGTGTCTCGATATGAGCGTATACGGACATGATCAGTTTTCTACCTTGTCTCTTGAGAATTGCAGTGCCCCTGAATACATCTTTAGAATCATCCACAGCTTGTTCCTTCACCCCCCCCCCATCTAAAATGGGCTCCATCGATCCCCCCAACCGACAGTTCACCGTGACCATCATCGGGGCTGGCGTGGGCGGGCTCACCTTGGCCCTGGGCCTCATCCGGAACAAGGTCCCCGTTGACATCTACGAGGCCGCTCCGGATTTCAAAAGCACCGGCTTCGGCATCTCCATGGGCCCTGCCGCTCACCGTGCCCTCACCCTGATCGACCCCAGCATCAGCAAAGCATATGACGCGCTCGTCACCACGCACGCCGATAGCCCGGGCTATGAGAGCTTCCGTCGGACATGGTTCGAGCTCGTCTGGACCACCGCCGACAAGTGCGGCGAGGTCATGACAAACCTCAAGGCCAAGACGCTGGGACAGACGTCGGTCCATCGCGGGCACTTCCTCGAGACCCTGATCGGCTGCCTGCCGCCGGGAAAGGTGCAATGGGGCAAGAGCCTGACGGAGATGCGGGAGACGGCCCAGGGCGTCAGTCTGCGCTTCGAAGATGGCTCGTCCACCGTGGCCGATGTCGTGGTTGGTTGCGACGGCATCCACTCGCGGGTCAGACAACACATGTTGCTGGGAGAGCCGATTCGGCCCCAGTATAGTGGCATGTACGCATACCGCGCCGTGCTGGACATGGCCACCATGATCGAGGCCGTCGGCGAGCGCCGCGCTCGCGTTGCAACCATGTACATGGGACACGGCGGCTACGTGGTTACCTATCCCATCATGCGTGCCAAGCAAGTAAACGTGGGCCTGTTCAAGCTCAGCAGCGGTTGGGAACACGATACGTGGGTTCGGCTGGCGAGCAGAGACGAGATGAAGCGTGACTTTGGCCACATGGGCGATGCCGTGCGGTCGATAGTGCAGGTGCGTGAGCCGCGTGATATAGGGACCGCGGTTGTGCTGACCTCCATCAGCGTATAGAAACTCCAAGTCAATGGGCCGTGTTGGATATTCCTCACATGTCGACATATACACGAAACAGCATAACCGTCTTGGGCGATGCCGCCCACGCCTCGACGCCTCACCAGGGCGCCGGAGCGGGCCAGGCCATCGAGGATGTTCATGTCCTGGCAGAGCTCCTGGGCGATGCGCGTGTTCTCAGGCGGGAACACGTCAAGGCTGCGTTCCACGCCTACGACGCCATAAGGAGGCCGCGGAGTCAGTGGGTGGTGAGCACGAGCAGAGACATGGGACACATGCTCAGCCTGAGCCTGGGCACGGTGTGTCCGGGGGAAGTAGAGCTCAAGCATAGGTTGAATGAGCGCATGGCGTTGCTATGGGATCTGGACATTCTGGGCCAGGCGGATATAGCGAGGAGAGTCATGCTTCAGCATTTTTCATGGATTGTCTGACGTATGAATTAGAAATTACGGACCTGCTTGTATATAAATACTCGTTTACACACCTTGATAAAGGCGACTGTGAGCTAATAAAGGTACGGGTAAAGCGTTTTGTCTCCTTTACAACCGGGAGCAATTGTCGCCAACTCGGGGTAGCAATAGGGGTAAAGGGGGTAAAGGGGGTAATAGGGGTAAACAGCCATGGGCCAGTGAGAAGCAAGTCCATCTTCACACCATGCCCACTTGTTTCTCTTCGTGATAATCATATCAAGGACCCGAAGCGGCGAAAATAAGTGTGGAACGTGCGGCAATAGGGCGTGCGTGCTGTACACGCACATCTGCGGGTAAGATGTGCGTGTATGATGCTCGCTTGTGCCAATCATATGCCGGGTCATGATATCATGTACATACGATACTGTCCATGATGCAACAAAAAGAAAGACTGCATGGTGCGAGCAACTAGGCCTTGGGTTTTATTAGTCAATACTCTGTTCTTCCCATTCCTTATTCTGCAAACTTATTCGTACACCTCCGTGAATCCTCTTGTGCAGTGCCACCGAGCCCGTCAATAGCATCATCATGGTCGTCTATGCGGAAGAATCGGAATCGACCGGTCTGAATCGCGGTCGCCAAGACTGTTCCTATGGCGCAGTCGACCATCGTCAACATTCACCACCGGCGGTAGACAGTGACATCGACGAAGAGACCGCGCGCCGTTCGAGCTCCAGAGAACACAAAGGTTCGCCCAATGTAGGGGGCATCGTCGCGGTCCTCTTGCTCGGTACGCAATATCGGTGATTTTGAATGCGTACTTTGCTGAGTATGCCATGGCTATGCAGGAGAATTCATCTCCAATGCGGATGCCACCTTGGTGATGGCGTCCACGGGCAAGATTTCGTCCGAGTTCAATAGCCTGCAGGCGGCCAACTGGCTCTCCACGGCGTACACGCTCGGCGTGTGTTTGACGCTGCCGATGGTGGGTTCCGTGAGAGACCCAGGCGTTGCAGAAGCTGACGACAATAGTACACCAAATTGAGCGATGTCTTTGGTCGGAAACCACTCCTGTTGACGGCCTACTTTTTCTTGGCTCTTGGGTGCATTATATGGTGGGCATATTCATGCCCATGACTTGTCGGATTCATGCCCCTGACTCGTGATATCTGACACGGCATAGCGGCACCGGGCCCGAGATGTGGGTGGTCATTCTGGGCCGTGCCGTCAACGGCGTAGGGGGCGCCGGCACCATGGTCATGGGATCCGTCATCATCCTCGGTGAGTGCAAACGCCGGGTATGCAAGTCGTCTCTGACCCCGTCACTTAGACATTGTCCCCAAGAAAGACGTGGCACACTGGCGAGCCTGCGTCAACGTCGCCATGACGCTGGGCCGCAGCGCTGGAGGCCCGGTGGGCGGTTGGCTCACCGACGCCGTCGGATGGAGATGGTATGTTGGCATTCGCAAGGAACTCGTTTGTGTCTTGCTGATGAGGAATACGCCAAGGCTGCTTCTCCTTCAAGCTCCGTTGATCGCACTTGCTGCCCTCCCCGTCATCTTCAGGCTCAAGGTGGCGCACCCGCTACCCCTGGATGAGCCCCAGACGTCTATATTCAAACGCATCGACTTCCTCGGCACTGCCCTCCTGGCGGCCGCCGTCACTACCACGGTTCTGCTGGTTGACCTAGGTGGAAAGTTGTTCCCGTGGCTATCATGGCTGTCGTGCACATTGGCCCTCACGTCCGTCGTCTCCGTGGCAGGCTTCTGTTACACGGAACTCCACGTGGCCAAGGAGCCAGTCTTCGATATACGCATCCTCCGGCGGCCAAACGTGCTTGCGAGCTACCTAGTCGGCTCGCTACAGATCGCAGCACAGGTTGGCATGATGTTCTCGGTGCCGCTTTACTTCCAGGTCACCAAGCACGCGTCCACGATCGAGGCCGGCGCACATCTCGTCCCCGCCGTCCTGGGCAACGCCATAGGCGGTCTCTGTGCGAGCATGTTTGCTCGGCGGACTGGCCGGTACAAGACCCTGCTCGTCGTCGGGTCCATTACCGCCTCATCCACGTATCTGCTCCTCTGGCTGCGTTGGAATGGGAACACTGGCCTTCTGGAGTCCTTGTATGTCATTCCTGGCGGGCTCGGCACCGGCATCTCCTCGACCGCCGCCTTCGTCGTCATGTCGTCCTTCCTGGAGCCGGAAGAGATGGCCATGGTGACGGGAGGATATATTCTGCTGCACACATTCTTCATGACCGTCGGCGTCACCGGAACCAACGCCATCTTGGGCTCCGAGTTTCGCAGGCAGTTGGAGCATCGGATACACGAGCCAGAGGCGCCCCAGGTATGCCCGTGGACTCCCTTTGAGTTGCTACGCGGCAACTAATCCGAGACAGATTATTCGACGCGCCATATCCGATCTCAATTACATCACCCATTTAGGCCGCCATCTGCAGAAAATCGTCGTCAACTGCTATGTAATTGCGCTGAAGGATACCTATAGTGAGTCTTGGTCGCATTTCTATGCCTGTTGAAGTCTAATCGCTGTCTAGTCATTTCCCTTGGCTTGTCAGTTATTGCGTTGCTCTTAAGCTTCACTGTCCGAGAGTTTCGTCTCTAAGCCTTGAGATGGCAACTTGTCGGATCTCACTACAAGGCACGTGAGAGGAACCAAGGCAGATGTAGTGATGAGGGCCTGAGAAAAGGGGTAGAGGTGGTCTCCTATAAAAAAGAGAAAAGATCGTTTGGGTTCTACCGAGGTACCTAATGGTAACTCGTCGCACGTAGCCCATGCTCTGTCTGAGGCTCAACATGGCGCTCCATCGTGCCACGTCAGACTGTAGCTGCTCTCTAGTCCGAGTTGTGATTGTCAAACCGCTGCCTTGTTGCTGCAGTTGCTGACGAGTGACAAGGAAAACAGGCTTCGGCGTCTGGCATCGCAATACGGGAGATAATCGCAGATGCGCTCCAACATATCAAACGGAAGGCTGCCGAGCAAGGACCCAGATGTACAGCACTTGATTGCGCAATTCAACAAAGGGGATGTGAACGTTGAGCAAAAAAAGCCGAAGAAAGCGGAGGCCAAAGTGAAGATGGGGTAATTCGCTTAAATCCATAAGTGGGTTATTATTACATCGTATCCTTGTAACCGCGGTGTCACGTGCTTGCGCATTCCAGGGTCTGTTTCAGCCCCAAGACAGCTGGAGAAACGCGTCTGAAAACATCTTCAGCAACGGTGGTTATTAGCTCTGTTGGTCAACACTCTTTTTCCAGGATCGCCCTTGCCCGCCATGCCTATTGTTAGAAAGCGCCCGAGCGACGCTGTCGACGCTGCAGGCCATGACGAGCTGCATGAGGCTCGAGCCAAGCGGCCCGCAAGCCAAGCGGCCCGCTCTGTCTTGGGCACTGGGGACTCCAGCGAGTGCACCTCTCAGTTCCTGGCTTCGCCGTCTGCGGCAAACGTCGTGACAGACCCTGTGCCCGCCGCAACCCAAGAGCCCGACTTCCTAGACCTGACCCAGGAAGATGACGGACCACCAAAGGAACTGTACGGGTCATACGGTCAGTCCATTCGACAGGTCAGTTGGCCGAACCAAGCTGACCCCGCCCTGCATAGATGGCAAAATTGTCGGTGTTCGGTATTACACGGGATACGCATCCCCCGGAGAGGCTGTTCTCTGCCATAGAGAGCCCGAGAATCAGGCATGTGACAGCTGCGTGATGCGATGGGACCTCGCTGACCTCGATCAGTACGACTCCAATGCCATTCGAGTTGACAGCGTCATGCATAGCCAAATCGGTCATTTGCCTCGAAAAGTGGCCGAGAAGATTGCCCCTTACATGGTAGTCACTTCCTGCACCTTTGACGTGCCACCCCACAACGTCTGACCGACCTGCAGGACTCTGGCGACATCACCGTCGAGGCGCAGCTAACGGGCGAAAAGGGCATGTTTGACTGCCCGGTACGCCTCGTCTTCTTTGGGCCCAGCGACCCAACCGAGCGTGATCGGATCGAAAAGGAACTCAAGGCGCACAAACTCGTCAAGGCAACCCAGCTGAAGCATACTAGGAAGGAGGCCGTGGCCGCCAGGACCACTCTGGGGCTAAAGGCCGGCGGTGCGAGCTATGGCACTGGTACAGAGACGTCGGTTGCCGATCAGATGAGCATGACTCTCGAGGAACTCATGAGGCAGAGCGACGTGGCCGAGTTTGGTAAGGGAGAGGACGCCATCAAGACTCTCGCCATCGACGCGGAGCAATTGTCCAACATGCCACTGGCCAGCCAGCCGACTCAGCTGGAGTCAACCCTTTTGCCGTATCAACTCCAGGTACGTCCATGATCCTTGCGTCCATGCTTTGAGCCTTGGCCGAAGGCGACTGACAACGCTCAAGGGCCTGGCGTGGATGATATCGAAAGAAAACCCCAAGCTGCCAACCAACAAGACGGATGGACTTGTTCAGCTGTGGGCGCGTGCCCGAGGCATGTATTGCAACCTGGCGTCTGGATTCGTCACCCAGTCTCCGCCTGAGCTCTGTTCCGGCGGCATTCTTGCCGATGACATGGGGCTCGGAAAGACCCTACAGATAATAAGCCTGATCCTGGTTGGCGGCCCTGGTTCGACTCTTATCGTCGCCCCTGTTGGCGTTATGAGCAACTGGAAACAGCAAATCGAGCGACACGTCAAATCCGACCAGGCGCCGAGCGTCTTGATCTACCACGGCGACAGGAAGATGCACGCCAAAGAGCTGATGCAATACGATGTTGTCATCACAAGCTACGGGCGGCTCGCCAGGGAGCTGGACCCCAAGGTCCAACGGGCCCTCCTTGACCAGTCCGTCACATGGCGACGGGTGGTGCTGGACGAGGGCCACACCATCCGAAATGCCAGGACCAAAATTGCCTTGGCTGCATGTGAAATCCAAGCAAAGTCACGTTGGGTCCTGAGCGGAACCCCCATGTATGTGCCTCCATGCGTGGACATGGGCAGCGGACTAACGGTGGTCAAGCATAAATTCCGTCAAAGACCTGCACTCGTTGGTCAAGTTCCTGCACCTCACGGGAGGAATCGAGCAGGCAGAGATTTTCAACACCAACGTCACCCGCAAGCTGTATGACGGTGACCGCAGCGGTGAGGCCATTCTTCAGGCCCTGGTCCGGGACATCTGCCTCCGGCGCAAGAAGGACATGAAATTTGTCGATCTCAAGCTCCCGGAAAAGAAGCAGTATCTGCACCGAATCTCGTTTCATCCTTCAGAGAAACAGAAATACGACGCCTTGCTGTACGTTGCTTGTTTGCTGGCGCGTTCCTTGGCTCGGTGCTGACCATGCAACAGTTCTGAGGCCCGTGGGGCTTTGTCTGAGTTTCAGAACAAGTCGGATCGGGGTCAGAAGGGTCGGTTCCAGAATGTATTGGAGCGTCTGCTTCGACTTCGACAAGCGTACGTACAACGCGGTTCTTGTGCGATGGCCGAGCTGACTTGACCAGGTGCAATCACTGGACACTGTGCAGGGAACGAATCGAGGACCTGATGAAGCTTCTCGAGGATGAAAAGGTTGTGGTTTTTACCGAAAAGAACCGGGCATTGCTGCAGGCGGCCCTTCGGCTTTTTCTCGAGAGCCAAGAGGAGTGCGCCGTTTGCTACGAGAACCCAGCCGGTCCAGTCATCACAAACTGCAAGCACGTCTTCTGCCGCGTGTGCATCACAAAAGCCATTCAGATCCAACACAAGTGTCCCATGTGTCGCAATCCTCTGACAAACGACTCTCTGCTCGAGCCGGCTCCAGAGGGTGCATCCGACGACAACTTTGATACGGACACGCAGAGCTCCAAGACGGAAGCGTTGCTTCAGATTGTTCAGGCCACCATCAAGAGGCCAGCTTCCAAAGTGATTGTGTTCTCGCAATGGACGGCGTTCCTGAACATTGTTCAGAACCAGTTGACAAAGGCGGGAATCAAATTCAGCAGAGTTGACGGCAGCATGAAGGCGGACAAGCGAGATGCAGCAATCGAGGCGCTGGATAACGACCCGGACACGCGCGTCATGCTGGCCAGCTTGGCTGTCTGCAGTGTTGGACTCAACCTGGTCTCTGCGGACACGGTGATTCTCTCCGACAGCTGTAGGTTCTTGTCTTTACCCCTCCTCTCTCGTCGCGGCCATTAACAGCTTGAACAGGGTGGGCACCGGCCATCGAGGACCAAGCCATCGACCGAGTCCATCGCTTGGGTCAGACGCGCGAGACGACGGTCTGGCGCCTCGTCATGGAGGATACAGTCGAGGAGAGGGTCCTGAATATTCAGTCTGAGAAGCGCGAGCTTGTCGGCAAGGCGTTTAAGGAGAAGAAAAAGGCGGGGAAAGCCAAGGACACGCGGGCCACGGATATCTCGAAGCTACTGGCATAGGCCAGATGGGAGGAGATGTTGGAGCACGGGGTGATAAGATTAGATCGCCCGTTAGCCGGCATTGCGGGGGGAAAAGACTGCGGGGGAAAAAGACTTGCATCTGCATCCCCGCTAAATTTTGGTTTCCCTGACCTCGACCCTTGAAACCGCCGGCCAAGGCCTCGTAGGCTCCCTACACGCGCGTCGCATCGAACTGAATCGGACCCTGCAAAGTCGCCATGGAAACTCCTAACTGGCTATCGGGTCTCCGAAGCGATACTGCCATTGACGGTACATTAGCGTGCGCGTCCTTCCAGAATCGCCGCAAAATCTGACCGCTTGCAGACGTGGTCGAATTCTGGCACGCTCACCGGACGTCGCTTATCCTCTGCACCTTCTTCGTGCTCGTCTCGATTCGAATCCTGCTGTATCGATATGAGGAAAAGGTGGAACTCATCACCCTCAAACAAATATACCAGAAAACGGAGTCGCATACGGTCACGGCGCAGTCCGTCAGCAGCCTCCTCGAGAAGACGACCGTCACCAAGTCCAACGGTCCGCGAAGAATAAAGGGTGGTCTTGCGAAGAAAACGGCCCAATCCGAAAGAGAAGACGTCGACCTGACGCGCCCAATCAAGCTCGTCGTCTTCTTCTCGTCCGTGACGACAAAGACGGAGAAAATCGCCCGCGGGTACCTGGCCAGTCTGGACAAGGCCGCGGAAGAGCTCTCGCAGGAGACGAAACGCCAGTTCCAGAAACCCGAGCTACACGATCTCTCCGATATCGACTTTGAAGACTTTTTTGTTTCGCCCCCAAAGTCTCCCGACGATGCCCGCCTATTCTACCTCTTCCTCGTCCCGAGCTACAACATTGACACTATAAACGACACCCTCCTGCAACACATGGAAGAGACGCACCACGACTTCCGAATCGACACGGCGCCTCTAGCATCTCTGTTGGGATACTCGGTGTTTGGCTTCGGGGACAGGGAAGGCTGGCCAAACGAAGCAGAGGGGTTTTGCTTCCAGGCAAAGGAGCTGGACAAGTGGATGTCCAAGTTGACTGGAAGAAAACGCGCCTACCCCGTCGGCATGGGCGACATGAAGAACGGCCACGCACAACGCTTCGCCGAGTGGGCAGCTGGCATCCGAGAGGTCGTCGGCAACGTTGCACGAAATGCAACTCTGGGCGAGGGCGTTCGCGGAAGCGGAGACGCTGTTGAGAGCGACGAAGAAGACGCGGCGGATGAGAATGACCAAGAAGAGCTCGAGGATGACCCAGATATCGAAAAGACGACGTCTAGGGCATTGGATGACGTGGAAGACCTGGGCAAGATGCTGCGCACATCCAAAGACGACGGAAACGCTCAGAACCCAAGGGCGCCGCTGGCGGTCGACTTCACCACATACGGTTCGTCGACGAAGACGTCTCAGGCCCCGGCGGTCAAGGAAATGGTGGCAAAGAACTCTCCCACATACGCCGCTCTGACAAAGCAGGGCTACTCAATCGTTGGATCCCACTCGGGCGTCAAGATCTGTCGGTGGACCAAGTCGGCCCTGCGAGGACGTGGCAGCTGCTACAAGTACTCGCTGTACGGCATCAACTCGCACCAGTGCATGGAAACGACGCCATCACTGTCCTGCTCCAACAAATGCGTGTTTTGCTGGAGACACGGCACCAACCCGGTTGGGACGACGTGGCGCTGGGTCGTGGATCCGCCCGACATGATCTTCGAGGGCGTCCGGGAGAATCACTACAAGAAGATCAAGATGATGCGCGGCGTGCCCGGCGTCCGCGCAGACAGATATGCCGAGGCCCTGAAGATACGGCACTGCGCGCTCTCGCTGGTCGGAGAGCCCATTTTCTACCCGCACATCAACGAGTTCCTGGCCCTCTTGCACGCCGAACGCATCTCGTCGTTTCTCGTCTGCAACGCGCAGCACCCGGATCAGCTCGCCGCGCTCAAGGCCGTCACGCAGCTGTACGTGTCCATCGACGCGTCCAACCGGGAGTCTCTCCGCAAGATAGACAGGCCGCTTCACCGCGACTTTTGGGAGCGGTTCCAGAGGTGCCTCGACATCCTGCGGGAAAAGCGATTCCGGCACCGCACCGTGTTTCGTCTCACCCTCGTCAAGGGATTCAACGTCGAGGACGAGGCCGAGGGGTACGCCCAGCTGGTGGAGCGGGGCTTGCCGTGCTTCGTCGAGGTCAAGGGCGTCACGTACTGCGGCACGTCGACGTCGAGCAACGCCGGGCTGAGCATGTCCAACGTCCCCTTTTACTGGGAGGTGTGCGAATTCGTCAAGGCCTTGGAGAAGCGGCTGCGTGCCATGGGCTTGGCGTACGGCATCGCTGCTGAACACGCCCACAGCTGCTGCATCCTCCTCGCCAGCGAGCGGTTCAAGGTGGACGGGAGATGGCGCACGCACATTGACTACAAGAGGTTCTTTGAGCTGCTGGAGGAGAGGGGCCCGGATGGCGAGTGGACGCCGGAGGATTACATGGGGGCGCCGACGCCCGAGTGGGCTCTGTGGGGGAACGGCGGCTTTGATCCTCGTGACCAAAGAGTCGACCGCAAGGGGCGAGCGATTGAGAATACGGTGATACGCGAGCAGCCGCCGGCTGAAGTGTGGTAGACAAAGTAATAGCCTGACACGATGCTACTGCAAAGACGCCTCCGTTTTGGTGTCCCCCCCCCCCTCCTCTTTCGACTCTCCGAGCTCTACACGAAGGGCAGCGGAGAATCCAACTGCATAACTGTTTACACAGAGCTCTATGCGAAGCTTGAAAGGCTACGATATGGTACATGAGGAGGCCTGCTCGCCCCCGTAGGTATAATGGGCCGCCGGGAGTTGTTGGTTTCTTTTTTTTTTGCGTGAGTTGAGTGGTGGGTTCTTGATCTCGCAGAGTAACTGGTGTTCTGAGGGCAAAGGTTCCCACTGCTCTGATGACGTGATTTCATGCGCAGGGCGACAAGGCGTCTAGTCGAGACCTACGTTGGGAATGTCCTCTAGGTCGATGCCAGAAGAGCGCGAGCGGATATCCAGGCTAGAGTCGTAGGCGATCATCTCGGCCAGTACGTCTAATATGGGCTACAAGGAAGAGTCAGCCAATGAGTAGTTAGATATGAGGAAAGGGGAGACGGACCTTGGGCACGGTGCTGTCGTAGATCTTGATGAGGTCGCCCGGGGCGGGATAGACCTTGAGGCCCTTGTAAAAGGCCAGAGCAGACTCGACGGCCATGGAGGCTATATGGAGGGAGCTGCGAGTAAGCCTCGGGGCCATTGGAGGAAATGGGAAAGGGGGGCACAGGGCCACGACGTACGATCCGTGCTCAGAATCTCTCCGGTATTGACCTGCTCGTTGAAGAAGGCCTCGCGCTCCTCGACGCCGGAGGGGAAGCCCTCGTCCTTGGCCTCGTCGACCCTCGCCTTGATGGCATCGCGGCGGAGGCGCGTCGACATGTCGGCCTCCTCCTTCTCGGTACGGGCCTGGCGGCGCTCGTTTCTCCTCAGGTTGCGGCGGAAGTCGACGCGGGAGCGGCGGCGGTGGTCAAAGTAGACGGCGTAGGCTGGGGCTCATTGTCAGCGGGCGTGCGCGATTCGTCGGCGGCCGGCAGGCCGTGTTCCTTACCGACTGCTGCGGCCGCGACGGATGCGACTGATGCCGTCACGACGGTGGATGGCTGCACCATTCTGGCGACGGGGCCAAGGGCAATGGCTGCGGGGTGTGTCGGGGACGGAGGTTGGCGCAAGAATGGGCGATTCGCCTGGTGTTTCGCGTTTCGTGCTTGCGCGTTGCTGGGCGGAGTCGATGAATCGGAGCTGACCTCGTTCTCTCACTCTTTTTTTTTCAACTCCGAATGACCTCAGCTGAGGGTACCGGGTACGTACCCACTTACCGTACAAGGCAGGCAGTAAAGGTGAAAATGGGTTTTAGCGCAATCTGTCCCTGATCTTCGCCCTTTTCTCGATTGCCAAGACGTTCGAAGTTCTTACGGTATGAAGTACTTGGGGAAGCTCGGGCCGCATATCGGCGAAACATCGGGTCGACGTGCCTGCTTGGCCTGAAGTCTTGGCCTGAAGTCGAGAGGGTCTGAGACAGCCTACAGTACGAGTTACACCCCCAGCCTCGGTAGCACGACATCAACGCCTGCTTGTCCGTCGAGAGAGCGAGAAATCACCCACAGCACCTTGTTTCTCCGGGAAAGCAACCTCCGTCGCAGCCATGTCCGAAGAACGCAGCAAGATATCGCTCCGGAGCGGGCCCAAGCGAAAGGGCCGCCCGACGATTAGTGCCCCGAGGCAGATCTCGAGCCCCATGCCGCAGGATGAGGCCCTCAAAGGCAGTGCGGGCAGGCCCGCCGAGTCCGCCCCCAGGGCTCGTCTGCGCCCGCCCCCCGTGGCTGGAGGCAAGGTGAGAGCGAGACTTCCATCCTTACAGGACATGGCTGACTCTCTTCCAGACGTCGAATCTTGTCAAGCAGCGGTATTCGACTAGATTCAACAATATCCCGACAGGATTCGCGCCCCCCATGCCTCCAGTCCCGGTAATGCCCACCCAGGACCGCCGGCCACCTCCCTCTCGCACCGGCGCGGCTCCCGTAGTCGACATCAAGGCGCTGCGGGACCCCAACCTCGTCCCCGACCAGTTCGTCTCGGCCGTCCTGGGCGACGCGACCGAGGATCAGATCCACGAATTTGAAGAGTCGCTGCGTAAAGTCAAAAGCCGGGCCGCCGCCGATCTGCAGCAGAACCTAATGCAGAACCGCACCCAGTTCGTCAAGATCAGCAAAGAGGCGGAGAAGCTCAAGGGCGAGATGAGGGCCCTCCGCAACTTGATGGCCGACCTCAAGACCAACACGGCCGCTCTGCGCGCCGCTTCCCTCAAGAATAGCGAGCAGGCCAGCCGCGCCCCCGCCGGCTTGAGCAAGCGAGACAAGCGGAGCTCGGTGGCGGATAGGAGCGCGTTGTGGAATTCGCAGATGCAGGCCCTGTACAAGAATGTCGAGGGCTCGCAAAAGTTCCTGCCCAACGCCGCTGGGCGCCATGTGGTGCAAAATGCTGGACCCTGGGTCGAGCTGGACAATGCGACGTACAAGTCTCGAAGAGCCATGCAGGTCTTCTTGCTCAACGATCACCTCCTCATTGCGTCCCGCAAGAAGCGCAAGGCGGACGCGCCCAACGCGGACTCGCGGGGGCCCATGATCAAGCTCGTTGCAGACCGCTGCTGGCCGCTGCTGGACATTGAGGTCGTCGACATGCCCGGCACGGGAGAATCGACGGGCGGGCGGAACAAGCTGGCCGACGCAATCATGATTCGCGGCGGCACTCAGGAGTCCTTCATCTATCGCACAGAGAAGCCACAGGACTCGGAGAAGCAGAGCCTCCTGCTCAACGTCCGCAAGGCGGTCGAGCAACTGCGGAAAGGCTTGCGGTCTGAGATGGAGGCCAACAACAAGGCCCGCGAGACCATCAACTACTTTGCGTCCCGGGACCCGGGCCTGCTGCAAAAGACGGAGCTGCTGGAAACGCTGTCGGATATCAAGGACATGCTCATCGAGGTGGACGGCAAGCAGCAAAACCTCCGGTGGGTCGAGGGGCAGATGGACGAGCTGGACATTGACATTGCCCTCCAGCGGGTCGAGCCGGCCGTGGCGCTGGTGGAGAAGCTCAAGGGCCTCGCCCGAAGCCTCAGGGGCAACGTGATGGCGCAGGACTTTATCAATTTCAAGGTTGAGGAAAAGGGCACCAAGCTCGCCGGCGTCATCCTTCGCGACCTGGAGACGACGCATACCCAACAGCTCAAGACGAAGCAAAACGTCAGCTGGCTTACGAGGCTCGGCTTCGAGGACCAGGCCCGGGATGCATACATTACCGCCAGGAGTGGCATCATTCGTAAGAGAGCAAGGTGTGTACGGTATTAGGAGACGGCGCGGGCCCGAGATGGACGACGACTAACCCAGCAGACAGGCAGTGTATTTTCCAGGGAGATCTTCACCTCTACATCTGGCAGCTCTCGTTTTCCTACTTTACCATCATCCACAACACGATGCAGTGCTTCCAGAGCTGCTTTCCGCCGCCCATGATGAGTGCGTGCGTCAAGTGGGCCAAGGAAGAGGTGGAGGCCTTCAACTCGATACTGGCGAGGCAGCTGAGCAGCACGGAGCGAGGCGGGCCAGTGTGGACGCAGTGCGTGGAGCGAGCCCGGGAGCACTCGGAGAAGCTGTCGCAGGTCGGGCTCGACTTTCAGAGCCTCGTGTGCCGGGGCCTTGACGACGAGGGCGCTGCTGGGGGCGGCGGGGACGGGCCCGACGCCGGCATGGGGGTGGGGATGGCCTCTTGAGAAGGGCAGAGGAAGTGGTGTTGAGCACGGGTAACGAGACGCAACGAATGAACGAGTGAGGTGAGCAGCAAGCGAAGCTGCTTACTTCGTAGCCGAGGCTAATTAACGGATGTACGAAGTATGTACCGAAAGATTGCTTTCTTTGTTGACCACCAACTCTTTTGGATTACGAAGTAGTTGCCTGTCGTGATGCCATTGGGGATGGGGGTCGTGGGTGGCTTTTAAACATGTTTCCGTACATGCATCAAGGTGGCAAGTTTGAAAGGTTCGCGGCCTTGGACGAGGCCTGTCTTGTGTTGGTATTAAAGTGATGCGATATTTACGGAACGGAACAAGACGTTGGACGGAGGCAAACAAAAGTAACACAGTCATCCGTATTTGGGCGCGTATTGCATCTGATCTTCGGACAAGGTCGCGGGACTTTATAGGTACCGAGACCTCCCCGACCTAGCAGCTCCACATACAAATTTAGTGGGGGTCCGTTGGGAATCACCGTAAAAGAGACTTCCACTAGTCTTTGACCCCATCCAGACCACGTTTTTCTTCATTACACCAACGCCGCCCTGAAGCCGTCATGCGTTCCTGTTCCTGCGTGCGACTGGAATCAATGCAGCCGTGTCAGTCATTTACTGAGCGGTACTTTGTACCGGGTAGTACATATGTATCGGCGTACCAATCATGTACCCCAGCGCTAGCACCACCTGCCAGCAGGCAGACAAGTGGCACCTCGCCTCTCGCTCCGCTTATGTCAGTGCTCTCTGGTGCGGGTAGAGGGTACTTGCACGCGGGCAAAGGAGGCGCCGGACCAACGAGTATCCTGTACTGGCTGCTCCCAATCAGGACAGCAGAAAGAGAAAGGGCAAGACTGGGAGCTGCAAAACCCACGGCCCTCGATCTCCCCCTTCCCCCTTCTCAGCAGTCGCAGCCTCATCATCATCATCGAGCTTCCCGCCAGCAACAGCAGTAGCATCAGTCCAGCACCGGCAACGGCAACCACAGCGCCCGGTCCCCGCGCGTCAATCTTGTTCCCTCCTAATCCAGACGACGACCGACGGGCGGATTTCCCACCCTTGCTCCCCCCCGCCCACATCACCGCAAGACTGCCTGCAGCCTGGTGCAGCAACTTGCAACCTGCCCTCCCTCGACGATTACCCTAGGACCAGGAGCCCTTCCTGCCTCACTCTCTGACCCCACTGATCACGGACCGGACGTGACGCCAACGTCGTTGCTGCACACGTTGCCGCGTCCTTCGCTCGGCCCCTCCGCTTCCACTCCCCTCCCGCTCCCTCACTCGCTCGACAACGACAGCACTGCAGCAGTAGCAGCATGGATACCAACATGGAGGACGTCGGACGGGCTCCCGCCGAGGCGCCGTCCGTGCAGACCGAGCCCGCCACCATCCCGACGCTCGATGGATGGATCGAGGGTTTGATGAACTGCAAGCAGCTGGCGGAGCCCGACGTCCAGAGACTTTGCGATAAGGTAATTTCTTCTCGTTTCCGCTGACAAAGGAGACGTGCCGGACGCGTAGCGCTTTGCACAAAGCGTGTGCGTCGTCGACGGGTTTTTTGTGCCTCGCGCTCAGCGCGGCGGCTTGTCGTCCATGACGCTGCTCTCTCTTTTGCTCTGACGCGCCCGTGAGGGGTTGGGCATCCGTACTGATCTGCGACTGTATAGGCGCGTGATGTTCTTCTGGTCGAGTCCAATGTCCAGCCGGTTGTACGTACCAGACATGCTCACCCACCGCCCACGAAAAGAAAAGGGTAGCTGACGGGTGACAGAAATGTCCTGTGACAGTTTGCGGAGACATCCACGGCCAGTTCCACGACTTGATGGAGCTCTTCAAGATTGGCGGCCCGAATCCCGACACCAACTACCTCTTCATGGGTACGGCCCCTCTCCAGGATCCCCTGCCCGTCGAGCGTTGGATGCCTTGTGGCCCATTTCCTGCTCTTTATTTCATGCCCGCACCTGCTCAACGATGCTGACGGGCCTTCAGGTGACTACGTGGACAGAGGCTACTACTCGGTCGAGACGGTCACCCTCCTCGTCGCCCTCAAGATTCGCTATCCCCTGCGCATAACCATTCTGCGCGGGAACCACGAGTCGCGGCAAATCACGCAGGTCTACGGCTTCTACGACGAGTGCCTGCGCAAGTACGGAAACGCCAATGTGTGGAAATATTTCACCGACCTCTTCGACTACCTGCCCCTCACCGCCCTCATCGACAACCAGATCTTCTGTCTTCACGGCGGCCTGTCGCCCAGCATCGATACCCTGGACAACATCAGAGCTCTGGATCGTATCCAGGAAGTTCCTCACGAGGGCCCGATGTGCGACCTCTTGTGGTCCGATCCCGACGACCGTTGCGGCTGGGGCATCTCGCCCCGCGGCGCCGGCTACACGTTTGGCCAAGACATCTCGGAAGCCTTTAACCACAACAATGGGCTGACGCTGATTGCGAGGGCACATCAGCTCGTCATGGAGGGGTACAACTGGTCCCAGGACCGCAACGTGGTGACCATTTTCTCTGGTGCGCAGAGGCTTCTCTCTCCTCTCGGCAAGACACGTGCTGACGGGTTCCATCTCAAGCCCCCAACTACTGCTACCGGTGCGGCAACCAGGCGGCCATTATGGAAATCGACGAGCATCTGAAATACACCTTGTAAGAAGAGGCTCCATCGTGAGACGACTGATGAGCGCGGGACTGACCTGCACAGCTTGCAATTCGACCCATGCCCCAGAGCAGGCGAGCCGATGGTCTCGAGGCGTACGCGCTACCTTTTCAGTTTTTCATCAAAACGAGCGCGGAGAGCTAACTTGCCGCAGGTACACCCGACTACTTCCTCTAATGTTGCAACACCATGTATGCTCGCTCGTATGAAGCCCGCATCGCTCGCGGCCACGGTACAAATGAATAGACGGTTTGCCGCGGTTGGAGTCGAGACTGTCTGACTGTACAGTAAGTGTCCGTGCCGAAATACAGGACACAGAGCAAGTGAACAGCCTTGACGAGTCTACATGCAATACGGGGAGGGTAGGGAGGCGACTGCACAGCCATGGCCAGCCGGGGGCGGAGGTGTAGACGGCGAGGCCTGGCTCGGGAGTTAGCGACGCACATTATAGAGTGGACAAGCGACAAGGGAGGGCAGCGGCCTCTTTAAACAAGAAGACGAAAAGAGCAAGCGTCATTCCACCGAGTGCTCGATTCTATGTCAACTGTGATGGACCGACGTCGACCATTGAAACAGATGTTGTCTATATCCTTCAATATACAGCCAACGGGATTTTGACGGTCGTGACCCGACCCGAATATATACACGCGCCCTCGGGCGACTCGTACGTTGTTAGGCAACGTCGCCCTGGAAGCTCGCGTCCCTGGCCGGCATCTGCCTCTGCTGGTCGTCGCTGGCAAAGCCTTCGTCGGACTTTTTCTCGTCGGACTTTTTCCCGTCGGCCGGAACGCCCTGCGCGTAGTGGCCGGGCTGGCTGCTGCCGTTGGGGATGTGGAAGCGACGGTCGAAGCGAGAGACGACGTAGGTGAAGATGACGATGAGCTCGATGAGGTAGTTGAAGCAGTAGTAGCAGGCCTTGTGGTGGAACCAGGCCGGGCGGTCGGCGGGTCGCTGGACAAAGGTGACGCCGGCACGGAAGCCGGCTCCGAGGGTGAGCATGAGCGAGGTGAAGAGCAGCAGCTGGAGCTTTGCGCGCATGGTGCCGGAGCCAAAGTTCTCGATGGCATGGCCGCGGCGGGGCAGCAGCACGGCGACGAGGGCGATGGGGACGGGCAGGAAGGCGAGGACGGCGAGGAAGACGACGGCGAAGAGCTGGACGTCGCGGAGGTCGGCGCGCGTGGCGGCGTCGAGGGTGTAGACGCTGTAGACGATGGAGATGATGACCATGAGGAGGCAGGCGACGACGGCGGCGAAGAGGGAGCGGAAGGCGACGCGGACGGGCGTGCTCCAGCCGAGGCGCGGGTGAAAGGCGCGCAAGACGCGCTGGACAAAGAAGAGGTTCACGACAAAGAGGGCAATGACGCCGGCGTTTGCGAGGATGGCGGCGGCGATGGCGATGCGGGCGTTGCGCGGGTAGCAGGCCCAGACGATGCGCATCACGTTTGCGGCGACGCGGGCGACGGAGAAGGCGAAGAGCACGGCCGAGAAGATGAACTTGTGGCCGCGGCGCATGTTGAGCCGGAACAGGGTCATGTTGAGGACGGCGGAGCAGGCGAAGACGAAGGCGACGACGGCCGAGATGGGCACGTCGAGGGTGGTGATGGGGACGCCGCCGAGGGAGGCGCCTTGGGGGGGATACGGAGGGCCCTGGTTGAGGAGCATCGTCAGTTGAGGCTTATAGGATGAGGATGGGGGCGAGGACGGACATGCTGCTCCGTGGCATCAGGCCGACCGGCGGCTTGTTGGCTGGCAGACATGTTTACCGTGGAAGGGGTTGTGTGATTTCCGTGGTGTTGCTGGTGTAAGTCGAGAGGGAACCCGACCGACACAGTGGACCACGAGTCTGGACGTCATTGCGCCGGCTTATAAGTTAAGCTCGGCGCCGGCGAGGCGGGTCCGTCGGGGCTCGCGCAACCCTCAGATCCGGTGTGGGGGGGATCGGGGGTGGCAACGCTGGGCCCGGCTCTTTTTTTTTTGGGGCTATTGATCTCGCGCAATCTGCGTCTGATCTGTCATTCACTGTTGTCGCCATTTGTGCTTGAACGACTCGTAGACGCGGTGGTGGTGGTAAGGGTGATCCTTTGTACTTCGTATCCGTACGTACTTCGTACGAATACGAATAGTACTGTTGTTGCCATTGTGGTATTATGGTCTCAGACACGGGATCAATTCACCCGGCAACAATGAAAAGCAAGAAAAGAGGGTAAGCTGTGATCATCGGGGTCGGAGACCGGAGCTTGCCCAACGTTGCGGCACCTTGGTCGGAGGGTCGGCGCCTCAGCGTGCCGCGAGCGCCGTTGGTGAATGCATGCTTAGGTACCGGGGGGGTCGGGGTACGCGGCACGACGGGGGCTGGGAGGGGATGGAGGAGGTATCTGCACCGGTCGGGATACATACCTTGCGCCCGCTCGCTGTTCCTGGCAGCGCGTTGGTGGGCACGGCTCTCGGGGTGGGGGAGTCGTCATCGATGGGATGGATGGAGTCGTGGATGGTTCGAGGGCTCGTTTTTTTGGCTTTACAACAACCACCCGTTGGCTCCTTAGGCCAACTTAATTGGCTACGCATTAGAAAACGCTTGGACACCCATTAAACCCTTGGACACCTTTTGGGTGGGAATGCTACGCTGCACTAAAACGACGTGGAAACATGAAACATGTCATAAAGATCGGGCTTACACTAAAAACATAGTGGCTACGATAGTGGGGCAGTGTCCAAGGGTTCTGACTGTGCCAAGCAGCTCGTCTGAAGTTTCGTGTACTAAAATCCCAGGCCTTAAAGATTCGGCATGAAAAAGCGATGTCAAGGAATCAACGCCTCCTCCACGCCCTTTACAGCATGCACGCGTAGGACAGAGCCGACAATTGGCATTCAAGTCCACTTTAAAGAGCTGCCTCGGCAATATTGAAGACTATGGTATATGTAAAGGTTATGGCTAGATTGAGCGTAACTCTACGAAGCCAACTGCTTTCTGTTATTGAAAAGGAAAATCGAGAGAGCTAGACAACCAACTTCCAATGCCGTCAAATCGAGAGAGCGAGACATCCAGTGTCTCTCAATGTCATGACTAGGGGTTTTGGGTTGTGTTGTAGACGTCATCCTGCTCTTCTTCCTTGGCGGCCTCGTACAAGTTGCTTAGCCGGTCGACTATATCTGGTCGCCGCGGCGCCACGTCAAAATCAAAGGCGGCCGGCTTCGCGATGAGCAAGGGGGTGAAGTCGTTCCAGTGGACCGGCACCTCGGTTTCAATCTCGGGGTCTCGCTTCTTGCGGATGTCGAGGGCCCAAGCCAGGCCCCCCATGGCCAGAAACAGGCTCTGCTCGGCAAAGGCAGTGCCCACGCAGACGCGGCGGCCGAATCCGAACTGCGAGTGCCCGTTTAGATTTGGGTGGACAGAAAGGGGCTCGCGATACGTGGGGTATTCCGGGGAGAGCCAGCGGCCTGGGTTGAAACACTCGGGCTTGGGGTAGACGGACTCGTCTCGCGTCATGGCCCTGGGGAAGGAAGGGGTTAGAAGGGCGGCTGCCTGCGAGGAACAGCGATAGGCAGGAACAAGTTACCATTCCAGGGCATGGACCGTGGCGCCGGCAGGGATGAAGTAGCCCTCGTATATGTCGTCCTTTTCGACAGCATGCGGAATGCCTGCACAAGTTCTCCCATCAGCAAACCATGACATGGGGAAGGAAAGACACGGGAAAGGGACACGGCTTTTACCGGTAGGGACTGGCGGCCTCCATCTGATGACCTCCTTGACCACGGCTCTGAGCAGTGGAAGGCTCGGGGCGTCGCTCCATTCCGGGCAGCGACCCAGCAGAACGGTGTCAATCTCGGCCTGGAGCCGGCCCAGCCAATAGGGATAATGGCACATGGCCAGCAAGAAGCTCTGGATGGGACTGCCGATGGTGAGCGCGCCGGCAATGGCCATCTGTCCAACCACGTACGTGGCCTCGGAGATGCCGACGGCGTCGCTGCGTGTTTTCTCAGGGGCGTCCTGAGGCGCTTCCTGAGGCGCATGGTTGTTCTGCAGATAGGTGCGAACAAGGCTGGGTGCGGCCTCGTCGCTGCTCAGCATCTTCTGGACATAGGCGACGTTGCCGTTGAACAGGGTTCCCTCGACTCCGTGCCTCTCCATCTCCTTGCGCCTCCAGGGGTTCAGTGCCAGCGGTAAGCTCCCGAGCCAGGGCACGACGTTTGGTAGAGCCCCGGACGGGCTGATGGTCTCGAGCAGGCCAAAGGTGGTCTTGCGCAGCAGTGGTGCGGGATGGGGCGTTCCCCAGCTCAGGCGCGAGACTGTCCGGCTTGTAAACTGCTCGATCCATTCGATGTACTTGGACGGTTCCCGACACATGAGATGCAGGAGTCGGTCCCGCTCACGGGCCGAGTAGCCGTGATACGAGTCGGCGCCGCTGGCACTTATAAGCCGATGCGACAGCTTCCGTTGCCTCTTCCACGTGTCTGTAGACCATGTCCGGTCAGCACCGGCTAGCTCTCGTCGGGGGGAGCAACTCACCCGTCCGCCCCTGCAAGGCGAGGTAGTCGCCGCTGGTCCTGTTGTCGGGCAGGTTCGTAATGACAGGTCTGTCCGAATATATCGCACTCCGCTTGGCCAACAGGTCGTGGGCGACCTTTTCCGACGAGAGCCAGATATGCACGCTGCCGAACATCTCCATCTGGTAGATGGGGCCGTACTTCTTGCTCCATTCATAGAACTTGATCCAGGACATGTGCGGTGGGATATCGTGCACCCGGCCGACTAGGGGGAAGCCTGCTGGCGTTAGACGGTTGGTATAACGTGACGGAGAACACCCATATGCTTACCTCTCGGCCCGGGCAAGTGTCGAGTACCCGGAGGGGGCCGCCTTCTCCTCACATGGTTGATGCCAATCCATAGACCCAGCACTAGGAAGAAGAGGAAGACTGAAAGCATCATGATTGCTTGCGGCTGATGCGTGATTCTAGGGACAAACTATGATTCTAGGGACAAACTGTGATTCTCGAGGGACAAACAAGAAGAGGATGGGTTTATATAGGGTCCAAACTGTTGCGGTAAGCTTTTCGAAAACGGCACGAGCGACATTGGTCAAGGCCATGCCCCAATCAATACCATCACACCAAGGTTGGAAGTTTGCCGGTTTGGCTCCATTCTCCATTGGAGGTGAGGTGGAGTGTCAAGACAATTGGAATAGTAGTAGTGACGACCGGGGACGCCGGAAATAGTTAACTTGGTTAAAGCAAGATACTTTAGTCTACCGAATAGTAGTTGCCCTTTAACCTTTGAATCCTAATTTCGGCATAGCTCGTTACTACTACCATTCCAATTGTCTTGACTAATTGTCATGTCCCTAGGAGTGACTTGGGCAGACGAAGGATATCGGATATCACGGAAATAGAGCTACAGGACGTGGCTGCTTTCACGGTGTGATATACGATGACATCAAACAAGCAGTGTGCTCTGCTCGATTATATATCCGTGCTCTCCCGCTCGTGTATGCCTGAGTCTCGGGCAGTCACCACCAGCTATCCTTAGCAGCCTCGATGCGGCTAGACGCCCGTTAGAGCGAGCGAGATGAGATGGCCGGCAGAGCCCGAGCCCGGACGCGCACTGATTACTCGCCTACAGACGCCCCGTGCATACACACGCGGGCGTACAGAAGGGGGCGTCGTCCATGTCTTTGTCCTTTGTCCCGAGATGGTACTCGTACTAGGTATTAGGTATCTCGTCGCGCGGTACGAGACAGCAGCGCGTCAGCACTTGCCCGATGACTTGCCTAGGGTATCAATGCTGACTAGCCTTCTGACGGAACAAGGCATCTTTCGACGGTCTTGATGGCTTCAATTCGCACCAAACGACAAGGCGCGATATACTTTTTTTTGCCGCCGCCGCCGCCGCCGCCGCCGCCGCGTCGTTGGCCCAACGTGACGGCCTCGTGGCCTTGCTTTTTTCCCAGTCGTATTTTGATGCCCCTCGCATGGCTCGTCTCCTCCCCCCCTATTGTTTGGTGCGGCGGAGGAAAACACGCGGCAATGTAGAACGCCATGGCCACACTCTCATGGCAGAGGTGTGTCCAGGCTATAATACGAAGCTGTGTCGCCCGTGCTGGGCTGAGCCAAAGAGGCCGGACTGGAATGCGGCTCCGTTGGGAACAGACGGGGCCTGTCCTTGACTTTGCAGGTTCTGGGTTTTTATAGCAGACGCGACGAGCTGTGCATGCATGCATGGGCATGCGGGCGGCACGGATGATGAGGTGGGCATCATACATGTGCATGGCAGGCTAGCATAATGCACGGGGTGATGCTTCAAAATTCAAAACGCCAGACGGACGACCTTACACTGGCCTGGATGAAGCATGCAAAGCTGGTGCTCGGGGACACGGTGCCTTGGCAATGGTGGCCCGAAGTAGAGGCTGCTCGCCATGCACAAATCACCGACGACAATAGAAAAGGGCGGCAGTCGCCAAGTGGTAAAATTGCAACAAAGGCGCTCAATGACTCAATGACACGCCGGTTCGTATGTACTCTGTGAGTAACCGTTGTACGGGCGGCGCCCTCTGCGGTACCGGCCTCTACCAGTTGCTACCGGGGGGACCCCGGCTGTGCCGCTCAGCTGCGTCCAGGTACGGATGCTACAGCGCAGGTCCATTCCCTCCAAGATTGCGCACCGCCTTGTCTTTCTTCAAGGGGGGAGGCCTCTGCACCTGGCCAAAGTATGTACATATGCTGCTGCTTGCGCTCTTTGACGGGTACTAAAGGCAATTGGATCGCCCGCACATTTTAAACGTTTTTAGGGCCAAGGCATTGGATGAACCTACAAGAAAGTACCCTGTACCTACTGGTAGAGTGGGTATCATCAACCGTCCATCTCCCGGGGCCCCCGGCTCTTTGGTGGCTCCCGTGGAGACTTGAGCGGTACTTGCTTAACACGTCCTGCCGTCGCATTCTTTCTCGCATTGGATTCATCCGTCACGCATCAGGTTGAAGCCCTTGCGTCAAACAAGTCTTTCACCAGTGGCACAGTTCTTTGTGTGCATGTACAGAGTACAGCGGGCACAAACAAAGCCCTCTTCTGCACGTACAATATGGAGCACCTGCTAGCAATGTCCGCAGTAGCTCGCATGTACATATACATACAGTGGCCCGCTGCATCGAGTTGCGGAGTGCAGCCCACCAAGCGACAAGTACCCGCTACTTCGTACCTGCAGGTCCTTTAATAGGGGCCCGACTGGGAAACAACCACCAAGCAGCCCAACCAAGGAAACACCTGCCCCGTCCGTCCAGCTGGCCCTCTCTGTCTCTCGCGCCCACCCTCACTTTCTACTTTCTCCTACACACATGCACTCGCCTCTCCCGCCGCCACACACGCACAAACGCACCACGCGTGCGCGCGCAATCCCCAACGCACGCCCTTCTCCGCCTCCTTCTCCTCCTCCTTCTCTCTCTCTCTCGTCCATCGTCACCCCGTTGTCTCTCGCTGGAAACGCCCTCCCACCTTCTCTTCCGCCGCCTCTTGCCTTCCTTTCTTCTTCTTCTTCTTGGTCTACGAATAACACTTCTTTGGGCCTTCGTCTCCCGCTCCTGGTGCCACGTCTCGACGGCTTTCACATCATCATCGCCCGGGCCCTTTGCGTGCATTGGCGACCGAATCGTTCCCTACTAGTTCAGGCCCTACTTTTGCTCTGGTCCTCCTGACCCCTGCCTCGTCTTGCACCTCATCTGGCCGTCGACTCGAGCAAACCTCATCTCCTAGGCGCCCGCACCGAATCGAATCGCCCGCCACACCTGCTCGGTGCACGCCTCGCCTCGTCGTGTCCCCGCTGCTCCCGCCTCCTCGAGCGACCCTAATAAGCCAACGCTTCCCTTCCGACGCCCAGACCACGCCGTCGGGCTCTGCTCTGCCTCTCTGTCTTCCTGCGACTACCCACCTCAACCTCCTCCTAATTCACGCCGGCTCTTGGTTGCCTCGCCATCAATCCACAGCCAACTGCATGATCGCCTTCCCGTCCTATGCCCTCGGCGTCTTCCTGTTACGACTCGACTCGACCCCTCGTTGCATCGTCGACACCGAGTCCCACACTTAATTTCTTCGCCTACAGTTTTAATCTCTTGTTTCCGTCTAATATCTGCCCGTCATCTGCCCGTCTTGGTCACCACCTAATTTGCCCAGCATCTTTCGCACCCTTCGACTTGACACACATTCACTGTATGGACCGGCAACGCTAGCCAAGCCATCGCACGCCTGTCGACGCAGCCTCTCCGCGGTCCCTCGCCGGCCCTAAATCCGCCTTGGCTCCAGCCCGCCCGAGGCTACGATGCCGTCACCAGTCGTGTGCGACAAGGCTCGCTCCCGGCAGCCGCCCCCTGGCGCTCGGAAACGCAAAACTGGCCCTGCAAAATCCGTGGGATGCAAAGCTCTGGCTCTGCTCGTGGCCCTCCCGGCGCTGGCAAATGCACAGGCCAATGGCGGTTGCATCCCGTTGAGGGGCTCCAAGGCCTGCACGGCCTTTCAGTCTGCTTCCGTGTCCAGAAACAACGCCTTAATACAGTCTTTGTATGCTCAGGCTGCTCCCGCTCCCACTTCCCCCGTTGCTAACTGGCTGCCACAGTCCCTTTCTGTCATTCGTCTCCGATAGCGCGTCCTTCGACTATCAGTTGACAGATTATGTGAAAACATCTTATGTGAAAGACAAGTAAGCAATGCCTGCGGCTCGCAAAGGCCGCGCCGTGCTCACCTCGCGCCAGATACCAGAATGTCTTCGGCTGCGGCGGCATCAACTTTACCAGCCCCGGCAACATGTACGCGCGGTACACGACGACGGTGCTGTGCAACTCCCTCGTCCAGCGCTCCGTCAGCGATTGCGAGTTGTCGCAGCAAGACTCGCGGCCCGTGTGCGCCGACACGTGCGCCGAATTCGCCCAGAGCGAGGCCTTTGTCTCGGCAGACCAGGATCTCTGCACCAGCCCCAACACGGACCTGAACAAGCTGATCAGGGCCGACTTCACCACGTGTTCTCTGCCCGACGGCGCCCTCTCAAGCCGGTGCGTCTCCGGCTCCGACAACGAGCCCGAAAACTGCGGCTTTGGTAACAGCACCGTCGGTCTCTGCTCGTACTGCGCCGCCGGCGGCATCAACTCGACCGACACGTGCTGCTACGGCGCCAACGCAGAGAAGCGCTGCGAAGGCGTCCGCCTGCCCTCGGTCACCCCGACGCTGACCTTTACCACGCCGACGGCAACCTCTTCGCCCACGGACACGTCGGGGGCCGACGACGCCGACGCCACGGGCGGCGGCCGCAGGCTGAGCGGCGGCGCAATTGCCGGCATCGTCATTGGAGCTCTTGCCGGCCTGGCTCTGCTGGCTCTGCTCCTGTTCCTCTGCATCAGGCTGATGAGGCGGAAGGATGGGAGCCAAAAGGGGAGCATCTTCAACCAGCCGACCCCGGCAAGGATGGGACCAGCCGTGTCGCAAGCGAAACCGACGCCCGAGGGCTACGAGGTGCTGCCCGGGGGGCGCGTCGCACGCATGTCAGCGCTGGAGGGGCACTCTGGCGGCTCTCCCCAGCACCACCGCACCACCAGCCAAACCAACCTCCCTGAGGAGGGGTCGTCGCCCGCCGTTGCCGGCTACGCTGTCGAGCCCACCAAGAGCAGAGAATCGCCCTCGTCGTCGGACGGGTATGGCGAAAGCCCCCAGTCCGGACCACGCGGCATCCTCCGACCGCCGGCTGCCTCGCGGAGAAAGGGTTCCCTGTCGAGCGGGTCCCTGCTCGAGGGCCATCAGTCTCTCAGCAGCGGTGCCGAACACTCGTCGCCCGTTGGCATGGCCAGTCAAAACTCGGAGCAGTTGCCCTTCTTCAAGGACTACTACTCCCAAGACGACATTCACCCGGGGGACAAGGTGGCCGTTCTCTGGGCCTACCAGCCTCGCGCCGTCGACGAGTTCGCCCTGGAGCGCGGAGACATGCTCAAGGTGGCGGGCATCTGGGACGATGGGTGGGCGACGGGCGTCATGGTGGACGAGCGAGTGGAGGAGTGGGACGCCAGGCGACAGGCGCAACGCGACAGCGGCGTCTCCAACGCGACGGAGCCGCGCGGCAACTCGCCGATATCTTCGCAGCAGGAGATGAAGGCGTTTCCGTTGGTCTGCGTCTGCGTCCCGGACCACTGGAGGAAAACGATTGAAGGCGATGTCTCGACGCACTCGGCGCCCGCTGGTGCCGGGAAAGCCCCCGCAGGGGGACGCTGAGGCTCGGCCCTCCCGCTGGACTCAGCCTGGACTCCGCATCGACGGACTGCAGCACCAACCCTCTTGTATATGGTCCCACGATGGCGACCCTTTCCCCCCGCGTTTTGGCTAGGTGGTCCCTTGGACGGACATCCGTCAGTTGGGCGAGGGACGTTGACGAGATGCACGAGCTGCGTTTGCCTGCATCGCCGGCACACCCGATTGGAGGGTGGTTTTGACTTGATTCGATCCTTTAGCGTGACTTTTTTCTGTTGTTTCCTTCGAATACCCGGTGCGAGCTTTGAAAAGAAGGGCCTGTCGTTAGATGACGCGGGGGAGACTACGGGGTTGAGTCCTAATCAAGGTTGAGGCGATCAAGGAGTGAAGGTGAGGCTCTCCTGCAGCCGAGGACAGGGCGCCGAAGCCCGAGGACAGGGCGCCGAAGCAGGGAGGTGGTACTTGGATTTCGTCCAGTCGATGCTAATGACCTAGACAGGCGGAACGAACCCGTCACCTAGTTTCGATAGCAAGAGGCATCCTGATTGTGGACATGGCTGGCTGTGGCTTGTTGTCCGTCGTGCACCCTGTCATTGCATGTTTGCGGCGTGAACTTGGCCATTGCCAGTGTGGAAAGCTCTTTGATGCAGGAAGCTAGATGGCGATGTGGCCTATTTGCCCTGATTCCTCCGTCTTGCGTCCTTGGCATGCTTATCGCTTCCTTGTCTCCAGCCACTTGCAGAGCTCGTCTTTGGTGATATTGTTGCCTCGCTGGGCATCATGATTCCATTTGCTGAACCAATCAGGCCGGTGCTTTCGGAAACCCTCAAGGGCTAAGACAACAAAGACCCTTTCCGGCATGTTCTTCTCTACGGCAATGATCTGATGCCAGCACCGGTGAAGCTTCTTGACGAATTGCTTCGTGTCTGCGAACTTGCTCGCGTCAATCGTCGTAAGCTCCACAAAGGCAGTGTGGAACGTGGCCTCGGCCACCTCGGCCAAGGACTCCCGGATCATGTCCATCGTTTCTTGAGCCGTCATGGTGTCCTTCCAACCGTTTTCCACGATTAGCTCCCTCATGTCAGGCGAGAGGCTGGCCACAATGTCGTGCTTGGCGACCCGATCATTCATATCCCATTGGTCGAACAGGGCGTCTCCAACAGGGGGCTTCGGTGCGGTTCCGTCAACGTGACCCTCCAGGCGTTCCACGGCCAGGGAAACAATCAGTTCCATCATCCACGAGTTGTAATTCTCCTCCCCCTTTAGTTTGTCGACGGCGTAGCGCCTACGCCTCGGTGTGGATGTCGAGGCCATCTTGGCACGCTTCCGTAAGACTCGGTCCCTGTGGCGATTTCGGCATCTACCAAATGGTCAACCTCTGGGTAGAAGAGAGGTCCAAAGGAAGCTTTCGTGATGATCAAGTGGCTCGCTCGTGATGCGGGAACTGGCTACGGCGGTCTCTAGTGGAGAGGGCGCTGATATTAATACATGCGAGGCTGATGCCTGCACGAGGGCTGGGGCTACACTTTCCGGGCAGTGAATTCCGGCTGTGCGTTTGCAACGCAGCAGTGAATTCCTGCCCCTGTTTGTAACAGCCAGGTGGTGTGATGATGATGTGGATTGAGTGTGAGCCTCAATGAGGCTGACTAATAGCGGATCTGGGGCTCGGCCCTAACTCGCGTAGGTGACGGAGGTTTTACTTTTTCCCGTTTGGGCGGGGAACAAACAACATTATCCATCCCGCCCAGCCACCGTCCCTTCATTGCCTCCTCACGAAAGCCAAGCAAGCACGAAGGTCATTGAACAGCAACCAAGACACCACTGAGAAACCATGGCCGACCCCAAGGCCGGACCCGAGGCCCTGGTGCCGCGCTTCCAGCTCGACCACGTGCTCAACCAAGGTGAACCCCCCCGGCAGTCGGGAGCGTGCCTGATTCCCACCACTTGGCTGTTATGCGGCCGGCGGCTGACTGGGACTCGCACGGCAGACCAGGCGGGCCGGACCCGAACCGATGCGTGCCTGATTCCCACTACGGCGGCTGACTGAAACTCGCACGGCAGACCAGGCGGGCCGGCGCGTCACCATGTGCGGCGCCATTGATGGGCTGCCGGCGCTGCTCACCGTGGAGCGGGCGCCCTTTCCGGCGTCTGGGCGCTACCTGGGCAGGCTGCCCGGGTGCCTGGCGAGGGTGCGCAACCTGGGCGCAAACGACGTCTACAGCTGGAGCATGGCGCGCACCGGAAGCGACGGCGGCGGCAAGGACGGCGACGGAGACGGGGACGGGGACGATGCCTATGACGACGTCAAAATCAACCTCATCTACCCGTGCACCGAGGCGCACGTCAAAAAGTACAGCAAGCAGGGCGTGCGCTTCGTCGCCGAGACGCCCGAGCTGTACCGCCACGTCGTGCGGCCCTACATGCAGAGCAAGCGCCACCAGGGCCGCCTCAATTGGGTCTACAACATCATTGAGGGCAAGAAGGAGGTCGAGGATGTTATCTACAGGACCAAGCTGGGCGAGGCCGGCGACGAGGGCTTCCTGCTGCTGCCCGACCTCAACTGGGACCGCTCCACGCTCGAGGCCCTGCACCTGCTCGCCCTCGTCGAGCGCCGTGACATGTGGTCGCTGCGCGACCTGAAAAAGAAACACATCCCGTGGCTCGAGCACATGAGGGCCCGCCTCGTCTCCGCCACCGTGTCGACGTACCCGTCCATCCAGCCGGACCAGCTCAAGCTGTACGTGCACTACCAGCCCACCTACTACCACTTCCACGTCCACATTGTCCACGTCGCCCTCGAGGCGGGGGCCACACAGGCCATGGGCAAGGCCGTGGGGCTCGACAGCATCATCGAGACGCTGCGCGTCATGGCGGGAGACGGCGAGGCGGGCATGGACGGCGTCACCATGAGCTATACGTTGGGCGAGGCGAGCGAGCTGTGGACCGACGTCTTTAGGCCGCTCAAGACGACGAGCCGTGGAGTTTCTCAATAGCGACAACTAGGTCGTTGACGCCCGGCCCGTGGGGGCAGTCTTTCCACTCGCCGCCATCGCGGACGCAATACACTTGGTCGTTGAGGCGGAGCGTGCAGCTAATCGTGACGTTGACCTGGCCCTCGTCAGTTTCCACAACCACCTCGTCTGCATGTATCCCGACTCACATCGGCCGTGCGCTGGACGCTGTTGCGCAGGAGCTCGAGGCCGTGGGCGCCGTCGTCCCGTGTAGCGCACTCGTTGAGGGCCTTGAAGTCGATGGCGTGTTCCAGGGCACAGTCCTCGATGAGGGCGCGGTTGGGAATATCCTTGTAGTCCTTGGTCAGGCACATGATGAAGCCAAGATTGATCTTGGGCTCGGGGTACAGCTCGCGGGCGCAGAGCTCGATGATGTTGCCCAGGCACTCGGACGGGCCGTGTTTGCACTCGACGCCGTCGTTGGCGGTGGGACTGCGAGGTGAGACAGGAAGAGAGCTTGTCAGCTGCGAGGGCTTCGGGCAAGGGGGCGTAAGAGGACATGAGGGGGGTCAAGTCGTACGTTCCGATGAAGTTGAGCTTGAAGTCGACTTTATCGTGGACCCGTTGCATGACGGGGAGAATCAGCTGCCGCAGTGCGTCCTGTGAAGGCAGTCGTCGTCAGCGTCGACGCGTCTCGGCCAATCAAGGACGGGCAGTATGCATACGCGGGTGTCGGGGCATTTGCTGATGACGTGGGCTTCGAGAGGCACGAGACCCGGTTTCTTGACGGCACCGCGATTGGCGACGGGGGTGCCGGTGGTGCCGGTGCCGGTGCCGGTGGTGCCGGTGCCGGTGGTGCCGGAGGCGAAAGAAGGGCGCCAGCTCAAGGGGCGAGGCACCGTGTAGAAGCCGACGGCTACGATGAAGACGAGAAGGAGGAGCAGGCGGACGACGGGCCGCGACCGGGGAGGCATGGCCAAGTTTTGCTGGCGGATGTTGCTATAGCTTTTAGCCTTGTCATCCATGACGGGGAGAGCCCGAGTGTCGGCGTCTGGACGATAGATGTTGGTGACCGGCTTGGATGGCGGCTGGGCGGTCCGGTCGTCGTCTTGTCGAGTCGCGGCAAAGGGGGGAAGGCGTTTGGAGGCGGAACAGGCTGGTGGAACGGGTGGCGCGTTTCAGCTGATGGTATGTAGATCCGCGCCTTGATTAATGCGATGGAGGAGATGTGGAGACGACGATGGAGATGCGGATCTCCAGTCCCTCGTTTATGCTTAGGTAAAGAGTACCTTATACCTACGGTGTTAAAGTCGACTTTAAGACCCACCTAGTACTACATGGGTACGTCCGATATGGTTGAGCGCATTAGCTGATTTTGCCAAGACATAAAAGGTGCAGCGAGACATAAAAGGAGAGGATGCCTTGCGTGATCTGGGATTGGCGGCGTCCGTCATGGTGCCTTTTCCCGTGGTCGCTGCTGCCAAAGGACACGGCATGAATGCTCGGCTACTTCGTACATACATACTTCGTATTGACATATAATACGAATACTGCGCCCCTTTGTGTCCCGCAGTTGCGGGCGGGGGAAACCCAGTGGCTGCAGGCGCCTGGCAGATTGACCACCGCGACGAGGCAAGCTGCGGTCGATCCGGATCACGAGTCTGAGCTTCGCTTTCCCTCTCTCCCCTGTTCCCTGTGTGGTCGCCGCATGTGCCTATAGCCACGGGAAGCGGGCCAAGCGAGGCTGTGTTTGTTGCCTTGATGATTGTACGAAGTACGTACATGGTACGAATACATGCATAGAGTTTGTGATTGTCGCGGGAAGAGGTGGGGGCAACGATTGGGACAATGGCACTGCCCACGACCATGGTCGGATAGACAAGTTTTCGGGCGGGCGAGCAGCAGCTTCATCCACGAATTTGCAGACCGCGGATGGCTTCATTCTGGTCGCCTCGAGTTGCACCAATCAAGTGCTATTCGTAGGCTCGTTCAGCGCGCTGCCGGGTAGCTCATGGTAGCATCAGGTGTACTCCGTACTTCGTACTTCGTACATTCGCACCGGTCCCACGTTGCATCCATACTCGTACATACAGGCTACTTGTGGATCTGGCTGGACCTCGTTTCCCCTCCTCCACTCTTCCTACCACCAAGGTCCTACCAAGGTCCTACCTCCCAAGGTAGGCATGCGCCGTCGACTGACCGGAGTGAGAGACTGACGAAAGGCATAGAGAGAGAGAGCATCAGAGAGGTTGACACAGAAAAGAGGGGCCGGGCAAGGAATTGGATGGGACGGAGGAAATTGTCAACCAAGACAGCAGCAAAGGCGACCGACCGACGGTCCGACAACAAACAGCATCATCCTCGACTGACAAAACGTCCCCTATGGGTTATCGAGGCATATGTCGTGCCATTCCCCCATCATGCACCACGCTGCTCTTTCTACATAAGGTCCGGCTGCCTGCTGCCCCCTCCTCCCTTGCATCGCGAGCCTGAGATGCCTTGGGTCGTTTGACGCTGGCCTTGGATTGCTGTCTCCAACCACGCCCCGACATGATTTCCTCCTCCTCCTCCTCCCCCCCCACCATCGGGAGCCTCGACGACTTTCTCCAACCCCTCCGAATGGACCTCGACCGCTGCCACGACCTCTCCCGGCTCTTCCTCGCCAACTTTGCCCACCTCGCCGCCGAGTCGCCCGACCAGTTCCTGCCCACCCCCATATCCGCGTCCATACTGCGGCCCGTCGCCGACCACGGTCAAGGACGGTAAGCGCAGAGAAGCACCCCACCGAGACGACGTCAAAGCTGACCAAGGTTCTCCCAGTCACCTTGCAATAGACATGTGAGCCACACTTGCCTCCTGCTCGCCCTCCATGGCCTCGACGGTCCCCCCAGACCTCGCCGGGTGTGCGGCGGAGCTCGCGCCGGCTACAATGAGCTAACCTACCTCGCCTGCCTGTCGCAGAGGCGGGACCAACCTCCGCGTTGGCTTCATTCAACTTCTCGCAAAGCAGCCGCCCGCGCTCGCCGTCAATGGCTTCGCGTCCAACCGATGGAGCAATGGCCAGGCTGCTACGACGTCGACCCCTCCGCCCGGCCGCATCCAGCGCCATCTGGAAAAGTCGTGGCCCATATCCAACCAACTCAAGAGCGACAACGCCGACAGCCTCTTTAGTTGGATAGGGAAATGCATCGCCGAGGTGGTCGAGGAAGGGTGTCGCACATTACAAATCCCTCGCGATGCGCCGTTACCCCTGGGTGTCACGTTTAGCTTCCCGACGGAGCAGCGTTGCCTGTCCGAGGCAACCATCACCTCCATGGGCAAGGGCTTTGCCCTCCCACCAGACGGCGAGCTCGGCGCGCGCCTCCAGCAGGGCTACGACGAGGCGCGGGTGGCCGCCCACCTCCCCCCCATCAGGGTCGTTGCCATTGCCAACGACTCGGTCGCGACCCTCGTGTCCTTCATCTTCAACTACAATGATACGGCGCATCGCCAGGCCGCCATGGGCCTGATCCTCGGCACCGGCAGCAACGCCACGGTCCCGCTGCGGTCCAACCGCCTCCATGCCAGTAAGCGGCCGCAAAAAGTGAGCGTCTTGCCCGGCGAGGTGGTCGACGACGACGTTGTCATTGCCGTCAACACCGAGTGGAGCATCAGGGGGACAGCGCCGCCGATGCGCCAGCTGGGGCTCATCACTCGGTGGGACGACGAGCTGAGCGCGCAAAACGAAACCCCGGGCTTCCAGCCGCTCGAGTACATGACGGCAGGCCGCTACCTCGGGGAGCTGGGCCGTATCATGCTGCTTAGCTACATGACGGAGACGCTCGGCCTGCGGCAAGGAGCGCTGCCGTCGGCGCTGCTCGAGGCGCACAGCCTGACGACGACGTTCCTCGGCCACTTCAAGCCGCCGGGGCCGGCGGCGGCCCTCGTGTCGAAGCTGAGGACGGCTTTTCCGGAACGCCAGGAGACGGGGTTTGCTTGGACCGAACATCTGGCCGAAGCCCTGTACCGCATAGCCAAGGCAATCGAGTTGCGGGCGGCCGGCATCATATCGGCCGGCATCCTGGCCCTGCTGACGTTGGCCGAGGAGCTGCCGGCCGAGGGAGGGAGCCAAGGTCCGGACGCCCGAGAGCTCGGGGTGGGGTACACGGGCGGGTGCATCGTGCACTTCCAGGACTACTTGGCAGACTGCCAGAGGCTGGTGGACGGGCTCGTGGCGAAGCGATATGGCGAGGAGACGCAGGTGCGCGTGGCGTTGAGCCCTTGCCACGACGGGGGGATAACGGGAGCCGGCATACTGGTGGCTGCGGCTCTCAGTAGCCAGGAAGCCAGAGATGCGAGTCGCGCATCATGACACGTACCGCGCGTGGCCGCATGCCCGTCATCGAGCGGGGGACTCGTTCTAGGACCACGCGGGGAGGGCCGAAGCTGTCTCTCCCGAATCTGCAGCTGTCGTGCATGGCATGGGATGCATGCATGCCGCCTCGACATCGGCCGGGCATCTCGACGGAGAAGAACGACTGCCTTGTGCTCTGTACGAGTCACACGAGCTCCCTTTCAAAGAAGGCGTGGCATGCCAAGCATGAGATGGGTCTCGAGAGGTGCGCGATATGAGATGCTTGGTGAGGCGGCAACTATTTCTTCCCTTGGTCTCCCATTCCTTGGCTTCCCATTCCTTGGCCTCCCATGCCCGTGTTCCTCAAGGGATACCGTATCCGAACCCGGACCCCGGCTCCTGCGAGGTGCGCGTTGACAAATCAGCGGGCAGCACGTCGCGGAAGCAGCAGACGAGGGCAATCCGAGGTGGTACAGAGGGCGGCGGGTGAGGGGAGGGGATTCTGTAGAGTAGAGCGAAGGCGGCCCGGCGCATGTGCAGTAGCGCGATTGTCGTTGATGATTGTTCTTGGTCCGATGACCGGCGCGGCGGCAGTGGTGGGTGGGGGGTCTTGTTGTTTCCCGTCTAGTCCGGCCTTGGAGCGGGGACTCTGTTCTCACGCACCTATCTCTTGTCTCTTTATTGCCCGCGGCCCGCTCTCGAGCCCATGAGAAGGACAAAGTGAGGATTCTGAGAAGAACAAGGCTCACGGATACCTAGACTCTCGCCGCTCCAATGGCTAGCGCCGCGCCGCAACGAGGCGGTGCTTGGGCGGGCTCGGCGCCGGTGCCGGCTGCGACTGAGTCGGACGAGGCCGGCTTGGACGCGGAGCAGCTGGAGCAGCTGGCGTGGTCGCTGCCGTTGGCCGGGCCGCTGCTTGAGCCGGAGCCGGGCCTTGTCGCCGTGATTGCGCCCGTCTTGTCGAACAGACGGGGCTCGATGGCCGAAGACGACGACGACGACGACGACGACGACGACGACGACGACGACGACGCCACGCCCTCGTCCCCCTCGCCTTCAACCTCTGCCTGGTCCTTTTCCTCGTCGTCGTCCGGGCTGGACGGCGGCCCCCCCGGAGAGACATCGCCGCTGCTACGCGCGGACACGGACGGCGACGACGAGTCGCCCCTCTTCCTCAACAACATGTCCCCGGGCCGGTTCTGGTTCGTCTTCTCGCAGGTGCTCGCGGCGCAGTTCATCGGGTGCTTCGACGGCACCATCATGGCCAGCTCGCACCCCGTCATCACATCGTACTTTGGGGCGGCAAACTCGGCGTCGTGGCTGTCGACGGCCTTTCTGCTCGCCTCGACGGCCTTTCAGCCGCTGCTGGGCCGCCTGTCGGACGCCGTGGGCCGCAAGCCGCTGTTCCTCGGGTGCCTGGCCGTGTTTGCGGTCGCGACGGCGTGGTGCGCGCTGGCGACGAGCATCGAGAGCTTCATTGCGGCGCGCGCCGTGTGCGGCCTTGGGGCGGGAGGGTCCGTGACGCTGGGGAGCATCATCACCAGCGACTTGGTGCCCATTGAGTCTGTCTGCCCCTTTCCTCTCTGTCTCTCTCTCCCACTCTCTCTCTCCACCTCTCGGGGCAACATGGCCGCTTACACCATGGGAACCCACCCACACAAGACGCAGAGGCGCCTACCAGTCGTACATGAACGTCACCTACGGCTGCGGCGCCGCGCTCGGGGCCGCGCTCGGCGGCGCCATGGCCGAGGCGCTGGGCTGGCGGTGGGAGTTTGGCGTGCAGATCCCGCCGCTGCTGCTGTGCATCGGCGTCTCGGCCGTGGCGATACCGCCGGGGCTGGGCGTGGCCGCTCACGGTGGCGGCGGCGTGTGGCGCGCGCTGCGGACGTTTGACGCCGCGGGCTCGTTGCTGCTGACGGCGTCGGTGTCGTTTTTGATTCTCGGCCTGGTGAGTCGGTCCTTGGTCCAGGGTAGCCCGTCCGAGATTGCTAACGAGGCCAGAACCTGGGCGGCAACGTCCTACCCTGTAGGGCAACCACCCCGCAGTGTATTCGTACAGTCGATGGCCCTCGCTGACCTCCAACTCCAGGGTCTCACCCCCTCGTCGTGGCGTCGCTCCTCGTCTTCGCCCTCTGCTTCCCGTGCTTCCTGGCCGTCGAGGCGCGCGTGGCGAAGCCCATCATGCCGCTGCGGCTCGTGCGCCGCTCGCCGCGCGCGAACCTCATCCTGGCAAACTTTCTCGCCGCCCTCGTGTCCAACTCGATATTCTTCAACATGTGCGTGCCTCTCCCCCCCCCCCCCCCCCCCCCCCCTGGCCGTTCTTCCTCGATGCAACCGAGACTGAAGAAGAAGAAAGTGAAAAAGTGAAAGACAAGAGGATGAGCTAAATACGAGGCGCCGGGGGACTTGGACCCGCGCGAGCCCCCGTCAAACAGCCCCCTCTACTTCCAAGCCGTCCTCCTCTCCTCGGCCACGGCCTCGGGCCTCCGCCTCGTCCTCCCCACCCTCGTCGCCTCCATGGCCGGCACCGGCACCGGCTTCGCAATCACCTGGTCGCGCCGCCTCAAGTGGCCCCTGCTCGCCGGCACCCTCTTCTACCTCGTCGGCTGCCTGTGCCTGTGCCTGCTGCGCCGCGACCTGCCCGCCGTCGTCTACCTCGTCGCCCTCGTGCCCTCGTCGCTCGGCCAGGGCTTCCAGTTCCCCGGCACCTTCATGGCCGTCCTCGCCTGCTCGCCCCAGGAGGAGCAGGCCGTCGTCACCAGCACCCTCATCCTCTGGCGCAGCCTCGGCATGGTCCTCGGCGTCGCCTCCAGCAGCCTCGTCGTCCAAAACGCCCTCGTCTACTACCTCGACCGCCATGTCCGGGGGCCCGACCGCCTGGCCGTCATCGCCCGCGTCAGGGCCTCGGTCGACGCCATTGCCCACCTCGACCAGCCCTATCGCCTCCAGGTCATCCGCAGCTACGAGGCTGCCCTGCGCCTCACCTTTGTCTGCTGCGTCGCCATGGCCGCCCTCTCCGTCCTGCTCATCTGGCCCGTCAAGCTGCCGCGCCTGGCCGCCAAGAAGCGCCAGTCTTAGCATAGCCCATGAATCCATGTCACATTTGCTGTCCGTGTCATGGGCAACTTGTAAAATCGTAATTTCCTCGTGTAGCAAAGGACCCGGCTTGACACCAACCTGCTCCCCATGCTCAAAACAGTGCAGACGCTCGCAACCCTCAGTGATATACATACTCTCGCACCCTTCAGTGATATCCATTCACCCCACTCGCCCGCAGAGTGTCCAGCTCATCCCTGGCTTTCCTAAACTCGTCCTGCGCCAGCCTATCGCGCCGGCTCACCACATTGACCTCTTCCCTCAGCGCCTCCAGCCGCCGGCCAATCGCCACGTCCTCCGAGATGGCCAGCGTCTGGAACCCGGCCAGCGCGTTCCTCGCCTTCTCGAGTGCCTCCCACGCGTCCGTGACCTTGTCCTTGAGCATCTTCTGCCGCTTCTGATAGCCGCCGAGGTGTAGCGTCAGCTTCTTCTCCATCTTGGCCCCCTCCTCAGCGGACGCCATGATGGACTCTTGGACAGACTGTCAAGTCAAGGTTAGCACCCAGAAACAAGAATCCCCCTGCGTCGTGACGACGCGTCGAACAAACTCACGTCAAATGCGCGGCGCATGGCCGCCTTTTGCTCCTCTTCGTCATCATTGTAGCAGCCAAGACCGAGCAGTGTCGAGTCTGGTGCCCGGTCCTCAAAGATGCCCCGTATGTCCGCCAGGCTGGGGCGGGGCTTGGTCTCCGACAGGATGAGGAGACGCGCGTCGGCGAGGGCGTTGTCGTCGATGCGGTCAATCTCGCGAGGGGTGCCCTTGACTTGAGATCCCGGCAAGGGGTATTTGCTCGCGTCATTGGCCATGAGCGCTGCTGCCTCTCTTGCGACTAGGGCCGCCGCAGCGTCCGTCATCTGATCGGCTGCCTTGGTCAGATACTTCAAGTCGACAACAAGCGGCCGTGGAAGCCCGCGCTGCATGACTTGAGTTCTCCGCCTTCGCTCCAATTCTTCTTCCGCCTCTCGCCTCTCTCGCTCTCTTGCGTCACGCTCGGCCGCGTCTTCCTTTAGGGCCTCGTCAGACATGGCCGGTTCCTGCTCATGGACGGGCACCTCGAATTTCCACTCGGTGTCTCTTGGCTTGGGCAGCGAGGCAAGGCCTGTCCGGACCTGGTCCCTCACCGCCATCTCGTGCCTCCTCGTGTCTCGGGGGGTGGCGGAACTCGGGGTCACGCCGCCGTCCTGGTTCAAGGCGAATGTGTCGCGCGGGGTTCGCATGGGTGTTTGCCCCGGCCGACCCGGCGTTGCACCGACGCCGTGAGCGCCTCTCAAGGGCGTCGCCATGGGATTCGGCGTCGCGATCGTCTGTTTCCGGGGCGCGATGCCCTCGAAGCCCGTCGAGGCCGCTCCTTCGTGGAGAGGCGTATTTTCGCCGCCCAGCAGAACCGACTTGGTCTCGTTGAGAGCTCGGATGTTTCGAATCTCGTTGGCAATGTGGTCTTCTTGGGCCGGCGCCTGGGGCGTCCGGATAGGTGCGTTGGTGTTGAGGGTAGAATACGAATTGACCAAGCCTCTGGTCGCGTCATTGTCGCTTTCTCTGGCCTGTGTGTTGGCCGCCTCGCCCATCTTGCCCATTTTGATGATTTCTTCCAGCTCGCCGTCGTTGACCTGCGGTGCCGGTAGGTTCAGGGCGCGACGCTTGCTGTTTTGCTCGGCCTCGCGCAGCTTCTGCATCTGGCCAGCCTTGATGGCCGCCTTTTGCGAGTCCGACAGGCCCTCCTTTTCATTCTTCCTCCGTTTGCGTTCGCCGTCTTCGTCCTCATCGCCCTTTCGCTTTGTTGCAAGCTGCTGCTTCCTCGGATCGAATGCCTGGCGCTGCAGTTCGTTGCGTGACAGTTCGTCGACGGTGTCGTAAAAGCCGGGGGCCGCCTTCTTCTCGAATGGGATATCGGCGTTGTAGTCCATTTCGCCTTTTTTGCGAATCACGACCTTGACGTTGATGCCGGCCGTCTTGAGCTCTCGCCGCTTCTGCAGCGAGGCTAGACGACGGGACTCCTCCTGCAGACGCTCGCGCGCTTTTCTCTTGGCCTTTTTGCCCTGCGTGTTGGCAAGACGAGCACGAGCCTCGCTCAGCATTTCCTTTTCGTCCTCGTCGAGATCGATGGTGTCGGGGCGGGCGGGCTTGGTCTCCGGGTCTGGATCGAGCTCGCCCGGGCGAAGCCTCCTGGTATCTGTGGCGCTGGGAGCCTGTGTCTCGCCACCTTCGGGACCGGTGAGGCCAAGGGACGACGACTCGCGAGCCTCGGCCTCATCGAGGAGCTTCTGGTACCGCTCGAGGCACTGGTTGGCGGTGCGGCCGACAATGGTGGCAATGGTGCGCCATTGGGTGGGCATGATCTTGGCCAGGTGCAGTAGCTTCTCGTCCTCCTCCTTGCTCCATTCAATCTTCTTGATGCTGGGGTCGAGCCATTCGTTCCAGCGAGCTTTGCACTGCTTGGGCGTCTTGCGCGCCAGCAGCGAGGACACGCGTGCCCACTGGTTGAAGCCATACTTGGAGACGGAGGCCTTGAGGATCTCGTCCTCGATGTTGGTCCACACTCCTCCCTTGACGACGGGCATTTTGGCGGCAGGCGGGTGAGCCGTGGGCTGTGTTTTGGTTGTGTTGTTGGGAATGAGGCCACGCGAGGAAAATGCGCGGTAAGCTGGGGCAGCTGAGTCATCCGGTACGACCACGGGTAATCTAATCCTATTGGATCAGGGGTCTCCTATTGGAGGCCAGATCTCAACACTTCCCCCCCAACAGACCCCAAAGAAAAAGAACAAACGCTCGGGGGCGTACGAATACTACCGGCTGCCATGCCGTGAGGGCGCTTTCTGCATCATGCAAGGGGACCAATCCCTAACCGGACCCCTAACCGGGTCTTTATGCTCTTCTAGCAGGCTTTATCGTGATTAAAGGTGCGCTTTGGGGCTTAAGGAGGGGAATCTTGCTCCCTGTCGTGGGAATTGACTTTTACCCCTTTTTTTTCTCGAGACTTGGCCGGTCAACTTGCTTCCTTCGTCTCAAATGCCACTCCAGGCCGGCCCCAGCGTCCGCCCGCCGTCTTCCCTGACCCAGAAATGGACCGGCCACTCGACACGGCGGACTGGCGTTGACTTGGGCGACGGCCAAGCGGCAGGCAAAGCCCGTGGCAGGGTCATGACGAGCTTCTAGGCGCTTTGTCAAGGGAGGGTGTGCGATGAGCTGGCTTGCCCGTCGCCCGCCTCTGCCTCTTCCATACTGGCCCTGCCTGAGCATCTTACGTCTTGCCTGAGCATCGAGCCCGTGTTGCGCCTCGTACCTCGCACAAGGCGCCGCGTCTTGCCCACACCGGTTGTCCCTGGAGGATCAACAAGAGACTGGATTGAGTTGCGGCGTCTGCTGGTGGCTTAAAACAAACACCTTCATCACCAAGTTGCCACATGCCTACTAAAAGGCTTCATCCGGCTGGAAATTCTCTGGTTTTTGTTGTCTTTAAATCATTGTTGCCATGATCTTACCTCTTCATCCATCCCCCCTCAAGATATCATCATGTGGCCACTCGTCATGACTACTCTCACTAAAAGCTTGAAAGCTCTTGGTCCAACAAGTGGGTCAATAAGTGGGACAATCAACGGACAGTTAACCTTGGAGACTCTGCCGGTCGAACTGTTGTTCATCATCGCGGCATTTCTATCCTTGGCGGATCAAGTCGCACTCGCCCTCGTCAGTAAAACGGGCTTCTACAGATTTGGACCGGCAGTCTCGAAACTCAAAGAGAAAAAAGAAGAGCGCCTCGATTTCCTCACAGTCCTGGAGCGAGACGGTGTGAGGAACGCAGATATCCTCTGCTCGGCATGTGTACGCTTCCATCCGCCGCGTCTTTCCGCCGTTCATGGTTGGTATTTCCAGAATATGCAAGGGATGCGACCCTGCGGCGAGCGTTTCGACCTACGACCTTGGCCTAGCACGTTCAGGTTAATAAGTCCAAATCTGCCGTCTCATCTGCACTTCAACACGATTGCTGCGGTAATGAGGAGTCATCGCCACGGCTGGACAGTGCACCCTGTCCACACCCTTGCGGCGAGTCATCGAACCCATCATCGGACCGGATATCCGAAGCTCAACTGTTATGTCAGCTGCAAAATCGTGGACGGGCGCCTGATTGTGAAAACACAAAAGTTGATGCTGCCGTGTGCGAGCTGGGAGGATTTGCAAGAGGCCAGGCCCGCCGTTTTGCGATTCCTCCAAGACGAATGCTTGCTGCGACACTGCTGTGGCCATATTTGGTGGATCGGGCACTACAGATTCGTCTTCGACGAGAAAGCCGATTTACACCCTGCTCACATCTGGATACATCACCGCATCTGGGCCGCTCGTCCTCTGCACCCCGAGGGATACGACCCACGGCTCGCTTACCTGTACCGAGTGTATGGCTGTAAGGTGTGCTACACGGACTTCGCTCTTGGTGTTGTGGATTTGCCTGATACTCGTCGACGCCTCATCGTCTTGACTACGTGGAAAGATTTAGGCAGCGGAGAGAGCCCCAGCGATGTGAGATGGGCGTCGCATCGCTATCACGAAGACCAGCAACCTAACGTCCGGAAGGCGTCCGATCTCGGCCGTGTTTGCCATAAATTTGAAGAGGGTTCGATCAAGGGGTTGTTCTTCTTTGACCCTTTGCGCATCCATCCTTCTAGCATCAAGGATTTGACATGAGTTTTCATGGGCGCAGTCGGGGGGGAAGACAAAAATGCCCGGGATGCCGCGGGGTCCCGAGTGGAATCTATATAGCATGTATTCGTATGTACGCCATGATACCCAGAAGCTGCACCTTGCACACTTTCCGTGTTCTTCGCCGCGAGCTCACAGCTTTGCTTAATGACCTTGTCGTCGTTGAGACTCGATGAGCCTCGCGCCGGGCTTGAGGTGCCGGGAAAAGAACTCGTTAAAGGTCCGGAATCCACTCGAGCAGATGGTTGGCAAAGACGAGAAAACGAGTTGACGTCTTTAATTTCAGCTTGTCCATGGACTGGGAAATTTGGTATCGCACAAATTTCGGCGCTCCTCGTTGAGCTGCCGGAGATCTTCCATCCTACAGCGCACATTAGTCGTCGAAAAATGTGTGGTTGTGACGGCGTCGACGTCGCGCCATCGGGGGCGGTGGTGAGGCTTTCAGTCCTCGGAATCGCTGCACAGATAACCTCGTGGCTTCTCGTTGCGGTTTTGCGTGGGAATCGGATTTCTGAAGAGCTGAGGGTGACTCTTCAATAGTTAATAGGTAACTCTGCGCGGAGTGCGCTGACTAATAGCGTGCACCAATGCTATCCTCAGTGGCTTGGGACAACTTGTTAGTTAGCTTTTAGTCCGAAGCTAACTACGAGTTACTCGTTGGGAACTAAGTCCCAACGTGTAAGTTAAGGGGTACTAGATGGAAGTGTTGGTTTAAGTTTGGGGAGAGGAGATGAAAATTTGTTGAGACGGGGGAGGTCTAGGGTGGCAGAAGGGCGTCTCGTAGACTAGGGCGTGTCGTAGTTTGGGCCTCGAGCCTTCTCTGCCCGACACGGTTCGTTCATCTTGGGTTGGCAGAGGCATTAAACCGTGTGAGCGTTTCCGGACACACTGTATGATTACAGCGGACTCTGTACGGAGCGTCATACGGAGCACTTTGTCCCGATTCGCAAGCGGGGACGGACGGTAAGTGGGTCGCGGACGGGGCCGATCCGGGATCCTGCAGATCATGCACTCCAAGCTTCTCGACGAGAGCAACGTGTATGAGGATGAGGGCAGGGGCGCCAAGGATTGACGTGGCCTTGTAACCATCGTACGTTGCTTTTTCCGTTTTAAACTCCTCCTCCCAGTCGTCCTTGGTCCTCTTCAAGACGATGTTTGTCGGTAACACCCACTCTGGAAAGGTGGATTGGGCCCGGGATCGGAGCGCTGGTGAGAGCCGTTTGGATGATAGTCGGACGGACTGCGCGCCCGTCGCGGCGATGAGGAACCGAAAATACTGCCAAGGTAGCAGACGATTGTCTTCTTGGCGGAAGTCTTCTTGGGCGGCAAGTCTTCTTGGGCGGCAATTTCTTAGCGCAGAGATCAATGCCGGGCTGCTGATCGATTGCCCAAACTTGTGATTTACCAAGTCTGGTTGAGTGGGATGCCCGTTGGCCTAGTGCTTCGCACTAACTTATAAAGGGCTAGGCACTTTATGGATAGGCTGACGAGCGACTTATTGAGCCATGTTTTGGATAACCAATAACCACCGCCCAATACCTAGCTGACTGCCCTGTCCCGCGGTCCCTGGTGTAGGTACTACGAAGTAGTAGTAACTCGTATGTATAAAATAGCTTGGTGCCGCGGGCACAACTATAAGCAAAGCTTTTTGCTGTGCCCGCGGCACCAAGCTATTTTTTTTCCTATAGCCAGGCAGGGCACCTATGGCAGCCAATAGCCGTGAAGGATTTCGGGATGAGCCCCACGGGACGCACTACCAATAGAAACCGTGGAATTTTTGGCCGGTTGAACCCTGGGGGAAATGTAGCCAATAAACGCACCGAATTTTTAGACTCTAGCCAATCATAGCGTGTCATTTGGGGCCAGCCAGTAGCCGTACTTCGTTGATACAGGGGACCCCTACAACAAAAAAGCTCACTACATATATTAAGTAAGCAAAGCGGCTTGCCGCAACTTGCACACATTCTGTGTTCTTCGTAGCGCAAAGCAAGCTTTGCTTAATAAATTCCCGTCGACGCTCCTTCCAATTTGGGTCGCCTGCTGCGCACATGTGTACTTATGTATGCATGTACATACACGTCAACGGGCCAGTGCATACATGCCCAATAATGTCCATGGGTGCATTCGCTGTTTCGCCGTGGGCTATAACGCTCGCTGTCGGAGCAAGGAAGGAGGAAGGGGGATAGGCCAGCTTTTCGCCCCCCCTAGTACAAAAAGCTTATTAACCACTGATCGTCTGTTAGCGCCGTCTTCAGGCTAAAACACGAAGCTCCTCCGCAAGTCCGCTTCGGTTGCCAGGCATCTCCGCCTGCCTGCCTCGGTCCTTGCCAAGTCGCGGTACCTCGGGCGCTGGAATGACGCTCGCCCCGGATTTACTTGTCCAGCCGCCCCGTTCCCTCCTCCAGCTTGTTTTGTTGATCCACATGCTCCTCTTTCCAACACCCTCCCTGAACCTTGTCCACTCCTCGCCAAGTGCCTAGAGCGACCTCCTCGTCGTCCGTGTCCTTTCGCCGTCTTCAAATAACGAGACATGGGATCGACTCAGCGCTGCCACCGTCCCCCGAGGCTCCCTCAAACTTGATCGTCCAGTCCAAGCGATCCGAGCTACACTTCGCCGCTTCAATCAACCCGTTGCCGCAGCCCATTGCCCATTGCCCATAGCCCCTTCACATTGGCCGCCGCTTGTTTCCGGCGCATCCGTCGCCTCGCTACCCAGGCCCTCCAACACCATGGACGGCGTGCTGTCTCGTCGCCAAGCGTCGCGGGCCGGAGGGCTGAGCCGTCTGGACCTCGAACCTATGGAATCGTCTCCTCTGCTAGAGGCCCGAGTGCCGGGACAAGACAAGAACGGGGCCTCTGACAGCAGTCCCAAGGACCGTTGGAGTGGCCTGGACGACTTTGAGGGTCTGCCCTGGTGGCACACCCCTTCCGTACGCCGTCGCCATGTCCAAAGCCAAATGCCGGGTCCCGACGTCTAATTGCAATGCAGGTCTTCTGGCTCCTTGCCCCATTCGTCCTCTTCACGCTGGCCTTTGGAGGCGTCATGGTCCCCAAACTCAACCTGTAAGTGCATCGACCTTTCGCCTGCCTGATTGGACTGCTGACCGCCGTGTCACGCAGCATTCTCGATCTGGTTTGCCAGCGCTACTTTGCAGACAAGGCCCTCGTCGACCCCAATCATCCCATCATCCTCGGCAGCGACAACCCACAATGCAGGATCCCAGAGGTGCAAAAGGATGTCGCAACCTTTATGCTCGTCCTCAACTTTGTCACTGGCGGCTTGAGCGCCTTTGTCGCTCCCAAGTTCGGCCACATGTCCGACAGGTATGGGAGGCGGCGGCTGCTGGCGCTGGCCTCGTGCGGCGGCTTGCTGGCCGAGCTCGTCACCATTTTGGCCGCCAAGTTTCCCCAGACTGTCGACTACCGCTGGCTCATCTTGGGCGCTGTCTTTGATGGCATGACGGGGTCCTTTACCGCCGGAAGCATCCTCAGCCAGTCGTACACGAGCGACTGCACCCCTCCGTCCAAGCGCGCCGGCTCGATTGGCTACATCCAGGCATGTCTCTTCGTCGGTCTGGCCTTTGGTCCTCTGCTGGCCGGCTACTTCGTCAAGTGGACCGGCAGCCTCATCTCCATCTTCTACGTCACCCTCGGCTGCCATGCCTTCTTCGTGCTCTTTGTGGGCTTTGTTATACCCGAGTCCCTGTCCAAGAAGAAACAGCTCGCGGCTCGCGAGAAGTGGCACAAGGAAAAGGAGGCTCGTGTCATGCACATGGGCTCCTGGATGTCCACCATACTCAACTCGAACCCGCTGGCGCCCCTCCAGATCCTCTGGCCTACTGGTCCGGGAACCTCGACGCGCCTCCGTCTCAATATTGTGGCGCTTGCCATTGCCGATGCCATCATCCTCGGAGCCGCCTTTGCCGTTGGCCCCGTACTCATGCTGTACGCCGAGTACAGGTTCAAGTGGGGAAATCTGGAGACTTCTCGCTTCATCTCGGCCCTGTCCATGGCCCGAGTCGTGGTACTCATGGGCATTTTTCCCCTCGTCAACTACATTGGACGCGTTCGCCCCGCAGCCCGCCGGCGTAAGATGCTGGGCATCGTTCCGATGGAGAGGAACTCGGGAGCAGACGTGCTGGACATTTGGATCCTCCGATTTGCCCTGTTCTGGGAGGTTGTGGGGTGCTTGGGATATGCCCTTTCATGGAACGAGATGCTCTTTTTCAGCTGCGGCATGATCACTGCCCTCGGGGGTTTCGGGAGTGCCACGACCCAGGCGGTCGTCACCAAGCACGTTCCCGAGGAGCGGGTTGGTCAGATTTTGGGTGCCATTGGCATGCTGCACGCACTGAGCAGGGTTGTCGGGCCAGTCGTGTTCAACAGCATCTACGCTGTAACCGTGGGGACATATCCGCAGGCGGTGTTTCTTGCGCTTTGCAGTCTGCTTGTCATTGCTTTCATTTGCAGCTTGGTCATCAAGCCACACAGTAAGTGCGAACATGGCGCAAGGTCGTGGCGGGTATACTGACCTAGATCGTCGCAGTTCACTGGGAAGAAGTCTCGGACGAGGCCGAGGAACCGCTCAATCCTGCGCAGCAAATCTTTGACACCACGGCCAATATGCCGGTCAATGAGGATCAAATCCGGGTTCAATGAGGGCCTAGGCTCTATCGAAGGATTCGCGAGGCATGATGTATGTTTTGCGACTGTGGAGACTGCGGACTTTGATGTAACTGTATGTATGTACATACATATGTCTGTAGGTGAAATCTTGAAGTGTCGTGATGGTGGTGTGTCATAGACTTTGGGTCTAGAGGCCAGGGGAGGCTTTGTTAGGACTGATCACTGATCCGTGATCAGCCCGATGAAACCCCACCGGTCTCTCCCACCACTCAAAGGAGTGTGTACTTCGTATGTACTTCGTACCCAAGCGGGCGCTGAAGGACGTGACCAAAAACTTCAATCCAACCAACACCCGACGTCTATAGACTGTCTTGTCCCGAGTGACAGGAAGTCATCGACTGCTCATCTCTTGCTGCGTCTCGGTCGGTTCATGCGCACGGTAGCATGCTCAACGCGCGGCTGCTGCTGGGACGAGCCAGGCCCCTTGCGACGCGTCAGTCCTGCGTCTTTGGCAGGGCCACGATGACGACGTCGGACGCGCCCATCAGGTTCGGGCCCTTTGAGGTGACGGAGCAGGTGAGCTGGCCCTTTGATTAGCCCGTTGACTGCCTCGCGCCGTCCTCACGGCAGGACGCGGGAGCCACGTCTGGCCAAGCGAGCTGACAAGCCCGGCACAGGTCTTCCTCACCACGCCCCATTCCTTTGCCCTCGTCAATCTCAAGCCCCTCATCCCGGGCCACGTGCTCGTCTGCCCGCGCGCAGCCCACGAGCGCCTCCTGGACCTGTCCCCCGACGAGACGGCCGACCTCTTGGCCACGGTGCAGCTCACGCAGCGACTGCTGGCGCGCACCTACTTTGGCACCGGCAACGGCGGCGCCGCCACGAGCAGAGACACGGCATCCCCGTCCCCATCCTCGGGCGCGCGGGGGGCCGGCAGCTTCACCGTGGCGGTGCAGGACGGTCCCGAGGCCGGGCAGACGGTGCCGCACGTGCACGTGCACGTCATCCCGCGGACGCGGGGCGACATGGGCGAGGGCCGCCCCAGCGACGACGTCTACGTGCGGCTGGCGGCCGAGGCGGGCAATGTCGGCGGCGCGCTGTGGGACCGGCAGAGGCGGCCGGCGCCCGGGGGCGACATGCCGAGGGTCGAGGACGACGACAGGGCCGTGAGGACGGCGGCGCAGATGAGCGAGGAGGCCGGGCGCTATCGAATGACGTTGCGGGACATGGGCGTGGAGCAGTGATTGGCGTCCCATGGAGACGAAGCTGAGCTGCAAGTGTTTGAAGATCTGGAGGGCTTTCATGCGTCTCATGCCGGCGGCCGCAGACCCCAGACCCACGGCTGGGCCCCAATCGGCTCGGGTTCCTCTCGGGAATGCCACCCGACACCGCCAATGCCAACGGGCGCTAGAGTTCAGGCAAGGCCAATGGATGGCGAATCACTCGTCGACACGCCAGATAGTGGCAAAGTAACGACGACGGGTACCAACGGAATACTGCAGTCCAATGATGAGTCTGGAGCCAGGATACTATGTCCATCGTGCGCATACAACATTGGGGCGAATACAACCCAAGGGCGACGGTGAGTGAGAAGCGCCACGGATAATACGTTGGATTGGATTTGGCATCCGCAGGCGGGGAGGAAGTCGACTGTCCCGAGACTGGCCGGCCAAGTCGTGCCGAGAGCGAGTCGCTGCGCAGGATGGGCGGGCGCAGAAGCGGCGCAAGGTGCCCTACGCACGTCGCACATAAAGAGGCGCTCCGTGAAACCAGTTGAAGCAGTGACGCCTCGCACCTTCACATGCTGCTGCTGTAGGTCTTCACATCATATTACATGGTGCATGCAGGAAGACAGAGGCGGGGAGACTTGGCCCGGGGACCAGCCAGCCGCATCTTCGACGGCTGTCCGCGTGATGGACATCAACAACAAGGCGAGGCTGAGGGCGGGACCGGTCGAGAGAAGGGGGGGTGTTGTTAAAGATACTCCCACCCAGTGCGATGGACGCCGTGCGCGGGAACGCGGGAGCTAGCGCATGCTCCCCCCCTTGCTCCGGTCCTCGGCGTCCTCGGCCTGTTGGAGTGGATGGACGACATGGATGAGCGCTCTTCCCCTCTTCATCGCCAGCCGCAAGCACCCACCACCGCCAACCAGCACCGCGCCCAAGAGTCGGCGATGGAACCGAGAGCTGCCATGCCCAGACCGGGCGGCTGTCCCGAGTCGCATCGCAAACAGTAAAAGCATACCTATTCCGGCTGCTGCTCGCTGCGCTGCAGGTCCCGCGACTTGGCGCTGGCTGGAGATGTGACGCCGTGGTGCCATCAGCACGACATGTGCATACAAGTCGCATACGAGCCCCTGTCTTTGGTAGCGAGTCCTGTTCTCGCACCACCGGTGTGGCGACGCTGCCGGCGCGCTAATGCCCTCAGGCCCGGCACGGTGCCCACCGCCTCCTCCCAACACGCGGCGCGGCATCTGCAGGCGGCACCAACGTCTGGCGCTGCGGCTCCGGGGGCCGTGTTGACGCTCCCTCACCTGCATCGACGAGGCGAGTAAGTGATATGTGTCACGATATATGTGCCATGATCTTCGCTGGCCGACGTTGTCGTCTGACGTCGGCCTGGGCGTGCGTGGAAGCGGCGAGGCAGGGGGACCGACGTACCGAAAATATGGAGCCCATGTATGCACTTAGGCGTGCGCGATTCTTGGCTTCTCCACCATCGTGTATGCATGTATGCGGTATTTATGCAAGTGTGGAGCGCACAGTATGCACGGTTCGGCACCGTCTGGAGTCATCGATTTCACGGCCAAGACTAAAGCACCAGCCCTCAAGATATTATCGTCACCCTCATTACAGGACAAACAAGTATCGCGAAGCCGCCACCACGCCCCCAAGACTGCATGCCAGAGCCATTTGGGACAATGGCTTCATCCGCTCGGTCGCGGCTGCGGTGATGGGGGGGGACGGCGCCGGCGAGGCGCCCAAGACCTGTGCCCGCACTGTCAGCACCTGTCGGACAATCAATACGAAGACACCACTCACCGAGTTGATTGTGTGAATGACCCCGTTGGTAATGATTGCATCGCCTGCCAGGATCCGTGCACCATTGACTCGGGCAATGCCGTTGGCCACCGATACCGTCACCTGCCCTCCCGCGAGGGTCGAGTAGACATCGCCGTCCTGGAGCAGCGGCGTGTGTGCCGGGAAGTCGACCAGGACGTGCCGCCTCAGTAGCTCCTTGAGCCGCTCGTATGGCAAGTCGGTGCTGATCCTGGCAAAGGCGCTGTCGTCGGGGGCCAGCACGGTGATGCTGGCTCTGCTGTCAATCTCGGCGAGGAGGCCCGCCTGTTGGGTGAGGGCCAGAAACGTGTCGACGCCGAGGAACGGGAGGGTTCGAGACGTTTCGAGGCAATGTGAGGACCCTGATTATCACGCGTTAGCACCGTCGGCAGCGTACCTGGCAGTGGGATGGAGAGACTGACCCGTCAATGGGGCGGATGAAGCCGTTGTCAAAAGGAATGTCGGCACCCGTGACCTTGACACTGGCCCCGAGACCTGACAAGACAAGCAGCAGCGACGGTAGAGCCACGCCCTTCTCGACAATGTTCTGGTTCCGCCTCCCGAGGTTCACAAACTCTGAGTTGCTCAGCAACGTCACGAGCACGGAGCCAGGCGAGACGAGCACGTCCCTGGCGAACTTTGAGCTGTTCTTGGGGGGATGGGGGGGTCGGAGCCGGTAAGGCGTGGTGGAGTTTACGGCGTGGATGGCGAGAGTCGCCTATTTGATATCATCCGCGGTGGCTCGGCGGGCAAAGGCGGAAGGGCCCCTGGCAGCAGTCAGCGCGGCGTTTGTCGGCGTGTAGAGGAGAAAAGGCCGGGTCCGGCGCTGAGAATGGCGTGTCCCTGAAGCTCCTGGGCGAAGCCGGTGAAGCCATTGTCCTCGAGCGTGGCCAGCCAGCAAAGACTCGGCAAGCGCCGAGGCGGCACCAAGGGCCAGGACGGTGAAGGAGCGACGCCCGAGCATGCCGGCGGGACAAGGAGTCGGTTGTTGTAGTTACGGTCAAAGGTTTAGTCGTGTGGCTCAGTGTAAGTGCAGTTGTGTAAGTCGAGCTCTCCAAGGCGCCGCGTCCACTGTCCGTCTTTGTGTTTGTTTCTCTCGCTCTTTTCACACCATGTATACTTCGTATATGTCTCTGGTAAGCACAATGATCCAACATGTAGTACTACTCGAGTCGAGCACCCGCCATGAGCCAAATGTCGATCTGCCAAAAAGGGTCTCACTACTTTGTACATGGCGTCCAATAGCGGGGCCTGACGGGACGGCGCCGTCTCCTCACCGGCCTCAGCGGGGCCGCAGCCTTACAGAAGCCCACAAGACCGGCCGCTACCGGCTCTAGGGCAACGAGCCAGATCTTCTCGGTCAACGTCAAGCAGTACGAGATCCAGAATGCCCCGTCTGCAAGTCAGGCTGCATCCAAGCATCGTGCAGCAGCTGTTCAGAGACTCCAACATGTCCTTTGCCGTCATTGTCAGTGCGGCCCGTCGCACAGGCATCACGCAGGGCGGCGACCCGTGGTACGCGACGGAAGCCCGGAACACGACGGGCTCGGTACGGTGATCATCAAGATCCCGCTCGTCCTGCTCGAGGTGCTGCAGACGACGTTTGGCGGCGGGCCCATGATTGTCAGGCTGGGCAACGCCAGCGGCGACTCGGCCCTCCGGTCCCGGACCACGAGCCCCAACGGCGTCATCAACGCGCAGGCATCCAGCATGTACGAGCCCGACAGGCGCCATGGTCGGTGCTGGTCGAGGCGAGACGGTGCAGAATCAGTCGTTTCCGGCTATTAAGTCGGCATAAACGGACTTGAACCTGTCTCTGGGAGACGGCGTCGAGCGCCATGATGCCCCGTATTAATAGTCCAGAGGAGCAAGGAGTGTTTGAGCTTGAGATGCCACCTACTTTAACCCCCTACTTCGTACTCCGTACTGAAACAGCCATCTTGAGTACAGACTTGGTAGAATGTAGTCACTTATATACAGGGTACCCGTTGACTCGCCAACGAGTTCCGAGAGAGCTAGGTAGAGGGGCTTCACGAACTATCCGACAGCTTTACGAGTTGGGTGGCGGGGCTCCAAGTCAATAAACTTGCTCTCGGGTGGATCTCCGTGATTGATAGTTACGAAATGCATCTATCCGGTATAAACCGGGGTCGCCGGCGCTGCCCCTCTCTCAACAACTCTCAAGACGCGAACAATGGGCCGCGCCGTTTCGCGCCTTCTGCAGCGCCATTTTGCGCCTCCCGCAACGCCGTTTCGCGCCTTCCGCAGCGCCAATACTGTTGGGGGCGCTGAGAACCATGGCCCAGCTGCATCCGCTCGACGCCACTCCGATCGCGGTCGCTTGCTGTTTCGCATGCACGGGTGAGGCGACTGCATGGAGCAAAAAGCCATCCACTCTTGACAGCTTTTTTCGTCGACTGTCTCAGACACGCCTCTCTTCTTGTTGGTCGCGCGACAGGACTGTTTTCCAATGCAGTCGCAACTCACACTGTCACGCCCCACCTGCCACATGCAGCCGTTCATCTTGCATGTCTCGCTTTCTGCATACCCTCCCCCCGTAACTGCATGCGAGCTAGTCTCGTTGGCGGCGGCGTGTGCATGGCGGGGGGCGTGTGCTCTCTGTTCTCGCAGACGCCGATGGCCCGGCCGGCCTTGAAATATCTCGCCGCTTCCCCTCCTCCATCCACCATCTTGAATCCTTCTCCATCCCCACCAGCGGCCACCGCTTCTTTCCCCTCTCTCGTGTCCATTGCTTCTTTGCCCCGTCTCGCAAGATTTATTAATCGTCGCATCTTCCCTTCCCTCTGACCGCTGCCTCGCCTCGTACAGAACAAAGCCAACGTCTCGTCTCACATCCCGAAGCCTCGTCCCCACACTCTCGCCCGCAAGACACGACACCCGACGTACGCAAACACACGCGCTGACCGACTTGGTGCCTGTGCTTGCTGTCGTAAGCGCTCGCCTCGCGGAGAAGCCATGACCCTAACAAAGCAGGCTCGTCTTCGCAACCCCAACGATTTCCCAACCCTCCAGCTCTTCTTGCTGGGTAAGTCGGCCACGTCTCTACCGGCCACGTCTCTGTCGGCCACGTCTGCCGCCCTCGCCCTATCGGGTCGCTAATTCGTTCCGCCACAGCCATTGTTCGCCTTGCCGAGCCCATTGCCCTCACCTCCATCTTCCCCTATGCCTGGCCTCTTGTCAAGAAGTTCAAGATCGGCAACGAGCAAGATGCGTCCTTCTACGCCGGCCTCCTCATCTCCTCCTTCTCGCTCGCCGAAGCCCTCATGGGCATGTACTGGGGTGGCCTCTCAGATCGCATCGGTCGCAAGCCCGTCCTGATGCTGGGATGCGTCGGAACCATGTTGAGCATGGTCATGGTAGGCTTCGCCTCCAACATCTGGGTCGCGTTACTCGGAAGAGCCATAGGCGGTCTTCTCAACGGCAACATCGGCGTCATCCAGACCATGGTAGGCGAATTGGTCACGAAGCCTGAACACGAACGTGAGTGTCCCTTGCGGCTCGTCGTCGGCCCTTCTCCACTGTGCTGACCACCCATTCTAGCCCGCGCCTTTGCCGTCATGCCTTTCGTCTGGAGCATCGGGACCATCATCGGACCGTGCATTGGCGGCACCTTTGCCGATCCTCACTCGTCCTGGCCCAACGCGTTCCCGGCAGGTGGCGTCTTTGAGCGCTTCCCCTACCTTCTTCCTAACCTCGTCTGCGCCGCTCTTCTGCTCATCAGCATCGTACTGGGCTTCGTCCTCCTCGACGAAACGCACCCTGACATGCAACCCCGAGTGCTGCTACCGGCAGACACGTACGTCTCGGAGGAGACTCCGCTGATGGAGACTTCAGATGCCATGAAGCGCCCCGCGGTCGACTTGCGAGCCGAGACGTATGGCACCATGCGGAGCTTCAATGGCGAGTCTCGCCAAGACGAGCGGCCCGACATGTCGCTGGAAAAGCCCGGAATCGTCAAGGCTGTTTGGAACAAGCGCGTCGTCGGCTTCATCGTCGCCTTGTCCATCTTTACCTACCACTCGATGACGTACGACCACCTCATGCCAATATTCTTTGAGGACGAGCGTCTGTCGACGGCGACGTTTGCCAGCGTCGGCCTGGCGACCCCCACGCTGTCTGGTGGCCTCGGACTCTCGCTCCGCGACGTGGGCATGATCATGGCCGTCAACGGCGTCATCGCCCTCATCGTGCAGGCCGTCATCTTCCCCTTGGCGGCAGAGAGGGTCGGTGTGTACAGACTCTTCCTCATTGTCACAGTGCTGCACCCCATTGTCTATGCAATCGTCCCCCTGCTCCTCCTTGTCCCCCAATCTTTCATGTTTCCCGCCATTTACATGTGCCTCGCCATTCGCAACACGCTCTCCATCACGCTCTACCCTCTCCTCCTCATCCTCATCAAGGAGGCCACCCCCTCGTCGAGCGCACTGGGAAAGGTCAACGGTTTGGCTGCCAGCGCCGGCGCCGCATGCCGCATGGCAGCCCCGCCCATTGCCGGCTTTCTCTACACCTTTGGCAGCAAGATGAACTTGACCGCCCTGGCCTGGTACGGCAGCGCCGTTGTTGCGGTGATTGGAGCCGTGCAATGCTTTTGGGTGCCACGCGAGCAGTGCGCCGACAAGTCTGAAGAAGGTGCAGTTGCACAAGACACGCAAGAAACAGTTGCCATGATTGCTGAAGTGTCAGACGACGACGAGTAATGGCCCCTCGGACCCGAACAAAAGTTTTGCATTTCAACGAGACGACATCACGGCACGACATTTCCCCCCCTTTCCCATGTCCCAGACTGCTGCCCACCCTCGACTTCCGCTGCGGGTTGAGGAAACAGTTGACGATGTTACAGTTTCAAGAATCTCGGTTACTCGGATATACAAAAGCCTGTGTTGATCCGCGGGGTGTTTATGATTTGTTCATGTAGCGATTTCTATTCATTTTGGGTGGTTGTGTGGGCAGGATATACCATGGGAAACCGTCGAGCGAATGAAGAATGAAGCGATAGCATGGATCGGTGCTTGGAGTTTGACACCAATGTATTCTATCTTGGCGGCTGCTTCAAATAAAGTGATGCAGGCCAGGTATATAGCACGCGAGGACAATTAACATAGTTCAAGACATAGGTTAACTTGCTCTAGATGTCTGTGACGAAACAAAATGCGGCATATTTCGAAGAAGTTCCAAAGTTATTGTTGCGGTGAGGATAGATGAACTGATAGGTGGTCTAGTGGCTAACACAATTAGTGCCTCCTAAATGTCAGTCACTATTGACTATTAAGGCTAGCCCTATCGGAACTGTCCTCCGGTGCATTAAGCTTCAATCGATGCCACCGCATCCCTACCCTATGTGGGCACAAGGCTGACTCGCAGCAAGGCGTAGACCATCGTTTCAGCCTAGCATTAACCCTTGCCTTCTAACAGATCAGGGCTAACTTTAAGGTAATGTATGCGAGAAGCTGTAACATGGCAGCAGGACTCTTAAACATCTGTTTGAGAGGAACACTAGTGAACGACTTCCTAGTACAGCGTAAATAATCTAAAAGCCATGATGGTAATATTACAAACGGCCATTAAGACCAGAACATTAGGTATGCCGGTACGATTAGAACGAGTGAATTAGAGAGCTATCTAGGGCATGGCATGCCTGTAAATTCAACCCCCCCGGATGCCTCGATGGGTATATCGCAGCAGGGTGTATGGATGGCATGACTTGGCCATGGACATCTAAATGTCGCCCTTTAGTCGTGCTAGGGATTGCCACGATGGAGGTGCGGACTAGTCATGCCAAGGCTCAAACACGTTCACCGCCTTATAACTAGTGTTTGAACATTGAACCTCAAACGCTGCGACACCATTACGTCGGATTTCTCGGTCACGATCCATCTCACCCCGTCTACCAGGGACGTCTGGGTCGAGGGGCTAGGTTAACATTGCGAATATATAAAGGAGACGAGAACGGCACTTAAAATATATCCTTCCTCGTCTTTATCAACATCTTTACTCGACACGTCCGATCTGGTTATCGCACGCCTCTACCTTTCAACAAAAATCCTTTTCATACACTTAGACGCTACATTTAGTATTCGCTACCAAACATCCTCAAAATGGTCCGCATCTCTGTTGCCGCTGTCCTGGCCTGTACGTTGTCATATCTACACCCTCCATCCCTAATAACAGGGCCTAACTAACACTGCAATTAGTTGTCGTCGTTTCTCTGGCCGCCCCAACTCCGGACACTACCGTGGACGAAAACGAAATCAGTCAGAATCCCATAAACATAGGCGATGGCTTTACAGTCAAGGATTTTGAGAACTTGAACGAAATTGATCAGAAGAAAGTAGCGAAAAATGACGAAGACTTGAGGGTCAAAGGAACCGCGGTGGACAACAAGGCTGCAGCAGAAATTCCGGAAGCGAAACTGCAACTTGACAATCTCGACAGACTATTCAAGGAAAAAGAGTCAAAGGAAAATCTACAGGAGATACAGAAATCTACCGCCATATATGACAAAATAGTTACGGAACAAGGCAGCCCGGATCTCAAAAAGCAGCTGGAAGAGGTGAAGGCATTGGCTGCCGAGAGGAACGAAATACTCAAGAACGGGAAGAGCCCATGATCGGGTAGTCGGTCTCCGACGGTGCGCTGTGTAAGCAGTTGGTATTGATCTCGAAGGACTGAAAGCTCTTGATTCTAGAAGAAAGTCGAGCTAGTATTAGGTACCTTAGCGTCCACACAAAATACGTACCAACCGCGCCTGGCAAGTGCCGTCACCAAGTCACGTGTACTTCGATACACGTTCTGCACTGATGAGTCTTACCGTGAAAATTTCCACCTGATTAAAAGACAAGCCACAACGCCCTCTTCCATCAGTCTGACAAACAAGCTCCGCGAGTGCAAGGGAGGGGGCGGGACTCTCCGAAAACGGGTGACAATCCGCGGCAACCCGCAAGCAGCATGCTGCACGTCGACCAGCTCACCGAGGAAATGGAGAGGTCCAAGCCAGCGGCGCCGGCCGAGGGCATCAGCAGCGGGCCGGCGGCGGCTCCCAAGACGGTGGACGAGGCGTGGGCCGAGCTCAACAAGTTGCCGCTCTTCATGACGGAGCTCGAGGAAAACGACGACATCGCGGCGCTGCAGGCGCTCAGCTACGAGGGCACGGCGCTGGAGAACGCGGCCGACTTCAAGGAGCGCGGCAACGAGTGCTTCAAGGTGCGGGGCCTCGTCGACGCAAAGGGGTTTTACGAGAGGGGCATCGCGGTGCTGGCGGCCGAGGAGCGCAAGCGCGGGCGCGGCGAGGCGATGACGAGGCCAGACTCGGGCGGCAAGGCGACGACGAAGCCAGACTCGGACGGCAAGGCGACGACGAAGCCAGACTCGGACGGCAAGGCGACGACGAAGCCAGACTCGGACGGCGAGGCGACGACGACGCCAGACTCGGACGACGAGGTGAGGCGGCAGAGGGACATGCTCGAGGCGCTGTACGTCAACCGCGCGGCGTGCCACCTCGGGCTCGACAACTTCCGCAGCTGCTGGCTCGACTGCGCGGCGGCGCTGCGGCTCAACCCGCGCAACGTCAAGGCGTGCTACCGCAGCGCGCGCGCGCTCCTGGCCGTGGACCGCGTGGCCGAGGCCGACGACGTGTGCGCGCGGGGTCTCGCCCTCGACGGCGAAAACGCCGCCCTCGCCGCCGCCGCGGCCGACATCGCCGCCCGGGCTCGCGAGCTCGACGCGCGGCGCAGGCGGAACGAGGAGCGCGCGGCCCGCGACGCCCGGCGCGCGGCCCTCGTCGCCGCGGCGCTGGCCGCCCGCAACATCCCCACGCGCTCCACCGGGCAGGCGCCCTCGGACATGGGCGACACGAGGCTCGCCCTGGTGCCGGACCCGGACGACGCGCGCAGCACCCTCTCGTTCCCCGCCGTGCTGCTGTACCCGCTGCGCCTCGAGTCGGACCTCGTGCAGGCCTTCAACGAGACGCACTCGCTCGGCGACCACCTGGCCTACATGCTGCCGCCGCCCTGGGACGCCGGCGGAGAGTACGCGGCGCCGGACGCCGTGTCGTGCTACGTCGAGACGCGCGCCGGCGGGCTGCTCAAGATGGGCAAGCGCGTGCCGCTGCTCAAGGTGCTGGCCACGGGACAGGTCGAGGTTGTGGACGAGGTGCTGCGCATCTTTGTGGTGCCCGTTGCGGAGGCCGAGGGATGGGTCGCCAAGTTCAAGGCGCAGCGGGCGGCGGAAAGGGGGGCCTCGTCGTGAAGAGCACCCACATGGGGTCAATCGGACGCAGTCTAATTCATGTGCCGAGGTGGTCGGTTTACTTGAAACGTCCATCGTGACCTACTTTAACTTGTCTCGTGCTATGAATGATTATATTCTCCATTACATACGCGTAGCTGGTCGAGCCTAAACACCCGGTTTCGTAAAAACAGCCCCGGCAGTGTTGACAGAGCCACCCAGAACATTGACCTAGGCGGCTTTGGAATGCAAGGCGACCTTGGCAGTAGAGCCTAGAGCCCACTACTCGTCTCGCAGGTCTTCGCAATCCCACAAGGCGTAATCGCCATTTTGCTCGCACTCGGCAGGGTTGAGCCGACCCTCCTTTTTACAGGCGTCGACAGCCTCTTGGCGTGTATCCTCGCACGACTTTGTATTCTTCTGAGGAACCAGAAGCGCACAGTCGAACACTGAGCTCATTACGGGGCCCCCCTCCGGCGGAACTGAGCAATTGCCACAGCCACCAGCTTCTTTGCACACGTCAAGAAGCTGGGACGGCTGGAGGCACTTCGCGTCCCCGGCCTTGCACAGGGGGGAGTCTTGGACGTTTAGGATCTGGCATCTCATCTTGGTCTCGGCCAGATCGCATTGCAGCCGATTCGTCGGGGATCCTTGGGTTGTAGAAGTTGCCCAGTTCTCAGCCGTGTCTCCTCCCTGATTGACCGGGTTGAGACATGTAGTCAGGCGGGCAAAGGCGGCAACGGCGACGATGAGGCCCTTCATTTTGACAGGTCGGTTGGTGAGAGAAAGAGTGGTGATGTTGGTAGAGAGAAGAGTTGATGAGTGGATTGATCAATTGGAGGGTGTAAAGAGTGAAGTCTTGAGATTGCTCTGCCCAGTCTAAAGGGGATCGGGCTCAGTGACCCTTTATAGGCAATGGTGAAGGAAAAAACAGGGTAATTCTGATGCCTCTGCTTGTCATGCGTCTTTGCGCATGACACATATCTACGGCACCGGAATGATCTTGGTGGGCTGAGCCTCGGTGTTTGGCCCAACGGGAATAGCTTCACGCTGTGGTTTACGTACTTTTGGCCTGTTGCACGCCCAGGCTCATGACACATCGTCACAAGCGACAGTCAGGGCATGACGCAGGTGGATGTGGAAGGATGCGGAAAGTCATGAACCACCAGTTGCGCCTTCTTGGACTTGGACGGACAATGCCCGAAGCCCTTTGACGCTACAAGAGGGCGCACAAGTTGCGCCCTCTTGGACTGACAATGTTCCCCGAAGCCCTTTGACGCTACAATTACCCAGCCGTTTTTGTCCACTCTCGCCGACGCCGACCTGATCCTCTTCGGGGCTTCCATGCGGACAACCAAGCCGGATCGCCTCGACTCAGTACAGGCAGGTGCACACTTCCGCACATGCCCAGGACAACATGCGGCCCTGGCCCGTCTTGAACCACTGGCAGGGACAGGGCGTGTATGCGTCTCGGCATTTCGGTGGGCATCGCGAACCAAAGCTCCATGTTTCGGCGCCCTCCAGACGGGGTATTCGAACCAGTCCATTCCGCAATCTTTTGTCCGTCAAATCAAAACCACAAACCGCCATCCACGGGACCCAAACCGCCCTTTCCCAAGCCCAGGTCACTCCAATGTCAACCTGAAACCGATTGGGTCCGTCAACAAAACATCTTCGCTTGCCGTTCCGATCGGCTGATGTGCTGCCGCATGATCTGTTGATGGTCACCGACCAACTTGGCCCGGACCAGCTGGCACTCGTGCCGGACCTGTCCCTCGAACGCGAAGCCTGTTCGGGGCCGCTTCAGGTCTTCGAGACTATCTGCTATCTTGGCCACCATGAACTGCGCCTGCGAGTCGTCGTATAGCCTCCCGACATCCGGCAGGAGCGAGCCGTTGTCGTCCAGAGTTGGCACGCGCTCAGCCCTTTCTGACGAGTCGTCAGGATGCGGCGGGTAGACGTTCCAGATGACCCAGATTGCGCCGAGCTGGGCGCGAGGGCTCACCTCGACGACGACGCCGAAGCCCGTGTCCCGCCAAGCGTGGCCGACGATGTTGTCTACGCCCGAATCTTTGGCCCGTTCCCAGTCGTCGGCAAATATGTAGAGAGCGCCGATTTGGGCAAATGTGAAGCCATGCCCGTGATTGACGTCGTCGGGTTCCGTGCTTTCGACCGAGTCGTCGGAGCTACTCCCCTCGCGATCCCGGCCGCAGGGGCTTTCAGACTCGGAAGGACTAAAGACGACGGTGACATTAAAGTTGATTCCAAGCACGCTTCGGTCCAGGACAAACTTGTCCTTTGGACGGGCGTCGAGGTTGGGCCAGAGGTAGTAGGCGCCCGGCCTAATGCCATAGCCAATGGACTTGCCACCGCAGTCGCTCGAGCCAAGGAAGATAAAGGGCATGTTTCCCATTTCCATATGCCAGATGTATTCGGCCCTCGAGTCGTCATCGTCGAACCTAGTTCCCTGAACGAGGCGGATGAACTCATCGAGGGGCATTGGTCGTTCTGCGCGCCTTGAGTGGCGACCACACCACATGTCTATCACAATACCGAATTCCTCAAATTCCTCGGGCGTCGGATATTTCTCCCGAACAAGAGCGCTCCAGACACGATCGTCAAGAGTCGCCTCGATGGAACAATTCAATGTCTCGGTATACCACTGGAAGATATCCCTCTGCTTAGGCGTAAAGCTCGCCACGATTTGCGAGTCGCTAAGACGCGGGTCCATCGAATCCGGGTCCATGTTGCAAAGCTTGTCGATATTGGGTGGCGGATGTGATTGTTGATGATGGAGGCCCGAGTGAGCAGACTTTCCTTGAGGGTATTTTATGACTCTATTCAAGGCTTTGTGGCCGAGGACATACTATATACAAGCTTTGGTGGCGCAAGGGTAATTTGGCAAAGCGGCCCAGAGTATCGTCTAGGTCGAATGTCTTCAAGACTCCTTGTCCATCCCAGCTGCCGCGGCAAAGCTCTCGGTATCCTAATGTCACCTGGCAGACATAGCAACAAGGGATAGGACGAGGGCCCCCACCCTCCGTGCTTGTGCTATACGCCTGACCAGTGTGGGTGGTCATGTTGACAAGCGGAACTCTTTCTGTGACGTGTTCCCTCCTGACAGCCAGTCGTTTCTCGCCCTTTTTCGTCAAGTTCCAGCTTGTGAAAAAGCTCGCTCCAGTCTCTGTGCGAGGCTCCGGGGATTAGGCTGTCGCGTGCGGCACGTCGGACAAGCCGCAGCTCAGGCCAGCTTCATAGGCTCTCTTGGTGGGCCCCAAGACAAGTGCATCGGTGTGCGGAAAATCCAGGCTTGACGATGCCGGTGCACGCAAAGAGCACCTTCGGAATGGATTTCTCCACACTAGCTGATTCGATGCGGGCCAGACAGGCTTTAATCCGCCGTTGCGAATGTTGTCGTCCTTCTCCGAGGTCAACGTTGATGAGTTTAGAATACAATCATCCCGGCCCGTGGTATAGCCATGGAAAGAGACATGGGTTCCGCGTGCCATGTGCTCTTCGATCTTATAGGCGAATGTCTCATGCCAGCCTTTGGGGTCTCTAGTGTATCTTCAACATATCCTGGTGGTGTCGTGCAGGGCCAGGAAGTGTCGGGGGATTCGACCTATGTCGTGTGTTAGCGATTGAGACCCCAAAGACATGGAAGCAGCTGGCATTCGCACCCATGTAGTTAGGAGTATTCCCCGGGGGGACACCGCCGGCATGGTCTTGTCAGCTGCTTTAGGCGATCAGGAGCGTAGATGACCTCGTTGCTGGTGGGTGGCAGAAGCTGAATGGCCAAATCCTCGAATTCGTTGTACTCGATGTACGCAGTGAGATTGTGTGGCGTCTTGTTCAGCCTATCCTGGATTATGTCGAGAACAAGCGGCCATACGTCCTCGCAGCAGCTGGTTGTCTGAGTGATGTCGCATGTGAACGCCGCCTTGATGCTCTCAAGCAGGGAGCTGATAGTGCGAGGTTTGCCATCCACTTTCATGGTAGCTTTCATCCCCAACTGCTTGCTTGCTGTTAAGCGCTTCTGAAGATAGATCACGGTACCCATAAAAGCTGTTAAATACCATCGTATAATGACGATATAGTCGGCGGTGGTATACCCGGCATACGAGACAGGATCTTGCCAGAATTTTTGCTCCTGCACAGTAGCCAGGTCGTTCGAAATTGTCGTGGGTCCATGGAACATAGTGCCAATAACCAGCGTCATCCAAGAGGCAGCGTTTCGGCGGTCCTCTTCTTGCGAGAGATCCCATATCGGTCTAACCGGAAAGATTGGCTGGACATGGAAAGCGGGCATTTTTTTCGATTGGCTTTTGCTCGTCGGACTAGGAGCCTGCCGGACAGGCGTGCTGTCGCCTGTGTCGATCCTGTGGACTGTTTTGGCGAGTTTCTCCGTGCGACGAAGTGACGCGTCAAAAAGCTCAGGGAATTTGGCGAAGTAGAGGTCTGTGTAGCGTTTTGCCCAGTCCGGAGTGTCGGTGTGAAAACGAACGGTGTTGGCAGATTGTATGTCTGTCGAATTGGCAAATACCGTTGTAGAGAAGATGTTCGTCTGTTGCGGGTGTAATAGAGGCTGATCCTTAAGGTTGCGCAGTCGGATTGCGCCCTATGTCTGAGCTGATAAGAACCTGACCACGGATCTGATGGGCGGCGAGCTAGGGAACATACCAAGTGGACAACGCGAGAAGTCTCTGTGAAAAGGCAACGACTGGCGAACCGAGCATCCAAGTGGGCCGGTGCTGGGCGTCTGGATCGCTAGGCGACGCCTGGACGACGCCTCCGTCGGCCGTTGGGTTCGACCCGTGAACAACCAGATAGTCGCCGAGGGCCTTTACGGCGGCCTCTCCTGCGGCGACGACCTGGGCATGATTAGCACCCTCGACGCGTCTGATGAGGAGGGTGAGACCTTACAGGGCGGCACTGACTGCTGGCTTTCGCACAGGCAAAGCAGAGGCGAGGCTTGCTCCCAGCAAGCCTCTGCCTCTCCGCGGGCCATGCGGCCAACACAAGCGGCGCAGGGGATCGGGCGCAGGGCGGACTTCTGCCTCAAAGAACAAACCAAGCGAACCCGATGGAAATACCTCGCGGTCGATCGGTACCAGTCCCGCCAAATAGTTGAAGGTTACTGTGAATCGAGGAGAATTTATGTTTTCGTTGATTGTAAACGAGAGGAAGGGTCAAAAGGCTTCTTTTTCTTTTTCGTCGCATTATGCTCACAACTTATTAACGCAACAAAAAGCAACAAGGCGGCGAGAAGAAGGTGGAATGATTGGGGGGAGCAAAGAAGTTAGGCTTCCCCGGTGTGCCGTTTTGTAGGCGTGTGGGCTGCTGACAAAGAAGGAGGGCTCGCCCCTCGGGGTGCCCTTGACAGGAGTACCTAACGTACCAGGTTGAGAGTGATTCACGAGGATTGACGAGGTGAACCCAAACAGAACCGGCTGAGCGAGTTCGCAGTCAGCGAGAAAATCATCTACCACCTTGCAGCAGTAGGAAATCGTCAAGAATCAGAGGGGCATGCACACGGCGATGTGACACAAGAATCGACGATGGGGATCAAGGTACGAAGTACAAGAGGCCAAGGGGAGGGAAAAATCCTCCAACTGAGGCCACTCGCGTCCCAGGCACCCCGGAAGAAGGCGAAACATGGCCTCCGAAGACACGCCTACAAGGAGGGAAGAAGGGCACCATCTCCCCCAATCCATAACCACTCTCAACCTTCAGCATGCCACGATTCTGTATTCTGTCCATGTGGTTCGCAATGAGCGCTCGTCGGGTGAGGCGCCGCCGTCATAGGGATCTGAGACACCGCTGAAGATTGAGTTTACCCCAGATCCACTGGGTTATCCACTGCGGCTGAAGCCCCGCATCGTTGCCCAACGCCAACGCTTTCCCAACGGGTACAATTGTGGTGGGCTGAGATGACCCTGACTTGCCACTTGTCAGCTGTCAGCAACTTGTCAGCTGTCAGCACCAATACTAGATGCCTTGTCTAAAACTGTGCTGCAGGAACTGCGGGATATAGATCTATATTATGCCGGCAAAAAAATTGATGCTCTTGGTGAGCCGTCAGACACCACCAGTCACCCTCCATTCACTATTATTTTGCTCATTTTCCGGTTTGCGTGCTTGGGCATGAACAAGCCCGAGTGCTGATCGGTACGTACCCTGGCCGAGCCCTGAGGGGTTAGCCCTCCTCCAGCCCACACGTCTACAGTCTACATAAGGGGGGAAACCTAGCCTCTTCCTCCATCATCCTCCACATCCACATTTTCCCGCCTTTCGCCTGCTCGGCGTCAACTCCAGCTCATACATACATGGCCCTATTCTTGGCGCGGCGCCTTTAGGCTTCAAGACCCCGTCAGCGTCAGGTTCAAGTCGGCGAACCCGAGTTGCGCGAATGCTTGGATAGGCATCATCATTACCTTGCTGCTCGGCGACGACATCGAGGAAGATGGATTCTTGACACAACAATGTTGTTATGCGTCAACAAAACCACATCAGCACCTTCGGTCCCTTTACCTACGTCTTACACAATGCAGACCGTCAACATGTTCACACTTGTTGTACCCGATCGTCCCCAGTTAAAGGGCGACGACACGCTCGACAGCGAGCCCATCACAGAGATCCTGCTGACAATCCGCCACCTGGCGCTGTCCATAAGAGTAAGTTGCTTCTTTACTTCTTGCTTGTTCGAAAAATCCTGCCCTATTATGTTTCGCAACGCGTGCTAACCATATAAAATATAGTTGACCTTGGGCTTGAAGATCGCGTACTGCCAAGCAAACACATGCCGTACGACACATCGCCGGACGACAGGCTTGTTACACCAAGAAGCGTGGGCATGGCACCGTCGTCGTGCTCCAAGTCGTCTTGCGTAACACTTTGCCTACGGGCAAATGTGGACCAGGTATTCGAGTTGGTAAAGAACCGTGTTGCCATATTGGAGGCCAAAAAACGTTTTCAGTATATAGAGGACGGCAGACCGATTGTATCGGATGAGTGTCTTGCGCAAATGACCTGCGAGGCCCTCGTGGCGAGATTGGCTGATCCATTGGAAGAGCTTGGCGAGAGGTTTATCGGTACGTTTTTAAATGCTTTCACTATAATGTCTCGCTAACGTTTAATAGTGTCATACTAATCCGCGCCACGCGACACTTCATGTGCTTTATGCAATTCGACATCAATCAGGATCACCTCGATAACTTTGACTCAGCTACGCCTACCGCTTATCTCCATTTCAATTCCACCCCATGGTTCCCACCCCATGGTTCGACCTCACCACCAAAAGCGGGCGGAACTTTATGGTCTCTCCTCCAGGGCGAGAAGGTCGAGTGGAAGGGAAAGGCGCTCGCGCCGCTCGGGGCCCCCTTTGGCGTCCGAACCACCACGGAACAACCCCAAGCCTGGATCATCCCCGTCGGACCACTGGATACCCCGGCGATGATAGGGGACGCACCCCCTACAGCATCCGGGTTCTCCGACGACTCTTTATCTGCTGTTGAAGCGCTCCATTGCACTCGTCCAGCTTTCCTGCGTTTCCCAACTCCTCCAGTCTCTTCATCTTTCCCAACTCTTCTCGTCTGTAAGTTCTCCATTCAAGCAAGTCATGTTCTCATGTCAACGTGGTCGCTAACGCTGCCACGGACATATCAAAACTATATTTTATTAATACGGCTATATACCCTACATAGTCTTGTCGACTTCAATGGACCCTCCTCCCCACGCGACCAACTGGCACTGGCAGACCGAGAGGCTCACCCTGAATGCCAGATTCCCCAACCGTCAAAATACACGACAATTTGGATGTGGCCGTTTTCGTGGTGAGTCTTCCCGGCCAGTACTTTTAGGCAAAACGGGACTGACGCCAGAGCTTTAGGTGACGTGGGGCGAAACCGTGGCGTTTTTGAAGCACCTCTTCATCGGGGGTGCCCAACGCCTGGTGTCCTGCGAACCCCGGAAAAGCTGCTGCCTTTGTGGAACATCGGATAATATATGTGGCCTGATACGTTCGGCGAAGCCTTTATTAGGCGGAAACATTGCCTCGCTTAGCTGAAAAGTATGGAACGAAGGAACGAAGGAACGAACGCCCTTGCTCCCGAGTTCTCGACGCCGACGCTGACCTCTGACCTCTGACTGAAAGACGCCAACATCATGGTACGCGTCACTCCCCCTTGCCCCCAAGTCTCGACGCCGACGCTCCTTCAAGTCTGAACACTAACGCCCTCTAGGGCCTTCCCGAGGTACCAATCGGCCAGGTGGTTGTCGATACAGTCACGTGCATCGTCGCAATGGTCGCCCTGTGGTACAGTCGGGGAGCCTACTTGCTGTCAGAGAAGGCAGCGGCGCCAGAAGGCGGAGATGTCGGCGCGGAACGAAAGCGAGATTTGTTCGCGATGAACGCGTCAATCACGTAACCCTGGCATAAGTCCGTCTTCGCGACGGCGCCAACGTTACCGTCGAGGGATTCGGGATGCCCTTCTCCAACCCCGACCACGCCAGCCACGGTTGACGATACCAAGCCCGTCGTCGGTACCTTTACATGGGTTTTTTGCTCACACACTGGACTTTGGGACCGATGTACCACTGATCAACTGGCTGGATCTCTTCCCACAACTCGGTGAAATGGTCCAGACTGGCTTCTTCGCGGGCGAACACCGCGCCGCAGCTCAGATCAGAGCCTTGAGAAAGCTCCAGCATATCTGTTCGTCGATGGTGGACCAGGCTCTGATAAATCGACATTTGCGACTCGCCTTGCACACTGTGCCCACCAAGGTTAGGCTCTCGTTAGCGTCGGGACGCGCCGTCAACGTTCTCAAGCTCCCGTTGTGGCTGGTCAACCCCGAGGAGCGAGGCCCAGGACATCATGTGGGTTGCTCAAGCGGCCCACGACAAGTACCCGAGCGCCAGACCTCGTGGCCTCGCCCTCGTTACGGCTTTATTACGGCTGTAAGTCAAGTCTCGTGCCATTGTCTTTGGTCATGGCTGACTTGATATAGGGCTCTGGGTTGTCATCGACTAAGCCTGATCTCATCGTCATCAAGTTGACTGCGGGCCATGTGTTGGAAAGGCGACGGCAGTGTCTGTCTACGGTGGCCCCCCTGGCCAAGTACAGCAAGGTGTATTGCAGCGCGCCCACCCACGTCGCTGTAGACAACTTCTGTGCTCGCATGGAGCGCATCTGCCGGCAGGTCACCGACCGCCATAACGCCGCTGCCAAGGCCGAGGCCCAGCTTCCTCGGAAGCTCATCATCCGGGCCTATAAGATGCCTGACGAGGTGTCTGCGTTCTTCCACCTCCTTCAGCACCCTCGCGACGGCGACAAGTAGCTCTCGCCTGCTGTCATGAGCGTCAAGGACCAGGACGCGGAGGGCAACTTTATGAATCGCCACGGCCACGACGGGAAGATCTCGCCGCTGGAGTTCCTCAAGACCAGCGGGTGGCCTGTCTACCGGCTGAGGGTGCAGCTTAGGATGGCAAAGGACCTCTTTGGAATGTGCCACCGAGAGGTATATCCTGACGTACCCTTCGAGTATGGGCCCAATGGGGACATCGACCTCCCCCAACACTCCCCCGGCCGCGTCCTTGAGACCATGATGTGCGCCAAATTCCCGGACCTCGCCCCTGCCCCGCCCGGAACCCTGCAGCCCTGCTTTGTGCACTGCAAAGGGTCGATTTGCCACATCGACCCAGATACAAAGTCGAAGAAGAGCCCGGACCAGGTCAAGGTTGCCCTTGACCTTCTCGTCGACCTCGTTGACGCAACGGCCATGGTCGTCATTACCCCCTATAAGGCCAACAAGGAGGCATCCGGCGTCTTCGCAAGCGCCCCGAGTACGCATCGCTCGCCGGCGCCCCCCCCGCTGCAACCGTCGACTCATTTCAGGGCCAGGAGGCCGACGTTGTCTGCGTCGTCTTTGGAACGACCGAGGCCGTGGGGCCCGGCTTTACCAATGACGTACAGCGGCTCAACGTCCTACTATCCCGCCAGCGATGCGGGCTGCTGCTGATCGGCGACATTAACGTTGCGGGCAACGTCAAGGGCAAGGGTGCTAGGGGCACCAAGGGCGCCGAGGGGAAGTGAAAGGGCAAGGTAGTCGAGGAGGTCTTTCAGGTTATGGGGGGTGACGGCGTCAAGCACTGGATGAAGGCCGCGTTTCTGAACCACGTACACAAGGCCATGTCCGAGGCTGGGCGTGTCTTTACCGTCGAGGCGAAGCGGGAGAAGAAGCTCCAAAGAGCGAATGGAGTGGACACTGAAGCAGGAAGGCTTGAGGCAGCTCTGTTGAACCAGCCATCATCAGACACCTCCGAGAGATGACTGGTTATTATTGTATATATCCGTAGCTCCTTTCTCCTCAAGATCAATAAGCTTATAGACGCCCGTGACAAGGTTGAGATGGAGCGTTTGGCTGATGAAGACTTTCAGGCCGAACTGGGCATGCGCTCCGAGGCCTTTCGCAACAAGTTCTATAAGGTAACCGATTCAGGCACGGCCAACGGGTACTCTAAAGTCCAAATAAACGGATAACGAAGTCCTCACCTTCCCCAAGTTCTGGATCATGCCAGGAATAGCCGTATCCTGTTTATCCCGCCTCGTTGCAAATCTATAAGTTGTCCGCATTCTTCCAACACGCCCCTTCTCCGCCTCGGTATGCGTCACGCACACAGCTCTAAGAAAGCAAAACACCATCGTTATCCATAGCGTCCCCAGCTCGCGTCTTGGAATCATCCGTGTCTGGGAGGCGTGCCGCCATGACCGTCCCAGACGGGATCCGCAGCAGCGCCCACGCCATCCGTTTGTAGCCCGACGAGCACCGCCGCCGCGGCGTAATCTTCTCTTGCGCTGCGTGCACTTCTTCCTCTGTGCCCGTCATCGTTCCTGTCGTGAATATGCTGCTGCGCGACGTCGAAACTCGCCCTTGCTGCCGTTGTTGCTCTCTTGGGATCGTACCCGTCGTTCGAACACTCCTGGTCGGCTCGCCGCCGCTTGACGACCCAAGGCGCCGGGGCCGTTTCGGCACCTGTCAAAACCCGCTTTGGAGGGTCGGAAACTTGGGTACGATAAGTTGAGTCGCGTTTCGGGGGGTTGATGGGAGGAAGACTTGTTCCGCTGCCGTAGCGGAAATGTCTCGTTTCCGGGTTGGCCTCACCACGGAGCGAGCTCCCGGGGCCAGGAGGCGGGTTGCAACCGGTAATGCGAGGAGCCGCCCGGGCCAACGGACGAGGAGAGAAGCGGAACCATGAGTGTGCGTCCCCGTGGCGAGTGTGCCTCTGAGGAGCGTCTACGTCGAGCCGACGCTGGCCCAGCGACCCGTTCAGAGCCGCGTCCTTTCTCAGCTCGTACGCATCACGGGACGCTTCAGCCTCCATCGTCGCCTCAACAACAAGTTGCTGGCTGATGACCATGTCGCCAAAGAACTGGGAATCAGGCGGCGTGCATTCCATGGGGAACTCGGGGCCGAACAGGGGGATCAAAGCCCCGGCGATGTCGTGGCAAAACGTTGCACACACGGCTCGGGCACATCGATACGGCATCCAGTACCCTGGGGTCCCACATGAGCTTGCATCACGGGGCCGCCAGATGCGCGACATACCTTGAGCGCTGACTGACCCTCCGGTGATGCTCGGAGATATCTCTCTCAGCCCCGGGTTCTTGTCCAGCATCTGCGACGGCTTGGTCCGTTCAGGACGTCAGCGCCGCGGCGGACAAGGGTGTCGGGCCTGTCTACCTTGGGATATCCCAGGCTCTTGAAGAAGGGAGTCATGCGGACGAGGCCTATGTTGTAGTCCCACATGATCTTGTAGGCCGCCTGCTGGCCCGGAACCCGAAACTCGTACTTGAAGGCTTCCGGATTCTCTTAGCTTGAGGATGCCGAGCGTGTTTGGCCCAGCTCACCTTCAATGCTCTCCCTGCCAGTCTTTGCGTAAAAGTTTTTCTTGGCACTGTTGTATGGGATGTGTTCGCTGCACAGCTGTATCTGGCCAAAGGGGCTGATTTGATATGTCGCAATTTCTTGCATGACTTGTGTGCTGACGTCTTCGAACGGCGGGAATCGAACGGGGCCCTGGGTTCTAGACCTGAGTGGCGATGCGGCGCTTCGGGCAACGGGCCTTTTCAGCACCTGTCTGACGTCCATCCTGCCTCTGGGAGCCGCCGTTTTGTCCGAGGCCGAGGCAGACTTGGAGGGAGGGCTTGGTTGACGTGAGCAACGAGGGCTCGCACCAGGAGACGCGGGATTGAGAAGAGACTGGAGCGGCAACATGGCGAGGGCAGCGTTTGTGGCCAGAACAACAATGGTAAGCAGCCAGCCGACGAGCTTAGCGTGTCGCCGACGAGGCACCAGGACAACGACACATGGACAAGGCAAAAGAGGTAACGCTGCATGGCAAGAGAGATTTTCGCGCGGGAAACGCAGAGTCGAAACTATGGCGGGGACATGGCTGCCCTCAGCCAGCCATCCAGGCCGGGCAAACAAGTAGGGGGAAGTGCAAGAGGACAGCTCCGTCGGCAGCGTTTCGCTTGTCTGAGCGAGCCACGGCAAAGGCCCAAGTCACTCTGCTTCCCGGTCCAGAAACGGCTCGTAAGACAGCTCGCGTGGGTCTAACACGACTGATGTCAACGACGTCTGTCCGTGGATCAGATAGTAGTGAGCTCCGGGCTCCTGATGCTCTCCCGTCATCCCCCATTCCGTTTGTAGATCTCGGCGCCCATGTCACGGACCAACAGACGTTCATCCCAAGACCAACGCCGTCGATGGCCCGAGTGAGACTCATCGGCAGCCTCCGGGCAGTGGCCACGGTGACGCCTGAAGAGCTGCCATGGAGCCGTCTTCAGTGAGAGTTTGGAAGCCACAATCAATGTCAGCGGCTTGAGCGTGGCTTCGTGATGCCGCGGCCAAAAGACCAGCATGATGCGCTGACGCATCAGACGAACGCAGGCACCGCTGGGCACCGCTGGGCACCCCCCTTGCCGCCGCCACTTCCTCTCCCGTCGTGGCATCGCATCAGCGGATGAGTGGGAGCGTGACGGCTCCGACGGCGGACAGGGTACGCCCACACCAGCTCGCCGTGGCCGGTCGAGGTGACACCTAATCAACGTGTTTCCTCCTGGCCATGGATGTGCGACTCGAGCGAGCTCAAGTCAGCATCCTGGGGCCGGGGCGTGCAGGGGTTGACGACCAGAGCATCCCGTCAACGCGCCTCCTCAGCGGATGTGACGAGAGGGGAAGGGGAAGGAAAGAAGGTACAGAAACTTCTTGCTTGTTGCACCGTGATACCAGACGAGCAAGTCGGTTGTTTGACATCGGAGCCAGGAAGAGCTTTTCGACTTTGACAGCAGGGGGCCAGGACCGCGGGATTCTGCATGACGGGAAGCAGCTGCAGAAGGCGGCCGATGACACATTAGCAGCATTCAAAAGCCGAGCCGGCAAGCAGACTGTGCACGGAAATATGCGCCTCACAGCCAATCAAGCACCGGCGAGCCGGGACAAAGTGGTGCCATGGAGTTGTGGTGTGAGTGGCATCGAGAACATGGGTCTGGTTGGGCTGCCGGCCGCCGATCCCAACGGCCTCGCCAGTGGTGCCGCGGGAAAAAACTCAACTTGAGCGACAACAAACAGACAGAACAGGGGAAGGGGGGGGGGGGGGTTGCGCCGTGTCTGTTGGCATATGTTGTGTTGCTGTCGAGATATGTTGCGGTCGAGGCTGTCAAGGCCCCTGCAATGTGCAGACAGTAATAAGTCGAAGCCATCGTCGACTTCGAGGCGGCATCGGTTCCTACCGTTAGGCTCGGCCCGAAGATTAGTCCGAGCGGCCTCGACCTCGGATGTACCGCTGCTGCGCAGAATATTTGTGTGCGGCGGTGCGAGAGTGTTTATTCGACCGCGCAGGTCAAAAAGCCGAGTACTAGCTAGCACGCTCTTCCTCGGCACGGTTAGAATTCTAGAATAATTCCTCAACAATGGCCCGATGGCGACGATGCCGCCACAGAGAAGCTTAAACCATATAATTTGAATCAAGACACGGGGTACGTACTACAACCAAGGAGCGAGCGCGATGCCTAGCGAGACACTGTCATGGAAACGTTACGCACAGAGGCCCGTCGAGTACGACCCAGCGAGGCTCCCTGGTGCAAGACGACGGGCTCGTCGATGCGAGCTGCATCCAAGCGGGCTTGAGGCGACAGGCATGATGTGGCAATAGCATTATGTTGAGCGGAACCACTGCCGGCCACGGAGTAATGTACCTACGCAAGGTGGATGGATGGACCACGTGATCGGATAAATCGGGGTCTTCCGCGGACGCGGAGATGCCTGAGGCAGGAATAGTACACTAGTACGCTCCCTGGGCCCTTAGCGTGCCCCCCCCTGGCCCGCCACGGCCGCATTAGTGGCCCGGCGCGTCGAGACGACTGTTTACACGAGAGAGAAGCTGCTGCATCCACAACAACAACAGATCCTCAAGGGCTTCTTTAGTCCGAGGGCCACGTCAATTTCTCCCATCGTGGCGCGTCCTTCTTTTTTTGCCTCGCGACTCTTACTGCGAGCGCCTCTGACCTGCCGCTCGAGCCGCTGCTTTTTCCTACCGCCCGCCTATCCACCAAGTTTTCTCCTTTTTTGGTCCTCGTCGACGACCTCCCGGTTTACCACCTCGACAGTGCCATTGCGCAGGCACATCCTGCCCGCTTCGTCCAAGATGGACTCTGATATCTTGGACGACTCCGTCTTCAGCCTGGACGACGAGTCCGATGGCTTTGTCCCGGAAAAGGCAAGTTATCTACCTCTATTGTCTTGGCTGCCTTCGAGTCCCGATGTGTTTGTGCTATTAGCAGCGATATCCTGTAATGTCCCCAAGTCATCACGGCAGATCCGAGTGTCTGCCAGCTGTCCGCCACTCCCGCCGATGGAGCGCGGAATCGGCCGTTCCGCAACACTCCGTGCACGATCCCCAGCAAATCGCTACATATCGCGCGGAAGCATAGCGGGCTCGTCGCACGCCACGGCTGCCCCCGCGTTACCGATGCAGATGCGACAATACTCGCGCGTTTCGATATAGCTGCTGACTTTCCATCCTCAGAAGACCAAGCCGGCTGCCGCTCGGCCCGCCGTCAAGAAGATGGTGCAGTCAACCCTGAAGGCGAAGCCCGCGGCCAAGAAGCGCCAGAAACCCGAAAGCGATGATGACGGCTCCGTGGGCGAGGCTTCCGGCTTTTCCAACACGCCGCCGAGCGCCAAGAAGCAGAAGAAAGCCCCGCCAGCCAAAAGGGCCACTGGAAAGCCACTGGCAGAGCTCGAGAATGAAAGCATGGCCATTGATGCTCCCACGAAGCCCAAGACGAACAAGACTGCCACCGAGACGTATCAGAAGCTCACCCAGCTTGAGCACATCATCAAACGTCCGGATACCTACATCGGGTCCGTCGAAAAGACTGATCAGCAGATGTGGGTCTTCAACAAGACGACGTCCCAGATGGAGTACCGCAACATCACCTATGTTCCTGGCTTCTACAAGATCTTTGACGAAATCTTGGTCAACGCCGCAGACAACAAGCAGCGCGACAAGTCGATGACGGCCATCAAGGTCCACATCAACCGAGAGTCGGGAGAGATCAGCGTGGAGAACAACGGCAAGGGAATCCCAATCGTCATGCACGAAAAGGAAAAGATTTACATTCCTGAGCTCATCTTTGGCCATCTCCTGGCCGGTTCCAATTTTGACGACGAGGAGCAAAAGACTGTTGGTGGCCGCAACGGATACGGAGCCAAGCTTTGCAACGTCTTCAGCGACGAATTCACCCTCGAGTGCCAGGACAGCGAGCACGGCAAAAAATACAAGCAGACGTGGACGGAAAACATGCAGAAGATGCACAAGGCCAAGATCACTTCGAGTAAATCGGCAGACTATGTCCGTGTCACCTTCAAGCCCGACTATAACCGCTTCGGGATGCCCGAGGGCATCAGCGACGACCTTGAGGCACTCCTGTATCGAAGGGTGTACGACATGGCCGGCACGATCCGCAGCGTCAAGGTCCATCTCAATGGGGAGCCGATCAAGCTCAAGGACTTCAAGGCATACTGCGACTTGTATGCCAAATCGATTGCGTCGGAGAGAAGCATGGAGGAGGGCGGTGCCCCCACGTGCACCGTCGAGATTGACAAGGACAAGGGCCATCCTCGCTGGGAGGTTGGCTTTACGGTTTCCGACGGCACGTTCCAGCAAGTGTCGTTTGTCAACTCCATCGCGACGACTTCGGGCGGCACGCACGTCAACTACATTGCCGACCAGATCACGACCTCGCTGCTCAAGGCTCTCAACAAGGTGCAAAAGGGGCACAGCCTGAAACAGACCCATCTCCGCAACCACATCTTCATCTTCGTCAACTGTCTGGTCAACAATCCCGCCTTTACATCGCAGACAAAGGAGCAACTCACGACCAAGGCGACCCAGTTTGGCAGCAAGTGCACGCTCGGCGAAGAGTTTCTCAGGAAGATTGCCAAGTCGGATGCACTGAAGAACATTATGGATTTTGCCCAGAAAAAGGCCGACAAGATGATGTCCAAGAGCGACGGCGGCAAGCGCTCCAGAGTCAGCAACGCCAAGCTTGTCGAAGCCAATCTTGCGGGTACGAGGCGTGGCCACGAATGCACACTCATCTTGACGGAAGGTGATTCCGCAAAGGGCCTGGCTGTTTCTGGACGAGCCATTCTTGACCCTGACCGCATTGGCGTCTTTCCATTGCGGGGAAAGATGCTGAACGTGCGAGACGCGTCGATTGACCAAATCACCAAGAACCAGGAGATTCAAAACATCAAGCAGTTCCTGGGGCTGAAGCACAAGCAAGTGTACACAGACACCAAGAGCCTCCGCTACGGTCACCTCATGATCATGGCCGATCAGGACCACGACGGTAGCCACATCAAGGGTCTCCTCATCAACTTTCTCCAGGTCCAGTTCCCCTCGCTGCTCCAGATTCCCGAATTCTTCCAAGAGTTCATCACGCCCATCGTCAAGATCTGGAAGGGTCCAGACCCAAAGAAGCCCACCAAGTTGATGTCGTTCTTCACGCAGCCTCAATATCAGGAGTGGAAGGATGCCCACAAGGCTGAGGTTTCCCGGTGGCAAAGCAAGTACTTGAAGGGTCTGGGGAGCAGCACCAATGAGGACGCCCAGGTGTACTTTACGAATCTCGACGAGCACTTGAAGGAGTTTCAAGTCATGAAACCGGAGGAGGCCGACCTTTTCGAGCTGGCTTTTTCCAAGAAAAAGGCCGATGCCAGAAAGGAGTGGCTGGGCAACTTTGTGCCCGGCACCTTTCTCGATCACTCAACAAAGGCAATCACCTACAACGACTTTGTCAACAAGGAGCTCATCCTGTTCAGCATGGCTGACAACATGCGGTCGATTCCTTCCGTCATCGATGGGCTGAAGCCTGGTCAGCGAAAAGTCATGTTCGCTTGTTTCAAGCGGAACCTGGTCAAGGACAAGAAGGTGGTGGAGCTTGCTGGTTATGTTTCGGAGCAGACTGCGTACCACCACGGCGAAGCCTCTCTGCATCAGACCATCATCGGCCTGGCGCAGAACTTTGTCGGGTCCAACAACATCAACTGCCTTGAACCAAGCGGCAACTTCGGTACGCGTCTTGCCGGAGGCTCCGACGCTGCCAGCCCTCGTTACACCTTCACACGTCTCTCCCCGTTTGCGAGAAAGATCTTCTCCGCGCTGGACGAGCCAAACCTCAAGTATCAGTACGAGGACGGAGAACGCATCGAGCCCGACACGTACGCTCCCGTCATTCCCATGCTGCTTGTCAATGGTGCCGACGGTATCGGTACGGGCTGGAGCACATCGATTCCAAACTACCACCCGGTCGACATCGTCAAGAACTTGAGGCGCCGCATGGGCCGCCTCGATGAGGATGATTCGGAAGAGAAGCCCTTTGAGCACATGATGCCTTGGTTCCGGGGCTGGAAAGGCAACCCGGAGGCCGCCGGCCCGGACCGCTACAAGTTCAACGGCCTCGCTCAGCAGAGTGAGCAAAACCCCAACGAGGTCTTGGTCACGGAGCTGCCGATTCGCGTGTGGACCGATGACTTCAAAGCAAGACTTGAAAAGGTCATCAGTGGCGTGGATGGCGTGAGCTGGATCAAGGACTACAAGGAGTTCAACGACCACAATACTGTGCACTTTGAAATCATGGTGGATGAAAAGTACATGGCCAAGGTGCTGGAGGAAGGCCTGCTTGAGCGTTTCAAGCTCACGAAGCAGGTGGCAACTTCGAACCTGGTGGCCTTTGATACGAACGGGCAGATTCGCAAGTACGAAAAGGTGGAAGAAATCCTGGAAGAATTCTACCGCTATCGTTTTGCCATGTACGCGGAACGCAAGGTACGTCGTCTGAAGACGGGCTCGTGGCAGACTCGGCGCTGACGTGACGCAGAAACACTGGCTTGGTGTCTACCACGCCGACTACCGAAAGCTCAAGAACCAGGCGCGCTTCATCCAAGAAATCATTGACGGAGTCTTGGTCGTGAGCAAAAAGAGGAAGGATGTACTGGTTCAAGAGCTTCGAGACCGCAAGTACGAGGCGTTTCCGCGCGGAGAGGATGTCAAGAAGAAGGGCGCAAAAGACGACCAGGACGGCTCGGACAACGAGGACAAGGATGACGTTGGTGAGGGTGGCGCTCGCGACTACGACTACCTACTCGGGGTAAGACTGAAGCCCTGTTGCGGCCACAATGTGGCGCTCACGCTGACAATGAACTCGATAGATGCCCATTTGGTCCCTGACTGCCGAACGCCTTGAAAAGCTCAATGCGGCCATCGCCAACAAGAAGGCAGAACATGACAATCTTTTGGCCAAGACGGAAAAGGACCTGTGGTGCGCCGATCTCGATGAGTTCTCGGGTCAGTGGGAGAACGAGCTTGCCCTCGACGCAGAGATTCAGACGAACATCCGCCGTATGGGGCGACGCGCGTCCAAGAAGATCGGCGCCGGCCGCGCCCGCAAGGCCAAGAACGACGACGAGTACGAGCCGGAAAAGAAGGGCAGGGGCAAGGTAAAGGCCCCGGCCAAGGTGAAGGTGGAGACGAAGTCCTCGCAGAGATTCGCCGAGATGTTTAGTGCCAAGCCGAAAGCGAAGAAGGAAGCGACACAGGAGGCTGTGGACCTTGCTGACAACTTCTCGGACGACGACTTCGCAGCTCTCGGCAGGGGCAAGCCTGCAGCCAGCAAGAAGGCTCAGTCTCGATCTGCCTCGCAGTCTCAACCACAGCCCCCATCGCAGCCAGAGGAGCCAGAGGAACCAGAGGTTGGACGCACCAAGCGGGCGGCGGCGTCAAAGGCCAAGACACTGTTTGAAGTGTCGTCGGACGACGACGACGAGATGCTGGGGGACATTGGAGCCATGGTCAAGGGCATGGCCAAGCCAAAGGGAGAGCCTGACGGAAGGCTCAGTCTCTATGCCATGAATCGGCCCGAGTCCAGCCACGGCACCGGTGGCTCCGCGGCGCTGCCCAAGCTGAAGACGAAGGCATCCAAGTCATTTGATTTGGACAGCCCCGACGACACCAACTATGAGATGCTGGCCAAGTCGTCGCCACACAAGGCGTCAACAAAGGATGACGTGGCCGACAGCTTCCTCTCGGACGATGACCCGATTGCGCCCTCAAGGGTGCCAGCGACGAAACCATCGTCATCCAGCGCCGCGGCGACCAAAGCAGACATTGGCCTTGTCCCGGTCAAGAAGGCGCGGGCAGGGCGTCCGGCCGCAACAAAGAACAAGCTCAAGGCCGAAGCCAAGCCCAAGGCGGCACCCAAGGCGGCACCCAAGACGACGACGCTGTCTCCTGCAGCCAAGGCGTACGCGGTCAAGCGAGGGGTGAAGAAGAGCGTCTTGGACGTCGAGGACGACTCGGACGACGTCATGGCGGATGACGCGTCTCCCGAGCCGAGGCCTGCGGCACGAGGCAGGCCAGGAAGGGCGGCGGCGTCGAGGCGGCGGGTGGTTGTTGACGACGACTCGTCTTTGCTGGAAGAAGCCGACGACGACAGCGACGACCCATTCGAGATTGACGACGAGGACGAGGACTAGGCGCGCTGGTGCCGAGACGCTCATGGCGCGAGATGGCGTCGTGTGAAGGCTATTGCACCGGCCATGACCCAGTAGGATGGAGCAAGGGGCGACTTTGCTGTGCTGTCAGGCGTCGGGGAGTGGGACAGGGGTTCCATGTCATCTTGTCCAAGTTGCTTATTTTCCATGTTTTGCTCGTGCTAGATATCTTGAAACTGTTCGAAAGGCCTTGGCCCATTCAGGTATGGCGGCGGCTAATTATTAGAAGCGCCTACTACTCGTAAACACACGGGCTTGAAGATGTACCCGTTGGGAAACTAAGTGTCTTGGTCACTTAGTTGGGAAGTGACGAATGCCCCACCTTAACGGAGCCTTGTTAGGGGATGACGCTGTCATTGAGGTCATGACTCATGGCCCCTTTCCTCCCTCGTGTGACTACCTTTTTCGACTTTCGTTAGATTGATCCCACACAAACCAATATAGAGCCTTTCGTTTCTCAAGGCACCGTTGGCGTCAGGGCACACATCTTATCGCGCTACACACACATCCATCTCCGTCATGGCCTCCAGCGACGACGAGCCGCAGTCCCTCCGGGCCCTCTTGGACGAGGCCGAGGCCCGCCGCGAGGCCATCGAGACCAACCCGGACGCCACGGCGCCCAGCTACGGCCCGGCCGTCGATGCCGCGCTGACCCTCTACGCGCGCGTCGTCGACCAGGTCGACGCCGTCGCGCTCTTCTCCCCTAACGAGGGCCTGGAAGACCTGCCCACGTCGGCCCTGCCCTACATGCTCGTCAGCTACCACATGGCCGAGCTGCTCCAACGTCTCCCGCCGTCGGCCCCGGCCTCGCCGCACGAGCAGCGCCAGGCCACGCTGCGCCGCGCCCGCGCCGCCTACGCGCTGTTCCTCGACCTCGTCGACTCGTACGGGCTCGTGGCCGCGCCCTACGACGGCATGCTCAAGCGGTACCGCGAGCACGACGCCGCCTTCGCCGTCGTGGCCCCCGCCGCCGACGCCGCCGCCCGTCGCCAGGGCAAGATCGCCGGCTTCAGGGCCGAGAAGGCGCTCGCGGCGAGGCTGGCGCTGCTCAAGGACCGCCGGCGCTGCGGCGACGACGAGGTGGTGGTGCGCGAGCTCTACCTGGCCCACGTCGCGTGCGCCGTGCACTCGACGTTTCATGCCATCGATATGCTGAACTGCGAGGCCGCCCTCCTCGCCAGCGCGCCTGCCCCCCAGCCACGCTCGGTGGCCCTCCGCGTCGCCCGGCCCGCCGCCGACGACGGCGACGACGCGACGCTCCGGCTGGACCAGCCCCTACGCCGCTCCATCAACCGGGGCGGCCCCCTCCTCTCGCAGGTCGGCAAGCCGCTGCAGCCCTTCACCCTCGTCGGCTCGCGCGCCGACCTCGCCCGCGCCGCCTTCCGCCCTGGTCACAACCTTCCCACCATGTCCATCGACGAGTACCTGGCCGAGGAGCGCCGCCGCGGCAACGTGCTCGAGGGCGGCACCGACCCCGCCAAGCCCCGCGTCGACGACGACGACATGGACGCCGTCGACCGCGAGACGTACAAGGCCAGGGAGTGGGACGACTTCAAGGACGAGAACCCGCGCGGCTCGGGGAACACGCTCAACATGGGCTAAAGGACACCGGCACTTGCTTCGTTGTCGGGGCCTCCCGAGTCTTGTTTGGCAGTGGCGTTTGGCGTTTGGCGGACCGACATGTTGGTCGTGTGTCCCAGCCCTGTGCGTGGAAAAGGGTCCGAGAGGAGGCTCAACTCATAGATACCCATGGCGCACTTGTTCGCGTTTGATTGAAAGCAGCTATTCAGCCAAGCTATTCAAGGTCGTTCAGTGCGTTTCGTCGTTGCATCATCATTACCGTTCCCTCATTTTCAGCCAGACAAATTTGCACATGAAGCCAAGCCTTGCCCCTCGCCCGTCAAACAACCACCATGCTTCCCTCGCTGTCGCTCAAATCGCCAAACCGCCCCTCCACGTCGTCGCCCGCCAGCTCAAACCCGTCCACGACGACGGAGCCAAAGTCCATGACCGCCGACTGCTGCTCGTCGTCCCACCCGCTGTCCGACTCGTCCACCGACATCACCTCGCGTCCACGGGGCGCCTGGTGCTCCGCCGGCACGGCAGCCCTGGCCTCTTCGTAATCTGTCCCGTACGCCATGAACGATTCCGACGCCGTGGACACTTTGCGTGCCGTGCTGGCTTTCCCCTGCCGACGTGTCGTGGAAACGCCATCGTGCACATTGACCGAGGCAGCCGTCGTGCCATCGCTCAGCCTGAGGTCGGAGAAGTCGTCGACCAGAGTGCCGCAAAGACTAGGGCCGTCCGACCGCACAGTTCTTCCGGTGTGGTAGGCTGGGCCCGGCCCGCTGGGACCCATGTCGGTCGGGGGCACGAAGCTCTCAAAGACGCCGCCCGTGCCGTCGTCGAAGCCGCCCGCCCACAGAGGCAGGAACTTCATCTCGTCAATCGCGAGCGTGAGCAGCAAGTGACGCGTCAGGTTGAGGGGCGGGTCGATGTCGCGGCGAGCCCAGGCGAACGTCAGGAATAGAATCGCGTCCTTGATCTGCCAGTCCACTTGGTCAAGGTCGATCAGGGGCGACTTGACCGTAGCATCGTTGATCCCTTTGCTCGGTTCCAAGAATTCTATCCACCCACGCGAGTGTACCTCGGCGGGTTCGGTGAGGATTACCGTCCGCAGCGAATCCTCTACTTCTTGGAGCATTTTGTCAAATCGAGGCCGGCCCACGGGCTCTCCTGTTAAACGTGGCCCTAGATACAGCGGCCAGCTGCAATGCTTGAGAAGATGGCTCCATACAAAAGGGCAAAAGAGCTTCTGGACCAAGTTCATCCTGGACAAGATGAGCTCAAGTCTCTCAAAATCCTTGGGGAGGACGTATGTGGCCCGGTCGGCATCCATACTCCAGAGCGTTTCATGGTTATCTTCCCAACATCGAGCGGCTTCGCCGAGCTTGGACGCCACAGCCTTGGGAAGCGAGGCCATGAAACGACGCAGCTTGTCGAGCGCCGTGTGGAAGGCGGGTCCTTGGCGCCTGGCGAGGAGATGCTCCAGTCTTTGCAACTTGCTCCATTCCTGGATGTTCCAGTCTTGCAAGAGGTCCGGGCTCTGAAGCTGGGATTTGATCGACGACACTCGCTCGACAAGGGCCCGAGCAGCGTGCTGGATCAAGTTGTTCAATTCATCGCCGCACTCGCCTCGCCTTCGTCCAAAGACTGTGGTTTGCGTGAGTTTCCGCCGGGCGTCGTCGTCGTCGTCGGCCTCCTGGATCGCAAACTCATTGACCAGGATTCGGAAAGCGCACTGGGTGACTTGGGCATTCCTGATGGCGAATCCCACGCGGAGTGCCTCCTCGGGCAAGACTTCGATGAAGCGGGTGTTGGAGCCATGCATGATCCATAGCGTGACTTGGTCGCGCACCACTGACGTGCAGTCGAACATTTTGGCCAGGGCCACCAGCGTCCAGACCCGGCTCGCCGAGTCGAGCAAGACGTCTCGCCCTTCAATCAGCATCATGAGGCGAACAATTGCATTGCGATGGCGGATGGGACAGTAGTCGGGTATCCGGCGGAACGGCGGCGGCTCGTAGAGGCCATTGTCTCCTTCACTTTTCATCTGCATGAGCTGCTCAGGCGTCGGCGGAACGGGCTTGGTCTCGCCTGATCTCTTGTTGGTCTCGCCTGATCTCTTGCTCGTTGCTTTGGGCGACGACTTGTTGATATCGCCCAACTCTTCGTCGCCGTCAGTGTCGAGAGAGCCAGGTGCCTGTCGACGGCACGTACAGACATCGTCGTGACCGGTCACGAGGCTGGGGTCGACGCCGTGAAACCTGTGGGATCTCCACCACGCCATTATGCCGGGGGTGAGGGAGAGCTCCGTCACCTGGAAGACGAGCTCATCGCCCTCGGATGGAGGAGTCAGGTCCAAGACGTAGTGGACGCCTTGGGGGAGCCTGTTGACCATTTTGCGACGCAGTTGAATCCTGGACTGGGACGGCTGACGCAGCATCTGGGCAAACTTGGCAGAGCCCGTCGCCAGGAGCCGTCCAGAGTGGACACGGAAGCTGTGGGATCTGTAGGCAATGTTGTCGCAGTCGGCTTGCTTCCTCGGGTCTCTGGGGATGTTGGGCAGATCTACAAAGACGAGCGTGTCGCCGTGGACCAAGTCAAACTCGACAGTGTGACATTGGTCGGCGGTTTGCGCAGACTTGATGTCTGACTTGTCCCTGAGAGGAGGCTCGGAGAGGCACGACGGCCTCCTCGGCCTGTTGGACTCGGCGTCGACATGGTGAGCGCCCGTCAGACGGACGGCCTGCGGGGATGCCTGAGAGTCGGGGCGGGCTCGAGCAGGCGAGTCGACGACGTCGGACAACGGGTCGAGAACTGGCCACGAAGAAGCGACGCCTTGATGGCCGGCGCTGCGAGACATTGCATGTGTCTTCGGGATACGTTGGCACCGACGATGACGGGGCTGGAGAGCGAGGTGAGGGAGGGGCACGACGTTTAGACGACGTTCCGATGTCAGCAAGTCTCGTGACACACAAGTTACACGGCTACCTACCTCGATGCTCGACACTTCCTTGCGTCTAGGTACCTAGGTAGGTTTAATTTTATTGAGGTACTGATGCACACCTGCTTGAGACCGGATTTCGATTAAAGATGTTATTGAAGTCATCGCGACGGTTATTAAAGCTAAGTGTCGAAGACCACTTAGTGCCCCAACGGGTAGTGCACGAGTATTATCTGCAGACCTCCTCCTCCTCCTCCTCCTCCGGGTCATCCTCCGAGTCATCCTCCGAGTCATCCTCCGAGTCATCCTCCGAGTCCTCCTCCCCAACGCTCATCTGCTTCTCTGCGCGAGAATTGGCTGCTTCCACTGCCTCATGGACCCGGCGGGCTGCTTCCATGGTCTCGTCGTCGGTTAGCTTTAACGGCGAGTCAAAGCCATGGCCCACGATCCAGGAGTTCACCACGCGCATGTCGGCGGTCCCGAAATGTGTAGCGAGGGCGAGTAACATGCTCTTCCGCATATAGTTCCCTGGTGTCGGGAAAGGGCGCTGCTCGTAGTACCGGGCCCAGACATCCTGCCATCCGCGACGTTGGATATCCTTGATGCGGACGAGCGCCATGACAAAATGGAAGTAGAGGAAGCGTGAGGCTGGCCGTTTCTCGCTGAGAAACTCTAGTTCCTTTCCATCGAGCTCTTTAGCCTCACGTCCGGCCTCGTATAGCGAATTTCGGATGTCGGAGGAAATAATATCTGTCCGCCATCGTGTGATGGGCGTTTCCGTCGCATCGACCGGGATAACCACGAGGTGGTGGCTATCGAACCAACTCTCAACACGGTTCGACAAGAGAAGCGCATTCCCTGCTCGTTGAAGTGATTCTGCCCGGTTGCCAAACAGCATCTCGCCAATGCTCTCGGTATCGAGAAAAAAGGGTACGATATGTGCAGCTTTGACATTTTCGCTAAGGAGCCATTGCCCGCTTATGTGGCACCAAACGGAATCCTTGTGGTTACCGTGGTAATCGCCTCTGCCTTTATAATAGGTCAAAGCATCGTGGCGCCATTGTGAAGACCGCTTTCTCTTCTTGTCGAGCCCATCACACTTCTTGTAGAGAGCCAAAAGGCATTCGGAGAGGCCGTTGCCACGCGGCTCTAGCAACCGTACTACTCCAGGATCGTCGCATCGCATCTTTTTCGTTTGATGTCTCCATAGGTCATCCCCGGCCGACAAGTAGCGCCGACTCAGATCTCGTTGACGTTTTTCGGCCGCCTTGGGATGCAGTATACCGGCGTCCTGCTCCTTGGCTACGACATTTCGCTCCAGCTGAATCACTTCCTTTTCCTTGGAAGCCAGCTCGATGCCAAGCGATGCCAACTCAAGGCTCGCCTGAGGGTTTGGCTCCGGCTGCTCCTCGTCTGGCTCCACGTCTGGCATAACTTTACGCGACATGGCTTTGAATACCTTCTGCAGCTCCGTCGAGACACGTCGCGCTCTATCGCACTCAGCCCTCGCGATAGCCAGGGCAGATGGCCAGATGGCCGTAGTGGGCGAGCTGCCCCTCGGCGAGCCCGTATTCATCGGCTCCGGGGTGCTTGACATGGTAACCATTGTCTCTTGGTGAAGTGTTCGGTTGGGACAGAGACGGGATAGGAGAATGTGCGGTTCTGCGTCATAAAACGGCACGCCGTGCGGGTTGGTGCTGGAAGGGCGGCAGCCTGGGCGACCCAGATCCCAATGGGAGCTTGGCCAGTCGCTGACTCTGCAGATGGCGGGTTGATCAGCAAAAAAATAAAAGTCGGAAATGATCAGAGCAGACGGTGTAAATATACCCTTTGTCACCCGTTTGTTCGTGAGTCGGGCCGATGCGGTTACGGAGCTCAGGCATTTGGTGCAGGTGATGATGTTGTGCGAAGAAGTTCGTGATAGCTCAACAGGTGGCTCGAGAAGCTGTTGAGGCGTGGGAGAACGTTGGCGTCTCATTTTGTTGTCGGCTGAAGCTTCCGGCGAAGCTTCAGCCTTGTTCGGCGGCCCATAGGTAATGGGTAAACGCCAGGTAAACGCCTAGGGCTCATGCTTTAAGCTAACATGAGAGGGAAAAGAGGCAAAGAGAGGCAGGAAAGATAATTGTGTTTGTACTCCGTAAGAGGGGAAGCCAGGGTTTCTCCCAGGTGTGGCGTGTGGGGGCTACTGCGCCCGCACGAGGAATGCAGGTCACGTGCCTAGGCGCGCAAGGAAGGCAGGCGGTGTGTCAGATCACTGAATCACAGCGGTGTGACAGATCACTGAATCACAGCGGTTTGACAGCTGCCAAATCTGCCAGCCCTGACTTCAATCATTATAAAACCCGCACACAGAGGACACACACAGAGAACACACACACATCATCACATACTACCTACTTCGTACCACCACCCTCTTTCCAGCGCTCTACGTATACAAGCTGCTGCATTACTCGCGCATCCATCGTGCGTTCCATCATCTATTGCCTCACAGTGCTGGGTATTTATTTTCCGCCAGCTCGGCCCGAAATTCTCCAAATCCCGCCAGCAACTCGAGGAGGTTCTGAATTGCAACACAATTCGTCAAATACACTCGAGTATAAACACGACAGCGACCAACACCGTTACCTATGTAAGTGCCATCCCGGACGTTCTCGTCATATCATAGTTTGGCGGCTTTGGCCTGCCGAAGCTCAAACCCATCATGCTTCGAGCGCTACCCGGATGATAGAAGCTAATACCCTGAAAAATAGAATGCCTACATAATCCTCTGGCGCCAGCCGAAACCATGGCAGCTACGCCTCCACAAAACAAGCATACTCCCCGTATGTTGTGGGCGTTCAAGTGCGACATCACGAAGCAGGGAACCCCGGCGGCATCCCCCCGGGAGATCCTGGTGTGGTGTTTGGCAAACACCGAGAGTGGGCCAGCAAGCCGTCGACTTGGGCCTCGAGGACAAAATTGATCCCGAGTATATCGCTTTAAGTCGAGAAGTCCCTGCCGACCAGCTCGGGAAACCGACAGTCGAATACAAGATGCAGGGCGACTCGCGGCAGGGGGTGGAAATGATCATCGTTCCCAAGGCGGAGGTAGCCGCATTCGAGAGCCAAGCGGACTGTCGATGTCGACCTGTTACTGGCGCTGCAGAAGAAGGTCGTACACCGTCGTAAGGATTTCAAGGTAGGCGCCCTCTAAGCCCTCCAATTCACTGGTCGTCTGACCTAGCTGACACTGATCATGACAGGTGGTCATCATGTTGGCAACGATGGATGCAAACAAGTTCCAGGAGTACTTCGACAACTGCCCACTGGTCCACATTGCCGGCCGCAATTTTCACGTTGATAACATTTACACTGCGGAGGCCGGGCCAAACTTCATCGTTCTTGCTGCCCGTGTTGTGATCGATATACACGAGAATGAGAAGCCAGGCGACATCTTGGTATTCCTTCCCGGGGAGGGTGAGATCGAAAGAGTCTGCAGGCTGGTTCGTCTGGCGACCAAGAACCTTGACGTCTTTCCACTGCACTCGACGCTGTCGGCCAGCAAACAAAATCTGGCCCTGAAATCGTCTGGCCCAAACAGAAAATGCATCGTGTCGACCAACGTTGCATAGACCAGCCTAACCATCAATGGCATCGTCTACGTCGTCGACAGCGGATTGGCTAGACAGTTGATCTTCAACCCCCGTCTTCGCCTCAACATGCTTCAGCTACGGCCAATCTCCCAGGCATCAGCGAAGCAGCGTGCGGGCCGAGCCGGTCGGACGAGGGACGGTGTCTGCTACCGACTCTACACCAAGCGAACTATGATCGCATGGTTCCTTCCACTGAGCCTGCCATCCGCACCGTGTCGGTCGACTCGGCAATTCTGAGGCTGGTGGCCACCGGCTACAGAAAAGCTATCGACTTCGACTGGATTGATGCCCCTCATCCAGAGTCGATCGCACGTGCTGCTCAGGATCTTCGAGATTGGTATGTATCAGCAGACAACCTTTCCCCCCTCTAAGCCCGTTACTGATATTTCCCAAAACAGGGGATACCTGAAAGACGACGCTGCGCTGACTCCGTCAGGCCACCTCGCCGCAAAATGTCCACTGGACCCAATCTGGTACCGAGCCAGACCAAGCCTGTGATCTGGCACGGGCTGCGGGTGACAAACTCGTTCCACGATCACCAGGAGCGGCTCTGCCTTCGGGTGGCCAGGCGTGGGAATACGGCTATCTCCCTCCCACAGGCGTCGGGGCGAAACGAAGCTTGGCTGCTCTATGGACATCGTCGACATCGCGCTGCTATGCAGCTCCCAGACGCCCAAGCTGAGGGGGGACGCCGCCATGGAGCTCCATTCCCTCATGGGGGAGGCAATGGGCTCGCGCGTCGCCGGACTTTCCTACGAGGTGACCATGGCCGGCCGAAAGATCAAGGTGGTGAAGAAGGACATCGCGGCCCCGAGGGCGAGAGACATCAGGCAGGTCGCCGATGCCGTCTCCCGCATCAACCGGCAACCAGACCTGGTCGAGGCCACGGAGAGGACCTCGCGAGCGGTCAACGCGCCCATCTTCATGCGTCCAGCTCAATACCAGCAGTTTGCAGACTATCTCGGCTTAGAGGGCTGTGAAGGCCAACCGTTCCGTCTTCGTTGGCACATACGATCCCGCCCACGCGCAACGATTCATGGACCGTGTTCTGCGCCCGCATCGGGCCTTTTCTCGCGCTTTCATTGACGACATCGTCATCTATTCCAAGTCTGAGGCAGCGCATCTTAAGCATCTTCGTACGATCTTTCAGCTTTTTACAAAGCTTAACCTCACGATGTCGCCTACCAAAAGCTAGATAGGATATCCTTCGGTGTATCTTCTGGGTTACCTTATCGACGCTTTCGGCCTTAGCACCTCCGAGGATCGCATTGCCGCCTTTGCGAAGCTAGACTTCCCAGACTCCTTGCAGAGCCTGGAACACTACGTCGGCGCAGCAGGCTACCTACGGTTAAAGATCCCATACTATAGTCAGCTCGTGGAGCCTCTCTAGGCACGGAATACTGCCCTCCTCGCGGCCGGCCGACAAGTCGGCAAGGTCACGCCTAGGAATCCGAACCGACGGAAAGCTTTCGCCCGCTCATCTTCGTATATGCCAACGAAGACGGAACGTTTAGCCTTTATAGCCCTCTAAGCCGAGATTGCCTCCGGTCGTATGCTCTATTATCACATAAACCCTCGGAAGAAACTATTCTGCTAGACCGATGCCTCCCTCAAACGAGGGTTTAGAGTCGTCTTCTATCACATCTTAGACGATGCGGCCTAGAAGCCGGGCCAACCTATTCCGGTGAAAATGATAATGCCGATTTGCTTCTTGTCCCGCACTCTCACCCCGGCTGAGCGCAGCTACGGCCCCTCGGAACTAGAAGTAGCCTGCCTCGTTTGGGCCACTAAGAAGATGCGAACAGTCATTTAGTCCTCTACGCTACCCTTGGTAGTCCTTACCGACCACTCGGGCCTACACACACCCGTCGTCGGACCACCTCACCCTCGCAAACGCCTTCAACGCCTACATGCCGTACGCCGGATACACCAGCAAGTAAACGGCCCTAAATTCGACCTTGGCGTCTGGTGTCTCCGTCAGTTCTTGGACATGCGGGCGCTAGAAGAGGTCCGCAGGGCGCGACTAGACATGGGACCGTTCCTACAAACCGTTGCCAAGATCGCCCCAACCCACACATCGATTAGGGACATGACGAGTGTTCGGAAGGCTTGAGCGATCGCCTTCTGCACCCACACTGCTATCCACGGTACTGGCGACGAGTACCGAACGGTTCATGAGAACACTCCCGCGCTTTTGTCACCACTCAGCTGTCTGGTGAACGACCGGCTGCCGTCTTACCTTGGCTGGGGTGGCCAGGAAGGCATACCCACTGGCAATCATCATGTCGCCGAGTCGCCAAGGATATGGTAGAGAAGCAGGATTGGCGGACGGATCCATTGGCGCCGGTCGGTTTCGTCAACAAGTCGGGCGAGGTTGTACAGACCTGGCCGAAGAGGGCGACGAGTACGCAACGGACATTTGCCGGCTGCCAGTTGGACCCTCACATGTCAATTTTCCCTCTTTCTACATATATATAATAGGGGCACCTTACACAGAGAGGGTTCCTCGCGCACACAAAACACACACATCATCACATACCAATACAACCCTCTTTGCTAGGACAAATTCGAGCGCGACCAGCTCGCTCTCTACGAGCAAATAAAGACAGGACACAATTAGGCCGCCCATCAGCCCACCCCAGAAAAAGAAAGGGAGGCAGCCATCAGCATGACCCCCACAGTGGCACGCTTTCTACTGCGTTGGAAGTCGTGATGAGGACGAGTTCCTTGAATCGCTCTCGCCGCCTAAGCGACCGAGGACTACCAGCCAGGCCAAATTGCCTGCCGATGGAACTGCCTGTGCGAAGGCCTCTAATGCGCATGCTTTGATGCAATAGGTAACAGCCAAGTTGGAGGCCATAGAGGCCAGAATGGAGGCACACTTTAAAGCCGTTACAGCACAGATGGATGCCAACGCACGTACGCTGATAGCATACAACCGACAAGTGCTCCTGCGCCTGGCTGAGGGGGGAGAGGCTGACCCGTCGACCTGATGCCATTATATTGTTTTCTTCTCTTTTGTTTGTTTCACGATTGCTCTGGGTGCCGGTGGCACTTTTGTGAGAGCGGGAGATAATGGACTGGGCAGGGAAGGAGAGCTGCGTAGGGCGTTTAGGTCCAAAGGGGAGAACCTCGCTTTTTACCTGTGCGCGAAGCACAGTGGACACTATATCCGTAGTTTTCTAGGCATGTGTCCTTGTTTTTTTAGCCTCTACACCACGAATATCACGGTCTTCTAAGTGACTCTTGCGAGCACCGATCACCATAGCTGCTATATCACTCTTGCATCCATCATGCATTTCCATCATCTATTGCCTCATTACCACCGTTTCGACAACTCGGCAGCCATAGCCTGGCCTGGGACCTACAGCGATGACGAGTAAGGTCGTACTTTCGGCCACTTGCTAGCTACGCCAAAACCTGGCACCCGAGTAGCCCGAACCGCTTTCTGCTCCTCCTTACAGCCGGAACCTGCTCCCGCAGAGCCTCCTCCCGCAGCCAACCGTGGTCGTCACATTCATTCCACACCAGCGGCGTAAAGTGCCCCATCGCTTCGCTAAGGCTGAAATCGTGCTCCTACCGCTCGTCGTCCCACGCTTCAACGCACAGGGTTTCCACCCATTAAGAAGACGGTTTTCACCTATAAAGGAATTAGGGAAGATAGGCTTTCGCCCATTAGGGTCTTGAGATATAGGCTTTCGCCCATTAGGGAATTAGGAAAGGGGTTGTTGGCCTTTTTGTAGAGAGAGCAGTAATGGTCGCTGGGACGCCGGGGTGCTCATTTTCCTTGGTGCTTTAATTCTGGCCTTCGCATTGTCGAGGGAATCCTTGACGTTGGGCTGTCTCAATGACCCGTTCCATTGTTTTGGCATTCGGTCCGGACGTATGGAAGGTGATGCGACCCACTCGTAGTGACCACCCATCTACTCGGCCAAAAACTCCTCGGCGTCCACAAACACCTCGTCATCACTGTTTTCCGTGGTGGTGGGAGCAGGAGCAGCGATGGCGGGAACGGTGGCGGGCGCAGTGGCAGGAGCAGCGGTGGTGGGAGCGGTCGCTCGCCTGCCCGAGGAGCCTGAGGTATACTGGTTTGCATTAGCCTTGCAAGCAATAGGAGGGAAGGGGAAAGGAGTAGATATGGACTGACCGCGACCCGACTTGCTCGATCAATGGTGATATGACGGCCGCAGAACATGTAGTTCTCGAGATCGTCCTCCACCGCTTTGGCATCGGGCCGCTTGTCAAACGCAAGCATTAACCAGCCCGAATGACGAGTCGGGTTGTTGTACTGGGGCGAAGACGGCGGCCAGAGGAAGGTAACGGAGTCAGGCTTGGTGAGCTTAGCCCGGACGTCGGCCTCGAATTCGGCACGAGTGGCCGTGAAGGGAATATTGCGGGCGACGAGAAGGCGCCGGTTCTTCCGGAAGCCCTCGATCTGAGCCTCCCATTGTGCGTTGCGAGGTGCCATTTCTGTTTGATTCCTGTTTGATGGGTCAGCTACCGTTAGGTGTTGCCAGCGCTGGGAGGGGCAACACGCCGAACTGAGTGATACTTACTGTTTGTGTTGCTGTAGTGGTTGTTTTTGTTGCTGTAGTGGTTGTTTTTGTTGCTGTAGTGGTTGTTTTTGTTGCTGTTGTGGTTGTTTTTGTTGCTGTTGTGGTTGTTTTTTCTTGCTGTTGTGGTTGTGGTTGTGGTTGTTGTGGTTGATTGATGGCAGTGTCAGGAAATCATTTTCGTGAAAGGGAGGTGTTTTTGAAATGTGGATCGAAGTACCCCGCTATCGATCATCTTGCCCCACACAGAGAGTGAATCACACCTGATTGATCAGAGTCCCCTCTTCGACCCTTTTTAGGATATAAACTACAGCTCAGCCCAGCCCCAGTGTTAGGATCCTACCTTTGATCGTACTTTTGACACCATCAATTCCACATCTTCACACATCGCTCTCACAAACTTATTGGCGACACAAGCAATCAAGAAACTCCACGCGACTCCGCTGTCACTGCAATGGAGTCGATCGTGCCAGGCCACGGCGGCCCAAGTCCAGCCTCTTGAACTCTGATCCCGCCGACCGGAAATGCTTGGCCCCACGGTCACGACAACATTCTTCAAGGCCGTCGCCGCCTTGCCGGTCCACGGACAATGCCAAGAGATCCTCGAAAACTATCACCAGTCTCAGGTGATGATTCTGTCGAGCGAGACCGGCTTCGGGTCGACTCAGGTCCCCCAGCTGCTTGTCTACGACGAGTATGCAAGCGGCCTCCAGATCGCCTGCCCTCAGCCGCGCCGACTGGCCGCGAGGGAGCTCGCCAGCCGCGTTGCCGACGAGATGGGAGTCGTCCTGGGCGAGGAGGTCGGCTACAAGATCCGCGGCGAGCAAATGGTCAACAAAAACCAGAAGAAGACTCGGCTTTGAACCATCCAAGGGATCAATCACCGAGGTGCTCGGTGATCCCTTCAACGCATCCTTTGTTAGCGGAGAGCGCTTCACGGGACGGGAATGCTGGGATCCAGGTCGGAGATAAAATCACTGCAAAATCCGGGTATCATGATGATCTGTGGAACGACTTCGAGAGCCACTTGGCGATCCGGACCAAGTTCGAGGCGTACGGTACCGATGAGATCAAAATTCCGGAATGTCACTCCTTTGTTCCGAGCGACCATCCATCTTTCTTCAAGAATCACCCTGGCCTCGTCGAGGCGGCTCAATCCGAATGCGACGTCCCGACTTGCGCTCTCATCACCGAGCGAATCTGGCCGCTCCCAGAGGCTACGCGGACTTTGCTCATAGAACGATACTGCGCGACCCGAATCAAGGAGAAGGCCTTAGCCGACCAAGCCAACAAAGACTGCTTGGTACGACCTTACCTTGGTTCATCGCGCGGCAAAAGCGATGGCCGGTTCTTCTCCCTGAGAAACTTCAAAATTCACCTAAACCAAATGGTGGATATCCAGCTGGACGTTGTGGCCATGGCTCGTAGAATGGCTGTCGCCATGGCAATCATGCATTGGGCCGCCAAGACAGATGCCAGGGACGTGGAGTTTGTCCTTGGAAGTTCGACGCTGAAAAAGCAGCCTACCGCCGAAACCTGGGAACTCGCGAAGCAACAGCCGCACCAATACATCGGGCCTCCATCAGCCCGGCTGGAGGATGTTTTTCACAGGACCACTGAGCTTTGGATTCTGGATTTCAACCAAGTCAGGCCCATCACCATGGATGCAGCCGGCGTCGCTCAGGCCGTTCAAGCTGCGACAATCAATGACCCCTATCTGCCCAAGCCCCTTCAGAAGTCCGCAGCTGAGATCGAGGTTTGGAATGCCTTTGTCAAAAGCTACTTGATCACTTCTCGTCGCATCCTGGAGGATCATCATGGCGAGAATGACATGGCTCTGCCGGGCATGTTTTTGCAGGGGCTCATTGACGTCCAGAGGGAGAAGCAGGCAGTGTGATTATACCTGTCACGCACTATTTTCCCTTCACAAGACTGTGATGACGATTCACTGCAGGATTGGGGCCACATGGATGCCACAGGAGCCTGGATTTGGAAGGAAGGAAAGGGAAAGGGGGGGCGCGTTATTTTCTCGCCGCCCGCTCTGTTCGTGTTTTTCTGCCTCTCTCCCGAGAGCTTCTGGTTTCGCCCCCGCCTCGTCGCACTGGAGCATCTCGTGGCACTTGGTCCTTGGGCGCTTGGTGTCAGAACAGAGGTCCTGCGGCCCTAGCCTAATGAGCAGAATAGAGGGTCAAATGCACGAGTGATGATGAGAGCCTCCGAAACTTCTCGGCGTCAGGTGGATAAAGTTGATCTTGTCGAGGTCGACCAAGGAGAGATGGTCCCCGACGAGAAGGGAATGGTGGTTGGCGAAGCACATGGTGCCGCACGAGAGCGTGACGGCGTACTCCAGGATGGCCTGCTTCCTGGCAACCGGGAGGTTTTCTCGAGCACGACGTAGCAGGCACCGGCCTTGAGAGTGGCGAGGATCCAGACCATGACGTCGAACGAACGGGCAATGTCAAGCACGATGACGTTGCCGCGGCCGACGTCATGTTGCTGGACGTTTAACGCAGCATGAAATGTCTGCATTTAAGTGTCATGGAACCAAGTCGTTTATACGCGTCATGACACTCCCCACTCACAAGAACAAGGGTATGTCATTGCAGATCCAGGCTCGTACTTGCTATTTGACTTTGTGTCGAGCTCGTCATGCCACACACCCACCAACGGCCATAACGTCCACTTGAGCGCGTTCCACTTTTGCCTGTCTGCAGTGTAACGAGTGTTTTATCTAGAGGGCTAGTGTGACTTGAGTCGTATTTCCATTTCATGCAATCTCGGCACATAGCATAACATGTGTTTTATCTAGAGGGCTTAGTATGACTTGAGTCGTACTTCCATGCATCCTTAGCATATGGTATACGAGTCACATGTGTTTTATCTAGAGGGTTTCTTTCTATTAGACCCCTGACTTTAGTGTGAATCAGGGTGATCGAGGGTTTTTAATAAAAGTACTTAAGGGTCGTTAAGCGGTGGACGTGGAAAATCAATCTGAAATCTACTGCTGTCATACTACATTTTACATCAACCACTGCTACTTTATCCACAAAATGAAGATCTCAATAACCCTTCTTACTCTTCTTGCTGGCCTGGCTGCAGCTAGCTCACTGTCCGATAAACAGATATCCCGTCGACAATTTATTGGGAAACCCGCTCCCGGTGGTGGTATGATAGACAGCAAAAGACCTACTCTTCTTGATCCTGATACTCGTCCTGAACGTCCTGGCGTTAAAGGCGCTAAGACTCCTAAACCTCTTGGCTTTGAAGACGATGGGGTTGGTGATCGTGCAAGGAAAGAGAGCGATGATGAGGTGGATATTCCTAAGGATAGATTCAAGGGCCAACGGGGGGGTACCTAAGGACTAGAGGTGGCGGTGTGAGCGGGGGAGACAGACGAGAGCTTTGGTCGTTGCATGGAGTTCTCTACAGATGGAGTTTAAGCTCGGCCGACCTTGGGCGGGTTTCTGTCATTTCTACTTCGTACACTAGTCAAGAATGTGTGTGCAGGTAGAACAATTGAAGGTCTGCAGCAAAGGCACCCGAACTTGCCCAGTGTAGTCATAAAGTGGGATGTCACAGTCCAGCTTTAGTGGGCGGTCAGCGGACAGATTCCCTCGGAGCACCAGAAAGCGCCAAAGCCGGAGCTGATGACGAGAAAAACAATTCGTCTAGATAGCTACCCGTTGACTATCAGATGCCAACTTAATTAGCTTAATGCGGAGCTAATTAAGTTGGCATCTGACAGTCAACGTGAAGTTTTGATGGGGGTACAAGGTCCAGGGTCTTTGTACCGAGACCTCCCTGACCAAACAGCTTTAGATATAAAATTAGTGGTTGGTTGTTGCGAATGACCGTAAAGTAACTTCCCACCATCTCTGCTTCATTTGTGGAATTACGGTATCGTCTGCAAGAATCCCCGCATCGTCATCACCCTTCACCATTGACCGAATGCCACAGTCGACAGAATGAACGGCGACGCCCATTGTCGGCTCCTCTCCGACAATGCCGCGTCACAGCACCAGTCGCCGCTGTTTGGCAAGCTGCCCGGCGAAGTTCGCAACTGCATCTTCGCCTTCGCCCTGTCCGACTACCCCGACCCGAGCCCGCACCTCCAGTACGCCGTCGACACGTGCTACTCGCGGCCCTCCTACTTTGCACCGCGCAGGACCGACACCGACCTCCTCCGCACCTGTCGAGCCATCTACAGGGAGTGCTGGCACATGCCTCTGGCTCTGGGAGAACAAGTACACTGGGTGACGGCCAAAAACAGAGCACCAGAACGGCCTAGTTCCCGACGCCGGCTGCGCGAGCGTCTCGCGCACATCGCCGAGGTACAGGGGGAGACGGAGATTCGGAGCCTGCGCATCTTCGCGCAGATGTACAAGGTGGAAAGAGGAAAGTTGGCGACACTGCTGGGCACCCCCTTCTTGCATCCTCGAGCCGTGACCTTGACCATCCGCCACACTGACTGGTGGTACTGGGAAACGGACAATCCCCTGCGTTTTGAGGGACACTGGATCAAGGACTTCTGCGAGGCCATGTCGAACTCTGTTCGCGAGGTACACATCGAACTCGAGTCCCTGGAGCGCAAGAAGCAGCAGGTGGACGAAATCGCCAAGCAGATGGCCGAGCACTGGTGCTTCAAGAGACGCGACGACGTGGTGCTCTACGCTGACACCACCGATGGTGCCGCGCAGGTGAGCCGATGGTCCGGGACGAGTACCTGGAACGAGCAAAGGTGGGCTCAAGACGAGACGGAGCCGGGCCGGCTTGACTACTACGTCGTGGCTGTGTCGTTCCGGCCCCAGAATCTGCTTGAGCGGCAGGGCGGGAACATTGGCGCGGGAGCACGGGAGACTGCTCGGCTTGGCTACTCGAACACGAGGCGGTTGAGGCTCTCGGCGACCGCAAATACGAACGACGTAGGCACACAGGAGGGGTGGCCCGAAGCATCAGAGATGGTACTACTCGTAGACGACGACGACGACTGGGACGACGACTGGGACGACGACTGGGAGTCTGACGTTGAAGAGCCTGACGTTGAAGAGCCTGACGTTGAAGAGCCTGACGTTGAAGAGTCAGACGTTGAAGAGTCAGACGTTGAAGAGTCAGACGTTGAAGAGTCAGACGTTGAAGAGCCAGACGTTGAAGAGTCAGACTTTGAAGAGTCAGACGTTGAAGAGCCAGACGTTGAAGAGCCTGACGTTGAAGAGTCTGACGTTGAAGAGTCTGACGTTGAAGAGTCAGACTTTGAAGAGTCAGACGTTGAAGAGTCAGACGTTGAAGAGCCAGACGTTGAAGAGGATGACGTTGAAGAGTCAGACGTTGAAGAGCCAGACGTTGAACAGGATGACGTTGAAGAGCCCGATGTTGAAGAGCCCGATGTTGAAGAGCCCGATGTTGAAGAGCCCGATGTTGAAGAGCCCGATGTTGAAGAGCCCGATGTTGAAGAGCCCGATGTTGAAGAGCCCGATGTTGAAGAGCCCGATGTTGAAGAGCCCGATGTTGAAGAGCCCGATGTTGAAGAGCCCGATGTTGAAGAGCCCGATGTTGAAGAGCCTGATGTTGAAATGGAAGACGTTGAAGAGGCCGATGTTGAAGAGGCTGATGTTGAAGAGGAAGACGTTGAAGAGGAAGACGTTGAAGAGGAAGACGTTGAAGAGGAAGACTTTGAAGAGGAAGACTTTGAAGAGGAAGACTTTGAAGAGGAATACTTTGAAGAGGAAGAGGACTAGAAGACGAGAGTGCCGAGAGAGAATAAACTGTTTGTTTAGTTTTGTGCACTTCGTATAACCAGGCCTCATGCTCTTGTTCGTACTTCGTACGAGTACGAGTACGGAATACGAAGTAACGCTGATAGTGGGGTGGTGGCTGCCGTTGGAAAAAAAAAAAAGAGACACCCCTGTTGGTAGGTCTCTGGGTCGACCTTGTAGGGTAAACAGTGTGGTTGTATTGGGTTGTTGCTAGCTAGGTGAGGGGAAGCCATCGCAGTGATGTGGCCTTCCCGGATGACACGTGATCCCTACGATCACGTGTGTGTGCGACAACAACGTCGCACGTAGCTAGCTATTCCCACAACCCCTCCCTTATCGATAACGCGTCGATTATCGATCATCGTCGAACTGGAAATTTTCCAGTCAACTTTCTTCGCTCCAAGCTTGCCTCGTCGTCAACGCGCTCGCCCGCGACATTGGCCGACCATGGATGCGCAAGTGCACAAGCCGCACCGCAAGGCCAAGGAAAAGAAGCAGCAGCCGGCTGGAGGTATGTCGCTTCGCTCATGGCCTGCGAGGGCTCACGCCTAACAAGCGCTGACCCGCCTCCATCAGACCGCAACCCCAAGGCCTTTGCCTTTTCCAAGCCAGGCAAGCTTGCGCGGACAGCCGCACGGTCTCAGGATGTAAGCAAGCTTTCCTGTCTCGGTCTCGTCAGCTGCTGACCCCAGCGTCTTCCTAGATCAAAGAAAGGCGGCTTCACGTGCCCCTCGTGGACCGACTCCCAGATGAGGCCCCCCCGCGCCTCGTCGCCATCGTCGGCCCCCCCGGCGTCGGCAAGACAACCCTCCTCAAGTCCCTGATCCGCCGATACGCCAAGGAGACACTCGCCGATCCCCAGGGGCCCATCACCGTCGTCATCTCCAAGAAGCAGCGCCTCACATTCGTCGAATGCCCCAACCAGCTCGAGGCCATGATCGACGTCGCAAAGGTCGCCGACATTGTCCTCCTCATGATTGACGGAAACTACGGCTTCGAGATGGAGACGATGGAGTTCCTCAACATCCTCGCCGCCACCGGCATGCCCGGCAACGTCTTTGGCATCCTCACTCATCTGGACCTCTTCCGCAAGCCCCAGGCCCTCAAGGACGCAAAGAAGCGTCTCAAGCGCAGGCTTTGGACTGAACTCTACCAGGGCGCCCATCTCTTTTATCTCTCCGGTGTCATGAATGGTCGATACCCCGATCGCGAGATCCACAACCTCTCCCGCTTCCTCTCCGTCATGAAGAACCCCCGCCCTCTCGTGTGGCGCAACTCGCACCCCTATACCATCATCGATAGTTTTCGCGATATAACCCACCCTTCCAAGATTGAACAAGACCCCAAGTGCGACCGGTCCATTGTCCTGTCGGGCTATCTGCGGGGCACAAACTTTGCCGCTCAAGGCCAGCGCGTCCACGTTGCAGGCTTGGGAGACTTCACCGTCGCAAACATGGAGCTGCTTCCCGACCCGTGTGCCACCCCTTCCATGGAGCAGGCCTTGGCGAAAATCACGGGCAAGACTGGGCGCCGGAGGCTGGACGAAAAGGAAAAGAAGATGCATGCCCCCATGTCGGATCGAAGCGGGCTGAAAATCGACGGCGACGCCATCTGGATTACGAGAGAAAAGGGCTTCACGTTTGACAAGGACGCCGACTATGCTGAAAGGGGCGAAGGCGAGGACATGATCATAGGGCTTCAAGCTGAGCGCAGACTACTCGGCCAGACGGACGACGGCGTGCAGCTGTTCTCTGGCGGTCAAAAGATCAAGGGCGTGGCCGAAGAGGACACGGGCAGGAAAACCCGGCGAAAGGCTCGATTTGCTGAGCGAGACGAATCGGAAGGGGAAGAGCCGGCCGACGATGAGGGCTTCGTCAGCGCCAGTGACGACCAAGGCTCGGATGTCGAGGTGGACGAGTTCGACGAGAACAAGGCCGGCAAGCTGTTCAACATGCTGGGCAAGGATTCCGAAAAGGCCAACGGGGAGGAGGACGTTGCTTTTGCCGACAGCGACTCAGACTTGGGGTCCATGTCGGAGGCAGACGAGTCCCAGGAGGACGAGGAAGATGTTGATTCCGACGAAGAGGCCGCTGCTCTGCAATGGAAAGAAGGCATCGTCGAGAAGGCCAGGAAGCTTCACGGGAGAAGACGCTCATACCACACGGGCGATCTTGCGAGGTCCATATACGACAACTCGCTCAGCCTGCAGGATGTCCTCAAGAGATGGAAGGGCGAGGATGACGAGGCGGACGAGGAAAATATCCAAGAGGACTCCGACGACGAAGACTTCTTCAAGAAGACGTCTGAGGAGCAAGAGGGAACGGCCGAGGACAGGTCAATACCATTGTACGACTACGAGAGCCTTATGGCCAAGTGGACGGAGCAGGAAAATGTGGAGGCGCTGCGCAGGAGATTTACGACGACGAACCTAGGCAGAGACGGCGGCGGCGGCGAGGACGACGAGGGGGGCGGCGATGGTGACGCGGAGAGTGACGAGGGCGACGGCGTCTTCGAGGACCTCGAGGCTGGCGAGGCTCCCAAGCAAGAGTCGGCCGACGCGATTGCTGCCGAGCGCGAGAGGAACGCAAAGCGGAAAGAGGAGCTCAAGACGCGCTTCGAAGAAGAGGACAGGGACGGGTTCCTCAACGACAAGGCCAACGCGCGGCGCGACGGCGGCGACGTGCAAGAGTTTGGCGAGGACGAGTGGTACGACGCGCAAAAGGCCATGATCCAGAAGCAGCTCGACATCAACAAGGGCGAGTTCGAGACGCTCGACGAGCGGCAGCGGGCGGCCGTCGAGGGTCACCGGGCCGGCAAGTACGCCAAGCTGGTGCTCGACGGCGTGCCGGCCGAGTTCGTGACGGGCTTCAACGCGCGGCTGCCCGTCGTCGTGGGCGGCCTGACGCCGACCGAGGACCGCTGGGGTTTCGTGCAGGTGCGCATCAAGCGCCACCGCTGGCACAAGCGCATCCTCAAGACGAACGACCCGCTCGTCTTCTCGCTCGGCTGGCGGCGCTTCCAGTCGCTGCCCATCTACAGCATCTCGGACTCGCGCACGCGCAACCGCATGCTCAAGTACACGCCCGAGCACATGCACTGCTTCGCCACCACGTACGCGCCCCTCATTGCCCCCAACACGGGCTTCGTCTGCTTCAACTCGCTCGCCGCCGACACGCCGGGCTTCCGCATCGCCGCCACCGGCACCGTCCTCAGCGTCGACGAGAGCACCGAGATTGTCAAGAAGCTCAAGCTCACCGGCCACCCCTACAAGGTCTTCAAGAACACGGCCTTCATCAAGAACATGTTCAGCTCGGCCCTCGAAATCGCAAAGTTTGAGGGCGCCTCCATCAAGACCGTCTCGGGCGTCCGCGGCCAGATCAAGCGCGCCCTCTCCAAGCCAGAGGGCCACTTCCGCGCCACCTTTGAGGACAAGATACTCCTCAGCGACATCGTCTTCCTGCGCGCCTGGTACCCCGTCAAGCCCCACCGCTTCTACAACCCGGCCTCGAACCTCGTCGGCTGGCAGCCCATGCGCCTGACGGGCGAGGTGCGCCGCGACCAGGGCATCACCGCGCCCCAGCCCAAGAACAGCCAGTACCGCAAGATTGAGCGCCAGACGCGCCACTTCAACCCGCTGCGCGTGCCCCGCGCCCTCGCCGCCAAGCTGCCCTTTCGCTCGCAGATTGTCCAGACCAAGCCCCAGCGCCGCCAGACGTACATGCAGAAGCGCGCCGTCGTCGTGGCCCCGGGCTCCGAGGACAAAAAGGCCCGCGCCCTCATGCAGCAGCTCCTCACCGTCCGCAACGACGCCGTCGCCCGCCGCCGCGCCAAAAAGAACGAGTCCCGCGCCGCCTTTCAGAAGAAAATGGCAGACAACCTGCAAAAGAAGGAGGCCAGGGAGAAGCGCGAGTCCAAGGAATTCTGGCGCAAGAACGGCAGGAAGAGGGCCGCCGGCGACGACGGCGGCGGAGGCGCCAAGCGGAGGAAGTAGGCCGTTTCTTCAACCCTCTTGTGCTTCTCCTTTTGCTCTCACACACCTCCTTCTTTCTCTTTCTTCGGGAGGCCGTCCGAGATGGCGTCGCAGTGTTTGCATCTGTCGGGCCGCAGTCGTCTTCTTGGGGTTTGCTGTGCTGAGAGGCGTCGCCATGTCTTCATATATCTACCAATCTATCCACATCATCCATCCACATCGTCAGGTTGCCCAGACAGACATCTGCGGCAGCACAATGTCCGACGTGGCAGCCGCGCGACTGGCCCAACATCACATTGTGGTGAGCAGCAAACATAGATGGCATGCTCGAGTATCCATATTTTGTGCAGTCTCGACTATAAAGGCTATGCAGACACGCACCGCCGTCTCCTCCAACGCATCAACGTCCATAACTTGTCAAACCGATGCTCAAGAGAATGTGCCTATTGCAGAGCGAGGGGACAGAGTTCGCCAAGTCGTCCATTAATAGGAATAACACCTGCTGCCATCGCCAATAGCCCGCCGCCGGGAGGTACCCGTCCCGCAGCCTCCCACACATTCTTCTCAAAACCATGACATGGTTTCCTTGAGTCATCGCCGTCGTCGCTGCTGCTTTCACCAGGGCCGCAGTCATTCTTGAGCGTCCTCAGAGTCTCAAAGAGGTTGCAGGGATCAAAAGTGCTGAACACGCCTCACCCCCAATTGCGCAGGCCCTCCTCGCATCACCTGAGAAAAGAAAACCGCACCGTCCAGCCGTTTCAACTTGTCATTGCGTAGCCCGCGTATGCCCCTCTTCTCAGTTCGCATGCTGGTGGAACTTGTTGTGATGCGCCACCTAGGAAGCAATCAGGGGCTCCTGCTCAGGCACGACAGGACCCGCGGGAACCTTGCCCTCGGGCTCGGTGGACTTGACGGGGTCATCAGTAGGGGGAGAAGGAAGCTCAAGCTCCTTGACAGTAGGTTCTGGCTTGGTCGTGGCCTCGGGCGAGGCAGATCGGCCACGAATCATTTCCTGAACCTTGCCGGTGTAGTCGCCGGCGTACTGCTTGCCCATGGAGGTGAGGTTTTCGGCCTGCTTCTGAGCCACATTTCGGGCCTGAGCCGTCTGAGCACTGATCACCTCGGAGGCGTTCTTGATGTGGTGATCAATGAGCTCCTGGTTGGAGGTGTAGACCAGAGGCACAATGAAAGCGACCGTGGTCGCGATGACGGCGAGGCCCCAGTAGGGGACAAGCTTGGCGAGGTGGTAGGAAAGGAAGGCAGCAACACAGGCCTGCCGTGCGTTAGCGTCCAAGGCCCTACAGATGCCTTCAATACGTCATCTTACAGCAGCGGAAGCGCCAATATTCTCGGCAAAGAGAATTCGCTGGGCTTCGATGACGAAGAAGTTGGCGAGCTCGTGGACGTCGCCAATCATATTGTCGAGGGTGGAGCGCGCGACCGTGTAGTATCGGCGAGGCCTCATCTGGGTGGCGAGCCCGTGGTTGAGAACGAGCTTACCGGCAGCCTCGGCGCTGACCGTGACGGCGAGAGCCATCCAGCTCAGCTTGAAGACGTAACGGGTCACATCGAGGTACCTAGCGGCGAAGATGAGGGACACGGTCGTAACATAGGCGATGGCCGAGGCACCTAGAGGGGCCATAGTCAGCATTGATCATCGACGAGGTCGCACACTGAACGAGGACGGATAGCACGTACGAGGATTATCCCAAGAAAGGAGTTCCGAGAAGAAGGAGTGGTAGTGCGTCAGGGACTGGCCCGTGGCAGCGGGGTTCGCAGGAGTCCTGCGCGAGGCTGCCAGGGTGGACAGCTCGGAGGAAGCCTTTGCAGTGTGGTCCTTGACGTTCTGTGCAACAGGGCCTGCAAGAGAAAGACGCGATGCTGTCAGTGGCAGTCGGCCTCGATGGAAGAGGCAGCGAACTCACCGTTGGTCACGGAGTCGTAGGCGGAGGCGACGTCTAGCGAAAGAGTGTCAGCTGGAGGGGCCTAGGCACGATTCATGGTCGACTGGGGGGGGGGCAAGGAATCTGTCCAAGGTCAGCACGTCATTCTCTCATTCATCATTGGAATCGTGAACAAGCATACCATACTGGTCTTGGCGGCCTCGAAGGAGCCACCACCGTTTGTCGCCGGGGGCGCATCGACCGGGTCAGACATTGCGATTGAAACGCAGTGCGACGTACGTGGCTTATTAGGTGGCGTGAGGGGGAGCTGGCGGACGAGGGTTTGGGTTGGCGGATTGGAGATACTGGCTGTCTAGATGGATGGCCAAGGCCAAGCGATGTCAGTGACGAAGCTGCGGAAGCTCGGTGTTTGCAGGAAGAAAGCTGTCCGGGGCCCGGGGGGAAGAAAAATCAAACAGGAGGGGGAATAATCCGACACACGTGCGAGAGAGGGCGACAGAGGGAAGCAGACTGTGTGTATTCTGATGCGTGCGTACCTGGAAGATGCGGACACGCAGGTCAAAAGGTCGGCGAGGTTTCTGAGGAGCAAGACGAGAGAAGTCGAGCGGAATGGGAGAGCTAGGAGGGAGAGAAGAAGAGGGGAGTTATGGGGGGGGAGAAAGTAGTGGCAGGCGATGACGGTGGGTGGTGCGGCAGGAGAGGGCCGGCCTGTTTTTCTCTACTCCGAACGGAGGGAGTTAACCGTGCGTACTTCGTACGGCGTACCTATCTGGTATTTCCTTCCTTTTTTGTCAGCCGTCACTCGTAACCTGACAGTACTCTGACTGTCCGTCCGGCGCTGCACGTAACCTCTTGTACATTTTATTACCAGAGTACCACGAACGGGGAACTTATACGGAGTATAGGGCACAGAGCACAGTACGGATATGGCCTCCCCTTTTCAGAATCGTGGCTGGTGATGGCCGTCCCACCTTAAGGTCGCGCCACAACTGTTGTCCATGCGTCGTTGCATGCTGTCCCGTCCAATCTTGCCACTCGCCAGTGGACTGCTACTCCGTAAGTAAGGATAATACCAGGTATCTACGTGCATGCTCTTAGGTATCAGACAGCCCAGGTACCGCTGCCGCTACCGCCGCTTCTTGGTGCTCCTGGCCCTGACACGCCGTGGCAAACCGCTGCGGAACATGCAGTCACCACTGTCTCTGGCATACAAACAGAGATGCCGAGCGTGTCCTGTCCGCCTTGCTTCGTGATGCATGTCCATCTATTAGCAGCGTCTTCCAAGACGTTACACTACGTTTACACTAAACAGTGTGCAACGAGAACCGTGCAGGTGGACGGACAGGTCCCAAAACCCCAAAACAATTCGAGACGCTGCCTAGGTTGCTCACTGCGCCACATCAAACCTCAACTCCGTGCTAACAAGAAACCCAAACCCTCTGCATATCAGTCTGCCAGCCCACGTCTGTAAATATGCTATCCAGGTAAACATGATCGCGCGTTTAGCTTCCCGCCCGCCATCAGATGCAGCACAGATGATGCATATGTACAAGTCTGCGATTGCCACGCCAAGCACCACATTTCGCCCACGAAATCGGGTAAAACGAGTCGCTGGTCACGTGCTCCTCACCCTCACCGGCGCCAGCCCCAGAATCCTCCGCTGCCCATAGAGGTGCCCGTCATCGACGCTCCAGCCTTTGCGCCCTGTTCCGAACCTGGCGCCGTTCCGTGCCCCGTCAGGAGGCCCAACATCCCCACCGCAATTGTAGAGTTTGACGGTGTCAATGTCCCGGCGTCTCCAGCCCCTACCCCGTGGGCTTTTCGGACGGCCTCGAGCTTCTGCTTCGCTTCCTCTGCCTCTTGCTTGGCCATGGCCTCGGCCGTCTTGGCTTGGACAAGCTCCAATAGCAAAGCTTCGTGGTCGTTGGGGGGCGACGACGCGCCCGAGCATGACCCACGCGATGTGGCCGAGTCTGACCGGGGTAGTGACGACACTCTTTTGCTAAACCCAGGGGCCTGCGACGGCGTCGATTGGCTGCGTCCCAGCTTGAGCTCCCTCAAGCCTCCAGCAACACCCTTGTTCGCCCAATCCGCGTCTAGTTCGCGGTTGCTAGCGTCACACGCAGAGCTGGCAGAAGCTCTGGTTCGTAGTGCATGGATTTGCTTCTCCAGTCTCTGCTTGTCCTGATGGAGAGACCGCACATGGCCATGCCGCTCCCGAAGTTGCTCTTTGAGAGATGACACCTCCTGATCCATGTCGTGAATTCGGCGGCTCAGTTCCTGGGAATGCGACATGGCACTCGCCAGTTGGTCTTTGGCACCAATCAATTCCTCCCTGAGCTGAGATTTTGACTGGAGTATTGAGGACCGATCCTGCTTTCCCTCGCACCTAAATCGACGTTCCGCCCGATCCAGTAGTTCCGACAAATCCTCGGTCGACCGGGTCTCTTCCACTTCCACCCTGCGTGGTTCTGGGCTGATTGCGACTTCCGTCTTCTCCGACGACGGGGTGGCTTGGTCGTCGTCGTTGCTTTCAGATGGCGCGGATTCGCTCTCGTCGACATTGTCCTCGGCGCTTTGCTCGGCGCTCGCCTCGATCGATGCTCGATCGTGACCGATTCCCCTGTTTCTCAGGCCCTCGAGAAGCAATACAGCCACCTTGCGGTCCTCTTCGCGTCCCTCTCGCTCCAGCTGAAGGTCGTTTGAAAGGAGAGCGTGATTCCGTTGCAGCTCACTCAATGCCGTCAAAAGATCTTCGATCTGACTGTGGAGACATCTCTCATCCGTCGGCTTGACGCTCGCAATGGACTTGGGGCCGACAGGGGTGGACTCGCGGCTTAAAAACTCGTCTGACGAGTTGGCCGAGTCGCGGGACATGATTGTTGCGTCCGTTGACGAGGAGGAGCTGGAGACGCTAGACGAGCTGGCCTCCATCGAGTTGAGCGTCGAGGCGAGGCTATGCTTTGATGTGCTGCGGCGCAGCATGCTCATTGGGCGCGATGGGGTTCCAAGCCCAGGCTGGAGTGTAGCGGTTCTGACAATGGTCGACGACGCCCAGATGCGGCCGAGGAAGCGAGTTGCCGCAGTTGTGATGTCCAACACCCGCGCCGCGTTGGCGGTGGCGACAAGTGACTCTCTGTACCCCTGTTCCAGTTGCGCAAGCTTCTCTCTCGTAACCACGCCTGTGAGGCCGACAAAGTCTTGGACAAACTCGTCGGCGTTGTAGTGATAGCAGTCCCACAGGCCACGAGACAAGAGGAGTTGCATTGCGTCTTCCAGCTCGGTGCACGCCAGCAGCCGATCCTCGTTCTTCCTCATGAGAGACAACGCAACCCGCATGAGGGTCTCGGAGGCCCCTTCGGCGAATATGACGTCGTAGATGCGGAACAGCATGGGCAGGGGGCATGTTACGGCAAAGAAGCTGAGGAACCATTGCGAGACGTAGGCCGTCTCCACCTGTAAGTCTTCCAAGTGGCTCGACAGCACGGGAAGATTTGACCGGAGAAGCTCTCGAAACTGGTGTATCCGGACATGGAGCCCAGACAGGTCAGGAAGAAAGCAGGCCCGTAAGTCGTATCGTTCCATGAGGCTGAGAAGTTGTTAGCGCATATGTGGGTTACCTTTCAAGCGCAATATCTGCTGACGCTTACCGGACCAAGACGCAAAAGGCCTGCTTGTCAGGCATGTGCATCAGCAATGGGCCAACAAGAAACGCCAGCCCCTGGCAATAGCCGATCTTGGTATCGTATAAGCTAAAGGATTTGAGCACGCGGCCCAGCATGCGCTGCCCATCACCCTCGGGATCTCGGAACATGTCGACGCCTGGGAAGCTTCTGCCGAGGTCCTTTCCAATGATGAGCTCATAGGGGCTGGACTCGTTACAAAACCGGTCGTACTGTTGTTCCAGGGACGCATCACGGGCACCCGACATGCTCTGCCACACGACGCCTCGCAAGGGTGGTGGGATACCTTTGTGGATCTTGTTGGATAACAGGGTTGGTAGGCGTGCGGCTGTCTGCTGGTAGTCCTTGACAAGGGCTGCAAAGAATTCGAGGTCTGTCATGGGCGGTGGAGGGAGCATGGAGTATCGCAGAGCGGGCGGGGCCGGCCCATGCATCATCTGCCGTAGCTGTGCCATGGAAGGCGGACGGGGCTTGTCGGCAGTCGACTTTTCCACTATCTGGACTTTGATGCTCTTCGGATTGGTGGCTAGCTTCGCATTCTCCTGTTCCAACCGCGCGAGGAGAAGTGCCGTCGACTGCGGGTTTTGTCAGCATATTGATCGCTGGCGGTGCGATATGGGACGGAGAGGGGCTTTTACATTATCCGTCTCGTCGTCCTTTACCTGCTCGTCTTCCGTCTTCTCCAGCTGTTCCCAATTTACCTCGTCTGAATCTTCTGAAGCATCGCTTTCTGGGCCTTGAGCGCCGCTTTCTCCGAGCTCGCCTTGCAGGGAAAGGCTGGCGGCGGTCGGCGAGAGTGTTATGGCCGAGTCACAATGCGTGGCCCGCGGGCTACTTTGCGGGTCACTGCCACTTTCGAACGAGTGACGGTTTGTCGTCGACGGGGAAGGCTGTTCGGAGTCGGCGTCGGACGGGGCGGCGGTGTCGAGGGTGGCAGCTGAAGACTCTGAAAGCCTGACCGTGACCATCGAATCGTGTGTCATCTTAGGGGCTTCGTTTCCCGCCTCGTCGACGGCCGTGGCAGTTGGCTGAGCAGGCTTTGTGGAAGGGAGGTCTTCATGGTGGCTTTGGTGGTTGCCCGACGCCGTTGCCATGATCGAGGGCGAGAAACTAATCGAGTGGCCGGGGGCTGGAATGCGTGATGACGGGGGAAAGCTCGAATGCAATCCAGCGATTGAGCGTTGGCCGACGATTGAGTCACGTCTTCGGGCGGTCGTGGAAGCCCACGTTCCTCGAGTTTTGGCGACTTCAATGAAAGGGATTTACGAGCGCCGATTCGAGGATGCCGAGTGAGAGAAGAAACGGGTCAACCTCGACAAGACTCTGGCAGGAGTGTTCCGTTTCATCGGGGGGCTTGCAGAGGCTGAGACAGCCAGATGCCAGGAGTTGCTGCGGATCTATCGTCAACAACGACGTATGTGAATGCCAGTTGGCCCCGAGATCGAGCTGGCCCGAAGGAGAGTGGGAGGAAAATAGAGAGGCTGAGTGAGAGACAGGTTCGAGTAAAGCGAGCGACTCGATATGGGGGTGCTGAAGTTTGGCAGGGGATGGATTTGCGGAATTACGAGTAAGGGCGTGGTGTTGAGTAGTGGCAGCATCTCAAGCAACACCCTTGGAAACTTTTGGGTTCATGTACTTGTCGCGCAGCGTCAAGGTACCTCGGCTCTTTAGACTTGTACCTGTAAATGAGGTACCGAGCGCGGCGAGATACTTGGGCCGCCCAAAACTTGTGCCTGCCTGCCTCGCACGACTGCCACCCTGGGCCTCTGCTTTCACTTCTTACCTGGTAGTAGTACCAGCATGTCAGGTTAGCCAAGAGAGGGAAGAGGTACCCTGTTACTCGGGCACTTGTAGACTGGAGTGCAACGAGGACTCAAGATCAGCAAGCGCCTTTGACGGAGGGGAAGAAAGGAGGAACGGCGCTGTACGAAGTACAGGAAGGGGGAAAGACAGGGGGGACAAACCTGTAGCAGGGGCAGAAAATCATGCAATTTACATCACTAGGTACCTACTAGGGTGGTTTTGCTCGCAGTAAGGAGTAAGGGGCGCCAACGACCCCCGTTGAAGGGGCGCCAACGATCCCCCGTTGATGCCCCTTGCCCCGTTGGCCAATGACAAGCCTCTGACGCCGAGGGACTTTGGCAAGACAACTGCGAGACATGGTCCAGTACACTCGTGCAAGTATTTTTTTTGATCGATACTCAGTTCTGGTCTAACAGCCCAACTTCACGTCACGCTTCAAAGGTCAAGGCTAGAAAGCGTATTGCCGCCGCTTTTTCCTTTGCCTAACCCAGTCCTTACTAGTACTAGGGGGGCCTTTTCCCTTTCAACCTCTTCACGCGGAGAGCGGCGCCAGCAAAGCCAGTAGTAGTACTACCTCTACTAGTAGTAAGCCGCCAGGCTGGAATAGAGCTCGGCGCGCTAGGGAAAAGTGGGCTTACCACCCCCTGTGGCGCGAGCCGGGGGAACGGCACGCCTTTGTACATAGCTTTATTAGGCCGGGTCTTGCACCGCCGCGTTGGTGTTGCGCAAAGATGCGCCTCGTCCCATCTGCTCCGGCGCTGCGAGCCGGGCGTGCTGATGCTTTTTATGGACCTATCCGTACTTCGTATTCGTACATACTTCGTAGGGCTTTTGATGCAGGTGGTTGGCGTATTCGCAGTATGTCAACTTTTTTTGGGACGTTCGAGCGGCCGCATGGTCACACCCGTCATCGACCTCGAGCCGTTATGCGTAGCGGGCTTGTCTGTCGGGACTTTGCTAGTACTATTATAGGCGCATACGTACATGCATATTCTCGGCGGCAATGCTTGATGCGGCATGAACGTGGCTGCAGATTATCTGAAAGCTATCTATGGATTTATCATCGCATCCCAAGTATGTAGGAGGTATGTGCTCGTACGGAGTATGGAGTATCCGTACGAGCAGTCGTGAGAAGCTATGTCGACAGTATGAGCGAACCGAAACATGGTTGAAGTGGACAAGACGTGAAGCTACAAAGTAACACGATGCTGGAACTCCTGCCCCGGTGCCCGCTGCGAGTTAGACACGACGTTCTGGCCGGCTCGGCACACCACGTACCTACTACCCCCGGACGAGACGTCGAATTGAAACAGCTCGACAGGTTCGAATGGAGAGTTCTGTCAACTGCCGATTTGGCTGCGCATGTTGACGAGAGACGTCGCTCCGCATCGCGTCACGCTTTGGGTCGCGTCTCCACTCGGAGCCCCATCACGCGCATGCCACTGCTTTTGTACATAGGTAGTAATACTACTACTGTGCGGCACAGTGCAGGACTATCGTGTTTCCCGGCTGGCACTCGTGTGCACACACACCACGAGACAAGGTACATATGCATCGCACACCGCCGCAACCCATGCAGTCCTCGGGAAGCTCTCTGCAGCATGGCCGGCTGTTGCGCCGTGGCAGTCGGCTCTGAGAACGTGACCTTCTCGCTCCTACTCGTCGGCTCTCCACGACGGCACCCTGATGAGAGACGGGGGGTGTCATGCGTCCAATCTCGACTATCAGTGGTTTGCATAATAGTGACCAGTCAGGCTAGCCTGGATTCGTTCGGTGCATGGGTCAGGTCAGGCCTGCGCTTGGGCGTTTTCATTGCCATAACGTGATGGCGGTGATGGCCTCGCAAACCCCTCCTCGCGCCGTGCGTCGTTGCTGCGCCCCCGAACGACTACAAGACCGTTCCATCTCCATTGCCCTGCTCGACTCTACACTCGCTCGACTCGGCACCCGGCGCTCTACATGTTACAGATCCGTATATTACAGATCCGTATATACATAGATATCTAATCGGTTCGACGCACAAGGCTAGGCACGCAAACCCGTTACTATTACACGACATGATGTTGGGCCTAAAATCTCGCGTCTGGCCCACTGGCCGTCGTGCCAGGTTGCCCTGGGTACTGGTATGTACTTGACCTTTCTTTGCTGAGAGGTACAAGGCAGCGGTAGGGACCAGGCCAGGTACTCCAGAGCACCCACTGCAGAGTACTCCACCGTATTATCCGGCCACCGCTCAAGGCTCACGAGCAGCTCTGGGGGGACGACGGCGCCGACCTCTGCGGCATCTGGATCTCGCCAGACGACCGCGTGATGCTTGCTTGCTGGGACTACCGGGGGATACTGTAGTTGTCAAGGTGCTAGTGCCTAGTCAATGCGGACTTATCAATGCAAGGTGGCATCATGGAATCAGGGAATAGGCAAAGGTATTGGCCATCTTTAGGTGCGTCTGACCGGATAGTGGTTGCCAGACGCACCATCTGCACCCACTGCCCCGTCTCGGTGGTGCGTGGGTGCATCAGCTCCCTCTCTCCCCATCCCCCTCGCCGCCGGACCACCACAAGGCCTGGCAGATTCTTGTCCGACACCTTGCCGAGAGAAATCCCTTGCACTTCCTCCCCTCATGGCCTCGCCCTGAGACGCGTCGCACACACGGCGGCCACGCTGGGTTCCGGGAGCCCAAGTGGCAGGGAAGACTCTAGTCTGGAACCATGTTCTCCTCGCTGCTGCGCCGCCAAAAGAATGGCCATCGTCGCGTCGACATTCGCGACGGAAGCCCATCGCCCTCGTCTCTGCCGCCTCGCCGCCACTTCACTGGCCGGACGCACGCCACCGCCGACTTTACAGAGGCCGACGATGACGACGACGAAGACGACGACGACGACGACCATGACGACGCCGGCCCAGAGCGTGCCAACCCGCGGGGTCGCCATGCTCACCACCCCCCCTCCGGCGGAGCTGCCGACGACGTCGACGAGGATGGCGCCATCAAGCCTCTGCCTGTCCTCCCGCTCTTCTCTGTCACGCATCTCGGTATCGTCAAGCCCCGCCCCGTCCGATGAAGCTGGTTCTAACTCGTCGTCTCTAGACGCCCTGTCCATCTACAACATCACCCACGCCATACGCATAATCGTGTGCACGCGTACCGAGACGACCCTCACGTGGGAGCAACTGCGCTCGCCCCAGATCTCCCAGTTCTTGGTCAAGCCCATGCAGCAGCAGATTCGAACCCAACACTTTTCCCGCGCCACCCTGTACGCCCTCATGGCCAATTGCTTGCAGTTTTCAAAGGAGGGACAGAGATACGCCGCCAACGCGGGCACGAGTAACACCAGGTCAAAGGTCTGCGAGCTTCTCGCCCTCAAGCTGCTCAAGGAGTACACCACCCGAGAGTTGATTGACGCCCTGGCATATGACTTTTATCCCCTCCAAGGCCTTCCCGGAGCCCAGGGCCCCCTCCCCCTGAACAGGAACTCCTCCCAGGCCAAGCAGGCCCTGTCCGCCTCGAGGACGTCTACCTTGGAGGTTGCCATCCGTGCGTCGGCCAAGCATTTCCTTGCCCATCCCGTCGTGGTGCAGCAGCTGGAAGCCATCTGGAATGGTGCCATCACCTTTTACTCGTCGGCAGACCGCCTACACCGTGAGGCGCCTCCCAGCCCGTTCCGGAGCATGAATGGGGGCGCCACTGAGCCGGATGCAAGGACCCCGTTGCTCGGGTCTCTGCCGCCCAAGCAAGGCATTGCTACTTTACCGCCAGGAAGAAGAACCGTGATGCTCTATGATCCAAGGCAGGCGTCCACGCTCAAGCTCTCCCGCCTCCGTGTCCCGCGTTACCGGTCTTTTCTTTCCACTCTCTCCCTCGCCGTCTTGATCGGTCTCTTCTTAGCCGTCCTGACCCAGCGGTCTGTGCAGATCACGGGCTTGGAGCTTGTGTTCTGGTTCTGGAGTGCCGGTTTCATGCTGGATGAGCTGGTTGGCTTCAACGAGCAGGGGTTTGCTCTCTACATTATGAGCTTCTGGAACATATTCGACCTGGGCATCCTCGTCCTCCTCATCGCCTACTACTGCATGCGCGCGTATGGTGTCTTTCTGGTCGACCCCCATCACTGGAATGCCATGGCGTACGATGTGCTGGCTGCCAACGCCATCCTGCTCCTGCCGCGCATCTTCAGCGTCCTCGACCACTACCAGTACTTCTCCCAGCTGTTGATCGCCCTGCGTCTCATGGCGGTGGACCTTGCGGCCGTGTTTGTCTTGGTTCTCATCATGTGCAGCGGCTTCTACGTCTTCTTCACGCTGTCGCAGAGTGCCAATGGCGGCGGTGATGTCGCGTACAAGATCTTCCAGATTCTCATGGGCTTCAGCCCTGCAGCCTGGGACGTGTGAGTTGCGCGAGCCCTGGTCTTGCTGGATCGAGTGCACTGACGAAAGATCAGGTGGCCCACGTACAACTGGCTCGCAAGGATACTGATGATGATGTTTCTCATCATTTGCCACTTTTTGATCGTGTAAGTGTCGCGACCGTCGTGCCTCGGCGTGCCTTTGGCTGACGCTGGGACATCAAGGACCATTCTCATCACCGTCTTGACCAACTCGTTCATGACCATTGCATCAAACGCCACGGAGGAGCACCAGTAAGAGACCTCTGAGTCTCTGCATGCTCCGGTTGCTGACCCACGACGCAGGTTTCTCTTCGCCATCAACACGATTTCCATGGTCAAGAACGATGCGCTGTTCTCCTACGTTGCCCCCAGCAACATCTTTGCGTGGCTGCTGATGCCCCTGCGATACTGCATGCCGATGAGGCATTTTGTCTGGCTGAACCGAACCATCATCAAGATCACCCACTTTCCGGTCCTGTTCTGCATTTACCTCTACGAGAGATTCTGGCTCGCGCCATCCGTATACGAGCCGACTGACCTGGTCGAGAACCACGGCAGGAGCCGTCCCAGGACGATATCTTTCCGCGATCCAATAGAGAGGAGCGCCATGTTCAGCCCCAATGTGCGGGTCCGCGAGGAATCCGTCGCTGGCTTTCACAAGGACCGAGCGCTGGAAGAAGTCTTCCGGCGCGTTCCCGAAGCCAGCACCTTGCGCACGCAGAGGCGGTACGAGAGGCGTAAGACGCAGACGGCCATTCGCAACTGGATGGACCAAAATGACGAGGCCGGTGTGCCCTTGTCCAACTGGCCTACCCTTGACAGCCGGGCGGTTCCAGACTGGCATAGACGACTGAGCGTGGGTTGGGAGCGATCGTCGCATCCCAGGCAAGTGTCGGACGTGAGATCGACGGCGAGCGACCCAGCCGACTTCATGTCCAACCACGGCGCGTCCCTTGCACGCGGGCATGGATCGCGGTTTGACGTTGTCATCACTCCAGACTATAAGGATTACACGGATGCAGATGGCGACGACGAGCTGGTGACAAACGACGAAGATGAGGACGACGCGGGGACGAATGCTGACCGCAGCCATCAATACGCAAAACACGGGGTCGAGGATGAGGATTACTTTGCCACTCCCATCCCGGTGCGCACGGCGAAGCTGACGTCGTCGCACGACTCGTCTGCCGGGGTAGTGATTGCCGGCCCTCCTCGCGTGAGTAGTATCCAGAAGCGCGGCGGGCACAGTCGTTCAGTGTCGACCAACACCATTCTCTACAAGCCAGAGGAGCTGCCGCGGATTCACGCCTCTTTGGCGACATCAAAATCACCCCCCAAGCCGATGCCGGCGCGGAAGCCGGCGCCGAGTGGGCGCAACACCGGGGCGAACACGCCCATCCAGGCTGTGCGGCGAAGTTCGCCGCGACGGCCGGCCCATGTGTCAATCTCTCACCCCCGGCCTATACTGGCGCCCCGCGGTATGGCGGAGACGGGTGGCGTCAGTCGCACGGCCCTGCTCAGCCTCGATCCCCAGGACCGGCTGCGTGAGGCCAGGAGACTCTCGTCTGTCGACCTGAGCGTGCTCTCGGACAACTTTGGCGGCGACGACCCGGCCGGAGGGATGGCCGGGAGCTTCCAGACGCAGATGGCCATGGCCATGATGAAGGACAACCGCCTCCGAGTGGCCGGGGGAGTCGACGTGGCCGACAGGGACAGGATGGGGCGGCTGGTGTTGGCGCGCATGAAGACGTTGGAGGAAAGCTTTGCGCATGTGATCAAGGAGATGCGAGACCTCAAGAGCATCTCGACTGCGCCGCAATCGAGGAGAAACTCGTCGGGAGAGGAGCTGAGGGTAGCGGCCGGCATGAGCGGGTACGACCGGTCGAAAGGGTCTTCGAGGGGCGATGCGACGCCGAAGAAGGGGTACGGCAACAGGCCTGTGAGCCGGCGGAGCATGAAGGAGGGCAAGGTGGGCATGGCGTCGAAGCTGGATGTCAGGGGCAAAGGCAAGGAGGTGCGGTACTCGACGACGGACGACGAGGCCGAGGCCGAGGCCGACGTTGGCACGAGGGGGAGTTCAATGTGAGGCCATGGCACGTTTGAACCGCATCTACGGGGCATTTTTGGTGTTTGGCGTCACGATATTACCTGTACGATTAGGGCCAAGAGGCAGGAGCAGGACAAGCCCGACCAGGCGGCGAGGGAGGCGTTGCTCGTCTTGCTTTGCGGGGGGGCAGGGAAGAGCATGACTGCTGGAATGCTATCTTTATATTGGGCCTGCTATTACGGCTTGCTCGGTTACGGGGCCGAGGCTCTCCATTCCATGTCCTGTGATTGGGCTGTCTGGTATTTACGGGCAGTGCAGACGGTGCAGAGCCGGCTATCCTGCCATGGCGTGGGTGTGCATGTGGAGTGGTGCCCGCCTCTCGAGTCCATGGGCTCAGATGGACTGGCTCACTCAGATGGACCGGCTCGCGGCGGACGCGAAAGGCGAAGCACAAGACTTTAGATGCCGCCGCCGCTGCGGTCGACGCTGACGTAGCCGTTGGGAGCCTTGTACTTTTGCTGGGCAATGTCGTTGTCGCGGATGGCAGCGGCCTTGTACCTGAAGGAGAGGGCGGCAGTGGCGGCGGCGGCGGCGGCGACGACGACGAAGCCTCGGCTGCGGCTTTTTGACGATGGCGCCACGGCGTTAGCGGCAGCAGCCGAAGGCCTGTCGTTTCTGGGCACGGCAGACTCAGACTCACTGGGCAATGAAGGGCATCATGATGGCGATCGGGTGGCGGGTGATGGTGATGGTGCTGGTGATGGCGGAAGGGGGAGCATGCTGGGGAGGGGGAGAACGGACGAGGGGGGGAGCTAGTGGCGGGGGGGACAGGCGGAAACAGAGGCCGGAAAAGGAGGACAGAAAGACTATTCGTATTCGAGATGCAACGGTTCGGTAAAGATGGATGGTCTTGGGGAACAAGCTACGTACTAGGTACCTACTTGACGAGAAGCGATGACTCTTACTTTGCCCTGCCGATGACTCCTTTGACGACCCCCACCATCCAATCCGAGCCCGTGAGTCACACAACCTTGGAACCCTTCTCGCATCTACGAGGCACAGCACGACGAGGCACACACGACGCCGCCGTGACGCATCCTCTGGCCCTTACAACCCTGGTGCCTGGGCATGTGCTCTGGAAACGGGGCGGCTTACACGGAGACGTCGGCCAAGGTCGAAACTCTCGAAATGTAGTATAAAGGACGCATGCCATTGCCGCCTCTTGGTCGAGAGCCATCAACTCAACGATTCATTCTCAAGCCACGCCAGCAACAGGATCCATATCCCCCCCAATCTTCTTGTTCCCAATCGTCACCGCATCCACGTCGACGCTCAAAATGCCCTCGACAAAGGCCGCCCTCTCGAACCTCTTCCACTCGTCCCGCCCCGGCTCCTCGGCAGACGAGAAGCGCCACCTCACGAGCGACGCCAGCTCCGTCGCCTCGAGCCAAGACTGCGACGCCCGCAAGCGGTCCACCGTGCCTCCTCCCCGGCCCACGCGCCCCAAGGCCAAGAGGGAAAAGATGGACGTTCCGACCCTCGTCATGCCTCCGATGCGCTTCTACAACTAGACGTCGTCTATCCTCCCCTCTCCTCGGCCTCTGTCTGCCTCGACGGGCCTCATCTTCTCCTCAATTCCCTCCGAAACTCGAGGGAATGACCTCGCTTGTGCCATGACGCCTTGACGAAACCGGTATGATTCACTTTTGCGCGGCGTTGGTATGTGTGTGCCTGTACGATTTAGATGGGATTTATTTCTTCTCGGCAATGCAATTGGTGCCGTTTTTAGGATACTCGGCTGCCACTTTGCTTTCTTCACGGCCATGCCCCAAGGACGAATATGAGCTCCAGGATGAATAAAACATGTCCCGCCTCTCCGGCGGTCATACCATCAGTGTCTGGGTAACCTCGGCCCTCATCAAAAGCTGTCGTTGAGAATGTCCTCACTCATCTTGACCAAGGTCGGGCTGTACTCTGACGACGCCGGATCCGCTCCGGCATCCATCAAGATGTCGTCCACGATCCTCTTGCTAGCCTCCCTCGCTGCCAATCAATTAGCTCGCTGCTCTCCAGTCCCAGCAGTAGTGCGCATCGTCGTCGACTCACCTGGCGTCTGCAGCAGCTTCGACGGCGGCAGCGCAAACTGGATCGTCTTGGGCGGGCTCATGCCGGCATAAAGATCCCCGTCGTCGCTCTCGTCGTCGCTCTCCCAGTCAATCTCGTACCGCTGCCTGCCCTGCGTGTGCTCCGTCGCGCCCTCCCTTTCCTTTGCAAACGCGTCACGGGACATCTTTCCCGTCGCCCGTGTCTGCACGCTCACGCCGGGCGTCCTGGGGCCTCGCGTCGCCGCCGCCAGGCGTTGTCGGGCAGTTGACTTGTAGGGCGACATAAAGGCATCGCTGCGCAGCGTCGGCACCGCCAGATCTGGCGAGGACATGGGCGAGTCTTGCCATGCTCGCGTCGCCTCTTTCGTCTTGTCCTCTCCTGGCTTCTTGAGCGGCGAGATGCGGTAGGCAGGCTTATGTGGCGTCGCCTGGAGACGGTACGTCTTGTCGAGGACGCGGTGGAGAAGGGGGTCCTTGTGCCGCTGCACCGACTTTTCCGAGTCCTGGTGCTCCAGGGACCCTCGGGGAGTCATGGACATGTCGGGCAGGCGGGCGGTGTGTTGAGCAAAGAGAACCGTCGAGTCCTCGTCGTCGTCGTCGTCGACGCTCGTCATGTCCGTCTCCTCCTCCTTCATCTCGCGCCTCATTGCCTCGTAGGGGGACTCGAGGTTGGACAGTATCGTCTTGGTCGCCGGGGGACGAGGGGTGCTCCCCGTAACATCACCATCGTCCAGCAGCGAGTCGTCTTGGCCGTGTAGTGCCGACTGCTCGGCGGCCGTAGACCTGGTGGCGTCGCCTTGGTCCCCATGCGTGTAGTCCACCGTCGTGTCGTCCCTCATGGCCGTGCTGTCGTCGGCCGTCGTGATTTCGGCGTCGTCGGCAAGCTCCTCGTAGCCGGACAGCGAGACGTTGGCCGAGGCTTCGAAAAACTGTTTCCAGAACTGCAAGTCTTTAGCTCCTGCTCGGGAGACGAATCAACGTCTCGCCGCACCTTGGACGCCTCCCAGACTGCGTGCGAGTGTTCTCCATATTTCTCCACCACTGGGAGGATGCTCGTTGTGACGATGCGGTGGGCCTTGCTGAAGTTGTGATCAATCTCTGGTCGGCCCGCTGGTGAGCAGGGCGCGTTGCGAATGGCGAGTTTGGGTGTTTGTACCTTGCAGCGTCAGAGTGATGGACTGCTCCAGCTTCTCGAGCTCCTCCGTCAGTGACAGATTGCGGGCTGAAGCGCTTGGGCGAGACATCTGGGGGGGGGGGGGTTCAGGAATGCGCTCGATCAACTCGTCAAGGCCAATTGAGAGGGGAGAAATTCGATGATGGCGGAGAGTCGATGATGGCGGAGAGTCGATGATGGCGGAGAAGTCGATGATGGCGGAGGAGAAGTCGACGATGGCGACGGGTGGAGACGCGTGGTGGAGTATACAGTGCTTTGTCATGGTGGGTGACATTATGTGGGCACCCCCTCACCCCCCTCACCAGTTTGATATCGTGTCCATCCCTCTTCTTCCTCTTCTTACTGCTTGGCATAGAAACTCCCCATGTCCAGCTTCATCAGCAGCTGTGCCACCAAGCTGTCCTCTCCAACCCCGAGCTCCTCTTGGGCATTGCCGCTGCCCTTCTCCGACAGGCCCCGGCAAACCGTCACAAACACTTGCATCTTCTTCTTGAACTCGGCGTACAGGTCGGCTGCGTCCTCGTCTCCCGTCTCGTCGCCTCTTCCCAGGGCCTCCAGCCTCGTGTGTCTTGCATACCGGAGCACAATTCCAAACAGCTCCTCCAGCAGCTTGAGCACCGGCTGTTGCCGCTTGCGCAAGAACAGCGCAAACATGATGCGGTCGAGAACCTGCGTGTGAAGTTGCCGCAGCTCGTCGGGACTCTGGAGCTTCTTGGCCGCAACATCCTCCCCGTCGTCCTCGAGATCCGCCCGCACCTGGTCCATACTTTGCTCAAACTTCTCCCAAGGAATGGCGACGCCCGCATCGACAAAGTACGACGCCACACTCGACACAAAGTGATGCGCCTCTCTGTTGAAGCGCAATGCCGCATCGCTCGGCCTTTGCCACCCCTCAGCCTGCGCCTTGATGCCGAGGCACTGCTGATTGGTAACGTACTGCATCCGCAACACGCGCAAGAGGAGCTTGAAGATGCGGTCGTAGTGCATGAGGTGGATGGGCGTGATGATGCCGCTCAGCTCTGGGGGCGTCTTATAGGAAAGGCGAAGAAAATCCAGCGCCTCGAGCGAGTCTGGGTTCATGCACTTGTCAATCTCCTCGGTCGACAGGTCGCGAACCGCAAAACTCAGATCCCCCGCCAGAGAAGAGTCGCCAGTCTGGAGGCCTGGCCCACCAAAGCTCGAGCTGTCTCGAGAGGCGTGGCTTTCGCTCAACACCCCCATGAGAACCAGCCGCAGCTCCGAGCTGGCTGGGGGCCAAGCGTCCCGCCCGCCGAGGCGAAGTCCCATGACTCCTTGTCTGGCGATGCCAGCCTGCCTCTCCGCAGACGTCAAGTCGGGGTCAAACAGTGCGTGCGACAAGCGGCTGCAGAACATGCCGTTGCCGAATAGATGAAAGTCTCGCTGCAGCCTCAATTGCCCGCGAATGTCGTGGGCGTCGAGGAGCAATCGCAGGCTCTCACGGTTGACTATCTGAGCCTGTGCCGCGGCAATACCACCAAAAGAGAGGACGGAAAGGAGCGACCAGTGTGGCGTGGCGTTGGCTTGATCCATGTCCACATCGTGCACGTGGAAGAGTTGCTCGTGTAAGATTTTGTCCAGGGAATTCTCGCCTTGAGGCCTAGTCATGGGCCGGTCGAGCTGTTGGATCGAGGCCAACATTTGCTCTTCCATGCCGCCTTGATCCAATCCAAAAAAGTCGAGCTTAAACGTCGGGCTGGCTTCAGACGCACAAGCTCCGATGTCATGCGTGCGGGACCAAGCGTTGCGGCGACTTGCTCGCAGGGCCTCGCTGATGTTGTCGCGATACCGCGCGATTCGGCCCTCGAGCTCCAATATCGATGCCCAGTCGTACAGCCAGTCGGCCTTTGGCGGCTGGCTTGATTCAATCGCAGCATGTTGAGCCAAGGGGTGGTTTGGGTGAAAGGCTCGAATGAAACGCAGGTTGCGCCCCGTTTCGAACATCGACTCAATCACATCGCTTGCCATAAAGTCCGGGACTTTGGTGTGATCCAGTCGAAAGTCAACGTCTTCTACCTCGCGGCCAAAGTCGTCGATATAAGTCTCTGCTTCCACCTTGACAAATCCTCTGCCATCTCCCACGCGAGACTTTGATAGCGGGATTCCTTCCTCCCGCTTGGTTCCGATCCACTCTTCCAACAGCTCGATCCACGGGGCAGACACTCGTCGCAACATTTCCCGGACCATGACTCGAACGAAGCCTTGGCCGTCGTCTGACGAGGACGCCATGTTGAAAATGAGGGACAGGGTTTCTTCGTCGGAAGAGTCTCGACGCAAGCGTGAAACAAGTCTTTGGAGAGGTGCCAAAGCGGTTGAAATCTCCCTGATGGATGCCTGAAGCTGCAAGAGTGAATGGGGGTTTATGCCATATACAGCTAACCTCTGTTCCACGGCTTGCAAGACATGGGAGATGCTACTGGCGAGAGCCACCTCGCAGCGACTTGAGTTCTTGGCGTAGGCGCCACGAACGAAGGTACCCAGCTGCAAGAAAGAGGTCCCGCAGCGGAGGGCCTGGCTTTCTATCCCCTGGAGGACCTGGCGAGAAAAGCCCGAGATGCGAAACCTTGGAAGAGCAGGGTTGAAGGTCTGAAGCTTGGCGTCCTTTCTGAAGAATATGGAGTCTCGTCCGAGAGCTAGGGCCAACAAGCAAGAGATGTAGGGACTGGTTTCCACGACGACGGCATCAGAGTTTCTGAGCTCGGGCGGATCTGTGGACTGGCGCAGCAAGGCATCGTAGGCGGCTGGGCCAGCCTCGCTTACGAACATGGGTTGATGGGACGCAAATTCTCTGTTTTTGAAAGAATGCCACGTCCTGAAGCCGATCTTTCCATCCAAGGGCTTCTCGGTGTCGACCCAGACATCTTCGGCATCTTCGGCACTGTCGGCGCTGGCGGAACAGGTGCTGGTATGCTGCTGCCCTGGCTCGGTGTCCGCCTGCTTGGGCTCGACAAGGTCAAGCGGAGGGAGCTTGAAGAAGCCCTCTTGCTGGAGCGCAACTTTGTCATAGGCGATCAAGGCTGAGCTTGGTCCATCTAGACCAGCTCTAGTACCGGCACTGGCGTTGACACCTCGACACGGCGGGTTTCCAGGCAGGGCCGCTGTGAACAAGGTCGGCGGCGCATCCTCAATCACCTGTTGCAGCCATTTGGACGTCTGCCAGAAGTCTGGAACAGCGAAGACATCCGCCTCCGGGTCGCCTCGGGCCATGGCTTCATTTTGCGGCGGCCAAGGACATGCGTCGTGAGTAGTTGAGCGTGGACGAACAGAGATTGCGGTTGACGGGAGACGGTTTCCGAGACGCGATCGCGTTCCGGCTGACCTAATGCACTTCCGTCCAGCGAGAGCCACTCTAAAATTAGACGGTACGTATCTGCCTAACTGAGGGAGCGATGATCTCACCTCCATCTCTTTTCTTCCTCATCGAGACACGCACGCCCTCAGGCTTTCAATTCATCGAGCCGCCGCCATGCCTCCCAGGAAGCGCGGGCGCGGCGGCCATGCGGCGGCCACGCCCACGGCTTCTCGCACCGGCGACGACTCCATGGACATTGACACGCCCCAAGCCAGTGCGACGCCGGTCCCGGCACCGGCACCACGAGCGACGCCGGCCACGGCACCGCCACCGCCACCACCAGTGACGGCGGCCAAAGCCGGTCCGCTCAAGTACAACGAGCTCTGGACCGACGATCAAATAGCCTCGCTCTTCAAAGGTTGCATCCGTTGGAAGCCAGCCGGTACGTCTCCTCCTCGCGCCTCCTTTCTCCGCGAGATGAGAGGGCCCGCCTCTGACGACCATGTGCGCCAGGGATGCACAAGCACTTCAGAATGATAGCAATATCTGAACACCTTCGAAATCACGGCTTCGACCCCGACGTGTGCCCGCACACGCGCATCCCGCACATATGGCAGAAGCTCCGCACCTACTACAACCTGGATGCCATCGACGAGCGCGAGTCCTTTGACGACGATTCCGACGATAAGTACGTCGACTTCGCTCTGCCAAAGTCCCGCTTCCTCGACGCCATGCTGTCCCGCGCCGCCGCCGACCCCAGCGAGGCGCCCACGTCCCCTCCCCAGCTCGTCCTGTCGCCCGCCCCTTCGCCTGCCAACAAGAAGCGCAAGCGCGTTGGGGCCCCGGCAAAGTCCGCCAAGGCTGCCTCGGCCGAAGACACCGAGGATGCGACGGACGCGCCTTCGCCGCCGGCCAGGACGACAAGAGGCGCGAGGGGCCGTGCGAGGGCCGCCAGCCATCAGGTCAAGGCCCACAAGGACAGGGCTGAGAAGGTGGCCAGGGACAAGGACAAGGCGGGCACGACTGAGGAGGAGGATAGCGACGACGACGAAGACGAAAGCGACACAGCAGAAGACGAGGAAGAGAGCGCCGAGGAACGCAGCACGCCAGTCTCCAGGTCCTCCAGAGGAGCCGGGCGCGGACGCGGGCGCGGACGCGGACGCGGACGCGGACGTGGACGCGGCAGAGGTAGGGGGCGGAGGGCCGGAGGCAGGCGATGACGATGGCTTGGCGATTTCGTCGACCTGCTGCTTCTTGCGCTCGTCGTACTGATTTCCCACCAAAAAAGGGACTGCACATTACATGCGAACTAGATGGGGATGTGCAAAGACAGGTTGCACGTCCCGGTCAATCCATATACCCACTCATAGTCTCAAGGCAATAACATTACCATTCAACCCTCCACTGTTGTCCAGTAAACTTCATCCTCTCCTCCGCCGGTTGGCGCTCGCAGACTCAAAACACGGGCGGCTTGGACCCCCTCTCCCTCACCTGCCCGACGTCTCCCACTCGCTGTGATACTTGAGCTGACTTTTCCAATCTCTCTTGACGGGGCTCTCCACATCCACATTGGACCTCTCAAGTGGCCCAGGCTCCTGTCTCTTGGGTATCTCCATCGGCGGCTTCGTCTGCAGCACGTCCCACATGTCCACCTCTGCCTTGTAGCTCGCGTGCTCGTCGTAGCGTTGGGCCTGCTCTTCCTGCCGTCTCTCTATAGCGATAGACGGCTTAAGTGCCCGCCTTGCGCTAGAAGAGTCGGGGGACTTTTCTCCCTCTGAACAATCGTTCGATGGGTCGCTTAAAGAATCGTCCGATAGGTCGCCCAAAGAATCGTCCGATAGGTCGCCATCTTGGTCATGGTCGGAAACCACCTTTGGCGTGATGGTATCTACTTCGATGGGTATATCCTCGTCGCCCTCGTCTACCAGTAAGCTTTCGACTTGGTTATAAGTCAAAGGCTCCTCGTCGCTGTCTTCGTCCTGGACGACATTTAAGCGTAGCCGTCTCGCACTTTTGTTCCAGAATTGCTGCGTATTAGGCGACATGCCTAAAGAAGCGACGGCCGCCTCGACGTCCCTTTTCCTCACAACACCACTCGTCTTTGGAACGAGTTCCTTCTTATCCCTAATCCTCGACGTGCTAATGATTAAGGTCGTTTGAACAAGTCGCTTAGTGAGGGATACGACTAGCGAGTGAAAGTCGTTAAACGTCGTGGCCCAGACCGAGGGCGGCACGTCGTCGATAAATGTCCAGTTGCCGTCTGGGACGGACGAGTTCATAAAGATGCGCCCCGAGAGCTTCAGCCAACGGCGAAGGTGGAAGAGCTGGGTAAAGGGGGGTGACTGGTCGGTATCGTCGCCTCCTCGTTCAAGCTTTGAGGCGACTTTAGGTGTAATGTTCCAATTACAGCCCCATTTCTTCTCCTCGCGTTGGGTCTCGCGGTGCTCCTGGAGCAGAGAAATAGCGTCGGCGGCCTGCTCTTGCGCATGGCAGCACGGTTCGCTGAGCTCTACGGCGGCCGGGTACTCGGCAACTTCAAGAAACGAACCACGGTCCCGCCGGCGAAGGTCGCGGGCCTCGTCTAGGAAGTCGATGTACTGTCTGACCTCAACTATACTCTTGCTGGTAATACGCGACGCGATGCCGGATAAGTCAAGGCGCCCTAGACGTGCGATGGCCTCGAAAAAAAGACGCTTCTCTAAGGCTGACCAGGTGGTAAGCCCGACCTCGGTGGGCGGGAGGTCGAATTTATCGTCGAGGCACACTCGATGAACGGCATCGTCGATGTCTCGATTGAGGAGCTCGAGATAGTCAGCATTAAAGCTGCCCTTTTGACGTTTAAACGGTCGCTGGGAGATGCTGTCTTGGCTGAGCCTCTTATGGCTGTGCTGCGGCGGCGTAACACCCTCGTCGGCAATGCCACTACCTGGCTTGTCGGAGTTGAGGTCGCCGTTGGGGTCCATGATTAATGTGGTGTGCGAGTGAGAGAGGCGGGCTGATAAGCGGAAAGCGAGTTTATTTGAGACGACGGAGAAATGCTATTTGCAATATCAGAAATCTCCACTTTTTCGGCGCGCAGCCCGCGCGCCGAAAAATACCCGGACAGCCTTTACGCCACTTTTCCTTAGCGTGCGGATTCCTCCAGAAGCAAAGACACTTTCTTTTCTTCGTTCTTCGTCTAGCTTTGCTCCCTGAAATGTGATTACCTAATGCAGCCGCCTTGCCTAGCCCAGCCCAGTTAGGCTTGCCCTGTTTTCAGACCCAGTTGTGCCCGCGGCACCAAGCTATTTTGTACATACGTATTCGTACCCGTAGTACGAAGTACTTCGTATTCGTACTTACCTATCTGAAGGGCTCGTCAAGCCTTTTTTCCAAGACTTTTCTTTCCCAATCGACAAATTCGCCCACGTCGTCACGTCGTCATGTACGATGCTACGCATCGCTGCAAGATGCGCGTTTCGGTTAGCCTCTGCGGCAGGCTCCCAGCTGCTCCGTCTGGGCTCCTCCAGAGCCGGCGCAGCGACGCTTGCCCCGAGTTATAAGCCCATACTCCGAGACTACCAGCAAGAATGCATCCAATCCGTCGTCTCCTCTCTCCGCCAGGGCCACAAACGCGTCGGCATCTCGCTGGCCACGGGCAGCGGCAAGACGGTAAGGCCCCGACGCGCTCCTCTCCCCGCCAGTCCATGAGCTCGCCGTTAACGTTGCCTTGCCAGGTCATCTTCACCCAGCTCATCGACAAGGTGACGGCGCGCGCCGGCGGATACCATCGCACCCTCATCCTCGCCCATCGCCGCGAGCTCGTCGAACAGGCTGCGCGCCACTGCCAAGTCGCCTACCCCGACAAGACGATCGACATTGAAATGGGCTCGCTCCACGCCTCGGGCACCGCAGACATCACCGTCGCCAGCGTCCAGAGCATCACGTCCAAGGAGCGCCTGGACAAGTTCGACCCCTCGACCTACAAGCTGCTGCTTGTCGACGAGGCCCACCACATTGTTGCTCCGGGCTATCTCAAGACGCTCAAGCACTTTGGTCTCGACCAGAAGCAGCCCGACTCGCCCTTTCTCGTCGGCGTCTCTGCCACCTTTTCCCGCTTCGACGGCGTCAAGCTCGGCGCCGCCATTGACGAGATTGTCTACCACAGAGACTACGTCGACATGATCTCCGACAAGTGGCTCTCCGACGTCGTCTTCACCACCGTCGTCTCGTCGGCCAACCTCTCAAAGGTCAAGCGGGGGGTCACCGGTGACTTCCAGACCGGCGAGCTGTCCAAGGTCGTCAACACGGACCACGTCAACGACACGACGGTCCGGAGCTGGATGGCCAAGGCCCCCGACAGAAAGTCGACGCTGGCCTTTTGCGTCGACCTGGCCCACGTTTCTGGGCTCACCGCCAAGTTTCGCCAGTACGGCTTCGACGCCCGCTTCGTCACCGGGGACACGCCAAAGGTGGAGCGCAGCGAGATACTCGAGGCCTTTAAACGGGGAGACTTCCCCGTCCTCGTCAACTGCGGCGTCTACACCGAAGGCACCGACATCCCCAACATCGATTGCATCGTCCTGGGGAGGCCGACCAGGTCGCGCAATCTGCTGGTCCAGATGATTGGGAGAGGCATGCGACTGCACCCCGGCAAGAAGAATTGCCATATTATCGATCTGGTCTCGACTCTCGATACGGGCATCGTGACGACGCCAACCCTCTTCGGCCTCGACCCCAGCGAGCTGGTAGACAAGGCCTCGGTTAGCGAAATGCGCTCCCTCAAGGATCGTCAGATAGCCCAGCAGACCAAGGAGCAGGAGGCGTGCGCTCAGAACTCGGGGCAGGCAAAAGACTTGGACACGCCCGTAACATTTACCGACTACTCGTCTGTCCTGGACCTCATTGCCGATATGTCTGGGGAAAAGCACATCCGCGCCATCAGCCAACACGCCTGGGTCCAGGTCGGGCCCAGCCGCTTCGTGCTCTCGGCCCCGAGCGGCTCCTACATTAAGATAGAGAGAATATCCGACGACCCGGGCCCCAAGTTTCGAGCGCTCGAGGTCCGCGCCCTCACCACCGGCGCCTCCAAGTCCCCCTATGCCGCCCCGAGGGAGATCCTCACGGCGCTCACATTTTCCGACGCCGTCCACGGCGCCGATCGGTACGCCGCGGACGCGTTCCCCCACACCTTCATCAACCGCTCCCAGTCCTGGCGAAGCCTGCCCCCGACGCAGGGCCAGCTGAATTTCCTCTGCCGGCTAGGCATGACCATCTCGCCCAAGCTGACAAAGGGCAGGGTCGCCGACATGATTACCAAGCTCAAGCACGGCGCCCGCGGCCAGTTTGCCAGGATCGAGGCGCAGAATCGAAAGCGCGAGAAGCAGACCACGGTCCTGGAGGCTAGGCAGAACCGCGAGCGGGTCAAGGTCGGGCCTCTCTCAATGCCGCACACGTCGTTTTTGATGTGAGATCGCGTGGAGCTTGGCGGATACACTGTCGGTGATTTGATTTGGGGTTTTGGGAGTTCTTGAAAGGGGGGCCTTGGCTTGCACGGGCTGTATATAAACATATTTGCATAATTAGATAAATGGGAGCAGACAGCTCTCTCCTCCAAGTCTCCAAGCCGGGAAAGTTGCACCAACAAGGGATAGTCAGCCACATGATCATCAAGCCTCATGCACCCACGATGGTCAAGTCAAGTCTGTCGGTGGGAAATGTTAAATCATGGCAATGTATTCGTACTCGTAATAACGAAGCAACCATCAGGCAGACAGACCATTGAGGCTCGCCGCAGGCCCAAGCTTCCGCACACGTAGCTCGGATTTGTTCATCACAAGTAACGGCACACCCCAAGAAGGTCCATGGTCTGTTGGTCGCCCTTTGTTTGCCCGTGTTCATTGGTATAAATCGTTCTGCCCTACGTCGCTCGAGATAATTCCGTCCATTTGCCTGCAGAATTCTATCTGCGCAGCAGCCCAAGGGTATTCTCTTCACTTCCGTGTCTTTCGTTTTTCTCACTCGCGGGGGTATAAAGAGTGGACGTCAGTCGTCAAGACCCGACACCCACCCATCCTGTAACCAAATCTCAAATTTCACGGACATTCGCGACGTGATGGCACAGGCGCACTCATTGAAAGGGAAAATCATCAACAGGCAGCAATCGGAGCAAAATCAGAGCCGACCGATGTAGAATCAAGACGTTGGGGGTATACTTTACGCCAGGGTATATCCAGCCGGGTATTCGCATCAAGTGTTTCTAAGCCGTCTAACGGAAAGGCCCAACCGGGGCGGGGTATCCAGAATTCAAAGAATGGGAAGTTGAAGGGCGGCCGCTGTCTCCAGACACGCGGTTGCCGTGGCGTGGCGTCGCATCGCCGGGTTGTGGGATGGCCAGCTTGCTATCGATGTGCTTGCTCATCGGGCGCGGAGCCCACGGGTGGTCATCGTCTGGAAGATTCACGCCACTATCGTTCCAGGGGTTTCGGTCAGCATTGAAGCTGCGAGTCGACTCAATGGAAATGAGCGACGATTTGGACACGTTGCTCGATCCTTTGAAGAAGTTGGCGTTGATCGAGTGCGAGCTGTTCTTTCTGCGGTCCAAGAAGGACGAAATGGACGTCATACTGCCGGGCCTGCGGAGCCGATCGAGGATGCTGCTTCGCTCGCGGGCCACTTCGGCACCAAAGGCAGCCTTCACGGGAGAGTCGGCTGCGACCGAGGTAGGCGCGTGCTGAAGCAGCTTCGAGTCGAAATACTGAAGCGAATCCTCAAACGAGTCCGACTTGGGGCGAGGGATGGATCCTTTGACAATGCTGGGCTCGACGCCTGCAGCCGCGAGCTGCGCCTGGAGGAGGTCGATGGCGTCTCGGAGACCGCCAGCGTTGTTTCGGGTGAAGCCCCAAAACAGGGTGACGGTTGGAGAGCCGTCGTCTGTGATTTCGTCAGGGTTGTGACGCACGGTGACCTCGACCTCGTACTGGACCCTCAGCTTGGTCACGAGCTCAGAGGCGAATTCGGCTGACTCGAGAAACTTGACAAGCTCGAAGCTCCGAGCGAAAACCAGCTCATGCCTGTCGGGAACCATGCCCAGAAATTCGTCGACGCAGTGGGGGACCTGCCACTGCGGGCCAGTCACCGTCACTTCGTCGCTCGCTTCCTCGGTGCTGGGAAAGTTGATCTTGCAGTTGTACTTTTGCTCCAACTCGTCAATCTCGGGAAGTCGAGCAATGAGCTCGCGGTGGTAAAGGCGATCAACGCTGGCGACCTGGGTGGTGTACTCGGAGTCCTGAGACATCAGTCAGCTAAAGCCATCACATCACAGTGCTCGGGTCACGGCTTACTGCTCTGTCGACCATTTCCAATATTTCGTTCTTGACCGCGTCCAGGTTCTGGGCATTGCGAGCAGGGGTACGGCAAATGACGTTGTCGACCTTGATGTCGTCATCCTCGCGGCTCATGCCTCCTACACGGCTGTGAGCAAGGGGGAGGAGACGCGGTCCTCTGGATGAAGTGGCTCACCTCGATCCATGGCGTTGGAGAACTTGACAAAGACAGAGTGCTTCTTCATGATTCGCTGAATGTGCTGACCACCGATGCCTATGATTCGCTTGTGGTACTGGTCAGGAACGTGAAACGAGATTGATGCGGGCATTTCCTGTTCGACCAGGGTCAAGCCTTGCTTCATAGAGTCGTAGCTAGCCGCCATGACATCGATGTTGAAGTTATACTCGTTGAAGCCGTCAAAGATGATTTGCACGTTGCCTGCGAGACGTCAGTTCTTGGCTTCGTGGCAAGACCGCCAACCTCGGCAAGGATTCGAAGGACTCGACCTACTCTGTCCCATAATCTTGTTGATCTTGCCATTTTTCTTGCCACTGACAAATTCCTTGTGCTCGTTGGCCAGCTCAATCTTGACTCGAATCTGGTACGGGGACTGGGTGACGAATCGGAGCTCGGAAATGACTGTCAAGGCGGATTTGACGGCGTCGTCGGACCCGGTGACACTGAAGTTCACCTTGTCAAAGGACAGATCAGCATCCGAGTTGGTACAGATGTCACCCAGCATTGTGCGGATGTCCACGGCGCCGGGAAGCTGCCTCTGATCAGAATGCTGCGTGTACCATCCCGCACCGTAAAATTGACCGGCCTGAGGACGAGTTAGACGTGGAGTGTGTACAACGTTCCAAGGCAGCCACCTACCAATGACATGAGCTCCCGCACAGTACGCTCCACCGGAAGTCCCTCGCTGCCGTGCACGCGCACCATGGTGCGCTGGCAAGCCAGTGGCGGGAACATGATGTAAGTGCCGTTAGCCTCGAGGATCTTGCGGACCTTGTCGAGTCGCGAGAGCAGGATGCTGTCAATCTTGGCAGCGGGAATAGTCACGTCCTTGACGTAAAGCCGGATCCGCGAGACGGTTTCATGCAACTTCTGCTTGGCTAGCTCGATGGCATGAGGACTTTCACCGGTTATGAAAATGTCGGCAGGGTCTCGGCGGTGCGAATTCGGAGGACAGTAACGATACATCTGGGAAAACAGGGGCGGAAAGTATATGGCGGTGCCGGTCGAGGACTCGATGAGCTTGATGTTCTTTCGATGCCGGCCACAGACGAGCTGCTGGAGGGACAGCTCGACCTTGGTGACGTCCACAACGCGGCCGAGCTGCGGCAACGTTAGAGGCAGAGGGGTGGAAATAGGAGGAGCAACCCAGCTAGGGTGCGGAAGCGTACCAGAGTGTCAATGTGAATCAGGACACGCGCTTTGGCGTGCTCCGACGAGAGGATATCACCGTAAATGGCAACTCGCCATCTCTGGTCCATGCGCATCTCCGAATCACCTGTCATTCCATCCACCATGGGTGTTAGCTTCGGCCCGAGCAGGAAGATGTCAACCCCGCAAAAGTTCGAAATGTAGTCGAGGGTTTCGACGACGGGCTTCTTGAGCACACCAGCACCGAGGTCACAGACGAGGTTTCCATCAATGTCAATGGTTGTGCAGCGCTGCAAGCTTATTAGTACTCTGGACAACCGCCTCTCGACTGGTCTGCATGGTGAGACGCTGGCGTACCATGGAGATGGGTATCTCATTCAAAATGGTCTCTCGGCTCTTGTTGACGAGTTCGGGGGAGCCCGAGAGGCAAACGGTGGTGACTTGTTGGCCCTTGCCATTCTTGGCCGACGACGACAGCACATGGGCTTCTATGGGCAGATGCCCGACGGACAGGTCGTTGCAAAGCTTGCGAAGGTTGGCTATGTTTTGTGCGTGGCCGGGCAGCTCGTGCACCTGGACGTCGTCGGGGGCGTCCTCGGGGTGCGTCCATCGAAGTACGGCATCGGTCGTGGCGTGTACGATATCCTCGGTATTCGGGCCGGCAAGGTCGGCGGAAAAGGGGACATTGAACGAATAGTGAATCGTAGCATCGGCGGTCTGAGGCGAGGCAATGGGGCCGCCCGGTTGTGCGGTGTTCTTTGGGTGCTGGTTGAGGGGGTTGATGGGCATGTTGGGACGGCCCATGCCGAAATTGGGGCTCATCCTCTCAGACCAATGACGCATGTTGGCCAACTTATTCATCGTGAGCGAACGATGGCAGCAGGCTCGATCGAGGGCGGGAGTGAGGGACTGGAGCCGACGACGGCCGGGCGGCGAGGACGGAAAACGGCCGATGGGTATCCAGGGAGAGCAAGCCGTCGAATTCGAAGCGAGAGAAGTCGCAGGGGCAATGGGAGACGGGGAGGTCGAGAGGGTTAGGGGAGTGGGGTATCGCAGACGATGTCGTGAGAAGAACAGAAGAGGAAATCTGGAAAAATGAGGTCAGAGGACAGCGGCGAGAGGAAGGAGAATTGCCGCTCTTGGACCTTCCAGGCTCCTCTTTCAAGGGGTGGTAGAGCAAGGCGGCGATGCAAAGGGAAGAGGGAAGAGGGAAGAAGCGGACGGCGAGTGGAGAAGAAAAGGAAAGCCTCTCTGTGTCTGGCTGGCCCAAGGGTGAGTGAGGGTGGAGGCGGAGGCGGAGGCGGGAGGTGGAGGAGCCGCGAGGACAGAAAGCAGGCAGCACAAAAAAGTGACTTGGGGGACGCGCAGGGCAGGCAGGGCAAGGCGAGACAGGAGAGAGGGGGTGGTGGGTGGGTGGTGAGCGGATGGGGCGGGGCTTCCAGGCGCCGACGGGGGACGAGCCCTTGAGAATCGTCGAAATCGAGGGCCGCCAGCAGGACGCAGCTCAGGGCAGACGACGACAGCAACAGCAACTCTTGGTCGGTCGAGCTTGGATGTACATACCTTTGGATACCTCGCGGCGCACAGTGTAGCGGGCAACCTTTGGCGGACGACAAGTGGTGGTGGTGGCCTGGCTGGGGGTTGCGTGCGTGGTTGCGCTGGGGAAAACACCCGGTTTGTGGGAGTTTTCTGCCAAGCACAGTGTGTCCATGGCAGCCCTTGCATCTCTCGCACTGTTCCAGGCCGGCGCCCTCGGTTGCGCTGTGACTTCGCAACTCTTTTTTGCACGACAAGGCTAGGTGTGCCATATATATTCTGCCTGTCTCACCTCCTTGGACACGGCATTGCCTTTGGGTAGCCGAGATAAACTCATATGTTACCCTGCCCACCTGAGGGCACCACAGCCCAGCAGTTCCCTGCCAGCGCCCAGCGCGAGTCGTCACTTTGGGCGCCTCTGAGCCAAGATAAGGTCCCTCCGGCTCCACCAACAGCCTTGCGATCTGCCAGTGGACAGTCCTGGGGCTGGAACGCAGGCCGTCCATACAGTGCGCCGCATCGCGCGCGCACGCATTCGCTGGTGTGCATATCCATGCCTCACGCGGCCTCCATACCACCAGTACACGAGTGTGGCATTCGTAAATGGAAGACCAGGTAACTACTAGCGAGACGTGCTGGTGTAAACATGAACAGCAGCAATCTGTTCTGCGGGACATGCAACGAGCCAGGGTATTCAAGCATTGCCCGGACCAGAGTCCCGCTCGCACTTGCACACTGTGGGATGAGGCACAGCGCTCACGTGGTGCGCCCTCAAGACCCAAAGAATATGCACCGTGTGGATTCGCTCTGCATGACGCGGGTGTGCCGGTGAACCCTGAAGCTGCTTCTTGATGCCCACCGCAAGGGCGTGGTGCCGGTGCGAACCCAGTTTGTTGGACACACACAACTTTTTCTTGCAAGTATGACGCCGAGCCTTGACAACAGCAGGCGTTCATCGACGCCGCGACGCACATATGGATGGGTACGTACGCCAAGGCCCGCAGCAAAAGCTCCCGGGCGGATCATACCGGAGTACGGAGTACTATCCGTATCAGTACGAAGTACAGACTGCTAGTTGTACCTAAAACAAATCGTTGTCTAGGGTAGCACGCGCACTCGGCGGAGGGGGGCTTCCGCATGCCACCATTCCATCGTCGACGACAGCACACGAACAAGCACGGCGAGGCTTGGCAAAGGCTGAAGAGTTCAAGCCTCAGACAACGCGCGGCCTCGCCCGCGATGTGTCGAGACGCGGACCCGCCCGAGGTATCTCGTCGAGCGAGTCGTGCCGCCTCGGTATGTACAGTGGGGTAACAAAAGTTACGATTAGCCCGATGTTTGTATACCTACCCTATACTTCTACGAGAACAATAAAAACTCTACTAAAACTTAGCGCGTTGCTTAAAACCTCTATAAGTTTTACGAAACCTATATAACATACTAAAGCCAATAAAGACATTTTATTTATAATTTATAACGCTATAGGTACTTTTATTATTTAAAAAATAGAATATTTAAAAACATTTAGTACTTACTTTCTTATTTTCACTTCTTCTTTTAAAATAGAGCTTATTATAACTAAAACATTTGCGAATAATTTATTTTAAGGTTCTTAAATATATAATATAGATATAGAGGTTTTTTTCTTCTATTAGGTATTTATATAGAATTATGAATCGATTTAAATATAAAGGGTATTTATTAGTAGGTCTTTAAGTCGACCTTATAGGGTAAACAGTATGGTTGTATTAGGTTTGTTGCTAGCTAGGTAAGGGGAAGCCATCGTAGTGACGTAGCCTTCCCGGATGACACGTGATCCCTACGATCACGTGTGTGTGTGTGCGATAACAACGTCGCACGTAGCTATATAGCTAGCTATTCCTACACTCGCAGTTTTTCCTTTGTAGAAACACATCGTACCTTATAGAACAAAAAGAAATAGCCTAGTTAAGCAGGCTATTGCATTTGCGCGGGCGCGAGGTTAAAGCTATATTATGATAGCTATATAACCGTTAAATACGCAGCTGGTTTGCAACGTAATAACGCAACGCGAGAAAACACCTTTTTAACGTAGTAGTTAGGCTAGTAACCTCTATTAATGATTAGGCGGTCTAGACCACCGCTTCGTGCTAGTAACCGTGCTTTAGGGTAGCCTTACTAACTATCTTACCGAACGTTATAGTAGGAAGGAAAGTAACTAAGGAAAAATAATAAAATGTTCGTCGGGGCTATTCTTTCGGGGCTATTCGTACTAGGGTTATTCGACGGGGGCGGTTGTAAGGATTAGACTTATTAGACTTAATGTCTAGGAACCCCTTTAGGGACGATTCCTAGTTAAGCATGTTAATAATATTACTCTACCGAAAGATTATTCTTTTTATTAATTTCGCTATAGTGTTTATTATAATGTTTACAGCGAATTGCTAGAATGTATTTAACCGAATAATAGCATACAATAAGATAACCTTCCCAATTGGTTTAAATATAGGCATCTATAGGTTTAGGGTTTAAACTATACCGACGAATTCTTTTTATTATAGTTAATTAAGCAATAGAATAGGGAAAGGAATAAGTACGCGAATAAGCGCGTAATTAAATAATAAAGTAAGCGTGTAACTAAATAAGGAAAAGAACTAAATAAGGAAAAAAGCGCGTAATTAAATAAGGAAATAGCGTGCGTTTACTAGGCAACTAAAAACAGTCTATATATATCGAAGTTAAAGATTACGGCTGTATAACGAAAGCTTCTATCCTAACTATTAGCGCGTTAGTCTTAACGAAGCGTTTAAAAGACTTATTTAAGGAGGACTTTGTTAATGCATTAGCTAGGTTATTATTCCTATTAATCTATCGTACTTCTGTAATCTCCCTTCGCTTATATAACTAACGAATTGATATAACATCGATTATTAATCGCTTTTCTTTCGTTATAGTAAGCTTTATAAGACATTCGTAAAGCGAATACAAGTCTATATAAAGGATTAAAGGCACTAGAGGTAGCTATAGGCGTTCTATAATTATCTCAATCGTTATAGCGAGGCAAATGCCGATATTAACGCCTTTAACTATACCGTAGACCTCTAAGGCTAGAACGCTACGTATAACCCTTTTACACTTAGTAGAGCTCTAGTATACAATGTTGCCTTTAATCTCGAAGTAGCTATTAGACTAGGTCTCTATTATAAGCGCAATAATAAAGCCTAGCTATAAAGAGAGGTCTAATATAAGAGAACGAGCTTAAGGGGGGGTATATAATTATTATTAATCTACGAAGGGATATAGCTATAGACTAGATCTAAATGTCTATATATACGATATAGAAGTTACGTAGGATAATATATAATATAACCTAACACCGTAATAGTATATCCCCTTTAAATCGGCGTTTAACTTAAACGCTTAAAAGGGTTAATAGGCTAATAAAAACAAAGGAAATCTATATTAATCGGCCTTAAAAGCGGGCCTAATATAAAACGAGAGAGAAATAGAAAGAAATAAAAGGCAAAACTAAGAAACTAATATATACTATCGTAACGTAAATTGTATTAATAAATTATACTTATTATTACTTAGGCGAAGGGGAAGATATAAGGAAGGCCGTATAAAAGGCCGGTTTAAGCTTAGTCGGGTTAAAGGCGTAAAAAGCCTTAAGGTCGTCCTAGCAGCCGTTAAGGTAGGAGGAGTCCTCTTACGTAAGGGGGCTATAACGCTATTAAATGCGATACTTAATCCTCCTAGAGGCGTACTAGCGTTACGTAAGGATAGAAGAAAACTCCTACTCGAGGTATATATTATCGCCGTCGTCGTCGCTAAGGGAAAGGAGAACGCCGTTATCGGCGGGCCGGACGTTAAGCTCCGACTAGCCGGGCAAAAGGGGCTCTTAGGTCTTAGTAAGGAGGGAGTAATAAAAGATAGGGTAGAGGCGGCTGCCCTTAGGGAGGCGAAGAAGACACGCCGTCTTATATACCTTAAGGACTTTATATAGGCCCTCCCGCTTATAGTCGAGCTTTTTTATAAGGCGGAGGGTCCGGATCTAGCGGGTGCTAAGGAATACTATATCGCTAGGCTAATACGCTAGGGCGGGAGTCTGCCGGGCGTCCGCATAGCGAGCCTAAGTAGCTTAGGCATCCTCGATCGTATCGCGGAGGAAGTTAGAGATACGCTAGAGGCGGGAAGCGAGCGCGTTACCGCGGAGGTATTCCTTCCGCTGCTAAGGGGTTATACTAGGCGGGGGGGGACTAAAGGGCTTAGTGCTAAGCTTTAGGTAGAAACTATAGTTAGCGAAGAAAGGGGAAAGTCCGGTAGATTTAGAGACTTAATTATTAGTAATAAACTTAGCGAGGGGGAGGAGGTCGACCTAATCGTCTTAAAGGTAGGTAGTATAATAACAGAGGTAAACCTCTATCTAAGCGTTCGCGATCTCGGTCTAACCGTCGGTCTAAGGGTAGTAGGCAGAGCTAAGGTAGAGATAGTAACTAAGGCGACGACTAAGCTACTGCTAAAAAGCCGAAATAAACTAAATGCTATAGTCGCTAATAATAGAGGCTAGGGTGCTATAAAGGGACTAAACGCGGGAAATAAACGTGTTAATAATGTCTTTAATAGTTATTAAGGGTATTAGGACGTAGTAGCGTATCTTCGTAAGGCGGTCGACGATAATAAGGATATTAGAAAACTTAACGCCGTTGCGATAGTAGATAGGAAGGTCGGTAATAAAATCGACGGATATATTAGTCTATAGGGCGAAGGGAATACTTAAGGGCTAGAGTAAGCCCTAAGGGGAGGAACGAGGGGATTTAGCGTATAGGCATATATAATAGTTCTATATAAAACTAGAAATAGACTCGTATATACTAGGCTAAATATAGGACCGGCGGTAGAGGCTAGCGGTCTTCGTACGCCTAAGGTAGCCGGCAAAAGGGGAGGTATAAACGCGGACGAGGATTTAAAGAATTAGGGCGTCGTTAGAGGGAACGAAGAGCCGGCCTTAGAAATAGAACCGGCCTTAGACTTCGGAGAGAGCGGTCTTAGGGATTAAGCGGAGGGGGGCGCGAAGGGGGCAAGGCTAGTAGGGCTAAGGGGACTAAAGAGCTACGCGAATAGTAGAGATAAGCGGGGAGGAGGAATAAGCCCGGTCGATAAGGTTATCGATCGGCTTAAAGTCGTCGAGGGCATAGAGGTTAAAGCAGTCGGAATTATATTTATAAATTATATTTATAAACGAATCGGACTCTTTAACGGTATTAAGGGCGGTAGTAGTATTAAGGTAGAGGGAGGCATTAACCTTAGACTTAAGGAGGATAACCTAATATCGGTAGTTAATCCTCTCGTCGGCTCGGTCGGTAAGGGAGAGAGGGCGGGAGCTAGGCAAGCGGCTAAAGACGTTAGGGAGAATAGCTTAAGAGCCGGGCTAAAAAACGATCTTAAAATTAAAATAACTAAGGAATTCGGCCTAGCGGGCCTATCGCTAGTTAAGGAGCTTCGTAATTATAAAATACTAAAGATTCTTATAGTCCGAGGCTATCTTAAACTTAGGCAGGCCCTTAAGCTTAGGGCGCTACTCCTCGAGAGATTTTATAATCGCGAGGAGTTCCTTATCGTAGATCTCGTAATTATACTCCTAAGCGGAGTGCTTAGACGAAAAGAAAGCAACCGGATAGTAATAACTATCGTCGAGGAGCTATATTAGTATACCCTTAACGGCTTAGTTAGAAGTATCTATCTAGACTACGGTCTTACGATAAGGGTCGAAGTATACGAGGACTAAGGCGGTAGTAAAGGCGTGCTTAAGGGCTTTAAAGGCGTAAGCGTAGGCGGGAGACTAAATCTAAAGGGCAGAGTTCTTAGTAAAGGCGTTTAGAGGGTTTATAAGCTTAGAAAAGCCGTGAATAAAACGCCGATAAAAATTAGCGAATCTTAAAAAGCGCTAGAGGTCTTTAATAAAGGAGGGGGCAAGCTAGTCTAAGACCGTACGAACCTTATTAAGGTCTATGCGAATGCCCTTATCTAAGATAATTAGGCCGAGGTACTTAGTCTTAGTAACGTAGAAGTTATACTTATCTATATTAAGCTAAAGGCCGGCGGTATTAAAGCGCTTAAGAACCGCGTTAACGTAGGCTTAGTGCTCCTCCTACGTCTTTAAGAAGATTAAGACGTCGTTTAGATAAGCGGAGTAGAACTCGTTAAGGATACCGTAAAGGGCTATATTAATAAAACTCTAGAAGTAGGATAAAGCGGCGGTAAGGCTAAAGGGGGTAATATAATACTCGAAAAGCCTATACTATATAGCGAACGCGGTCTTTTACTTATATCCCTCGGCAATATAAAGGTGATTAAACGCCGTAATAACGTCGATCTTAGTAAAAAACTTCGCCTTCTAAATATAGGCGAGAGTATTATAGATAAAGGGCAGGGGGAAATAGTTTTTAATTATAGCCTTATTTAGGCCGCGATAGTTAACGTAAAAACAGACGCCCTTACCCGGTTTATAGGTAAGTATAATAAGGGTAGTAGTAAGGGAGGTAGAGTAATAGATAAAGCCCTTCCTAAGCTACTCGTTAATATACGCGCGGACGATCTAGTTCTCGGCTTTGCTAAAGGGGCGAAGGCGGGTATAAGGAGGTTATATCCCCTCCTTAAGGTTAATTTAAGTATTAATAGTATAGTAAGGGGCGAGCTTATCGGCCTCGCTCTTAAGCTATATATAGATTATATAGTAGAGCTCCTTAAGGACCTTAGCCTAGAGCTCGTTAAGTATATAAAGGACCTTCTCCTACTTTTTAAAGAACTTAGCGATATCGTTAGGGGAGATTTTATTAAGGTAGATCTTATTAAGGTAGTCGTCGATAAAGTCGTAAAGGCAGGGGTTAAGGCAGGCTTTTGTATCCTCGGCATCTATATACTTAGTTAAAACGGCCTAGTAGAGGTCCTTAGGGATATCTTAGTCGATAGGTAATAGGGGCTCGGTAGGCAAAGGCTTAGCGGTAAGGGCCTTAATCGAGGTCTAAAAGGTCTAGACTTTAAGCTACCGGCAGAATATTACTATCGCGTCGACGTTAAGCATTTAGACGTTAAACGCTAAGTCGTTAAGGGACGAGAAGTAGAAGGGCTAGGGTCTAATAGTCTTACGACTTAGCCGTAATATAGGGCGGCGGTAGCTAGCGGTCTTATAGACGGGATAGGGGCGGGGAGGTCGAATATAGCGGCGAGGGTAAAGGGTAGCCGGGGAGTTAGAGTCGTAGCTAGAGTTAGAGTCGACGTCGTTAACCTAGCGGGAGGAGTCCGGATAGGCGGGTTTACCCGCGTTAGGAGTATCCTCGAAAAACGTAGAGAGGGACGGGCTAGGAGATAAGGGAATAAACTTAAGAACGTCGCTAAAGCAGACGGAACGGATAAAGGCCGGAGGACGGGCGGGAATAGGGATTATAGCGGTAGGGGGTTCGCCCTCGTCGTTAGAGTCTTTAATAGAGGGGGTAGTAAGGGGTTCGCCCTCGTCGTTAAAGTCTTCGATAGAGGGGGTAAGGGGAAAACGAATTATATTTATTAATTATATTCCCTCGGAGATAAGGGTAAGGGGAGCTAAGATAGGGCGGGTAGAGCGGGCAAGAGTAGCCGAGAGGCCTAGGATAAGATAAGGCTAGTAGTCTAAAAGGCAGGAGGCTAGATAAAAGGGGGACTAGAAGGAAAGGGAGTTACTACGCTAGCTAATAATAAGGTCGTGCCGGCGTAGCTAAGGGAGGCTAAAAATAACCTTATAGCTAAGCTTTATAAGAAAAAAGCAAATAGACTTAGTATAAGCGCTAATCCGGGAGACCGAAAAGGCGCAATAAGTAATAGAGCTAGACTTATAGTTACTACTATCGGCGAGAGAAAGCCGGCGTAGGAACTAAAGCTAGCGGATAGGAAGGGCAAGGCGGTACGCGGTCTAAGCGTGTATAAAGGCGTATTTAAAGCAGCCGGAGTCGACTAAAGCACTTATAACGACATCGGCGGACATAAGGGATAAAGGCATAAGTAGAGCACGCGGTTATATTCCCGTAGGGAGGCAAAGATCCTCCCTAGTATTAAACAAAGCTATAAACTTAGATACTAAGAGCTCTATCGCGCGATAGGGCGAAGGAGCTATGTATTTTCTAAGGACGAAGAGGCGGGGAGGTTATCTACCTTACCCTCGATAAAGCCCTGCTTAATAGCGTAAACCTAGTAGTAGGGGGGAGGGGGTTTAAGCAAGCGTAGGGCAAACGCACTGCTACTATAGCCACGGCCGCGGCTAGAGCTAGAACCGGCGCCGGGACTAGCGCTAGGGTTAGCGCTAGGATTAGCACTAATACCTTTATTAAGGCAGGTCCGGGCGGTGTAAGTAGCGGTAGCCGGCTAAGCGTAGTAGAGGTAAAGACGGTTCTTAAACCGCCGTTGCTTCTTAGCGTTAGTAAGCCGGGCCCGGAATGCATTAAGCTGTATTAGGTTACCGGTAGGAGGCGCGGGCGGGGCAGGCGAGGTAGGGCTAGTATAGGCGGGGTTATAAGGCGGCTAGAGCTAAGAGCGGGCCTTAATACGCTGCTAGTTGTCCTAAAGCGTGGAATATATCTTAGCCTAGGCCGTAAAGTTATTATAGGCCGGGCATTCGACCTATAGAGCGGCGGCGTTAGTAAGTTTAATAAAGACCTTTAAATAAAGGTAGGCGACGTAAGCGGTGCCGTTAAATAATAAGTCGGCTTAAAGCTAGGTAAACTTCGAATAGAAGTCTAGCTAAAAGATATTCTTTATCGATAAGACGTTAAAGTCGGCCTCCGACTAAGCGTAGGTAAAATTAGCACTAAAGACTAGGCTAAGGTCGTCGGTAAGGGCTTTAATAATAGTATACTACTAATTAGCGAAGGACTTATTATTAAGGACGTCCTAAGGAACGCTAGCGATAATAGAGGCGGCCTAGCTAATAAGCCGGCTAACCGCGTAGAGAATACAGTCCTACTCCGTAGGGTATAAGGCGGCGTCCTAACGGAGCTTAATAGTAAGGCCGTCGCGCTAGGTCTAGAAAGCCTCCTAACGTTGCTTTTAGGAGCTAGAGTCGCCGGCAAACCTCTTAGGGTCGGCGATACGGGAATAGGTAAGGGCAAGGGCGGGGGTAAGGGCAAGGGCCTAGTCCTAAGCCGCGTCGCGTTTAGTTAAGACGAGGAGAGAGGACGTAGCGCGGTTAAGCTAACGCTAAAGATCGGCAGCGTGCTTTTAGGCAACGGCTGCGTGCTTTTAAGCGGCGAGCACCGCTATATCTAACTTAACGTAAGCATTATTAAGGCAAGTAAGGGCCTCGATCTAAGGGGCGCGGAAGTCGGGAGTAGCGTTAGCCTAAATATAGGCAAACGTGCCGAATATAGGCCGTTAGGCTTAAAGAAGGGCGGCGAGGCGGGGGTAGTAAGAAACGTACTCGGTCTAAGGCTCTAGGTCGGTAGGAGCCGGCGAGGTAACGGCTAGGGTAGCGGACGGAGGATCGGCCTCTATATAGTCGGTTATCGTAGATTATAGGGCAAGGGGTAAGGAGGGAAATCTATGTAATTCGCGTCGAGACGGCGTATCTACACTAGGAAAATTCTAATAATCGAGGAAAACTTAGTTAAAAGGGTCCGGCGAGGAGGCGGACTCGCGTCGCGAAGAGGGGAGATTAGAAAAGAAAGGGGTAAGATAGCGAGATTATTAATTAAAGGCAACGGGATAAAAAGGTAGATTAAACTATAAGAGAACGAGCTTAAAAAGGGGTATATAATTATTATTAATCTACGAAGAGGCATAGCTATAGACTAGATCTAAATGTCTATATAGATAATATAGAGGTTACGTAGGATAATATATAATATAACCTAATACTATAATATCTAAGTTATTTATAAAAGAGCTATCCGTAAATACTAGCAGCTTAGTATTAGTAAGATTAATTAGTTCGTATATTAGGCCGCGTTTCTTATTGTCTATTTACTATTATAGGCGTTTATTAATTATTACGCAGTCTTTTTCGTTAGGATTTTAAACTTATACTGCTATAGAAAGGTTAAAAGAAGCTTCCGGTTAGCAAATTAACGCGACGTATACTCCTCGGGCTTGCTATTCTATATACCTCTACGTATAGTTATAATCCCGAGCGATAATAGTCTTAAGCTTTTCTAATTAACCCTTTTACTAAAGAAGAAGATCCTAATCTTAGAGTGTTAGCCTAGCCCTATTAAAATTAAGCACTAAGCTAGTAGATATCTTAGTCTTCGGCTTCGCTCTAAACTTAGCTTTTTAAAGCTGCTCTTCCTTAGCATTTAAGAAGGTGCGTATGCCTAATATTAATATATTATCCGTCTATAGGCTAACTATCCTAAATCTATTAGGGCTCTTATTCGCGATTAATAGGCATAAGTCGTACGTCGAGGTTAATATATTAAGTCGGATAACGTAATACTTATAATACGTTCGAAACTAATATAATCCTAACTCTACGATCCCGTAAAGGGGTCGAATTACATAGATAATAGTCCCTTCCGGGTATCGTCCTTGTATTTCTACGGGTAGCTTAGTTAATATAGTCCTAAATAGCTTAGTTTCGGCTTATAGGTATGCCTAAGTAATATCTCGCAATAAAAGAGTTATGCTATAATAACGAAAGAGTCCTAGAGTAAGGGCTAGGATTAGCCGCTAGCTAACGCGTTAAATCGTCGGTAATTGCGTTAATAGGGTCGTCTTTTCTTCGTTATTATATCCTTAAACAATAAGTCGTGACTTCTTATAGGGTTTCTTATCCTTCCCTTTTACTTTACGTACTATCCTCGACTTAAAGATATAGTAACCTCTATAGATAGCTTTATCGTAGCGTTTAAAGCTAAAAATACTACGGGTAATAAGGTTATCGATCTCTTACCTATCTAACTCTTTAAACGGGGCTCCTAAGGTTATAATAACTCCCTTTTCCCGTAAATTAAGTGCTAATTCGTAGGCATCTTCCTCCTTCTTAATAATAAAGGCTTAAGGAGGGGGAAGGGGAATAAGGAGCTTTAGCTTATTCTTTACACCGGGGGGACGGCTACGTCTGCGTGGCATTAGGGGCGTAGGAGTCAGAGCGGGAAGTATAGTCCCTAGTGTATAGTTAGGGGTCGGACTAGGAGGAGTCTCTTTATTCGGATTAAGAGGAGCCGGTTTAATCGCGTAAAGTAGGGGCTAAGGAGACGAGTCGTCTCGAAGGTAGGGCTATACAACTATAGACCGAAAGACTTAAGGTCCGTTAACGGTATTAATAGTGATATTATGACCGTTAATTATAGCAATCTTAAATAGTCCCTACTATCCTCCCTTTTCCCGCTAGACTCGGACTTTACTCTATAATAAGAGAGTAATAGTTTTAACTATTAAAGGACCGTTCCTTATATAAAGAGCATCTTACACCTATCGTTCTATAGAGAGTTATTAAAGCAATTTTATCGCCTTTTGTATAGCTATAGACCTTTTTAGGGTTATAGCTAACAGGGGCGAGTTAATAGTTATACGTAAGTACGCACTAAAGACGAGAAGTATAAGGATAAGGCCGTAGGGTCCGGCTGTTTCGTTAACGGCTTTTACGGCTATCTAAAGGACTGCTTTAAGAGACGTAATAGTCCTAATCTCTACGTAAAGGATTTTAAACGCACGGCGCAAAGGAGCGTAATACCTCTCGACCTTCCTAATCGACGTATGTAACTCTATAGGGACCTGCTTATAGGTTATCCTTATAATCTTTGCCTTATTGCGGAACTTTATTAAGGCAAAATTAGTCCTTGCGTTGTATTTAATCGTATTAGGAGGTCTAAGGTAGCTATCAATCTAAAAGGCTCGAAGGACTTCCTAAGTATCCTTAGCTAATATAGAAGGAAGGAACCTAGCCCCCTAGAACGCTATTATAGAGTTAACGACGTATAGAATAGGTCGTTAAGGGCTCTTAAAGTATATTACGTCTACTATAATCTCGTAATTAAATTCCTAGTTATCTTTTAGCGTAAACTTAAAACGTCTAGGTGCCTATAAGTGCATTTAGCAGTAATAATAGAATTTAGAGATTGATTTAAGCTATATAGTCGTTATATTATAGCCGGCCTACTTAAGTAGGTAATAGAGTCTCGAAACAGCTAGGTGCCTAAAGCGGCGATATAGAGTTCGTATCTTACTCTCTATTAGAAAGGAGATCGTTTCTTCTGCTTTTAATAAGAAGAACTATAGGTAACCCTATTTGCGAATTACTAGGATCCGGTTGCCTAGCTTATTAGTCCTTAGCGTGTTTATTATATTATTAAAGTAGATCCTAAGTCGGTCTATATTAGTAAGAGAGAGTAGAAAAGGGGTATAGGTCTTAAGAATATAAAAAGTCACTCGACTAACGGGGGTTTCGAGGGCGATTAAACTAAGGGATTAAATAGGAGTACTAGTTCTAAATCGGATGCTAGCTTACCCGGCTATAAAGCTATTAAGCATAATAGAAGGTTCCGTTCGCTTTAAAGCAAAGTACTACTCCTATCCTACTATTAATACTCTAGCCGCATTAGTGTCGATTATAATTCCCTAGAACTATTAACGGGAGTAGCGATCCTCGATTAGGAATTAGTCGGTAGGGGTTAATTAATCTATACCGTAGACGTCTTCGCCGGTCTAAAGGTATATAAAGGCGGCCTTATAGAGCATTTAAGTTACTGCTTGCTTTAGATCGGTATTATTAGCATCTTCTACGTCCTAGTACTTATTAGCTTTTATTTCGTCGGTCTTATAGCCTTTAAACTTAATTACGTATACCGTAAAGTTAGTTATTAGGATACTATCGTTAAAACACTACGTAAGGTATTAGTCCTTAGACCGTTAGCGTTCCTTAGGCGTGTGTTTAGTAGACTAATAGCCCTCCTTATAATAAACGAAACACTTCTTAGTCTAGGTTAAGCGGTTAGGACTATTGCTATAGCTGCCTCGTCCTCGTAGGCGAAAGGGTATCCTACGGTTGTATCTAAAGCCTCGTAGATAGCCTCTACGTCTACTACCTTATCCGTAGCTTTATCTACGGAATCTACCTCGTCTACGATTGCTTAAGTATCTTCGGTCTAGGTACTATTTGTTATAGGCTGCGCCGTAGTACGTACTACGGCTATGCCGTAGTAGGCGCTTAGGTTAGCCGCTGCGTAGGCCCGGCCTCGAGCCGGCTACTAGCACGTATGGCTTAGCAATACCCTAGACGAGGGCACGGTCGGGCCGACATAGGGCCTATATAGGGGCAAGGCGCATATATAAAACCTATAGGAAGGGCGAGCTACGGCGGGCTTTTCTTCCTCTCCTCCTTAGCTTTAGATAGTTAATTATCTAGCTATATAGTGTTAAGTTAAACCCTATGCCGGCCCCTTATATATCTAAAGCTAAGACAATAGACGCTATAATAGCAGACAACCGCGCTAATACCGATATAGCGTAGGCCTTAGACGAGATTACGCTTAAGGCCGAGTTAGATTAAATTTAGGAGGTATAAGCAGCCGCTATAAAGCGCGTCCGAGCAGTAGACGCAATATAGTAGGAAGCAATTATAAGGTTAATAGACGTTATCTCGTCTCTTATAGAACGGCTAAATTAAATACCGCCGACCGCCTCCGCCCTTAATATAACCTTAAATCCGTCGATAATACTACCTAACGTAGGGACGGAGAATGCCTAGCTCTTGCCGAGGACCTTACTAAACTAGAAACCACTCCTATCGCTAAGTAAGTTCGATAGCTAGCGGCGCTACTACGCCGTATAGTTATATTAGATAAAGGAGAAATACGAGTTAGACTAAGGCTTCTTCCTAACCAACCGGGAGATCTTTTATTTAATCTACGTATGCCTAAACATATCGCCTTAGCAGACTATAGCGACCTTCTATAGCTAGGGCGATGTATACTAGTACGACCTAGTAAAATTCCTAGAATACCTTAATAGCGTATACCTTAACGTAGACCTCTAGCTATAAGCTGCGACGGCCTTACGCACTATAAAGCAAGGCGACTACTAGACCTTTACTACCTTTATGCCTAAGTTCGAATAGAAGCTAGTAGAAGCTAGCGGTAGCTTATAAAAGCCCGAGGTAAAGATTATCTTCCTTAAGGGCACTCTAAACTTATGCCTCCGTATAGCCCTAGTGACCGTAGAGCTACCGAAGGACAGCTTCTATAAGTTCTATATAAAGGTAGCTTAGATCGCGGCTAAAATCGAGCGCTTGTATAGCGCCCCTACCTAAAGGGGCGGCCGCGGCCGTAGTTATCTAGTTGTAGAAGGAAACGGCCGAGATACCGAAGGCGATACTACGATAACGGGAGTTAGAGGGGTTAGTGCCCCCTATAGTAGCGGTGCCGTCCGGGGCGGTAGAGGCCGAGGCAGGGGAAAGTCCTCGTTAAGGTTAGGAGCCTGCTAGGTATACGCTAAGACCGGCCACCGGGCGTTTAAGTGTCTAGATAAGAAAGGTAGAGGCCTTTAATAAACGCCTCTAAGGGTCTAAAGCATATAGCCGTAGGGCGAAGTCTTTAAGGAGGTAGATAATAGTAACGACTTAGGAAATAAGTAACCCCTTAGCGAAGTTAGGCTAGGAGGGTAGACGAAGCGGTCTAACGGGAGTAGTAAAGGGCGAAGGGCTATATAACGATAAAGCCTATATCGATACCTATTAAAATAGATAAAGTAAATGACTTTCGCGCCCTCGTCGACTTAGGCTATAATTACTATGCTATAGTCGACCTTAACGTCGTAAGACGGCTTAGGTTAAAGTATATAGAGAAGAAGGAGAGGGCATTACTGCCCTTCTTAGACGATATAAAGCCTATACGCTCTAAAGGTATAGTTTACTTCGATATAGACATTAACGGCATTAAGGAGCGTATCTTCGCTTATATCGTTTAGGGCCTTAGCTAGGACGTATTCTTAGGCCGCCCTTAGATAAGAAGGAACTACGTTACTTATATCGCAAAGAATAACACGATCTAGCATAAGAAGGCCGATGTTTAGATTCGATTATTAGGCTAGGCTAAGCTAGCCTAGATCCGGCGCCTAAAATACGCGAAGCTAGTCTTAGCGTCGGTATTTACCGCTAAGATAAGACGGCTTAAGCGGCGATAAGGAGACATAGGCGTAGTAAAGGCGATCTCGTTAAAGGAGATTAAACAAGCGTTAGAGCTAAAGAAGCCGGTTAACCTAGCGGACTATATACTAGCGGACTTACTTTAGGACTTCCCTAACCTCTTTGCGCTAGATAAGTCTATAATACTACCGCTATTCCGGCTAGGGGTAGACTATAAGATCTATTTAAAGCTAACCCTAAAGGGCGGCGAGCTACGTCTGCCTTAGGGCCTATTATATAATATATCGAGAGAGGAGTTACTAACCCTAAAGAAGACGTTAATAGACCTCCTCGACTATAGATTTATCTAAGCTAGTAGCTCGGCGGTAGCGGCGCTAGTATTATTCGTAAAGAAGCTTAATAAGGGCATTCGGTTCTACTACGACTACCGGGCCTTTAATAAGATTATAAAACGGGATCGGTACGCGCCGCTATTAATCGCCGAAACGCTTAATAACTTAGCGAAGGCGAAGTAGTTTACTAAGCTCGACGTCGTCGCAGCGTTCTATAAATCCCGTATCGCCTAAGGCTATAAGTATAAAACCGCCTTTCGCACGCGGCTAAGTCTTTTCGAGTAGAGGGTATACCCGTTCGGGCTTACTAGGACCCCGGCAACCTTCTAATAGTATCTTAATTCTACGCTTTAGCGGTTCCTCAACGACTTCGTTATAGCGTTTATAGATAACATCCTCGTTTACTCCTCTAGGTCGAAAAAGGACTACTAGCAAAAGGTCTACCTCGTGCTTAAAACGCTTAGCGATATAGGGTTATACCTAGACCTAAAGAAGTACGAGTTCTACGTAAAATAGGTAAAATACCTTAGCTTTATTATAACGGCCGGACGGGGAATTAGTTACGACCTAGATAAGCTTTATACTATCTACGAGTAGAAGGCACTAACTAACGTATAGGGCGTACGAAGCTTCCTTAGATTCGCTAACTACTACTATATCTTTATTCCGCTCTATACGTATATAGCTTAAGCCTTAGATACGTTATATAAAAAGGGGGTATAGTTCCGGTAGGGGGCGGTCGAGGAGTAAGCGTTCCTCTATCTAAAGTAGTTATTCTATAAAGCGCTAGTCCTCGCGTAGTAAGATCCTTCGCTAGAACGTTTCTTAAGACCGATAGTTCTAGCTTCGCTATAAGAGGCGTGCTAATATAAGTTAGCTATAATAGGATATAATATACGGTCGGATACTTCTCTAAACGGATAAACCCTACCGAATTTAACTACCTAATCTACGATAAAGAGATACTAGTAATTGTCCGCTACCTAGCCTTTTAAAGGGCTAAGCTTCGGAATAATCAGCGGTTTATAATCCTTATAGACTACGATAACCTAAAGTACTTTATAATAAAGCGGACGTTAAATAAGCGCTAAAGTCATTAGGCCTTAGAACTTTTAATCTATAATTTCGCACTAACGTACCGTCCGGGTAGTTAAGCGGTCGTCCTAAATGCATTATCTCGCCGAGAATAAGATAAGCCCTTTAGGTTCGAAGACGCCCGCGAATAAGGACGGGTAGTCTAGCTCCTACCCGATAGGTACGTCTCTAATATAGCACGAGTTCTAGAGGGGGATCCGTCGTGCCGCCTTTAGCGGGACGACTCGCTGCGTTTAGACAAAGCCCTATATTCCCCTAATATTAATAATCAACGGCCTTATATAGGGCCTATAGTAGGACGAATCGGAGTACTATAAGCGCTAGAATAAGCGCTAGTATTCCTAAACGACGCTTTATAACGTTAGTAAGAGACGATAGTAGCCTAGGACTATAAATACTAGGCTGCCTTTAAGGTAGTATAGAAGGGAGAGCGACGCTTCCCGCCGTAGCTCGAGCTTAAGACGTAAATCGCCGAGTGCTTAATCGACCTTAGTAACCGTCTTTGCTTTCGTAGCCGCATTTAAGTGCCCGGCGAGGATAGTATGCTTTACACTAATATTATCTAATAGATATATAACTCGCGAGCAAACAGCTACCTAAAGAGAGATAGGACGATTATAGTAGTTTCCCGGCAGTTCTTTTAGCTAAGCTAATTATAAGACGTTCGAAGGTTTATCTAGAACTACGACGTATATAGTTAGAGTTATATCTAGCGTTAGATAAAAAAGGGAATGCTAAAGCCGCTGCCCGTCCCCGATTAGCTATAGGCATACCTCTCGATAGACTTTATAATAGACTTCCTAAGTTCTATAAAAAGCGGCGCTTAGTATCTATAGGTAATCGTCGACCGTTTAATAAAAGCGGTAACGTTAAAAGCGATAGAAACTATAAACGCAAAGGCGTGCGCTATAAGGTTCCTCTTAGCGTACTACCGCTTTTATAGCATACTAAAGTCTATTATAATAGACTAAGGAAGCAACTAGCTCGGGGAGTTCTAGGTTAAGTTCTATCGACTCTATAATATTAAGTAGAAACTTAGCACTATATACTACCTATAGACTAACGGTAGCCCGGAAAGAGTAAACTAAGAGATCTAGGCCTACCTTCGCGCGTACGTATACTATATATAGAACGATTAGGAGGACTTACTACCCGCCGCGCAGCTAGCGATAAATAATAGAGTATCGTCGACTATAAGGCTAAGTCCGTTCTTCGTAGAATATAGATATAACGTTAATGCTATCTAGCTATATAATAAGCCGGCACGCGCGACGCTTAACTAACGTAGTATACGAGACCTTATTACTAAAATACAGGAGGTAACTAACTTTATGCAAGCTGCGATAATAGCGGCTTAAGCACGATAGGAGGACTTCGCTAATCGCTATCGCTAGCTAGTAGAAAGGTTTTAAGTCGGCGATAAGGCGTGGCTTTATATAAGCAACTACCTTTCGGATAGACCTTACCTAAAGATTGATTAAATCTACTATAAATACCTAGTAAAGGCAGTCCTTAGTTTATATACTATCGAGCTTAAAGTGCCGTAAGGCATATACCTACGCTTTTACGTAGACCTATTGCGGCGCGCTACCGCGGATCCTCTCTTTAGCTAGGTCCTCTACGACGCCTAGCCGCCGCTAGTTATCGCGTATAAAGGCGGCCGCGAATAAGGCATAGAGGAGATCCTCGTAGCGTAGTAGAAAGGGCGAGGCCCCTGCCGAAAGCGCTAGGTGCTTATTTAATAGCGTAGGTATACCGAGCCGACCTAGGAGCCCTTAGAAGAATTCCGTGATATAAAGACGCTCGATGACTTCGAAGGGTTATATAGCGACGTACTTAAGTATAACGGCGACTAAGCATACTTTAGTCGATAAGCCCGTCGCGCTATAGAAGGTAATTAGCTCGCGTAGGGCGGAGCGCCGGTAAGTAAAGTAAGTATAGACGGAGGGCGGGCCTTATACACGCTTAGTAAAACTACTAAGAGCCCGGCTTTTAGTCGGCCTTAAACTACGGGCCGTTAGAACTACCTACGACTAGAAAACGATAGTATAGTAATAAGCGACGAGCGACGACGATAAGGTTTACGATAAGGATTAAGAAAGCTAGGAAGCTATATATATTAGCTACGAAAGATAGAAAGAAGCCGCTACTACTTAACCCTTATTTCCTACTATTTTCTACCTTATATCGGTTTACTTTCGGGTCGATATAGCGGTATGCGCTAAACGGGCGAACTACGAGTCGATAAGTTAGCGGCCGGTCTTTTTATTCTTATATAGCGAGTTGCTTACGTATAGGTCGCGCGTTCCCTTAGCGGAGGGGTTAGAGCTATATATAGCTAGGTATTCTACTAGCGCGTAAGCGGCGGGCTCCCTAGCGGCGATAACCTAGGAATAGTTAATACTACCGATACGTTTAGTAATAATAGGGGCGACTTACGGCCCGGCATTATATACCCGTTTTTACATACGCGTAGTAGGCCCGCGCGAGAAGGGAGGCTTACTCCTAGCAAGCCTCCGCCTCCCTACGGGCTATCCTACCTATATAGGGCGCGTATAGGACTAGCCTCTTTTTATTAGAGCATATAGGCGGCTTCCTTTTCGATAGGGTCTTGCCCGGTGTTAGAGTAAGCGGCGCCGGCGGCGAAGGAGTACGCGCGGGAGTCGCTATATTTATTTTTATTAGTTAAGAAAAGAAAGAAAAGAGGAAGAGAACCTAAGGGAGGGGTTTATAGCGGTAGGAGGGGCAGAAAAAAGCGTTACCCTACTTAGCGGTAAGGCGGAGCGTAACGTTATTTCTATTAAAGGGGGAAGGGACTAATATTATAGGCTACGCTATAGTACGTACTACGGCTATGCTATAGTAGGCGCTTAGGTTAGCCGCTGCGTAAGCCCGGCATCGAGCCGGCTACTAGCACGTATGGCCTAGCAATGCCCTAGACGAGGGCACGGTCGGGCCGATATAGGGCCCGTGCAGGGGCAAGGCGCACATATAAAACCTACGGGAAGGGCGAGCTACGGCGGGCTCTTCTTCCTCTCCTCCTTAGCTTTAGATAGTCAATTGTCTAGCCACGTAGTATTAAGTTAAACCCTATGCCGGCCCCTTACACTATTAATTGTTATAATTAAATGCTTTATCCTATAGGAACTAGCTTTAGCTAGACGGGTTGCGTGCTAGGTATGTCTCGATAGATATACGTAAGTCTATAAACACGGTTTCGACCTTCTAGGCAGGCTTAAAGAGAGCGTATTCTAGCTCCGGTATACTATAGCACGCGTTAATAAAGGACGTACGAAGTGGTATATTACCTTCGTAGTCTTTTCCTAGGGCTCTTTAATATAGCTAAAGCTTGTTAAAGAGAGTCTATAGTACCTTATAAAGCGGTATCGTAGGATTTTCTACGCGGACTTTATTAAATATAGTTATTGTTTAGTCCGTAAAGTAATAACTATAGTTAATATCCGTATTAAAATATTGCTTAATAGTATTATAGGTTGCACGGAACGATATAGTTAACTTAACGTAGTAGATATAAAAGGTCTCGGCTCTATCCGTTAGGATCTAGGAGAATAGGTTATAGAATTAACCTAGTTAGACCTTAAGCTTATAGTAGGTCCTTATAAATATATAGACCTTATCGTCGAAGAGGTTATAGGGCTATCCTATATAATACTTATCCTTCCTTTATAGCTTTACGAACTTCTGCTAGAGGTCTATATCTATATCGACGTTCGGAATATCGATTAGAGGGATCGTAGTATAAGCATTAAGGGACGGCAAAAGGGCAATAGTTACGATAGCATTAGTAGGGGGAATAAGAGCTTAAGAAATAAGGGCAATAGTTGCAGTAGGCATATCGGGGATAGGGGCAGGCATAGGGATAGTCGGTTAGTTAAACTAGTATATTATTAGGTGTATAGTCTATTATTATTGCGTTGCACTAGGGATAGTTGTCTAATCGGTTAGAGCCGGGTCTAGGGCCGGGCTTAGGGCTATAGTCGGTAGTATAAATACAACGATCGTGCCCTAATTAAATGTCTGATTTATATACTCTTTTGCAGGCTATTATAGTAGTTCTAAGATAGTCTATAGTTTAAGGAACTATATATTAAAGCCTTAATTATCTAGGTCGGTGTAAATCCTACGTCTTTTTAAGAGCTTGCGTAAGGAACGTTTATAGGTCTAGTATACCCTATCCTATATCTATAGAAGCTATCCTTAAAAGTGTTCTTAGAAGAAGGCAATAGCTTCGTAGCCTTAGTTGTCTTTATCGTACGCATACTTATAGAGAAACCTTATAACGTATATAGTAGCCTTTGCTTTACTTAGGTTCTTAAGATCGGGTTATTATTATATATCCTAGATACCTATATAGGTATACTAATAGTCGTTTTCTAAGATAAGGGTAATCGTTAATAGCTTATCGCGCCTTGTGTTATCTACGCGGGTAGGGCTTAATAAAGTCATAATGTTATACGTGATAGTCTTTACGTATTTTATCGGCGTAAGGGATTTTCTCACGAAGTTGTCTTTTGCGTTAGGGACGCACTATAGGTTAACGTTATTCTTCTTCCTTTAGGAAGCGAGACGGGATTAATAGATAGCTTAAGAGATCTCGAAATAGCGTTAACGCGGTAACGTTATAGATAAGAGAGCTCGTTTAAAGCATAAAGATAACTACCTCTAGGGGTTCTCTCGTAGGGTGTTTTATACCGTCGATAGTTAAGGATCTTATCTCTTCTACCTAGCTGTCTGTAATTAACTAAGTCAACCACTGATTAGTATTAGTAGGTCTCTAGGTCGACCTTATAGGGTAAATAGTGTAGTTATATTAGGTTTATTGCTAGCTAGGTAAGGGGAAGCTATCGTAGTAATATAGCCTTCCCGGATGACACGTAATCCCTACGATTATATATGTGTGTGCGATAACAACGTTGCACGTAGCTATATAGCTAGCTATTCCTATAGTATTACTTTTAGTACTTATTACTAAGTAAAAGCGAGTTTAAAAACTTTTCTAAGTAAAAGACAGAATTAGTTATTATATACATAATAGTCGTATAAATACGATACGTAAATGCCCTTATTATAACAATAATAAAATATATATATTATGCTAGTTAGAATTAATAAATAATTAATATAGAAATACGTTAAGTATTAATTTTTAGCTAGAAGGAAGGTACTCTTTATATTAATATATAGTTAAATATACGGAATCCCTACTACTATAAACTCTATACTATAAATAGAAACAATAGCGTCGGTATATAGGAAACTCTTTTTTAAATATAAAAGCTTTTTCTTTAGATATAAAGGAAAGGTTTTAAAAAACTCTGAAAAATACTTAAATAGTAAAAGTAATTAATTATCGTATTTAATATAAAACGTAAAGCTAAATATAGATAATGGAAAAGATCGCATACTTATTATACATAATACAAGGTATGATATAGTATTTTTGTTTCGCCGAAAACTAATTACTATAAGTAAATATAAATAAATTAAGTTAAGAGAGAAGTACCTTTCTATTACTCTTACTTATGTCTAATCGTAACTTTTGGAGAGCCACTGTACCTCTGCTGCTCGCGGAGTGTTCAACACGCTTAAACCTTTGCCGTCTCCGAAGACGGGAGGTTTGTTGCAGGATCCAGATGCATGTGTACGTACGTTCGTTTCACGTCGGTGAATCATGGTCCGCAGGGGAGATGTATGTTTTCGAGTCGGCACTGCCGGTACGAAGTTTTAAAGCACCGTCTTGGTAGATGTTCCTGCGAGTCGTCGGCTCATGCAGATTCAACACAGACCTCTTGAGACCCTTTCCCGTCCCGAGCACCCGGCTGAAGGTTACCTACATACCACTACTACTCTGTAGGCAGTACGTACGGGTTAGGAATGGCTGGTGGCACAAGTGCTGTCTGTTTAGACTCTTGTTGACCCTCGAGTGCTATTTCGAAGTGCTATTTCGAGTAGTCCGTGCTAAAACACTTCCCGTCGGTTCTGGCCTGGCAGACAGGCGATGTGACGGGCCTTACTGCAACATCCAACGCTGCTCATCCGGTTGTGCGCCCTCCGAATGTATGTACCAAGCTAGCCGTAGACCTCCAAGCCGTCGTAACGAGGCCTCTCAAGTTACCTCGGAATTCGTCACGATGCGTCGTCTCGCGCCCGCTCATCGATAAACCTCTCTCCGCACATCATCCGCATATACAATCTCCTGCGTCGCACCTCGGGGCCGTTCGATAAACGCAATCTCGTCGGTCCCTCGAGCCAGTGGCCGATGGTACGGCTCCAGGGGCCGTGCCGCGTAATCCCTCATGTACGGCTGCGCAGCCTCCCGCCGCCCTTCTGGGCGTACAACGGGTGCGTATTCCTGCCCCGGAATATCGGGGCGCACACTCTGCATCCGCCCGTACGCCTCGGGAACCTCGTATCGGACCGCGTCCACCGGCATCATGCTTGCGGCCCTCGTACCATAGCCCCCGGCGGCCTCGTTCATGGCCCTTCGATCCGGAGGCCCTGCGACTTCCATAAAGTCCGCGGGCGGTGCCATCGGTCGTGGTTGGTACTCTCTATGCTGGCCGTCCCTGTAATCATAAGGGGCGTACCCAGCCGGCTGGGTCACGACGCGTCTGGGCATCGCATACGCCGCCGGCGCACCTCCGTATACAACGCTACCCTCTCCGTAAGGCTCCAAGCCGGGGTGCCGGGAAACGGCCCTTGGAGGTAGTCGCTCATACACGAGGCCAGGCTCGCCGGGCCCGACCGAAGGAGCGGTGGCGCGTTGGACGGCAGGATGAGATGCATCGAAATACTCACGCCCGTACGCGTCCATCAGCATCCGTGGCTGAGCCGGGTTCGGCGGGCCCACATATGCGTCGCCCTCCGGACGAACGCCTACGCGGCCTCCCTCGGTGTACTCACGAAAGGGGCGCGGGGGTTCCCGATACCCGTCACCTGCAAACATCTGCGAGACTGGGCGTGGGGGATAAGCCGTCCTGGGTGAGTATGGATACGGCGGCGCCGGGCCGGGCAGCCTCCGTTCGTCCAGGTATTCTCGTCCATATCGCTGGTCGCCAACCAAGGCCGTGCTCACGGCGCGTTGGGGATATGCTCTGGCACTGTCGTAGCCCAGGGGAATCTGAGCGTCCCTGTGTTGCCGCGTTAGGTATTGGCCGTCCGGGCCATGAACAAGGGGCCTCTCGTAGCTTGGCTCATACTCAAGTTCAATCACCTGCCCCTGGGACTGGCGCTGACGCTTGTTGGCCCGCACATACGAAGGCGCAGTCAACGGAGAGGGAGACCGGGGCTCGACTTTGATGTATGGGTTGGCTTCGACCTCTGGCGCTTGCCGGTCCGCCTTTCTCTTCTTCCTTTTGCCCCTCTTCCTTTCCGACGCCCTCCCGCCTTGGGACGAGCTGTCGGGGCTAGTGACTGCCGACGGCTCTTGTCTCAGAGCAGCAACTTGCGCTGGAGTGCCCCTCGTGCGCGGTACAGCTTGGGAGGGGCCACGGCCCTGGCCCGGGGCCGCCAGGGAGGAGATCTGGGCTGGCTGGGGGGCGGAGGGCTGCAAAGCATGACCTCTAATGAGGGGAGATGGAGGATGGATATTGACGTAGGGATTACGCTGTAGCCGCGCGCGACTCCTGGCAGCCTCGGCTCTCGCCGGGTCAAGCTCCAGACTCGCCGAGTCGCCATACTGGCTTTGCGCTGCGCTGGCGGTGTTCTGGCTGGGTGGAGTCGCAACATTTCCTGCTCCGATGTAGTTGTTGAGTCCCGGGACGACATTGGCAGCCACCACTGGTTTGACTGGCAAGCCGTGCTGACCGTCCCTTTGCCGTGTTGGAATGGCGGTGGGGGGCTCTGGCGCGGCCACAGCATGCGCTCGTTGATGCCGCGTCTCGTCGACAGCCTGCGAAGCTGAGTCGGGTTGCTGATGTGTCTCGTCGACAGCCTGCGAAGCTGAGTCGGGTTGCTGATGTGCGGCGGCGGCCGAGCCCTGCGGCTCAACCGAGTCGTTGCGGACGCGAGACAACATCTGCGACTGGGGGGTGTCATGCCGCGAAGAGTAAAACGTATTTTCGTCAAAAGAATCACTCGCGGCATCTTGATTAGCAGTCAAGTCTTCGCCAACAGGCAAGGCAGCGGCGGTCTGCGGCACCAAGGTCAAAGCCCTGGCTAGCACGTCAGAAATGTCGACGTCAGTGTAGCTCTCTGGCAGCGAAGGTTTTGCGACGCGGCGTTGCTCGACTTCATCCCGCAAGGAACGCTCCAGCCGTTGCCTCTGGAGAACGAGTGCTCTAATGATCTCTTCTGACTTCTCGAGCAGAATGGGTTTGAATTCCGTCTGGCCAGAGGCAAGGGGTCTTGGCATGGCCGACGATGCACTGACAATTCCTGTGGGCAAATTGACATGTGCGGCATCTTGGCCATGTGCGGCATCTTGGCCACGTGCGGCATCTTGGCCGGTTGCACTCGTCGGCCGAGACAACGGGGGGGGCCCTTGAGGAGCGCCATTCCCCTGCGACGTCTGCACACCTGCAATCGCGGGGCCAGGCGGCGGCCGCGCCGGGACGTTGGGAGGCTTGATGGTGGGATGGGCGCCCGAGAAGACGGCGTTTCGAAAGCGCACAATCTTCTCATACTGCTGCATCTCGTAGGCTTCTCGCTCTGTGAGCTTACGCAGAGGGCCCTCGACAGATCCGCCTTGACCCATGTCCGCGGGTTGCCACGTTGCGTCACTTGATGCTCCCTTGACGAGGCACGAGTCTCCGGCTGGGCTTTGCGACGGAGGCCAGGAAGGATGATGGAGCAGCCAAAGGCCTCAGTTCCGGGTTTTTTTTTTGGAATGTTGGGAGGTGGATGCAGGCTTTCAGGCGGCCGAGGCCCAATAATTAAACACCGAACTAATGGGCGGTGTGGGCCGGCAGAATATAGGTCCTCATGCACCTACCCGGTAGGCTTCGTGCGACGTTTGTGGAAAACAACAGCCGCTACACGAATTGATGGGATGAGACAGTGTCGAGTCTATTCCAAGGACCATGAACGAAGCACTCGGTCCTTGAAAACATGGCACTGCGGCGCGGCGTGATATGGGGCAGTCCGTGGTCCGCATCCCTCCACCGTTGGAGGGCAGACTCTGACCGCTTCCTCCAGGGCCGATTGCGGCCGGCCCAACTCGCAGCATGCAACAACACCGTAGCCTCCACCTAGCCCACGCTGCCGGATTCTCTCTACGCTTCACCCGCTACGAGCCGTGTTCTGAAGCCCATCTGAGTCTGCCATATCGTCGAAACTCTCTTATTCCCCTCTCCTCATTATCCGATTCCTCACGACCCGCCCCCCCCTCCGTACCTCGCTTCCGCCATATCTCCACCACCACAGCCAGCATGGCCGCCGTCAACGGGACAAGCGCTCCGAAGCCGGTGCTGTTCTTGTACGCTAGCTGTTCCCTCTACTACTCGTTCGGTCCAATCTGAAACTGACATGTCAAGGAAGTGATGTCGATAATTGCCTCTACTCCCGGAGTGAGTTGCGTTTGGCCGTGACTCACGCTCGACAGTCGCTAACTTTGGCCACAGGCGCCAAGGTCCAAGACTACATGGTGGATTTGATTGACCAGTACTTTGCCAAACATCTCAACCTCCCAGCCGAGGAGGCGGCGAGGCTGCACAAGGACTATTACACAAACTACGGCTTGGCCATCGAGGGCCTCGTGCGCCACCACAAGATCGACCCTCTCGACTACAACGCGAAGGTCGACGATGCCCTGCCCCTCGAGGACATCATCAAGCCTAACCCAGAGCTGCGCGCACTCCTCGAGGACATGGACAAGTCCAAGGTCAACCTGTGGTTGCTCACCAACGCCTACGTCACCCACGGCCAGAGGGTCGTGCGACTGCTCGGCGTCGAGGACCTCTTCCAAGGGCTGACGTACTGCGACTATGCGGCACGCCCGCTCATCTGCAAACCGGACCCTGAAATGTACAAAAAGGCCATGCGCGAGGCTGGTGTCGAAAACGTCAAAGACTGCTTCTTCGTTGGTACGTCTCATCTCGTGCCACTTGTCAGGCGCCAACGTCTGACTGGTACTAGATGACTCTTATCTCAACTGTGAAAAAGCCAAGGAGTTTGGTTGGACAGTCGCTCACCTCGTCGAGGACGACTTGCCGGTTCCCAAGACGCCAGCTTCGCAATTCCAGGTCCGGCATTTGAGAGAATTGCGAAGAATATTCCCCCAGTTCTTCAAGTCGACATCGGCTTAAGGGGTTTTATGGGACCGTATGAGAGTGTTCCCTCTAGCCTTTTCATAGGCAAGGTTGCACGGTTGCCGGGATGGAGGGAGCCGAGCCACGGCAGCACCAAAGACGCTGTTCAAGATGGAGAATAGTACTATGTCGAAAACCTTATTTGCCTCGTTTCGCCTCAGAACCAGTTCTTGCCACCCATAAGATGCTCCTTTATTGATCGAAACCTAAGCCCTTGACTCCACGCTATGTTCTTCCCAAAATCAAGCCCGTCACATATACGTCGCAAGCAGGTGATGCTTAGGGCCTCCGAATACTACGAATAACGGTGTCGAGCTCGGCCAGGATCTGGTCCTTTTCCCTTAGGGCGTCCTGGCGCTGCGCCTCGGCGGCTTTGAGGTCCTCTTCGAGATCCCTGATGTTTCGCTCCTGGTCCTTCTCGCTGTTTTCGAGGCCGGGAAGCGAGGAGATGAGGTACTCTATTTCCTGCTCCTTGACAATGAGGTCCCTCGAGAGCTCCTTGAGGCCGGCTTGAAACTCGTCGGCGGGAAGCGGATCAACTAGCAGAGACTGGTGAGCGCCCGCCTGGCCGAGAGAATCGCGAGACGAACCTTCCTTTTGGTGCGGCTCCTGTTTGATGTCGCGAATCCTGTCGCTGGGGCCCAGCGTCTCGAGGTCGTGTCGTCGGTGGACAAAGTGCAGGCATGCGACAAACTGCTGGGCCAGCTGTCGTCGGGTCAGCGCAGGTTTGCCGAAGCAAAAGGCGCTCATGATGGAGCGTACCTGGTCGACAGCATCTTGCAGCTGCGTGAGTCGATCCCCCATGGCGACACGCAGAAGGCGACTTTAGGTGGGATTCGGAAAGATGGCTGGGAGGTCGGATATTGCCTGAGGTAAGTAGGTAGGTAGTGTTTCAGAACGGTGGTCTCCGGCTCTGGCCCAAGGAGGGAAATGGGTGAAATGCACGATGATTTGGGAGGAAGGTTGATGCAGCGACATGTAAGCTGGCTACTACGTCACACACAGTAAATAGGAGGGTGGGGCTGCTGACTAACAGGGGGGACTGCCTAAGGCAGGCCTAGGGTAAGTCTTCGCTTCGGGAAGTGAACACCCTGTTGTCTGTTGTCAGCCTCAGCTCCTCACCTCCAGCTTATTAGACCTTGCAAACGGCCCTCGCCCCTTGCCCCTTTTCCTCTCGTCGTTCATCGCCTTCGTGCCAATTCTGCTGTCACAGGCACCCGCCCTAACGGTACAGCTTGCACGCCCCCCTCGAGCATCAGCAGAAGCGGCAACAATGCCAGGCAAGCCGCCGCCACCTGGCCAGATGCCTCCGGGCATGCAGCGCCCGACGCCCGAGCAGATGGCCGAGATTCAGCGCAGGGTGACAGAGGACGCGCAAAAGGCGGGCATGACGGTGCCCGAGTTTATCGAACACATCAAGCGCCAGGCCACGGAGCAGCAGCGCATGCGCATGCAGCAGCAGTCCGAGGACCACGACCACGACCACTGCGACTGCGGCCACGACCACGACCACGATCACGACCATGACCATGACCATGATCACGACCATGATCACGACCACGACCACGAACACGGCCCCAACTGCGACCACGACCATCACCACTCCCAGTCGCAGCCCATCAACCCTGGGCCCCCCAACCCCAAGGCCCTTGCCGTCGCCAAGTTTCTCAAGGGCCAGGACCTGAAGCCGCGCACATGCATCCTCAACGGAGAGCGCAAGGACATGTTCAAGAGCAAGTGGTCAAAGGCTTCCCTGGGATGGTCCCCGGCCAGAGTGTGCTAACACATGGCACAGTCAAGCGCGCCCTGCGAGCCCTGCAGTCGCCGGCCTACGAGAAGGCGCGCAAGAAGAACCCGCTACTACCCGAGATCAACGATCGCGCCTCTCTTGAAAACACGTTTAAGCTACTCCCCCTCAGCATGCTCGCCCTGCGTGTTAGCAAAATTGACACGGACTCGAGCAAAAAGGCCAAGCGCGTCAAGGGTCAGTGGACGGTTCGCATCGAGCAGCAGCAGGAGGCCAAGGATGAAATGTACTACGCCTGGCTGTGGGAGGGTAGCCAGATCAAGCGCCAGCTGTACGCCGCTCTCGCCCTCCTCGTCATCTTCATCATTGTCCTGTACCCGCTCTGGCCCTTGAAGCTCCGCCAAGGAGTATACTATCTCAGTTGGGGCCTGCTGGGCCTGCTGGGCCTCTTCTTCCTCATGGCCATCTTCCGCGTCATCCTCTTTTGCATCACCTACTTTGCGGTCTCGCCCGGTCTTTGGCTCTATCCCAATCTGTGGGAAGATGTCTCCTTTATGGACAGCTTCAGGCCTGTCTGGGCCTGGCACGAGGTGAGTTCCCGGCTGCGCTCCTTTTCAACAGCGTCTCCGAACCACGCTGACCTGGTCGACAGACGGCCGAGGAGAAGAAGTTGAAGAAAAAGTCCAAGAAGAGGTCCAAGGTAGCTGCTTCTGGCGGCGGCACGAATGCCACATTTGCCGCAGCGACAGGCCAGGTGGCACCGACGACGGCCACGACTACCGGCACGGATACGCAGATCCAAACGGGCGATATGCACCAGCGAAACTACGTGGCGCCCAAGGTGGAGGAGGAGGCGGGCGACGACGAGTAGGAGCGGGAAAGGCGACGGTGCCCACGGGGGGGAGGGCGTTGCGGACGAAAGGGCTCTACGATTGCACACGCAATGGTGAAGCTGGGCGGTAAGGGGCTGGTGGTGGTTGGTACGCGGCTCTCGCATAGCTTGGGAGCGTTTTTTCCAAGAGGATGCCGATGCCCCCTGAATCACGGGTGGACAAAAGCATAGACATGGCAAGGATCATGTATCATGTATCATGTCGGTGTGTTTTGTATTTGTATCTGCAGGACCAAACAAGGGATGACGCGAGAGCACGATGCCGCTTTACCTGGCTGCCGGACGGGGCTCGGCCTGGGCTCACTGCTCGCTCCCCCTGGCACGCTCGTGGTACCAGACGGCGCCCTTTGGACGCGCCCGGTGAGGAGGCCAGGCCCGGTCATGAATCTTTGCCATTGCAATCTGACGCCACACAAACGAGTGATGACTGGCCAACCGACAGAGAGCGAAAGGAGATGAAATGAAACCCCCTCGCAGGCAACATGCCTTCACTCGCACATGCGACCATGAAACTCAATAATGGTGTCGTCAAAGCTCTCGTCGTCTCCATTCTCGGCGACAATGACGAGCTTGTTCACAACGCCGAGGGTCGAGAGGCCCATGTTTCTGAGCTCAACCGACGGTCGAGGCTCCTGGCCGTCGATGAACTCGGATACCACCTCGATCTTGTCAAACGAGGCGGGTAGCTGCGCCGACCCAATCACCTTGTCCGCCTCTCCCACTTGTGAGCTGGAGATGAAGAAGATTGATGACAGAGGGAGATGGCTCAAGTTGAGAGAGAGTAGGTGGGCTCAAGTTGAGAGTAGAGTGTAGGACCCGAGACGCTCTTAAATGCTCCCCTTTCTCTCCATCTCCATATCTCCGGAAAACACGGCAAAGGGGCTGGGCACCACTAGTAGACCGACCCCAGCTTCAACATGGCCGTTGGAAGCCTGACCGAGCGGGGGCGAGCTCCCTCCCATTGGGCCAGCAGTCAAGAGATGGAAAACAATATCCCCGTCGAGACCACCTCCCGTACACGCTCGAGCTGTATCGTATGAGATTGCATTTTGCATTCCCGTGTGATGAGCGTTCGCCAAACGACACGAGGCAACAATGACGCCGCTATAGAACACGTTAGTCGACTGGTAAGAGGTTGGCCTGTGGAAGGGGTCGGGTTGAGCCTACTACATGTATGCTTGTTGCGAGGGCGCCTCGGATAACCGGCAGACCTGGCTCTTCTCTCTATATGCTCTATATGTGAAGAAGATGTTGGTTGAGAGAAGGAAGCTAGCTAGGATGTGCGGGTGGCGGCATTGAGGCTAACTAATAGCGGGTAGGGCTGTGGGCGCAGCTCACGACAACTATTCGTACTATATACGAAGTACTCGTACTTCGTATATGCCTGACGTCTATTCGTACTTGGTACGGATAAACCGGCTCTTTACCTGCCATTGTTCCTTCAAACTTAGGTAGTCTTGACCGTGCAAACAAACGTCGTGCTAATCCATGCGTGGCGAGCCCAGCCGCAGTGTCATCTTCATCAACATCAAGGTCCAAGTGTAGAGATGGTCGTCCATATCCAAACCCAAGTGACGCAATGTCCTCTCCGAACCGTCCGGTAAGAAAAGCCCAAGCACCGTACGCCAATTAGAGCCGTGCTCCCCCTTTCGAACCCGGAAGCCTCATCAAGCCGTCGCTTCCAGGCGGCCTAGAGGTGCTTGTAAAGAAAAGTGCCGTCCTTGAGCTCGCCCGACGGGCTCATGCCGTACTTTGGAATCCGGCCCATCTCAGTGTAGCCAAGCTTTTTACACACGGCCTCGGCCGGGCTATCCGTCTCGGTATCGAGCAGCTATGAGGTCGAGAGTCAGACGGCCACCAGCGGACAAGCAAGCCCAAAGGGTCAAGAAGCAAGGCCTTTGAACAGGGGAAGCCGACAACGAACACGGGAATCGACGTACGAGCACGGTGCGGCCGAGCTGGGCGGCGTCCCTCTCGAGGGCACCCATGAGGGCCCGCGCGCCGCCACGGCCCCGGAAGCTCTTGTGTACCAACAGCTTCTCGACGGTGCCGCGAAAGGACCCCGTCTCGGAGCTCGACAGGGTCAGCATGACGACGCCCATGACCTCGGGGCCCTTGACGGGCCGGGCGTCGGCGTCGGCGTCGTGGCGGCCGACGAGGATCCAGATGAGGCGCTTGCCGTCCCTGACCTCTGCGATGCACTCCTTCCACCAGGCCAGCAGCTTCTCGTGCGAAAGCGGCGGGAGAAAGGTTGCCATGGCGCGGTCGTGCGTGATGCACGAGGCGTGGATGGCGGCCAGGTACGGCGTCAGGTGGGCGTGGGCCTTTGCGCTAAAGGCGAGCACGGTGCCGGGATGCGACATGTTGCTGCTGCTGTTCCGGGCGTGCGTGCGGCTGGGGCTTCTACGATCTTGGCTGCTGGTGATGGCAGTGGGTGTTGCTTGATGCCGAATGTTGCGTATGGCGGAGAGGACTGGTTTGCACGTTTGCCCGCGTGAGAGACCTTTTCGGCATACAGAGAGGGGAACCAAAGACTCTCTCACCTCAGGCCGTGAGAGCAACGTCAGCCGATTATCGAGGTGTCTCGGCAAAAAACGACGGTTCCATCGCCATGGTCCAGCAGCGGCGGCGGCAGCAGCAAGCTCTCATGCCCGCGGCCTCTGCGCGCGTGTTTTTGGATTGATTTGCCATGGCCGCCCCGTATCCACCATGCTGCTTCCCCCACTTATTAGGTAGTGTATTCGTACTTCGTACGAATACGAATACATACATACATCACCAGTCAATCACCACCGCTTTGACTCGGCGCCGGCATCAGGTCAATAAATGCTTTGCTCCTCTCTCCATATCCAGGCGCACAGATTACACCGCCCGTCTTGGCTCGGAAGCGTCTCCAAGTCTTTGCCCCCAGCCCACATCAGACTCATCAGACTCCCTCGTCCGCCCGAGCTCAATCATGGCGAGATTGAGCAGCCAGAAACCTCGAGCAGCCGCAGCACCCAAGCTCCCCTCCGTGTCTTCACACACTTGTGCTCCATCCTCTTCGGCCACACCTCGACCGTCGACGACAGACCCCCGGCACTCGCCTCTCGCCTCGTTACGGCCGTTCCGCAACGAGTCAGTCCCGCCTCTTCATCCTGAACCCGCCACTTGAAACGGCACCCAATACAAAACGCCTTTCCACGCTCCAGTTACCCTTTCCAACTCTTGCTTCCCGTCCCATCAGTCGGCCTTTTGGTTCCCGTTTGCGCCCAGCAGCCCTTCCTTGAGCTCCTTGATGCCCATGGTGTCGTCGAGCCTAAAGTTCCCCCCGCGTCTGCGGCTGCGCCCGCGGAACCACGAAAAGACGCCGAAGCCAATGCCCGCCACGCATCCAAGCGACAGGAACGGGTGCTCCAAAAAGGCCACGCGAATGTCAAACAGTATCTTCTCCGGCGCCGACACGGTGAGCTTGTGCTTGATGACGTTCGGCCCATAGACAATCTTGTCGAGCGTCTCCATGATTGAGGTGCGCGACACGAGTATGTAGTTGCCAGTCACGGTGTTGTCCCAATACCTCCGGTTCTGTGTGCTGTCAGCAAAAGCCCCCAACCGAAACCCGTTGCAGGGCCACTTACGTCTTGGTCGTTGATGACGATGCGCTCGCCGTCCTTGACGTCGATGCCAAACGTGGTGCGGATCCAGCGCTGCCAGTAAACGCCGTCCACCCAGGCAAACGCCACCTCCTTGCGACCAGACGTGTCCATGTTGACGCGAATGGCCTTGGCAGCACGCAGCGCTCTTTGGTCGTTGCGATCCTCGGCCTCTTCGATTCTCATCTGCTTCGAGTCTCGCAGCTTCTTTCTCTCGAGCTGGAACTCCTGCGTCTGCCGGTCCATCCACTCGTTGGCTGCGCTCTTCATCTCGCGAAGAGAACTCTGGAACGCGTCTTGGTCGCCATGGTTGAGGACGCCCAAGACGACAATCTTGCCGTCCATGATTTGTCGCGCGTTCGATGGCGTCAGTTCCGGCACCAGCGGCAGCCAGACCGACTTCATCCAGTCGAGCACCCCGCGCACGTCCCTCATCTCGTCCGGAGTCAGCGGCGGGTAGTAGGTGGGACGGCCCTCCCTCGAGACGAGAAGCCTCGGCCAAGTCGTAATCTTGAAGCGATCATAGAGCTTGGGATCCTTGGTCTTGACCAGCTTGGCGTGGCCGATCATGCTGAGGGGAAGCCTCTCCAGAGCCATAAAGTCCTCGCTCGTGGTGGCATGATCGTAAAAGTAGACAAAAAGGACCTCTTCCTTTTGCTCCAGCGCCTTGAATGACTCGGCGTCGACATCGGGGACGCCGCTAGCCAGGTCAATGGCCTTGTCGGCATACTGGACAAAGTCGCCCAGGCCGCGGAGACCTGTGTAGTCGGCTCGCTCGGCTCCCTTGAAAAACATTATGGTCGGGAAGGCTCCAACTTTGACATCCTTCTTGCACAGGAGAGACTCCTTGTCGCAGTTGACCTCGGCAATGTTGAGCTTGCCGCGCATCGACTTGGCCAGCTGGTCCCAAGTAGGCGCCATGGCCTGGCAGTGGTGACACCAGGGAGCATAGAACTTGATGAACCAGGGCTCTTGCGACATGGTGACGAGGCTCTGGAAGCTCTCGGCAGTGAGGGGAACCGAAACGCCACTTGGGTTGGGCGTGACCTCGGCTTTCTTGGAGACGGTTTCCTTGGACTTGTCGACAGGGGTTGGCGTCTTGGCGTTGCTGCCAGTCTTGCCTGTGTCGGCCACCTTGCCCATGTCGGAAGCCTTGTTGCCAGAAGGCTTCTTGGAGGTCTCGTCCGGGCCCTTGGGCAGGTCCGAAGGCGCCGGCGAGGCACTCTTGCCATTGCCCTTGGGGGCTTCCGCGTCGCCGGGCTTGGGTAGGGCCAACGTCTTGGGCCGCGAACCGGGCTTGGTCTTTTCCAGGGCGGGCTCAATGAGCTCGCTTACTTCGGATATGGCTCTGTTGCCCTTGACGGAGTCGAAACTTTCGCCGTTCTCGTAGATGACAGTCGTGGGGAAAGACTGGACTTGGTGCTCCTCGCAGAGGTCAGAGTAAGCGACGCAGTTGATGGTGGCGAACCGGAAGTCGTAGTACTGCGAAAAGTTGGCCCCGTCGGCGGGTTTCGACGTGTAGTAGAATTCGTACAGGGTTTGGTACGTCGGGGCAAAGTCCATGCAGTGAGGACAGTAAGGGCTGTCGACGGGTCAGCGGGAGGCGGCAACCAAGGCGTCGCTGAGCGGGCGCATACCTGTAATGCTTGACGGCGAGCCATCTCGTCTTCTTGGACTCTGCCTTCCAGTTGTTGGGCGTGAGTTCAAACAGAGGGGGCACGGTGATGCCGTTGAATGTGGTGTTTTGCGGTACGGGGTCGGGCTCTTCGGGAGACTGCGCCCAGCCAGGGACGGCGAGTCCAACGAGGAGGGTGAGGGCGTGCAGCCTCATGACGGGCGAGGCTAAGGGGGCACCTCGTCGGGCGCAGGGGAGCTCGGGTCGATCGGAGGCAGAGAGGTGCAACGGCTCAGGCGAGGCGGAGAGGGAGGACAAGGTCGGGTAAGGCGAGGGCCAGCGTAGCGTTTCGCAAGAACGCGGGGAGCGCGGGTGGACGGACGTGGCGGCGCCTCGGGCGGGTCGCCGAATGGAGCCAAGATTTCTCAGGGCCGGCGGTGTGACGCGTCTCCTAGCTGTGAAGGACAAGGCAAGGGCTCGACGGCTTCTCGAGCGGCAAAGGAGATGGGCAATGGATACAGGAACCGCTGCCTGGCGAGGGCTCCGGGGTCGTCAGCGAGGCCAAGGTAAGGGGGCGTAAAGTACTCCCGTGCAGGAAGCCAGCCTGTCGTTTCCGCTACGGCAACCTGCATGCCTAAGATTGGGCGCTAGGGGGCCACAGCATGGCCCAGCCACAGGCACGATTCAGCGTTCAGCTCTACGAGTTACAGAGTGTCCGTACTACGAGATAAGACCCCAAGTACGAATACATACCTGTACCTAGGGGTGCGGTGAAGTTGGCCAAGTGTAATCCCTCTCCCTGGTCCGGCCCCTAGTACTAGTACTAGTAGTAGTAACTCATACCCATACCTCCAGTGTCTGAGCCAACTCACCCAAACGCAATCGTTATCTTCATCCCCGCAACTTCTTCAAGCAGCTTCGACATTGCCCATTCGATCGGCCCGGTGACGCGCTCGTCGTTCCTGGACATGCTGTAAGGCAGGTCAGTCGCATAAGATCCAGTCATGGACGCCATGGAATGTCCCCTCAAGCGTCAGCGAACAGACGTTGCCGCTCCCGACTCTCTGTCGAGGTCCATAAGCCCTCCCCACAAGCGTCAGCGGGCACCCGAGAAACGAGTTTTCACGTCTCCTTTCCAGCTCACCTGGATTCGTGACCTCCCCAAAGAGTCCAACCAAGACGCTCTGTCCCTCAAGGATATCTTGGGCGACCGTCTTATCCGGGAATGCTGGCAATTCAACTTCCTTCACCATGTGCCCTTCGTCATGGACGCCTTCGACCCTGACATTCGTCATCTCGTCAAGGTCCATATTGTTCACGGGTTTTGGAAGACGGATGATCCTAACAGGCTCATGCTCTCAGTAAGCGGCCGGCATCCCCCTGTTGCCTGCAGCCGCCCTGTTGGCATCGTCGGCTGACGCCCAGCAGCAAGAGGCATCCGAGTTCAGCAACGTCCATCTGCATTCTGCTCCACTGCCCGGCATGTTTGGAACTCACCACTCCAAGATGATGATTCTGTTCCGTCATGACGAAACGGCCCAAGTCATCATCCACACAGCCAACATGACTGCAAAGGACTGGACAAACATGACAAACGCCGTCTGGCGTTCCCCCCTTTTGCCACTGCTGGACGAATCAAGCAGCGCTGCATCGGAAGCTCCAGAATCTGCCGCTTTTGGGAGCGGACATGGGTTCAAATCAGATCTCCTCCGGTACCTGAGGTCGTACGACCGTCACAAGCGAATCAATCTGCAAGCCATTGGTGGATGAACTCGCTCGGTACGACTTTTCTCATGTCAAGGCGGCTTTGGTGGCAAGCGTGCCGGGAAAACACGACGCAAATGCCCAACCGGAGACGGCATGGGGCTGGGCGGCCCTCAAGACACGCCTCCAATCTATTACGTGCCGCCCAGGCGACTCGGAAATTGTCGTCCAGATATCGTCCCTGGGTACTCTCGGTGCAAAGGACGATTGGCTACAAAATACCCTGTTCGACTCGCTTGCCGCCGGCGGGAAAGGGGCGGCAGAGAGGCCGAGATTTAAGGTGGTGTTCCCGACGGCTGACGAAGTTGCGCGATCGCTTGACGGCTATGCATCTGGGGGCTCCATCCACACCAAGATTCAATCTCCGCAACAAGCCAAGCAACTCGGCTACCTCCAGCCAATACTCCATCACTGGGCCAATGACAGCCGTGATGGAAGGGGTGAGAGTTTCCTTTACTTCTGCCGGTTAGTAGATGGCTTGGGCGCACGGGAGTCGGCTAACTATGGGCAGGGTTGCCGTCGGGGAGCGACGTTCTGGACGGGGGTCGACAACGCGCGGCCCCGCACGTGAAGACGTACATACGGTACAACGAGAAGAAGACGATGGATTGGGCGCTGCTCACATCGGCCAACTTGTCGAGGCAGGCATGGGGCGAGGCGGCGGACAAATCGACAGGCGAAATGCGAATAGCGTCGTGGGAGATTGGTGTGTTGGTCTGGCCCGATTTATACGGGCAGGACAGCGTGATGGTGGCATCGTTCCAGTCTGACACTCCCGGCATGGGGCCGGAGACAGGGGCAGGGGTCTCGAGCGCCATGGTGGGCCTCCGCGTCCCGTACAGCTTGCCGTTGCAGCGGTACGGTCCACGTGAGATACCGTGGGTGGCCAGCATGAATCACACCAAACCCGACTGCCAGGGTCGCATCTGGGAGGCGCAGGAGTACTGACCGAGGCATGTGCATTTTTGGGCAGATTTTGATGGGCTTGCGGGCAAGGGAAAGAGGCACGGCGCCGATGACGGAAGCCCTCGGATGGTTGGAAAAGCAGCAGTTGGCCTTGGATGGTTGGGGAAGCAGCATTTGGCCTCGCACGAACCATGACAGACTCGAAGGCAGGCAAGGGAGACGCGACGACAAGACAGTCGGGCATGCGTATCCGTACTACGAAGTATGTACACAAGTACTGCATATTCAGCGCGCTCAAAGATCAAAAGCGGCAGGCGGGCGCCGCAGGGTTGGTGACACGGTGACACAACAGCACGACGGGTCCCATGTTTGTTTTTGAGTGGTTCTTGCACTTTACGATGCATGCATTTTACGATGCATGCATTTTACGATGCATGCATTTTACGATGCATGCATTCCTATGGCTGGCTGACGGGGGGGAGCATGTCATGATGATGATTGTTTGTGCATCAAGAGCAAGAAAATTTATATCCAATCTGTCCTATTATTGGTCAGGACGGACCTTGGCTTTCACATGGCATCATCACTGATCACTGACATAAATCGTGCATTAGGTCGTCGGCCCTGCTTTTTCGCGGATCCGCCACCAACAAACTCACTGATTAACATCTCAGCGTGACACCGACGCCTCCGCAACCGCCATCGTCGCTCGGCTCGGGCGGGCATTGATACTCTTCGTCCTGTCCTCGGGTCCGCCTCGCCCTCACGCTTGCTGTTTCCACGCCAACCCGTGCGGTGCGCTCGGATCCTCTCGCCTACTCCCCTCCGCCTTCCTCTCGCTTCCCTCCTTTCTCCTGACAAACAGACACCACCAATCCTCGTATTCTCTCGAGGCCGCCGCCGGTCGCTTCTGCGCAGACGCCCCTCCAGCGCCTTGCCGGCTTGCAGATCCCATCATGGACCGCGGACAGCCCATTCCCTCGCCCAAGCTTGGCGCCCACAGCAGGTCCCCGCCGGGATCCCGCCGAATCCTGTCGAGCTCCCCTCTGGCTGAACAGGCCCTGGCCGATGACATTGCCGCCTGTTCAGAAGACGGCGACCTCGAGGAGAGCCGTGATGAGCTTCTCGACCAGGACCTTCCGCCCCTGGGCCACGGCATGTACCGTCGACCCAGTGGTGTGGCCTACGGTACCTCGCGGCCCATCTTCAGCCAGCAGCTTTTGGACGAGCCCATCCTGACCCCCCTCGAGAGAAAGCAGTCTCGCGACGCCGAGCGTAGTTTGCTCAGGGACAACCGCGTCCTGCCGCCCAAGCACCAAGGCCAGGAAAAGAGTCGGAGCCTGCCAGGTCGCATCTATCACCGTGTCTTCAGCACCAGGTTGCCGCCCAGAGACGACGACGAGGGGCCCGTTGTTTCGCGCCAGCCGACGGAAAGAGCGCCACTGCTCAGCGACGCCGCCAACGGCATCCACGCCGACTCGGCGTCGGGCTCGGGAGATGACCTTGAGGAGCAATGGGAGGAGGCCGTTGCCTCGGGCCGCCTCCGCACCACCTGGCAGCGCGAGACTAAGACCGTCGTCGCCTACTCTGCGCCCCTCATTGCCACATTTTTCCTTCAGTACTCCATCAACGTGGCCAGCATCTTTGCCGTCGGCAGGATCGGCAAGGTCGAGCTGGGCGCCGTGTCCTGTGAGCTTCCCCGCCCTTCACAGCCGGCTCCTGCTAATCCCGCGCTCCCCAGTGGCCAACATGTCGGCGGCAGTCACTTGCCTGGCGCCCTTTCAGGGTCTGGCCACGAGTCTCGACACACTCTGCGCTCAAGCCTACGGGTCCGGCCACAAGCAGCTCGTCGGGGTCCAGTGCCAGCGCATGGCGGCCTTTCTCATCTGCTTATCCGGCCCCGTTGCCGTCCTGTGGCTGTTTTCTGAGCGTATTCTCATTCACATCGTCCCAGACCCGGAAAGCGCGCGTCTGGCGGGCCTGTATCTTCGCGTCATGATTTTCGCCATACCGGGCATCATCCTCTTTGAGACGGGAAAGCGGTTTCTCCAGGCCCAGGGCCTCTTCCGAGCCACGACATACGTCCTTCTTGTCGCGGCGCCCGTCAACATCTTCGCAAACTGGCTTCTCGTGTGGAAGCTCGACATGGGCTTCGTCGGCGCTCCCATTGCCATTGTCATCACGGAGAACCTGTTGCCCGTGCTGCTTGTGCTGTACGTGTGGCTCTTCGGCGGCTCTCAGTGCTGGGGAGGCTTCAGCAAGCGCGCCTTTGCCAACTGGTGGGTCATGGTTCGACTGGCGCTGCCTGGCATGATCATGGTCGAGGCCGAATGGCTCGCCTTTGAGGTCATGACGCTGCTCGCCAGCCGGTTCGGCACCGAGTATCTCGCGGCTCAGAGCGTCCTGGCTACGCTCTCCACCATCTCGTACCAGATCCCCTTTCCCGTGTCCATTGCCGCGTCGACGAGAATCGCAAACCTCATTGGCGCCGGCATGGTGGACGCTGCCAAGACGACGGCCAGGGTGGTACGTGTCGCCATCTAGGGTTACACCTTGATCTCCGCCGTGCTGACTGATGAGTTTGTCTAGACGGTCGCCGCGGTTTCCATCCTCGGCGTCCTCAACCTGATTGTCTTTGGCACGCTCCGATATCACCTGCCACTTCTCTTCACCAACGACGAGGGTGTCATCACATTGGTCGCGCAGGTACTGCCTCTGGTTGCCGTCATGCAAGTCTTTGACGGCCTCAGCGCCGGGGCTCACGGCCTGCTGCGTGGCATCGGCAAGCAGTCCATTGGCGGGCCGGCCAACCTCATCGCCTACTACGTTATTTCGCTGCCCATTTCGCTCGCCCTAGCCTTTGCGGCCGACTGGAAGCTCGAGGGCATGTGGGTCGGCGTGACGATTGGATTGGTCGTGTAAGTCAATTCGCATTTCGAGCACCGACGACGAGCTGACGATGGTTCTCCCGACGCAGCGTCTCCATCATCGAGTACGTCTACCTGCTCCGCACCGACTGGCACAAGGCGGCCGCGGAAGCAGCTGCCAGAAACGCCGCGGGCTAAGCTTGCGCTCGTCTCGTCTCTCTTGATTCGGCACAAGCAGGCGTTTTGCGCGACTCGTCTTCCTCCCTCGGCATATACCCCTGTGAAGGACGCACGCGACAGTTTTTCCTTTTCCGTGTCGTTTATTCTGTAATTCCCGCGGTGATTAAGATGGGCCGCCGAGCGAGGATCCTGGTCACGACATTGGGCGTCTTGGATGCGATTCTGAAGTTATGATGGAGGACCCGGGGCAAGATGACGATGTTTGCGGTGCTTTCTTGACATGAACCGGACCTGGGATCAGCGGAAGAAATTGGAACAGAGAGCATGCGCAAAGACGGGGAGGTTGCCTTGATCAGCGGCTGGTTTGAGTAAATAGATGTACTCGCAGCAGTGTATGAGTGAGTAGTTAGTTGCCAGTCGTTGGAGGCCTGCATACGGGATTTAGCACAGGATTTAGCGGACATGACTCGGTGCTTGGACAGTCCCATTTGCCATTTGCTCTAAACTCCCCTTCTCATTGCTCCTTTGGTCTGCTCCCGTCTACGAATACGCCGTATCATACACAAGCCATACGCCAGTCAGCCACCCCCCTTGGCGTGAAGGGCACTTTTCAGGTTCCGCCTTCCGCGCACCCCTTACAACTCCACGGCACGGCTCTCTGCGCGGGGGGGGGGGGGGGTTATGGGGTATGATGAAATCCAGCGCGAGGAATATATTCCCAAGTGAAGAAGAAGGGGTAAGAAGGGCCTGAGACTTCCTTGGCCGAGGGGCAAGCGCCGCAACCTCTACGCGTCGGGCTTCGCAGCCAGGGGCGTCAGCTGAGCATGGAATGCGTGCGGACGCCCTTGGGGCCCAGCTCACTACGCCGTCGTTAGTCGCCGCGCTGAGAGAGAGGGGGGTCGGGGCTCACTTGTAGTCGACCCTGCCGAGGCTCATGAGGCGCTGGGCCTCGACGCCCTGGGCGTCCATGTTGGAGTGCACGCAAAAGGCGATGCGGGCGGCCACCTGCGCGCCGAGGAACATGGCCTCCTCGAAGCCGTTCTTGCTCCACTCGCTCAGGTACGTGGGCAGGCCGGCCGTCTTGATGCTCGTCGGCGTCTGGCTGTGGAACTGGTGCGACGGCGAGTGGCCGGCCGCGGGGCCGGCCGCGTCCGATCCCGCCGCCGGCGTGGCAGCGGCCCCGGCAGCGGCCCCGGCAGCGGCCCCGGCAGCGGCGCCGAGCCCGCCGAGCCCGCCGCCGCCGACGGCCGCCAGGGTGCTCGCCGTCGTCGCCGCCTGCAGCAGCGGGTTGACGCCGCTCGAGGGGAGCTGGTGCGGCATGCCGGTGAAGGAGCCCGTGGGCGTCTGCGAGCCCGTGCCCGAGGGCGTCGCCATGTTGGACGGCAGCTCCGACGTGAACATGGTGGCCGTCGAGGGCGAGATCATGTGCCGCGCCTGCAGCGTCTGCACTATGTTCTCGCGCAGGCCCCGCAGCCGCGCCCCGTTGCCCACGAAGACGAGGTTGTCCCAGCACGCCGGGCGCATGTACATGTCGTCGATGCCCTGGATGGTGCGGTAGATGGTGGTGGCGATGCGGTCGATCTCGGCGCGCTCGGCAAACGTGAAGCGCTCCAGGCCCACCTCGACGTCGCGCCGCACGCGCCTGGGCCGCATCTCGGGCGGGTGGCCGGCCGCGGTGCTGTCGGGCTGATTCGTCGCTGTGCCGTCGGCAGGCTTTGTCGAGGCCATGGCCGCTCCATTCGTCGCGGCGACGCCATCTGCGCCGGGAGCGCGCGGTTGCTCCCCGGCTGGCCTCGGCTCCCGGGGGACCGCCTCCTGAACCACGTCCTCGAAGAAGAATGTGTTGTGCGTCCTCTTCGAGTTGGGCAGCCTGGCGAGCCTGGCAGCGCCCGCATCGCCCTCCCTGTCCCTGGCCTTGCGCGCCTGCTTGCCCCTTTCCTTTTCCTTCTTGGCGAGAAACTCCTTGGTCTGGCCACTAGTGACGATGGCGGCGACATCCAGGACGCCGTCCTCGTCACCGTTGTTGTCGACGTTGTCGACGCGGCTCGCCTCGGGGGGTTTCGGCGCCTCGGTCGCGGCGGCCCCCTCTGTTCCCGGCGTGGTTGCCGGGGCTGCCGGGGCTCCCGACGTGTCTTCCCAGGGCAGCTCCGCCAGCGGGCGTTCGGTTGGCGCGTACGGCAGCACTTCGCAAATGGGGCTCCTCTTGAGCTGCTCCGCCATGTCGTGGTTGAAGCCCCTTGGCCTGAGCAGCTTGAGCAGCCTCTTGGTAAAGACGTGGCCGCCGCTTATGTGCCGGTCCGGGTTGGGCGAGCCCAGGTCCATGTGGTTGACGACGCGACCGTCGTGAATGGCCGTCACGTCCACCTTTTCGTAGCCAATGTCGACGACCGTCATGTTGGGCCACCTCAGCCCGTACTGGGTGGCGATGCCGCTGTGGATCAGGCACAGGGCCGGCGTGCGCGTCTTCTCGAAGATGTACTGGGCAATGGTCTCGCAGTCCGGGCGCGTCCACTGCGGCGAGGCCATGAGCATGATGGGGGTGTTGTGGTAGGTGGACGTCAGCATGCCGTGGACGTGGTCGAGGAAGGCGAGGAAGGCGTCCATGTGGACGATGCGGCCGCCTGGGAGACACGGTCAGCTTCTGCGCGTCGTCGGGGGGCCGGCTGGGGAGGTGCATGCCCTCGATGGGAAAGACGGCGCCCTCGTCCGAGTCAAGGTCCTCGACCCATTCCTCGGGGGCCGCGAGCCGCGAGCGCCTGTAGGTGCGATACGGCCGCCACTGGGCGCCGTCGCGGAACATGCGCGTCGGCAGGCGGTGAAGGGGCGGCGTCAGCTCGCTGCAGCCGAGCTGGGCCATGGTGGTGCGGCTGCCGGGACAGATGATGAGGATCTGCTCCTCGCGCCATTTGGCCGCCGAGCTCGCCATGCCGGCCTGGTCGTCGGCGCTGCTGTGGATGCTATTGCTGGCCAATTCGACGATGCGCTGGCTGCGGCGTCGCGGCGGCGTGGCAGGCGATTTGCCGTCCTTGTCGTCCTTGTCGTCTTTGCCGTCTTTGCCGTCTTTGCCTGCGTCTTTGCCCTGATCGTGAGGCGTCGACGTGGCTGATGTTCCCTGCCCTGCTGTGGCGGTGCCGCCCGTGTCTTGCACGTGACCGGCCAAAGGCCACATCATCGTCAACATCATCGTGAAACAGAGTCTCTGTCAGAGTCCCTTTTCTGAGGAATTCCGAAAGAGTCTGGAGAGCCGAGACACGGAGAAGAAGAGAAAGAAATATCCCGTTGCCGTCGAGTCGAGCAAAACCCGCCTCCTGCCCGATTCACTCAACATCTCTCTTCGCCCCGGCAACCCACAGCCCTGCAAACACACCTCATTCAACAGGCCCGTCACCCCTTCGCGACAAGCCAATCCCCGATCAAGCCAATCAATGCACGTCGACATCGTCGTCCCAGACACCCCAACACGTGCGTGCTTAAACAAGTGCCTTGTCATCGTGATAAAAGCACGCCCAGCCTACAACAGCCTGGACGTGTGTATTCTTATTGCAGCAAATGTAGCAAAGATGCTTTACTACGGGCCCGTGTCATGAGCCACGTCTCTCCTTGTCTCGATGCCGTCGACCGCCGCCGAGCAGCCCTTCGCAACCTCATCTGTCAAGCGCTTTCACTTTCCTTGCCCTCTGCGCGCCATTACCCCCAGTCGTCCATACGCCAGAAGCCCTCCTTGCCCACCGCATCCGCCCACTCGATTCAGCACCCGTGGGCGGCCAACTCCAAAATGTTGGCCAACCAACTCCAACAAAATGTTTCTTTCCAGATTTCCAAACGCCGGTCCCCCCCACAAAGCAGCCCCTTCTCCTACTCAAGATTCCCATATTTTGCAACGCCTGCCCCAAGGTATTGACGTGAAAGGAAAGGCCCTTCTCCGAGGACGGTTAAGAAAATTAGAAATCCATATTTTCGTGGCAAATCGTCCACCAGAGTCGCGCTTTGGCTCTGGGTGTAGCAAGTCATCATGTCGTCGTCGATAACGCGAAAGCCGTCGGCAAAGTCTCCATGACTGTCTTCTCCGGCCCGCTCACCAACTTTTGCGCCGCCGCGTGCGCCTCTGCCTTCTTCATCGACTCTGTGGAGCCCCCTCCCTCCGTCTCGTCGACCAACATGGAGAATCGTCGTTCCGAGGTCGGTGTTGTGACAGACGACCCATCGCAGCTCCAGCGATCTTCCGTCGCACCCGTGTAAATGGAAGACGTGTGCTTCCCATGGGTCGTCGAGTCCGAGTTGTCCGTATGCTCGTGCCCACTCCCATTCCGGCCCGCATCCTCGTCAATCTCAGCCTTCTCCGGTGCCGCCTCAAGAGAGTCGCTATCCTCCATCTTGCGGCCATCGTCTTGGTCTGCTGTCGTATCAGCATTCTCATGCTCGTGTTCCGCCAGACCAGGAAGTTTGAGTGTCAGCTGAGTTTCGAGAGAAGCCCTATCCTCCTCTGCAGTCGTGAGTTGGCCCTTTTCTCTCTCAGAGACCTTCACCGCTTGGTCGTCCCCAGCCAAAGCATCATCCGTAGACGGGCTGGTGGGGAGGCACGGCTCTGGCAGAGTCGATTCGACCGCGGGTTCCTCGGTGACGGTTTGATCGCCCTTGTCCGTGCTGGCGTCGCGCCCCGCAACGCTGGTTTCCTCAACCTCAGCCTCTTGCATGCACGCGGCAGCGACTTGGCCATTGCCGCCTTCCACAGCCCCATCTGCACCGCCCGAGGGCTCTTGCGGTGGGATTGCGACGCTAGATGCCTCGGCCTCAGTCTCGGCCTGATCAGGCCGGGAATTCCTGGCAGGGCTCCTCTTGGGAAGCGGCGGAGGAAGCCTCTTTGCAATCGTGACCACGTTGCCTCGTGCCTGAATCACCCTCGAGGCAATGGCGCGTGTGCTGGCCGGCTGCACCGCCACCACTTCAATGACAACTGGCTCCTCGGCGTCCAAGTCGTCCAAGTCATCTTCATCGTCCGCATCGTTGGTTGCCTCCTCATCCTCGTCCTTGGTGTATACGCTAGAGGCCTGTGACGCCTTTTCCACGTCGAGCGGACTTGGGGCAGTCAGGAATGGCCCAGGAACTGTCGTCGGAGAGCCGGCGGCGAGGATGGCGCCAATCGAATATTCTTGACTGAGCTTGCGTAGGGGAGCTAGGTCGACCTTTGTATAGTCAACCTCCTCGTCTTCCTTGACTTCCGGCATGCGATCGATTGAGGCTCGGCCTTGGCCATCGTCGCTCTGGCCCGGGCTGGGCGTCGTGTCGGGGGTGTTGACGACGTCGTTTCTGATGTACCCGTCCGTTACCTGACTCTTGACAGTCCGGGCGGACATGACGCTGGCTCGGTTGCTTCTCGTCGCATTAGTCTCGATGCTCTGTCGACTAAACTTGGACATGGAGGGGCTCAGCGGGACGGAACCGTGGTCAAGCTGACTGCTGGCAGGCCTCAGGCGGGTTCCGGCTTCGCGGATTTCGAGGCCGGCCATTTCCAAGGCCAAGACGCCGAAGGGATCCGGGTCGTCGGCCTCGGGAATGCCAAACGACGGGCGGGGGGGGTCGCACGCCGAGTTTGGCGTCGCAATCAGGGCGTCTCCGGGTGCCGAGTCGAAGGCAATGTTGCCGATGACGGCCGCGTCAAAGTCGGTCCTCCCCTCGGCCATCTTGATGACCTCGAACAAGGGCTTGGCCTCCTCCACATGCCGCCCCACATTTCCGGCCAGGATGTCCATCTGGGTCGAGTTGCCCTCGTAGAAGCGGTCATTTTCGTTGGCTCGCTCGGCTAGGATGCAGCCGTGCAAGTTGACGGCTTGGTGTTGACCGCGTGCCTTCATGTACGCGAGGACCGTGTTGCCGAGCTCCCGCCAGTTGATGTGCAACTCGTCCGAGTCTAGCGGGACGGAAGGTCCGTTGGTCAGCCCGACGTCCTCGCCCAGGGTGACTCGGGGGCGGGTGATGGACTCGAGGGCGGCGAGGTTGTTGATGACGAGCACGCAGTCGTAGACGTCGACGCCAATGATGAAGCTAAGGGTCGGAGTGTGCAGCATGATGCCCGAGGGAGGTGACCACGTCCCGTCCGACTTTCGCGCAATCAGGATGCCGGAGCCTCCGGAACCCGTCATCCACAAGCCGCTCCTCATGCAAGAAAAGACGGCAATGCCTGCCGCATTTTGAATGATGCGCTTTGGGATTTTCCTGGTGGCCTGTGCGAGTTCCGGAGGCGACTCTGCCGGCGATGTCAACGGCGCAGGGGCGGGGTCATCGTGTACGAGATAACCGTCGGCTGAGAACCGAGTGTCAGTACGAAGCAGCGGAAGGGAAGGGGGGAGCAAGCTCATGCAGAGAAGGCCAGATATTGCAGGTGGCGCGTACTGCAAAAGGACTTGAGGATGCGAGCCGCCTTGTCGCACTCGACGTCGAGCGGAGCAGGCCAGTAGGCCTCACGCTGGACCCGATGGCCATTGGCGGCGGCAATGTTGATTCTGGGGGGGAGCTTTTGAGCGTGGCTGTGTCGATGTGTCCAGCCGAAGAAGCTGTTCGATTTATTACTGGCGCCCGAATTCCTCTTGTCCCAGGACGGTAGGAAAGCAGAGACGCGCTGCATCGTGGCCGCCGAGCGCCTCTCTGCCGAGGCCGTTGTGGCCAGGCGAAGGAGAGTAGGGGGGCGAAGGGGGGGTCGAGAGTCGAGGGTCGAGGGTCGAGGCCGCGAGCCACGGTGAAGTTGGAGCTCGAGGCCGGTGATGGGTGAGATGGATGATGTTTATGGATGGGATGGATAGCAGTGGAGCGACCGAAATGAAAGAAGCCGGGTGGATTGGGGGGGGTGGGGGTGGAGAGGAAGGGGGGAGGGGGGGGCGTTTATCGCTGGCGGCAAGACGCCAAAAAGCCAGCCAGAGGTCGAGCTCCTCCCTCTCTCTCTCTCTAAAAAGAAAAAAGGGGATAGAGAGAGTGTATTCGTACGAATGCTTGGCTGGAGAGTTAGGTAGGCGAATGCCTCGGAGTCGCTGCAAGAAGCAGTCGGTGCTTTCGGTAGCTCCCTTATTAGCTGCATGCCTTGCGGGCGGTACGGTACCTCTTTGTTTTACAGGCTCCTTTGTTCAACAAGAGAGCATCGAGGCAGTGGAAAGTAACCTGCAAGATTCGACTTCATCTCGAGGTAATTTTTCTTTGGCTCCCACTCCCACTGAAATGCCGCCCGCTGCAAGGCCACCTCGTGCTGGAGCTGCTGCAATAACTGTGGATGCTGGCTGCATGCCTGTGCCTGGGCAAGGCAAGCAAGGCTTGCTGGGACGACAAGCCACGGAAAACACGACGACTCAGGGGCAGGCCCAGTAACGTGGGCGCGCGGGTAGCGGGCGATCTGGTCCAAGCAGGGAGGATTTGCGTGCAGGGGTCTAGCCGTTGGCGCCAAGAATGATGGCGGTCCTTGCGTACTTCGTAGTGGTTTCTTCTTGACGCTGACACGGCTACGTAAGCACTGTTCTTGAGAGTTGGCAGCTTCCATGAATAATGCTTGGCGCCGGCGAATACCTTTAGTGGGCAGGTTGTCACGAGAGGCGCAAGAGTCCAGGGGACGATGCACATGACATGACAAAAGACAGAATGCGGGGGGGCGTCGAGGCCACGGCGCGCAGCCACGGGGGTCCACTGCACGAGAACAGCTGGCAGTGGTCGCATGTTGTATGCATGCACGAGTCGGTACTGTACCACCTGGTGACGTCCTGACTACGGAGTATGTACATGTGGTGTGCCGGGTACCTGCCGGGCCAGCGTGAAGCCCGGTAACGTGGTGGCGGATTTGACGAGAATCAATATCCAGGAGAATATCGGTCGATGCAGGTTTTCAGGAGGACTCGGCGGTCATGGCCACGGCGCCGTGAGGCACATTGGATGTTTCGTTTCCTTTTTCCCTTGGACAAAAGGCCTGTGCCCCGTGCATGTACCTTGTTGCGACTAGTACTGCCTTGGCTCCTCCTAACAGTCATGCTACAGGTAGTGTTGAGTGTTGACGCAGCGCAGCACCATGGCGGGCGTCTCGCATGTGTTCCTACCCATAGTAACATCAATGTTACGTTGGCGCCTTGAGATACCTGGTAGGCACTCGACAGTGAATCCAGCAACTTGCTGCATGTACACCTGCAAAGGTCAGTCATCAACGCCTCTGGAATGCGCTCCACGGAAAAGGAAATCAGACAAAGAAACAATTTCACCCACGCGTGCACGCGCGATTCGACCATGTCGCTGTTTGCCATGTACGCCTGCGTTGCACTCATGCATGTGCGTTGCTGACAGTGAGAGCTGCGAGCTGCCGCCGTGCTCGACAGACACGTCGCCGATGACACCCCCCACCAACAAACAGCGTCCAAGTGCCGTGTCCAACCTCGGCCGGCTGCCTGGACGCTGCGCCAAGAGCACGTTGGGGTCTGGGGTTGCCCATTTTTCTTCACCCTCGTCCGGCGCCACCCGGGCAGCTTCCGCCGCGGCTCCAGTTCCGGCCCCGGGCCACCGTGTTTACGTACGAAGTACTTCGCACACGGAGACCCAACCCCGTCTCGACACTGCGGACTGGAAGCGTCATGGTTGCGAATCGCTTCCAGTTGCGGAACCAGCTGCACTGCACGCGGTGCTCGTTTCTTTTCCCCCTCGAGGGATGGTCTCAAAAACTATAAAAAGCAACCGAGCAGAGCAAAGGAAGCCTGCGCATTCCTGACCACGACGTTTCGGGAAATGCGCGGACTCTTGACTCTTGGCGTCGAGCTGAAGATTGATTGCACCTGCGCATTCAAGTCCTCGTATAATAAATGTGGAAATTTGTCGCTTCAACTACCATGACGTCCTCACGGGAAAGACTCGCAGGTCGATACCGTAAGAAGTTACAAGGAACCTCGCTGCGCATCACATTGCCCGGTGTTGCTACATCGGGCGACCAGCATGCCAAACGCCTGTCTACGAGGTATGGATGCCCAGATTTGACCGTCGCGTCGCGCGCGGGAGGCCCTGCGTCGTGATGGCGCATATGTACGGATGCATACGAAGTACACATGGTATTGTACGGCGCCAATTTCCGATTTACCAAGGGCTCGGTCCGGCCTGGAGCACGTACTTCGTAGCAACAGACAGACAGACGTCGAGCTCCTACCCAAAAAGCAACCACTTTTTGATGCGTCGCCCATGGCCTCGATCCGATCCCGGCCGGACCCGCACCTCATCTCGTCTTTTCCCTCTTTTCCCTCCCTCTCGATGCACTTTTAAATGGCACCACGTGGGATCCATCCGAGTGACGTCGCGCAATCTCTTCCCCTGCCATGAACCGAGCCTCTTTTCTCCAGGCTAGAGGGAGGCCCTGTGGATACAGTGGCTCTGTGGATAAGTGCAGTTCCCTCGCCTTGGCTTACCAAAGTCCCTCGCCTTGGCTTATGTACCAAAGTCCCTTCGCCTTGGCTTACCAAAGTCCCTCGCCTTGGCTTACCAAAGTGGTTGTTGTCTTGTTGTCTTGTCAAATGTCAAAAGACTCTCGCCATCACTCAGCTTCTTGCCTCAAACACATGATCCGCACTGACCCCTCTTTCTTTTCCCCTCCCGTCCTGGAGAACCCTTGTTCCCTGACCGCCTCGTTCCTTTTGCCTCTTCAGCCTCCTCCTGCTCTGTACCTACTCGGCTCCGTGCTTTCCGATGCTTTCTTTTCCCCCCTACGAATACTTCTCTCGGCCTTGCTTTTCACCTCGAGCACCTCCCGACACTCTGGTCTGGCCGTCTCCTCTTCTCGCTCCGAGTTTTCTCTCTCCCCATGCTTGACCAAGCAACAAAAGGCAGCAAATAAAAATGAAACCCTCGCCGGCCAATGTTTCCCTCCGCCAGACGTCTCCTCTGCCAGACGTCTCCTCCGCCAAACGTTCCCTCCGCCAAACGTCCCGTTTACCGCCGTGGCTGGAATTTGGCGTCATCTCAGATACGCGGGCCGGCCCCGTCTGATAACCGAGCCGCGCCCTCGGCCCTGAAGAGTCATGGTGCTGAAAGCCCGAGGGAGGCAAGACAAAGAGCCACAGTCGGCCAGGGGTCCTCAGCTGCCTCGCGGCCCTTCTCGGCACATTGCGCATTCCGTCGTCGTCGTCCAACATGACGTGTCGTCGCAATCTCCGTCGTCTCAGCAAGGATTCACATCCATCTCAACACGCCCATTGTTGCGGACCTCGCCAATCTTGCAACTAGTATTCGTACTGCACTTTGCGACTGCTGCCGCCACTTGACCCGCGTCCCCGCAACCTTCTACTCCAGCTTCATCTGACCTCGCCCGAGCATGCCCTTGACCACCAGGCCCGTTTCCATGACGCTCGACCGCGTGACGAAACCTACTGCTGACCGGCTACTCCGTATCCCTCGGGGACACGTGAGCGTGATGATGAGGTCCGCCGTTGTGGAAGCTACCCTCGTACGCAACTGTAAAGATGGTGTCGCATGTAAAGATGGTGTCGCATGTAAAGATGGTGTCGCATTCGTAAACATAAAGACAAGGGAGCAGGGCCGGTTGGTAGGCGCGGAGGCTGCAAGGCCAGTCAGTTCCTTCTCTCCCTCCTCAGACAAGGCATTGGGCAAGAGAGAGAGGGAGTGAGGTTCTGATCTGCCGTTACACAGATCATTCTGCCTGTCCTACCTGGTAATTCGCACCTGGGATAAAACAAAACAACCCGTCATCATCCATGGCACACAGGTCACGGGTACATGGCTTTCCAGCCCCATGCCAGCCCCAATGAAGTCACAGCCAGACACAGAGGGATGGATGCCATCTCCCCTCTTCCCGCCAATAATCTCGGGCTCCGGCGCAGCGGCACCACCGTGTCGGGGGGGGGGGGGGGGGGGGGACCCACATGTGCCGAAATGCCCTTGAGCCTCAACTCGACGTCGAATTCCACCACCGCGCAAACTCCAAATTTCACCACCGCCAGCGCGCCGCCGCCACCAACATCAACCACACATCATCACCGCCGCCTAATCACCACGCTCCTTTCCCACTCCCCGCGCCGCCGAGGACACGGCGCCAGCCAGCTAGGCGAACCTTGCGCCGCACCTTCTTCACGCCGTCGAGCACCAAAAGGAGTGGCCTGGACCTTTTGCCTGCACCTTCAGAAAGCCTCTCGAATCTCGCAAGTCTCTTTAGACGTGGGCAAGCAAACTTTTTTTTGCGAGCCGCACCACGCTAGACGGGACGCTTCGGAGACAAATCCAAAAACAAAACAAAACAAAACAAAAATATAAGCCATAGCACAAACCCTCATCCCCCTTCACCCTCACCGCCATGTTCAGGTGAGTCTTGCACCCCTCCTCACCCCCAGCCAGCCGCTGACTGCCTCCCCACCACCTTGCCTCCCCCTTTTCCCAGCACGTTCAAGAATCTCTCCCCAAAGCTCCGCCTCGGCGTCGGCGTCGGCGTCATCGCCTGGGGCCTGGCTGGCCTATACACATCTGACCGCGCCGAGGAAAAGTTTGGCTTCGTACCCTCCGACGAGGACAAGGAGCAGCTTCGCAAGTGGACGCCGCGACTCACAGCAGTCGATCGGCAAGACGGGAAATAAGAACAGTCGCGTCCATATTCGACTCCCCAAATCACGTCTGTAGCAGCAGGGTCCGACCAACCATGGCGAAGCTCGTCTTTATTCACTATTCTCCCTTCTGCATCTGCCCCTTTTCGTCGTCCTGCCGTGAAGCCCGCCACCGTCAAAATCCATTCCGAGTCCAATACGTACAGTACAGCTAGAACAAGGTCATTGATAGTCCAGGCCAACAAGTCATCATGGCCCACCGCAACACTGCGTCAGCCAGCCGTCGTCCTCTCTATCTTGTCGAAAGTCTAATAATGCACACTCAACTCCCCTCCCTCACCTCGTCTATCCCTTTTTGGAAATATCTTGCAGAGCTGGGCCGCCAATGTCCTTGTCCCACGTGGCTTGGCCAGTCAGGTGTCGTGGGCCAGGTCAGACCCCAGGCCGTCCACGTCGCAATGCGTCCCCGACGGCCGGGAAGAAAACCATGCAAAAACAAAAGGAAACGCCACCGAATGCAACCTCCTCCCGTGAATGCTCCTTGTCGATCATAACATGCCGCCTTCGATTTTCTGGTTTTTAGGTTGATAGATGCGGCTCCAATCCCATGCGCTCCTCGACAAACAGTGGTGAAAACAACGCCGTCCAAACTTCGAATCCTCAATACCATGCCGCCCTGTATGCTCTTGACGTCGTTTCGGTTCTTGACCTTAGGAACCACCACATGGCAGCCAGGCCCGACATCGTTGAGCCAGACCAATGGCGGGTCGAGCTTGCAATCGCTGAGGTGATAGTGCAAGCCGCCCGGCTTCGAGAGCCCATCAAACTCCCATAGCCACACCCATCTGCCGACATGGTGCAATGAACGCGGCAGCAATCTGCAGGCGCCCAGGGCCTGGTGTTGGTGCTTTTCCGAACCGGTGTGCCGGTGTGATCAAACGCACCACATACGGCAGTGTGGGTGCGCCCAGCGAGGCACAATGCCTTCACGAGTGGCAAATGCTTCAGCGCTTGTCGAGCAACTGGAAACAATTACTCCGCCGCCTTGGTGTTGCTGCCGTTATCCACGTGGAATCGTACTCCACTGCGGCTTGGAGCCCACTCGTGAAGTCAAAGATGGGATGGTCGGGGGGTTCTGTGGGGCTCCATGGATCCGCCCTAAAAGGCGATGACATATATGGGCGGGGTTGCCTGGATAAAGAAAATTAAGGATTTAGTAGAGAGCTGGCGTAGAGGATTCTCGGTATTCAACGGTGTGCCCCACTTGGAGCCGATGACGGGCTTTCCGGGTCGCGATCCGTCACCATTCCCGTCAGGAGCCACGGTTTTGGTTCCGATCGTTCCTATCGTTCCGATCGTTCCGATCTGCTTGTGTCCATGATTAGGAGAGTGATGCCAACGGAACTTGAAGAGGGGATGGATGCGCACCAGCCTGGAACATCTGGGACCAGTCGAGGCCGGACTGTTGGCCGGGGTCGAGGCCGGATTGTTGGCCGGGGTCGAGGCCGGATTGTTGGCCGGGGTCGAGGCCGGATTGTTGGCCGGGGTTCGACCCAGGATACATGGGCATCCCGTTTTGCCCTGGAGGCATGGGCATCCCGTTGTGCCCCGGAGGCATGGGCATCCCGTTTTGCCCCGGGGGCATGGGCATCCCGTTTTGCCCCTGAGGCATGGGCATCCCGTTTTGCCCCGGAGGCATGCTGTAGGTCGGCATTTGCTGGTTGTGCATCGAGTTCGGGACTTCACCGTAGGGCTGCGAGGTTCCCATGCCAGGCATGTTTCTCCTATTCTGGTTGCCGCCATTCTCCATCCTGTTGATGCTGCTTGACCGGGAGAGCTGGTTCTGATCACCGGGCATGTTGTTCATCCCGTCCGAGACGGGCACCATGCCAAAGGGGGCCATGCCGTCCCCAGGCATGTTGTTCAAGCCGTTGAGATGGTTCATGTCGCCCTCGTTGAGGCCTGCAGCCTTCTGGGCTTGGGCGTTCTTCTTAACGTGAGCCTGGGGGTGGGACAAGTGGCTGGCTCCGGTGGGGTTTCCACGGCGGATCGAGCACTTCTGGAAGTGACGCTTCAAAATGTCACTTCGCGAAAACGTATCACGGCAGAGCACACACATGTAGGGACGATCGCCCGTATCTGTAGGGGTCTGTTAACATGCGGTCATGCGCGCCAAGTGGGGACGGGTCGTCATCACTCACGTCGGAGCAGGTGGCGCTTGAGGTGCTTGGCGTGAAGATAGGTCTTCGTGCAGTGAGGGCAGGGGAATTTCCCATCCGCATCCTTGACGGGGATAACGGTGCTCTTGGCGGCGCCGGTCCCGGCAGCGGGAGCGGCAGGTCGTCCAGGGGCGCTGGGAAGGATGCCTCTGCGGCCCTGGGAGCCGACAACATGCGTAGGCTGGTCACCGTCCTGCATGACCGAATTGGGCTGCATCATGGGGCCGGGTCCGTAGGGCGACGAGACACCGGGCTGCGGCATGATGCCGCCAGGAGGCATCGGGCGCAGGACGGGCGGGCCACGACCGCCAGCGGGAGCGGGGGCAATCGGCTGAGGATGCGAGGCGGCCGTGGTGGACTGCGGCATCATGGCGGCCGAGGTACCGTAGCCATGGTGTGGGGGGTACGGGTTCTGGCCCATCGCGTAGATGCCTGACCTCGAGGCGGGCTGTGACGTGTTCTGGTAGCAAGGCAGATTGTTGGTCGTCGAGTTTGGCGTGTTTGGCGTTCCCGGAGTTCGCGGCGTATGCGGGTGGCTGCCGTACATGGGCTGCATGGCCGAGGTTGGAGGCTGCAGAGGCGGAAGCGTCTGCGGCTGCGGCTGCGGCTGCGGTGAGTCCGAATGAAGCTGGTTCGGAGACGGTGCCGTGGGCGATGGGTATGACTGTGACCCAGACGTCGGGTTTATACCATTGGAAGGATATTGAGAACCGTCCATAATACTGCGCGAGACGCGTCGTGAACCGGGCGTCGCGGGGACAAATATGGGATGGGGTCGCGAACAGGCAGACGGCTCGAGAGGTGGTCGGCGGTGGCCTGGTTTTTCTAGTGACGGCGGAACGAGATCCGAGCCCGACGATGGATGCAGAGATGTAGAGTCGCGAGCAATAGCTGCAGGTGCGAGGCCAACGCGGCGATGCGAGAAGGCGTTTCCGGGGAGGTGGATGAGGTGGCTCAAAGTAGGTCCCTCTTCTCTAGAAGGCGTGGTAGTTAGGGGATTCCAGTGTGGAGACCGGGTCTCGATCCTTTTTTATTTTTTCCCTGCCCTTGGGGTGCTCTCGTTGATTTTTTTTTTCTCAGGGTGGAGAAGGGGGGGGTCGGTGACCGTCAGGTACAATCGGCAAGGCCAAAGCAAGTGGGAAAATGTGTGTGGAGATTCGAGGCCCGAGGTGGTGAGAAAGAACTTTGGCGATGGGTGCGCGTGTGGCACAGATGAAGGTACTTGTATCGCGACGGGTGTGAATACCTACGCACGCGTGTGTTCGATGGTGGATGCAGCGGCAGAAGCGGGACCGTTTTTTTTTTCGGATGCCTGTTCGATGATGGCAAGTGGGCCCTTGCCAGAGACCGCAAGCAGAACAAGGTGGTACTGGGATCCAGTAAAAAGACGAGACTGAAGCCGATTTTTTCTCGACCTGGGGCTGCTGTTTCCGTGTTTGCACTGGCAAATGGCGCGCGCATGCAGAATCCACGAGGGGCAGGAGGCGGGCGGCGAGGCTGTTGCGGCGGCGCAGGGCTTTTGCTGCAACTGGATGGCAGAGGCAATGCTTGGGAAATGATGGAGAAGGAAGAAGTGGGAGAGGGAGAGAGCAGGAAAAGAGGAAGTGAAAGGTCGGAAAGTCGAGGGAACAAGCCGGACCAGTTACGAGGTGAGGTGAGAGCAGGGTGTGTACGGTATACCTCGTGCGGGGAGTGGCTGCAGTAGATATGAGGTACCGGCTGGCCGGCCCTGGACAAAACTTTTAGTGTTTGCGCGTTTGCTGGCTGCCAGCCGCCCGGGTACCTCGATGTATCCTTTGTCCAGGGCCACCCCTCCACCGCCCGAGAGAGAACGCAAAGGGAAAGAGAGCAGCGACACAGACACGGGCAGTCGTGAATGTCGCCGGCTCATGCTGCTAGCCATGACCATTATCATGCGCACTACTCCGAACAACTCCGTACTTCGTATGCCATGAGAAACAAATCATCGAGGACGTCAATGCCGGATACGGACGACACCCCTACCTATGAGGTTCTCTGTTCTAGTTTGGTCTCGCCGGCTGCAGCTTGTGCTTGTGCGTGCGTGTGTGTGCGATGATACAGTGTGCACGCACTCGGCATGCGCACAGTACGAGGGCTGTATATACTAGCCTGGTGCACCCGTCCTCGTACTCGCGAGCGAACATTACTCATTACTCACATTGAGCACGTTCCTTCAATTTGGCCACCAGGCCTGCTTCCGCCTCGCTGTCCAGGTCAAACTCTTGGATGGATGGCAATGTGGTTTGAATCGAGTTTTATGGTCTGTTGATTAGTTTCATGGGGCGGACGAGGGTTGTTTTCCCCCTGCCAACCCTGGGGAGATAGGAGATACCTGGTACCTAGGCAGGCGCCCTGCCGGTGGCGGCTGGCGGCTCAACAGGTCGGTCCTCCTCGGGACCCGAGCGGTTGCCGTGGCTGTAGCTTTACAGCCACGGCGTACCCACCTTTTTTCCATTACTCGCCCATTGAGAAAGTATGAGTCGCCTCGTCTGCCACTTGACGGCTTGATTAATCTCTGCAATACATGCGACCGACTACTCGTGCTCATGCCCGCTGCAGCCCAACTCGTTTGATTATGTACACACAATGCCTCGCCGTCGCGGTGGTGCTGCATGCAGAGCGCGGCCCCAGCGTTCATGACGGAGCACAGCCACAACCTTTCGAATAAAAGTCGCCGCCACAGGCCGGGCCAGCACCATCCCGTGCCCCTTTTCGGTGCGAGCACGGGGGCATCTTTTGTTCACCGAGCCAGATGGCCTCCACTCCAACCCGAGATGCCGCCGCACTCTGGGCTTGCAGTGTCTATAGACAGTACATGGGTACATGCAGTACAGCATCAAGGACTCCTCGTTGAGTCCCGTGCCACCTCGTGCTCGGTGCCTTGTACGGACAGCAACAATAAATACAATACCCCTAGGGTGGGTGTGCATACAGTAACTCGCAGTCAACGTGTACTGTACATCTGTAATCTGTAGTCTGTAGCCGCACCCCCCAGGCAGGTTCAAGGCTCGGCACGTCCTGTGTGCATGGGACACCGAGCACTGTCATCGAACTACGAATACTTATTTATTACTCTCTATTGGGTACGAGTTAGGTACTGTGTCTTGCCAACAAGTCAACAAGACCAGTCGTTAGCAGCAGGAGTTTGAGGAGCAGCCGGGCGAATGCCTGGCCATGGAAAACCCGGCCGCTCAGGGATGGAGGCGACAAACCCAAACCCTTGCGCCACGCCTGCTTGGGACGAGAGAAAGAGGCAGGGGGTGGAAGCAAGGGCGCAACCATGAATGTATCGAGTACACGTGCCAAGGCCGGAGCACTCCGTGCTCTCTCTCCTTGTCGCTCACTCTTGTCGGTTCGAGGGAATCGAGGTTCTTTTTCGGCCCTTGATCCATCGTAGGCAACATTCCTCGATGAATGTACCTGCCGTGTTCTGCCTCGTGCGGACCAACAAGCTCTCGGCTCACAATGGCGATGCGATGCGATGCGTATACAATATGCATGCGTGTGTGACAGTCGGCGGCGAGCTGCCAAAGTCAACAACGCAAACGCATGGTTGGTCTCTGTATGTACATTCTTCATTATTCATCATGTGCTTCGTACATGCAAAAGAGAAGCCTTGCTGAGCATGACCGAGCCTCGCCTCCTTGTTGTATGTATGTAGCTGTGACGACACCCGGCTCTTCAACAACCTCTTTTTGGCAAAGTCGACCTACAGTACCCCGTATAGAGTAAGTGCCCGCTGCAGATATCTGCTACTAGTGGGGAAAACGAGGAGTTGTGGGCGGCGGCGGTGCGGCAATGGTGGTGATGCGGGTGATGCGTCGTCAGTAACGGAGTACTACTAGGTATTGCACTCCTACCGACTGCCTCGCAGATAAGAAAGGCCTGCTAGCCCCGGCATAGTTAGTCTTGTGATACCAACAGACGAGCACACATACAGGAAGAATGTGTGAAGTATGCACCTCCGGACCTTGTGTGCCGCACCAATAAGGTTTATTAATCGGCGTCTGTTATTGTAGTTCTTGTAGCCCTACTTCGTACTTTGTATGTATGGCAGAAGGGCAAGGCATTGTGCGGTATTTGCAGTGGTGGGTGGGATCGCTGTTGAAACCTTGGACGTCCAAGCCATGACGACGACCTTCCTTTGGTCCCATCAGCTGATGTTCTGCCCTTGCCCAAGCTGATTTCTGCCGTTCTGCCCTTGCCCAAGCTGATGTTCTGCCCTTGGCCGAGCTGATGTTCTGCCCTTGCCCAGGCCCTTGCCCAGAGTCTATGCTCCACCTCTGCCAAAGACGAACGTCCGGCACGCACCCAAGGTTTGCCGCGCCCTCGCCAGCAATAACGGCCGTTTGACGCCCTCACCGAGCCAATCTCTGCCTTGGCGAAAACCATGACGCTCCATGACTTGGGAGGTTCGGCCAACTGACTTGAGCCGCCCGCAACCATGGCACAAAGCACAAAGGCAATGAATGAGTAATGTCGCGGCCGACTTCTCGTCAGGTTTCGGCAAGGGGGGGTGCAGATAAGGTGTCTTCGTATTCGTGTGTATGTACACATGTGTCGGCAACGCTGCGCCTACCTACTACCTAGGTAGGTAATTGAACTGTAAAATACCCTCTGGCATGCATAGTACTATCGCACATCAACCCTCACATATACATACGGAGGCTTGAATCCGGAATACCGGACTCGCAGCTCGTGGGGAGGGACAGGCTTCCGCTGTCGACTCGCGAGCGCTCCGAGGCCATCATTTGCAGGATCCACGAGTCAAGCCAAAGCCAGGCTGCCCCTGCGCATTGCCAACCGCCAAGTCTTCTGTCGGTCCTTTTCGCGACGAGGGAGTACTAGCAGCCGTCGGGTGCTTGTTGCTGGCGCACGTTCCCCAAGTATTGTATTACCCGGGATGCCTTTGTATGGGAGCAGGGAACTTGGGAGGATGGAGGATGACATCCTTTCTCTTCACTACGACGTCTTTCGCGGCTACAGAGGTACATGCACACTACGGCGGCTTTTGACATGGCCCGTGCATTTTTTTAGTTCGCACTGTATTGCAGGTCTACTCGTAATGTGCCTTGCCGTACATACTTCGTATGCTTTTGCCGGCGTGCGGCGGCTTCTCGTCCAGGAGGGCAGCCAGAGTAGGGCAAAGGTGCCTGAAACTGCACGCGTGGCGTGCTACGCGCGTCGGCGCCTTGAAGACTCTTGTCTCTCCAATGTCCACCTACGCCCACAGGGCAGATCAATGTCCACCTACGCCCACAGGGCAGATCAATGTCCACCTACGCCCATAGGGCAGATCGGTGGACCGTCCTGTCCTCCTCCCCCCCCAAGGGACCGCTTCCCCCCCCCCCCCCCCATCGACCCCTCTAAATAACCTGCTGTTCCAGCGGTACGAAAATGGGGACGCCAAAAGCTTCGACGCGTCATCCAGAAGCTTTTTGCGGTACCGAAACGGCCGGGGGACGCAGATTTCATGTCCACCACCGACGGTACGAATATTCGTACATGCAGTAACTTTGACCTCGCGAGCATGCAAATGCCCCAGCCCATGTGTCCACTGGCTGCATCGGCAAGGTCAATCGCCGACTACATAGGCCGGCAAGAGGCCGAGAATCGCTCGCCTATGCGCCCTCGTAGCCTGGCCCCTGCACCTTGTATGTACATACATGCACACAGCTCACTTGCAGACAGCATGCTTGCAGACAATCAGCAATTGTCAAGCAAGAGGGCAAGAACCCTGCCGTCTGGCCCGAGGCAATAACCGCCGAGGTGAATGCCTGATACACCGTGCTGTCCAGTGTCATGTACTGTACGAGTCATGATGGATGGACGATGGACTGATGAGATGCGCATTGCTGCTGGCCTGGCCGGTTTGGGACACTGATGCCGCCAATGACGAGAGAAAGGACACTTGACAAGGGACACTTGACAAGGGGGGTGATGGACGCGGGAAAACTTAGACGAGAGAAAAAAGGACGACCGACGACGGCTCCCAAAATGCGCGTTTGTAGCTGCTGCCTGGCAAGCGTTTCTGCAGTGCCAAGCACTACCAGTACAGCAATACTTGTCCCCTCACCGCCAAGCTCCCACGTCTCCTTTGGCCAGCGGGTGCGTGCACTCACTCTTTTGATTTGCTTCCAGTCATCATCTCACTTCTCGTGGCCTTGGAGTACCTAAGCCAGCGAGTATCTGACGATAGCCTGACACAGCAATGACAAACGTGCTGCCCCGAGGCTCACATTCACACATGGTACTTTGTAGGCGCTGTCGGTCGACAAGGGCGATGAGCATGGGCTGACAATCTCATCTGTCACCGCGCCAAGGCCAGATCGGGAATTCACGTCCGTTTGCGACATCTCGACACCCTCCAGCAGGCCGGCTACCGGACCCCGAGCAAGGCACCAACCAGCATCTGTGTCCATCTATTCTCGACTGGATGTAGCCAGGTAGTATGTACAACAAAGAGCGAGCAAGTCGTTCATGGACGGCCGCTAGGGTAGATACTCGCATTCACGTATGCGCGGTCGCAGGCTCCAAACGTATGTGCACACGTCGGCTGTCGGAGCACTGGCCGCATCCCTCGCTCGCTCCCTCCATCGCCGTCGTCGGACAAGCCAGAAGCGGAATTCCGAAGCTCTCGCACCCCCTTCCCTCTTGCACCTACAGCGCGGCGCGGAGACCATAGACCATAAAACGATCCATGCTCTGGGCGCGGATGCCGATTGCGTATTCGTACCTACTTTGTGTTGTCGCCCCCCGTGGCAGGCCTTGTTGTTCCTGCCTGTGTGACGGAGCTTCCCTAACGCACACGCGCGTATCCGTACGCCGGCACGGCGATATATCAGACATGGCTCCGCCGTTGTGCATAATCGGAGGGTTGGGGTTTGGTGTCACGCGTGCGGAGAGGGTCAAAACCGAGGGTGAGGGAGTCTGGGTCGGCTTGCACAAGGCTGGCTAGCTGGCGGCCGGCCCTGTCTCTGGCCGTTGGCGTCGGCAGCCCTGCAGCGTGAGATCCCAGCTGTCCGGAGCGCGAGACGATTGTGACGTTGACGTTGGACAAGAACCACAATTCTTGCTCTAAGCGCCAGCACGACATTTGGGACTGGAACAGAGCCTCATGTGGAGAGCGGTCCAGACATTGCCGTCTCCAAGAGACAGACCCCGTTCGCTCCCGTCCCACACGGGTCCGTCGATGGGAGCCTCAGCAGAGACGCGCTTGTGGTGCAACGGCGGGACAGTGGGGGAGGGGAGGGGGAGAAAATCAAGCCGCCCTGAAGAGGAGCCTGTGGATGTTGACATGTCTCCGACCGAGTGCCCCTGGTGGCCCGGTCGCAATGTAACGAACGACCAGTTGGTCGGCGCCGCTGCTCGTTGGCCTCGGGCGCCAATTCTGCGTGCATACTACGAAGTAACTAGTAACTCGTACTAGATGATGCCCGTCGATTGTCACGCGCGGAATCGAGGCCTCGCATCGCAGCCTGCCTCATGAGCATGCGCGCGGCAGATGGCTCAGTCTGCAATGCCGGGTTTGCCGGGTTTGCAGACAAAGGCGCGAGTCAGCTTCCCTGGCATCGAAACAAGCGGCACTGTCCTCGATCCTCACGAGACGCGTGTCTCCCCGATCAGACAGTCGGGAAGGCCGACCTCGGACCATGACCGACGACGTGTCCGTTGGCTGCCTCTTTTTTTTTTTTTTCCCCTCCCACCGTTCTCGTCTTAGTGCAGAGGCCATTTGGCATGACCGGCGAGTATCGCCCGGCGCAAACGAGCAAGGTACCTCGGTAGTACATACATACATACACCGTTACGGGGTACGGACACGAATACTCTGTAGGTACTTGGCTCGGCCGGTGGGTGGGTGGATGGCAAGACGCCGACGGGAGTTATGATGAGGAGCTGGGGATGAGAGGGGGGCCCGGCCGCTGCTGCTGGCTACCGCCGTGGCGGTCGACTCCGCCTGCATGTGTGTCCATCCACCCGACTATTTTTCCTTTTGACGAGGCGTTCGTCTCGAAGGCTTCGCAGATCATATTGCGGCCCATCCCCAGCCCCCTCTTTTTAGTGGAAAGGGAAGAAAAGACGGCGAGATGGAAGAGGGGACGTCTGGCCCGCGTCAGTTGCGCTGGATGGATGGGCCACGCGCGGGACCCGCTGGAAGGTGGTGGCTGTTCCTCCCGGCAGCCGGCAGGGGGCCCCGAAACCCCACGTCCCTTTGCACGACCCGTTTTGCTTTCCGCGCTTGAGAGACTGAGGCGGCTCTGACGACAGAGATGACGGGCGAAATTGCGACATGCAACATTGACGGCTGGTCAAGAGCCGTTTCCACGTTGGTATGAGCTCATTCATGCTGGACAGTACGAGTCACGAGCAGCCAGTCTCTTGTGTGTACGAAGTACTTGATAGGTACCAAGAGACCCCTGCCTACGCACGTACCGGAGGTCTCGCGGCACCTTGCCAAAGGTGGATACTCCGTGCTAGCAGTAGTAGCATCAGATCAAAAATCCCACGTGGAAGTGGTCTCATCTTGTTGTGCGGGTCACACACACTTCTCGGGGGTTACAGTGTGTGCTTGCGAGATGCCAAGGTGGTGGGCTTGCGGTATCCTATACTTTGCTGCACACAGGGGCGCCGGGAAGTTCCGCCCGTGGACTGCTGTGAAAAGGTAGCCTCGTCAACATAACGGCGCCGAGTTGCCCAACGGACATCCAGAGCAGAGAGAGGTTCCAGAGCAGAGAGAGGTTCCAGAGCAGAGAGAGGTTCCAGAGCAGAGAGAGGTTCCGGAAGAGGGCATGGTGACGCCAACCAAGTCTGATGGCCGAGCCTTGGACCGCCAGCGCAAGGGCGAGGCAAGGATTTCATTTGGGCATTGCCGTGCCGAGTCCGTTGTTGCTGGTTCTCTTGGTGCTCTGTACCGATACTTGCAGCTACTACTTCGTAGGTTCCTCTGGGCAATGCAAGTGCATCGGTGAGGGCTGCCCAAAACAGGCAGTGCGTTGGATGATGAAGCGTCAAGTAACTACGAGTTACTCCGTAGTGCACCCCTTGCCCTATGCGCACTGTCGTACACTGTGGCGTACCTTGATATAGTACCCAAGGCTGTACTTTGCTCCGTTCCCTCGCACTCAAAGGCGACGGCAAAGCAGGCGATTCTTCGACAGCGACATCTCCGTAGCCATCGACGAACGGCGGCAGGAGCTCCGAGCCTTTCGGCCCTCGGCGGGCGCTTGTTCAAGGTGTGCCGGTCGTCGTGGCCGAGAGGGTGTTGGCGCGGGTAAATAATTGATAATTGTCTCTCGAGACACCTGACAAGTTGGTTGGCTCGTCGTCCAAGGGCCCGCGGATGCACGACGCCTTTCCGCTGCGTGGCGACGTGCATCCAACATACATGTGTGTGTGCTCTGTCCATCGACGGGTGTGCGGCAGGTGTTTGTTGGTTATGCCTCCCAACGAGCGGGCGACGATTCGGTCAGCTCGCGAGCCCTTTGACGAGGGCAGCTCTTGACGCTTTGCTGTTACTCGGCTGCATACTGCTGTACTGCACGAGCATCCCTCCCGACGAGTTCTTGTCTGTGTCCGTACGGATACTCTGGTAGGTGACTGGCGGCCATTGCATACATCCGTCCATCCGTCCATCCAACCATCCAACCATCCAACCCAGCTCGAGACAGAGAGGGAGACAAGACGCCTTATGCGCAGCCAAAGCTTGGCCAGCCGCCGCCCTGACTGGCACCTCGGCCACGGAGCCCGAGGAAGAGCACCTTTCATCTCGGATATGCGACGCCCTTCATTTGCCGGCATCGATCCCTTGGCCCGGCGACGCCCTGCCGCCAGAATCCGTCGAGGTTATACCCACCGGCTCTCGGGTTCCGCATCGAGACACCGTCCGCGGCGAACGTCGTTCTTTTCACCGTGTTTCTTTTTGAGTTTTTCCATGACGTCTTCACGTTGACACGCATTAATATAGCCATGTCCTGTGCTATAGTCCAGGGGGGCCAGAGGTGGCAATCTTTGATAAAAACAACAAGAGGGAATGTACGGAGTACACATATCATCTTCACGCGTACGGAGTACAGTTGTACATACCTCCCAACACGTATTGCCTGCGTGTCCAGCCAGTCGCATCTCGACGCGGCTCATGTTGAATGTCCGGGTGAGCATCGCCTCGTCCTTGGCTCGTCCTGTCCTGGCCCCCTTCTGCCTCTTCCTCTTCCCCCTTGGATTGGGGCACAGTGAGAGGCAGAAGAGGCTCCCGGAAAGACGCGATATCCACACCACCCTGTTCGGATGTCGGAAGCGGTGAGGCCAATGGGCACGAGGCAGGCAGGGGCCGCGAAGAGGGACCGGCCAAGGACGACGACGTGAATATGCATCTGCACAGGGTCAAGTTAACACGGCCCGACTCTGTTGGCCGGCACGGGGGCCAAGGTCGGGTCGACGAAAGCGAACGCCCCCGGCCACGCTTCATCCGTCGGTCCGGTTCCTTTGCCGTGCGAGTGGTCACCGGTCGTCTCTCTGCCACTGTCGCCACGACCCGAGACCAGGGCCGAACCCGCTGCCTGTCCATCATACACACGTGTACATACGTACGCGCACGTCCAGCAACAGACGATAGACGGCGCATGGCGTACGAGGTGGCGGGAAGGCTCTTTTTCATCCGAGCGAGCCCGTGCCGTGTGTCGAGGCCATCGTGAACAACGGATAGTTGCTGCCGCAGACTCTGACAACTTGGATACACTCCTGAAGCCTTCCCTCCGTCTGCGGACGGTTATCCTTGTTGGTGCAGCTTGCGAGACTGAAGCAGCTTTCCATGGCCTCGTGCCGCCCCTTTGCACGGGCCTCGCAACGATTCAGCCTCCGCCAAGCACGGTAGGCGTCTGGTTGGCCTATGGCATGTACGATGCTGCACTTGTCTGCGATGGGGATGCGAGATGATGCAGTCGAGCTCGCGTTGAGATGCAGACCGCACGGGGGAACCCGTGCTCTCCCACCCGGGTTGTATTGTGATGCAAGAATAGAGTTGCTGCAGCATGTTGTGCGACGACGACCTCGCTTGGTGGGATCCGACACGAACACGCCTCGACAGACAGCCTTCTTGTATAGTGCATAGGTACTACCTGTTACATACACGTGTGCATGACATATTGAAGTGGTGCTAACTCTTCGTATCAGCCATTGTGGACCGTGTGGACCGCCATACTCCGTACGTACAGCCCGTATGAATGTATGTAGGTAGTATATACGAGGTAGGTGGTACTCCGTAGAAGCTCGTACATACGGTATTCGTGCGTGCATTAGCAATATGGCACCCGCAGAACTGACAGGTAGCATCGTGAGCCGCGGCATGCAGAGGCTCGGCTCTCTGATACGAGCAGGTTCCGAGAGAGGCCGCATGGCCAAAGCCTTTGTTTGGCGTCGATTCCAATAAAAACCCGTATGAGCGGCGGCGCGTCTATGCGTACTGTGTCCACATGCCATCGCATGCCCGGCGACGTCCATGTCGATACGACGCGTACGAAGTACATGACCGCACGATGCGGGCGGCATGTTCTGTACGTAAACGCACATATCTCACCTTGTTGCTCCGAGACCATGCAATGCTCCGTGTACTGTATGTGAGTGTGTTTCGTATACATGTGCGCGTATGTACCGTAGGCCATCGCCTTCCACGCCTGTGGCATGTGTCTGCGGCTGTGGTAGAGTCGTGAGGCGCTCGTGGCCTGACCTGGACTTTGAAGATGCAGCGCCAAGCTCTCGTGATGAGTTGCCCCCGTGAGCCGATGGTATGTATCGCACTGTCTTCTCCCGGCAGTCGTCTGCCCCGCGCCTTGTGACTGAGTCGCTTGTCTCGAGTTACGGCCAGGAAGTCGAAGAGAGTCGGCGAGCCTCGAGAGGTCGTTGCTCTTTGCCGGACCGACGTGTCCGATGCGACCGAATGAACTGCCTGGCAGTAGGCTGTAGCCAGTGTATACGAGACAGCGTACCAATCAAGTCCATACCGCCTTGCCTCGAATCCAGGCGGTGGCCGACGTTGTGCTTCACGGCGGTATCATGTCGAGAGGCTTGCTGCAGTGATTCGACAATAGGGTCTAGTCGCGGTTGCCTATAGCAGACTGTAAGTGACGATACATCCCACGTTTCTCGACTGCTTAACCACTTCAAACCCATGCATGAGAAGGATGGAATTGTAAAGTGCCAGCGAAGCGGCGGACCGGACAGTACACTGATTCCATGCACGCAGCAACTGGCGGAACAGAAACAAAAAAGGTACAAGAAGTGAGCCAAACACCGAAGGTCGTCCTCGAGCAACAGTAATGTCGACGACACCTGCCACTTGTTGCATGTTGGTCAAACGTCGTTCTCCCGAGCGCAAAACTCGGACGCAAATACGCCCTATAGGGTAGGTTGAGGGCGAACCAATATGTCTATTAGTCATCACAAACCGAGACCCGTGACGGTGGAGCTGCGGCACGGAGTCGAGGACCAATCAGACGGCCCTTTACGACGTCCCAAAATTGTTGACCCTTACCGCCGAGCAGCTCCAAGCCGTTTCGAATCATCGAGCCTCCCGCACAGCCATCGTCGGCTCAATGGCGTCACACAACGCGCTGTGGCCCTCGGCGGCTTGCCTGTCGAGGCTAAGCCGCCCCATTCAGCCCCCGTTCCTCCCGCTGCCCTTGTTGCGAACAGCGGCCTTCTCGACCACGGCTCGGCAGTGCAAACGCCAGACCAAGGATACCACCAACAAGAAGCGCCAGACCAAGGATAACAACAAGAAGCGCGGTGTCAGCAGCTTGTACAGATCAGGACCCCGCGAGAACCTGTCCATGTCGGACGTGCCGTTGCCTAAGCCGCGCGACTTCAAGCCCAAGGTGGCGCTGGACGAGAACCATGGCCTGTGGGGATTCTTTCCCGCGCCGGGCACGCTGCTGGCGACGCCCGAGGAGACGGAGTCGTACGGAAGGGCATGGACGGTCGAGGAGCTACGCAAGAAGTCCTGGGAAGACTTACACTCGCTATGGTGGGTGTGCTGCAGGGAGAGGAACATGCTGGCGACGTCCAAGGCCGAATTGGTCAGGGGGAAGCTTGGCTTCGGCGAGCGGGAATATGAGGTCCGAGACGTCGAGGTTTGTCATTCCAAGACGTCCATCCCACTAGGGCCAGGCTAACAAAACCAACACAGGTCCAGAGGACGATGCGGCGCATAAAGCACACGCTGACGGAACGATTCTACCTGTGGCAGGATGCCAGCAACGTCGCCAGGTCCGACCCTGAGATTAATCTAAAGGCGCGGAAGGGAAAGGTTTACAAGCCATTCGAGCAAGAGGAAGAAGCCACGGGACCGGACAGCTGGTCAGAGCCCGGGAAAGGGACCGACGGAAACGCTGCAGCTTCCCAAGGGGCGAAGCCCGACAAGGAGGCGACCGTATGATGACGGAGGAAGGAGACGACCGTATGATGACGGAGGCGGGAGACGATGACGAACAGTCCGTCTGAATGACCGGGATGGCGACAAATGCCCTGAAAGCTGGGTTGGATTGCGTGCACACGCAGAGGATCATGTACGATATGCACGGGAGTTGCGTGTATCCGTAAAGACGACCGGACGCGACTATGCAAGCTTGACTACCAGCGAAGCTCTCCAAGTGCGTTCGGGACGGTGTAGTGCAACGAGCTCCAAGGGGAAGAAAAGAGTCGGAATGCCAAGGCAGATGAATGACTCGACAAAGGGGTTGCTGATATTAAGTTGGTGAACAGCCGCGGCAGCAGCCAAGCAATGAACAGGAGCGAAATTAGTTGCCCGACTGACCCTTGCTCTCGAGACCCGGTCACACGGGGAGAGCCGGCCGTCGTGGGTGTCAAAAGGGGTTGGACGAGGTCGCCTTGCACTGTCATGCTGCAACGGAGGCATGCGTGTAGAGAAAGGGTGCAAATGACTGTGCGGGCCCCGTTGGCTAATTTCATTTAGCATCGCGGGCAATTTGCTTCCACACCATGGCTGAAATCATGTGTCTTGATTGCAAATTCCATGGGCATCGCCGCCAAGGAGGGAGGAGGGAGGGAGGGCATGCTCGTTTTGCCGGGCAGACGACGAAGAGAAGGGGGGGGGGGAAGGTGAGTCAAGGTGAGTCAGGGTGAATCAAGGTGAGTCGAGGTGAATCAAGGTGAGTCAAGGTGAGCAAGGTCTGGTGGACGGCCCGTCCATCTCCTCCCCCCCACCTCTCTCCTCCCCTAAACCCCGCCGATTCAGACCTTCATCACCGCCCCTCCTCCAGCTCCGACCCTCCCTCCTCCGGCTCCGACCCCCGACCAAAGCTTCCGAACCCTCCCTTTGCACGACGTCGATAGCATCATCCCGAACCGAACCATCGAGTCTACATCATGGAGGAGATTGCAAAGGAGTACGACGTCATTGTGCTTGGCACCGGTGAGTTGCACCAGCCCCCGACGCCCTCGATCCAGGTGCATGGCGCTGGCAACACGGCAGCACCAGCTGTTGCCTCGACAGCCTTGCTGACCGGTTCTGATTCGTGCAGGCTTGACCGAGTGTATCCTCTCCGGGTACGCATCCATGCCCAGCACTACCTTGTCGCTGTCTCCCCTCGTGCCGGGCCGAAAGCTGATGCTTCTCTCGTGGTGCCAGTGTCCTGAGCGTCAAGGGCAAGAAGGTCTTGCACATCGACCGCAACGATCACTATGGAGGGTGAGTTTCTCGACACGAATGCCACTCGTGGGCGTTTCCTCGCATATCCAAGTGGCCCCCTTTTCACTCCTGTTCGAGTCTCATGTGTCTCCACCCGCTGACCGCTCATCCTGAACCGCAGAGAGGCAGCATCTGTCAACCTCGAGACGGTAGCCATGCCCCACCGCATCCCAAACGTCTCGACTTCTGACATGACGCACAGCTCTTCAAAAAGTATGGCAACTACCAAAAGGGCGAGGAGCCGTGGAAGCAATACGGCCGTCCCAACGACTGGAACATCGACCTCATCCCCAAGTTCCTCATGTCCTCGGGCGAGCTGACCAACATCCTCGTCTCCACCGATGTCACCCGCTACCTCGAATTTAAGCAGGTCGCCGGTAGCTACGTCCAGCAAGGCACTGGACCCAAGGCCACGGTGGCAAAAGTCCCCTCGGACGCCGCAGAGGCCCTCAAGTCCCCTCTGATGGGCTTGTTTGAGAAGCGGCGCATGAAGTCATTTATCGAGTGGGTTGGCTCGTTTGACCCAAAGGACCCTGCCACTCACAAGGGTTGGTCCACAGAACCGCGGCGTGCTACCGAGGACCACTGACGTGCTGACGGAATGGCCAGGCCTGGACATCAATCAGTGCACCATGAAGGACGTCTACGACAAGTTTGGCCTCGAGACGACGACCAAAGACTTTATAGGCCACGCCATGGGCTTGTACCTGACGGACGACTACATCACGGCCAAGGGGCAGGCCCCCGAGGCCATTGAGCGCATTCGCCTCTATGGCAACTCGGTGGCCCGGTACGGCAAGTCGCCCTACATCTACCCATTGTACGGCCTTGGCGAGCTCCCCCAAGGGTTTGCCCGGCTCTCCGCCATCTACGGTGGTACCTACATGCTCAACACCAATGTCGACGAGCTGCTCTACGAGGGCGACAAGGCGGTGGGCATCAAGGCCACGATGAGCACGGGAGCCGAAGACATGAAGTTTGAGACCAAGGCCACGATGATTCTCGGCGACCCTTCGTACTTTGCCAACAAGACAAAGGTTGTCGGCCACGTGCTGCGGGCCATTTGCATCCTGAAGCACCCCCTGGCCGGCACCAGCGACAGCGACTCGTGCCAGCTGATCATTCCCCAGTCGCAGGTTGGCCGCAAGAACGGCAAGTGAAGGAATTCCCCGTTGAACGGCCAAGTCTAACGATGGACAGATATTTACATTGCCTGCGTGTCGTCTGCGCACAATGTGTGCCCCAAGGGCTACTGGATCGCCATTGTGTCGACGATTGCAGAGTCGTCGGCCAACCATCACGTCGAGCTGCAGCCTGGCCTCGACCGCCTGGGCAAGGTCGAGGAGCAGTTCATGGTAGGTGGCAGCGGTTGGCGCAGCATGCAAGGCCGTCGGGTGCTAACCATTGCTTGCTGGATAGGGCCCCCCGATCCCCATGTACGTGCCCCTCGACGACGGCACCAAGGACAAGGTCTTCATCTCCAAGAGCTACGACGCCACCAGCCACTTTGAGACGACTACGGACGACGTCAAGGACATTTACCACCGCTGCACTGGCGAGGAGCTCAAGGTGGAGGGCCTGAGGGAGGGCATCAGTGTCGCGACAGAGGCATAAGCAGCGGGCGGCCGTGCGGGACCAAAGCCAAGTGGATAAGATGACACGGAGCATGTGCGTGTTCCAGACTGCATAGGGGCGGACGGATAATACACTTTTGTTTGACGTCTGTGTTTTTGGCGCGGACACTGGCGCGGCGGAACTCTTTTGACGGTGCCTGAAGCTTGTCTTGGACGTGCGGTCAAGTCGAGATGACGGTCGAACCCTTGACTACCCTTCTGATGACTCTCTTTTCACCCCTTCTGCCAGGGCAGTCCCGCCTCGCCGCCACAGGGCCGAAAGGACCCGCCGCCGGCGTAGAAGCCGTGGTCCGCCAGGCTGCAGCCCGAGAGCAGCAGGCCGTTCTGGGGCTTGCCGCAGTCGGCGCTGGTGCACTCGCCGGCGCTGCGGCAGACACGGGGCTGCGCGTCCCGGTAGAGGCCCGGCAGGGCGAGGCCGCGCTCGTACCAGAACTCGGGGAAGACGTGCGTGTAGCGCTGGTTCGGAACGAGGCCGCGCCTGGGGATGCCCGTGACGACGTCCCTGCCGTTTGTGATGCGGGCGGTGAGGCCGGGCTGCGACGAGACGAAGTCGGCCAGGCTGGCGTCGCCGGTAAAGGGGCAGCCGTAGAGATACATGTCGAGGGCGACGCCCCGGCTCCGCAGGCCGGCCCCGGCGAGCATCGCCACGCTGGCCCCGAGCGAGTGGCCCGTCACCACGACCCTGAAAGCCCGCCGGCCCGTCTGGTTCATCTGGGCCACGAGCGCGGCCTCCAGGGGCGCCCTGACGCTCTTGAAGCCCTCGTTGAAGCCCTGGTGCACCTTGCAGCCCTGGCAGAGGTCACTTTCGTCGTTGCAGAATGATGAGCGGTTCCAGAATGATGAGCGCCGGGCAAGCAGGGGGACGAGGAGCGGAAGGACACCCACCTCTCGACCTGCGCAATGGCGGCGTCCATGGCGAGTTCGCGGATGTTGTCGGTGCCCTTGAGCGCCACCACGATGACGCCGCGCGCCTCGTCGACGGCGACGAAGCCCCCGATGCCGTTGTCGCCGGCGCCCGTGAACTCGGCCGTCGTCGTCACGCCGTCGAAGCCCGCGCACGGCGTCCCCTGCTTGTCCGTCGTGCAGACGCCCGTGCCCGTCTTGCCGTCGTGCAGCTCCGGGCAGTACGCGGCGAAGGAGTAGCGGGCAAACGTCTCGAACTGCTCCGCGTCTGGGCGTCATGGTGAGACGTGTGTATATATAGAGGAGAGGGCGCTCACCTTGGCGTATGTCAACGGCCAGACCCGACGCGATCCCAGCGACCCAGAAAAGGATCAACGTGATCCTAAGCTGCATCCTGGCGACAAAAAAAGCAAGGTTCAAGAGCGTAAATTACGGTAAAATCAGAGTAAATGAGCAAAGCACAAGCAAGTGAAAGATGGGAGCCATCATCACGCACAACACCGACGGCTCTCGAATTTGGCCCACGATGCCAAGACACATGCATGGCTCCCGTGGTCGAGGCCGAGCTGGAAGCGGGAAGCCGGGGCCGTCGAGCCAAGAGAGCGGGGTTTGTTCCAACAGATGGATCCGAAACGCCAACTCACGGCCGGCTCTTGGGCGGAGGCCTGGTCTCGCAGCACGCGGTTCCTGTTGTGGTGGGTGTCCCCACCATTAGTCAGCCTTATGCGAGGGGCAGCCATTAGGGCTACCCTCTCGCACAGCTAGCTAGCTTCCTTCCCTCTTTTCTCCTCTATAGCTCTTTATAGCATCGATCTTAGCACCTTATTCGCCTACGCCTATATGCATTGCCTAAGACCACGATAGGTTATAAGCTCCGTCTGCTTACTTCTATAGCGTAGATAGAGTTATTTATTTATAGTAATATCTACGATTTTTCCCGACTAAAAGAAGTTAACGAAAAATTTTCCTTCCTCGTTTATATTTCTAGCCGGAATAGTAGACCTTAAGTATATAGCCGGAATAGCTATAACGACGATTAAGAAGCTAAAAGGGCTTAATAACTACTCTTTATAGTTAATAAATATAAAACTAACCTTACTTACGCTAGACTTAGAGGAGTATATTAACGGCTCTTCTACCTAACCCGATAGCTAGGTTAGCTAAGTTAGTAAGTCCGATAAATAGAAAGCATAAGATAAATAAGATTTAAGAGCGACTAAGATCTTAATTCTTAGCCTATCCGACGATATTAAGGAGTCGCTAATATAGTCTAGATAGACTAATCGGACGTCTTCCTACGCTACGATAGGTTATATCTAAAGGGCTATATTATAGCTTCCTGAATCTACTATTAGAGATATAATAGTCGAATTTTTCTGTTTAAAAGCATAGAATTTTATAACTATTAACGCCTATTCGAAACGGCTAGAATAGTGCTAGCGATAGATAACAACTATCTAGCTATAGACTAGTAAATAAATATACGTCTATACTACTATATATAGACTTAAGTAAGCCTACCTATAGTAGTTCTACGTATAGGAATACGACTATAAAAAGAATAACTTCCCGACGAAGGGAGAAATCGATAAGTTCTTATAAAAATAGGCTCTTATCGAGAAGAATATAGTAAAGGTGCCTAACGGTAGATAAGTCTTAGCAGCTAATAAGAATAATACCCTAGCTTCTAATCGAGGGAATGCTTAAGGCTAGGGATAAAGCCGCGGTAGAGGACGTAGCGATAGCGGTCGAGGTAAGGCTAATTATAATAATAATATAGAAGAAGGTTCTTTTAATAAAGACCTTATAAAACTTAAGTATAGTTGCTTTATACTACCCGGTAAAGGTTATACGCTAGAATACTATTAGACCCTCTACCTAAAGTAAGCCCTAGAATAAAAATAGGACAAATAGCGTTAATAAGGTATTAATCCCTTTAAGAAGGGAAATACTAATATTATTGCCGCTAATAAACGCGATATTACCCTTTTTGCTATACGGTTTAATAATGCTATCCTAACTACGGGATATAAGTCCCTACGGGATACGGTTATATATAACACCGGCGCTTTAGACACTTACTTTAACGACTTAAAGTAGTTTACGACCTTTACTCTTACTCCGGCCTATCGTCTAATATAAGCATTAAATAGTAGCAACCTTTAAGTCCTAGGCTTAGGCACTACACGCATAACGATTAGAGACTTAACTCTTAACCTAACTAATGTTTGCTACTACCTTAATACACCCGCGAATTTAATAAGCTTTAAAGTCCTCTAGGATAAGGGCGTTATGCTAGACGGATTTAATAGCCGACTAGCTTTTTAAGCTATAGGGGAGGCAGTCTATAAGATTACCTAAGAACTTAGCGTTAGCACTATTCGTAATGCTTAGGCTATAAGTGACCTTACTATTCGAGATAAGCACCCCGACCTCGTCTTTACGGCGTTACTAAAGACCTTAATAAAGGTTAATAAGAAGGTCGATTATAGGCTTATATACCGTAGACTTAGATATACGGGCAAGGCTAGAGTCCTTAATATATGCCGAAAGTTAGGCATTAACGTTAATATAGAAAGCCTTAACGACTTTTTTTATAAGGCCTATTATTTTACAAAAGCCGACCGTATTATTAGTCGGATATCTTTAGTTAAGCTATTATAGTTCTTAGCATACGTTTTCTAGGACTTTATTTAGTATTTACCTACCGGTTTTAGCGGTAAGTAGTATTCGCTATATAGGATTAATATATATATAAGGTTCTATTAGGTTTTATTCGCGGTAAACTAAGGGGAGGCATACGACTTACTTTATAGTTAGATAAGGTAGGTATAAGCCTACTTTATAAATAAGTTAGTTTAGTCTATATGTTTTAATAACGCGTTAGAGTTTTAGTCGGACGTAATATTTAAATAGGCTAATAAGGACGGATTTATCCTTCGCTTTAGTGCCCCTTATACTCTAGAGTAGAATAGACTTACTAAACGTGCTAGCCGTACTTTAATAGACCTCGCACGCTATATTTACGCCGATATAAACCTTCCGGCCTTTTTATAGCCGTACTTTATAAAGATAAGCGCTTACGTTAATAATATACTTCCGACGAGCGCTTATAAAGACGGTAAAGCCCTAATTAAGGTTTTATTTAACGAGATCCGCACGCTATACTTATATAGCATTAAGTATATAAGGGCTTAGGGCTATACTGCGTTCGTTACTATCCTATACTAGTAGAGGGTTAAAAGTATAAAGATAGCCCTACGAGCTTAGAAAGGTCGCTTAGTAGGCATAGAGGGACTTAACGGGCATATATATAAGGTCTAGCTTCCTAAGAAGAAGATCGTTATACGCGCTTAAGATATCCGCTTTTAGGATAGTAAGGAGCACTAGCGCCCTACTATTAACGACGTTAAATTTAAGGCTACCCTATAGGAGGATAACGATAAAGTCACCTACCTATTCGATATAGGGAAGATTAAAGCCGTAGATAGAAAACGCAATATAAGGCATAACGATAAAGCCGCTTCGCTACGTAAAGAAGAACTCGACCTATCTACCTTATAAAGGGTGCTTAAGGACCCGAGTTATATCCTAACACCCGATCCGACGCCTACTATAGGGCAATAGCAGCGTTATATTTATTTTAACGAGGGAGCTATAGAATACGAGGAGACTAACTCTAACCCGGCTTCTAAGGATAAGGCATCGCCTTTCTATCCTCGCCGCACATCTCGTTCCTATTAGACCTACGACTATAACGAGCGGTTAGGACGAGGCCGTAGCCGTAGTAGCTATGCTCGCGGCAGCCGTAGCAGCAGCCGTAGCATAGCTAAGGAGTCATCCGGTTTATAACAACTCGCAGTGTTTCGCGAAAATAACACCTACTATAAGACTAATCCTCCTTAGATTCTTAGTATAGGAGCGGCTCTAGCTTTTATATAGCCTAATACGACTCTAAAGAACTAGAAGTAGGCTATAGACTACCCTAACTATAAGAGTCGCTAGTTGCCTACTATAAGGAAGGAATACCGTAAGCTTAACGATAAAGGGACTTAGATTCTTATTTCCCGCCTACGAGGCTATTAAGTTCTTCTAGGCCGTTAGGTATTTCTTAAAAAACATATTGCGGGAGCAGACAGTATTACAAAGGCCCGTTAGTATATTCGTAGGGACCGAGACTCTATAAACAGGCTTATTAAAGACGTCTACGCCGCTATAGCATACTAGGCTTCTATTCGTGTGTTTGCTACCCTTATAGCTTTGGATAACCTCGAATGTAAGAAGTTCGACGTAGTTAACGCCTTCCCGCACGCTAAAGTAAGGGAGGAAATCTATATTAAGCAGCCCTACGGTCTAACTAACGGCACTAGCCGCGTCTATAAGCTGCAACGAGCTCTATATAGGCACGAGGCCGCCCTTCGTTAGTAGTTTAATAAAGTTATTATTAACCTCGTTGCTTTAGGCTTTATTTAGCTAAAGGCAGAATTATGCCTATTTCGTTACGATAATAGCACGCTTCTAATCCTCTACGTCGACGATATATTAATCGCAGTAGCTATACGAGACCTTATTACGGATAAGGCTCGCTTATTAAGCGGCCTTTATAAGATAAAGAGTCTTAGGGAGCCGACCGAGTTCTTAGGACTAGAAATAGACCGGGATCGCGTTAACCGGACGATTCGCCTATATTAGATAAGATTCGCGATAAAGATCCTTAAGGAGTTCGGCAGCGATATCGAGAATACGGCAATAACGCCGTAGCCGCTAAAGACCGTTATCCTAGCGGATTAGAAATAACAATAGTCGGTAATGCCCTCTAAGGAGTGGCTTTAAAGAACTAATAGCCTAAACTAGCTAGCGATAGCAATAAGGCCGGATTTATCTTATACAGTAAATAAGTTGTCGGAGGCAAATTATAACCCTACTGCAACGCACCTAGCTGTCCTAAAGCACTTATTGCGTTATCTTAAAGGATCTATAACCTTAGGCATTATCCTTAAGGGTCGTTATTCGACTAATGATTTAAAGCTGCACGTCTATATAGATGCCTCTTTTACTAACGATCTTTAAACCCGCTGTTTAATAGCCGGGTATATAGTCTTCTTAGCCGATAGGCCTATCTTTTAGCGGTCGAAACGACAAACGTTAGTAATAACCTCGTCTACCGAGGCCGAATTTATTAACCTTACGCCGGCGGGTATAGCAGCTACAGTAGGGTAACAAAAGTTACGATTAGCCCGATGTTTATATACCTACCCTATACTTCTACGGGAATAATAAAAACTCTACTAAAACTTAGCGCGTTACTTAAAACCTCTATAAATTTTACTAAACCTATATAACATACTAAAGTCAATAAAGACATTTTACTTATAATTTATAACGCTATAGGTACTTTTATTATTTAAGAAATAGAATATTTAAAAACATTTAGTACTTACTTTCTTATTTTTACTTCTTCTTTTAAAATAGAGCTTATTATAACTGAAACATTTACGAATGATTTATTTTAAGGTTCTTCAATATATAATATAGATATAAAGATTTGTTTCTTCTATCAGGTATTTATATAGAATTATAAATCGATTTAAATATAAAGGGTATTACTTTTAGTACTTATTACTAAGTAAAAGCGAGTTTAAAAATCTTTCTAAGTAAAAGAGAGAATTAGTTGTTATATCTATAATAGTCGTTTAAATACGATACGTGAATGCCCTTATTATAACGATAATAGAATATATATATTATGCTAGTTAGAATTAATAAATAATTAATATAGAAATCCGTTAAGTATCGATTTTTGGCTGGAAGGAAGGTACTCTTTATATTAATATATAGTTAAATATACGGAATCTCTACTACTATAAACTCTATACTATAAATAGAAACAATAGCGTCGGTATATAGGAAACTCTTTTTTAAAGACAAAAGCTTTTTCTTTAGATATAAAAGAAAGGTTTTAAACAACTCTAAGAAATACTTAAATAGTAAAAGTAATTAATTATCGTATTGAATATAAAACGTAAAACTAAATGTAGAGAATAGAAAAGATCGTATACTTATTAAACATAATACAAGGTATAATATAGTATTTTTATTTCGCCGAAAACTAATTACTATAAGTAAATATAAATAAATTAAGTTAAGAGAGAAGTACCTTTCTATTACTCTTACTTATGTCTAATCGTAACTTTTAGAGAGCCACTGTATATAGCAAGCAAAGCTATTACATAATATAGGCTACCTATAGCCTACGCCGATAATTATATATACCGATAGTTAGAATACGAGATTAGCTATTCTTAATAAGGCGAATATAGGCCGTACGAGGCATATTAATCGCTATTTTAAGTAGATCGTTTAGCGCACGGCGATAGGCTATTTTTAGCTTTATTAAGTCCGCATTAATAAGATAATTGCTAACGGCTTAACGAAGCCGCTTTTGCGTATAGACTACGAGAAGTTTAAGCACTAGCTTAGGCTATAACACTACGTTTAATAATAGATTTCCCGATTAAGAAAGCATTTAGGGATAGAAGCCTAGTTAGGCAATTAGAAGGGCAGAAAGCCCTACGAATAAGCGACCGATAAATCATAGAGGAAAAGGCTATAGAATGTAGCTCTAAGCCGTGTTATTATTAGCCTTATTAGGCTATTCGGCTAAAGGGAGGTGTTATAGTAGGTGTCCCTACCATTAGTCAGCCTTATGCGAGGGGCAGCCATTAGGGCTACCCTCTCGCACAGCTAGCTAGCTTCCTTCCCTCTTTTCTCCTCTATAGCTCTTCATAGCATCGATCTTAGCACCTCATTCGCCCACGCCTATGTGCATTGCCTGAGACCACGATAGTTCCGGACGCGGCCTCTGACATGGAGCCGATTTGACATGTTTGCAGCGCGGGGAATCCCGGCGGCACGGGCCTCGGCTGGTTTCATCAATGACCGGGCTGAAACACCCATTCATTCCATGACACCTGGGAGGGGTTGAGCCCTGGGGTTGTTGAACCCTGTTCAGAGTCGGCAACCTCGACATGACATTCAACAGTGCCAACGCCCAACTCCACGTGACCATGGTGAAGAGGCTCATCGAGCAAAGCGAGCAAAGAAACAGCGCAGAACAGTAACCATCTTTTCCCAACATGCCAGCCCTCCATCCCATGACCCATCCCATGACCCATCCCATGACCCATCCCATGACCCGTCGTCTTCATCGTCGCGTCGTCTTGCCCATGCCGCGCTTGCCGGAAAACTGACGCAAATGTTAGCTGGTAGCCCGTGCCTTCTGATTCTTCCCCGACTCACCAAGTGTTTGGCAATAGAGGCCGTGGTGTGTCTGTCTGCCTCTCCTTGCCGGGCCATCCTGTTCATCTTCTTCTGGTTCAGCTTGGCCAGCCGCTCAGCCTTTGTCCTCATTGCATCGTTCGTCACACCGTCATCCCTGCGGTTGGTCGTCGGGGCTCTGCTCCGCGAGCGCATGCGCTCGCGAGCCGTCTTGTCCACTTCCATGCCATCGCCATCTTCTGTGCCGAGACGGCTCCTGGACATGGAACGGCCACGAGTGCGGGCCTTTGGCTGGGCCCTCTCGGCCAAGTTGGTCGTATCGACGCCCAGCTTATCGAGCGCATCCTCGAGCTCCGAGAACGGCTGCTTCACTGCTTTGCGGGGTATGATGGCCTGGTTCTTCAACCTCTTCTTCATGCGCGCCTCGTTGCGGATCAGCTGCTGCTTCTCGCGAATTTGAGAGGCCTTGTGCAAGACGTCTGCCTCCTCATCGTCTATGATTTTCTCGTCCGAGTCATAGTAGCCCTCTTGCTCCAGCTTCTCCTCCTCCTCCTCCAACTCCTGCAACTTGGCCTCAATGTCGGGGTCGACAAAGTCGTAAACGTTCTTTCCGTCAAAGATTTCGGGGATCTTGTCGTGCTTCCACTCGGGGTTTTCGAGGAGGTAGTCGGCGCGCATATCGACGCTGTAAACGCCCGCCCCGCCATTCTCCAGCTCGACATCACGTGCCAGTTTCCGGCGCTCGGGATCACTCTTATCATACTTGGCCATGCTCTTGATGCCCTCGGGAATAAATGTCTCGAGTGTCTGCCCTCCCATGGGCTGAGCCACGTGGATGCGGGCCATGACATCCGCCAGACGTCCGCCTATCGCGCCGCCGGCGCTGGTGCCCGCCTTCAGTTTCTGGTTGACGCGATCTGCAATGAGGCGCTCGCAAGCCGCGTTCTTGACGTCTTGCACCCCCTCTTGCGTGTTGCAGGACAGCTGGAGCATTTCCACCTCGCCAGACTTGAGCAGAGACTGCAATTCGACCTGCACGTCGGCACCGAGATCTTCAGGTCGAGCAATGTCGATTTTGTTGATGACGAGGAAAACAAGCTTGTTCGAAAACAGGGGCTTGATGCTCCTAAAGAGCTGGATCTGGGCTTGGACAGAGTAGCCGCACTGCTCAGACAGGTCCATGAAGTAGAGAATGGCAGAGCGCAAGTGGGCGATTGCAGTGATGCTACCATGCCGAGTTAGCAGCCTCATCCAAGACGAAACGGGGGCAACTAGGCGCACCTTTGCATCTCAATCGTGTTCATCTCCTCGAGCGGGTGGTCCAGGATACCAGGAGTATCAATCGCCTGGAACCGCAAGTACTTGTAGTCGAAGTGACCCACAAACAGACTCTTGGTGGTAAAGGCATAGGGCTGAACATCGACGTCGGCCCGGGTTATGCTGCGCAGGAAGCTCGACTTGCCCACATTGGGGTATCCGCAGATGAGAAGCGTGCGAGTGTTGGGGTCGATGGACGGCAGACGGCCAAGATGCTGGCGAACCTGGTCGAGGTAGAGCAGAGGGTCCTTCAAGCGCTTGACAAGGGTGGCCATGCGACCAAGCGCAGCCTTCTTGAGCTGCTTGCACTGGAAGAGAGACTGGCCGTACTTGAGCAGACGGACATAGTCACGCGAGATTGTTTCGACGAGATGCTTGGCCGTAGAGAGCTGGCCAAGGGCAATGCGGAAATGGTCGGCATCGTAAAGGGTGTTGAGCAGATCCTTGTGGAACGGGTGGATGTCCTGAAGACGGGGGAAACTCTCGAGAATTGCGCCAAACTTGTCCGAAAACGTCTCCTGCGTGAACTTGACCTTTCTCGTGTAGAAGCCTAGAGAAGCAGTCAGTCGTAGTTTACCACGCGCGATTCAGGAAGAGAATTCACCTCGGATTCTGCTGATTTTGAAGCCCGCGCGGATCTGAGTGGGAAGCTTGCGCTGTGTCCGGCTCAGGACAATGTCCAGAAACTCCAGGTGCGTCGGCACCGGCGGAATATCCTTCCAGGTAGTCTTCATTGTGAAGGACGACTCTGCTCGAAGGAAGCGGTGTGGTGCAGAGAAAGAGAAGGGGTCGCCAAAAGCACCCTCGAGTTCGGGATGCGAATTCAAAGAGTGGTGGGCCCGGGCGGTGAAACGAGTTTTTCTCAAGGTGGGGCCCGTTATCGATAAAAGACAATCGATAAGAATCGAGAGGAAGGGATCGTGGAATCGAATCGCCTTCAACCCCATTGGAGGGAAAATTCGTCCACACCGACCAACCATCTTTTGTTCTTGCTGCTGCTCATCCTGGCGGCGCACAGACACGTCAAGATAGTACCGACCGACACGGGCACACGCAGCCTTCATTGACAGGCGCGTAAGGAGATGGCGTCTCAGCTGCCCGCGTACAAGCAAGACTTCCTCCATGCCGCCATTGCCGGGGGGGCTCTCAAGTTTGGCAGCTTCGAGCTCAAGTCAGGGAGGATATCGCCTTACTTTTTCAACGCTGGCGAGTTTCACACTGCGCGCCTTGCCGGAGCCATCTCCTCCGCCTTTGCCCAGACCATCATCGACGCCCAGCAGAAGAGCGGCCTCGAGTTTGACGTCGTCTTTGGGCCTGCGTACAAGGGAATCCCTCTCTGCTCCGCCATCGCCATCAAGATAGGCGAGCTGGCCCCCTCGCAGCTCGACGCAATCGCCTACTCGTTTGACCGCAAAGAGGCCAAGGACCATGGCGAGGGCGGCAATATTGTCGGAGCGCCCCTCAAGGGCAAGAGAGTTCTCATAGTCGACGACGTCATCACCGCCGGAACCGCCAAGAGAGAGGCCATCGAAAAGATCCGCAACGAGGGCGGCATCGTGGCAGGCATTGTTGTGGCGCTGGATCGCATGGAGAAGCTCCCTGCTGCAGACGGCGACGATATCAAGCCCGGCCCCAGCGCCATCGGTGAACTCAGGCGAGAGCACGGCATTCCGATTCTCGCTATCCTGACGTTGGACGATATCATCCAAGGCATGAAGAGCTTTGCTACCGCCGACGACGTGAGGCGGACCGAGGAGTATCGGCAGCAGTATAAGGCTACGGACCAGGAGGCACGCCACAAGTACCCGCCAACTAAGTGACGAAGACACTTAGTTCCCAACGGGTATATAGATGCTAGGGTCAATGCCAGTGCAATGGCTGATGCCGTCTGCTTTCCACGTCTATAGAATGTCGACACGCGCCATGCAACGGCTGTTGGATTGACGTTGCCTCTTTACTCACGTCAAGAGCCCAGGTCAAGAGTGTGCCTCTGGAGAGCAAATATTGACATGTGGTGATACGGAAGTCGGGATCAGTGGACGTTTCCGGGGATTCCGCGAGCAGAAACCATCATGGCATCATCCGATGTATCAAGGCAAGCAGGGGAGAAGTATTTTGTGGCAGGAATCACAAATGTTTGTGCCTTTCACATTAGATGAGCAACATGTTGTCCACGAGAAGAGGTGATTTGCTCTTTGCGGCCATCGGTGCTGGTTATAGAGTAGAGGCCGACGACTTACACACATCGACAAGCACAGCAGTAACAGACCCACGAGCTGGCGCGAGCCTTGCATTGGTTGCGCAGCTCGCAGCTCACCAACCAAGAAAAATGCCCGGGATGGTCCCGAGTAGTAATTACTAGGGGGCGTCCCTCAACCCCCTCCTTCAGTAAACCTGGTCTATAACGATCACGCGAGGTTACGATAGGTATTCGGGTCATAGGGTCATACCGATAAGATTGCGTGCACCGGACACACAGCCGCTGCCACACACACATTACTCTCATCATCATTTGGCGGGCCGCAGACCTTACGTTCCGACACGTAGTTGCGCCATGTAATAAATTAAAACACCCTTATGACTTTGCCACAGCGCCCTTCTTCGTCGCCCCATCGATCTTGCCATATAGGCGTCTTAACATAGCACCATCCCATAGGGGCGCCCATGCCCCACGTAGTCTTCATCTCGCCCAGCGTGATGGGGTTAATAAGTTGGTATAGCTCGAGTATCGGGTATCCGTATTTAGACTGCTTTTTGCCTTCATTAAAGTCCGAGTTGCCAATACCGACAGGCTGCTCTGGGACAGTGCCTGGCGTGCGACGGATATCGGTAGGAATGATGGCGATATGACTGCAAACCAACCATAAGCTTTAAGCCCGATATAAGCCCTGCTAGGGAGTGACCCCGCTTCGCGGGGTGCACTCCCTAGTTGGTAGCCAGGGGTTTGCACGTGACTGCCTTAGAGAGTGACCCCGCTCCGCGGCGTGTACTCTCTAATTGGTAGCCCTACCCACTCCGCGGGGTGTTAGCTTAGTTGGTAGCCTTAGGGCACGTGATTATAAATCAATCCTTAGGGTTAAGATTATTTAAATCCCCTATTTAAGCCCCTTTTTAAAATTCCTCTTTAAAGTCCCTCGTTTAAATCCCCTGTTTAAATCCCCTGTTTAAATCTCTCGTTTAAATCCCTTATTTAAGCCCCCCGTTTAAGTCCCTTATTTAAGTCCCTTATTTAAGTCCCTTATTTAAGTCCCTTATTTAAGTCCCCCTTTAAAAATCCCCTTTAAAGTCCCTTAAATCCCCTGTTTAAATCCCCTGTTTAAATCCCTTGTTTAAGGCCTTTGTTTAAGTCCCCTTTAAAGTCCCCTATTTAAGTCCCCCTTTTAAATACCTTGTTTAAGCCCCCCGTTTAAGTCCCCCGTTTAAGTCCCCCGTTTAAGTCCCCTGTTTAAATCCCCTGTTTAAATCTCCCGTTTAAGTCACCCTTTAAAAATCCCTTTTAAAGCCCATTATTTAAATCCCTCGTTTAAATACCTTGTATCAAGCCCTCGTTTAAATCCCTTGTTTAAATCACCTGTTTAAATACCCCGTTTAAATACCCCGTTTAAATCCCCTGTTTAAATCCCTTGTTTAAGTCCCTTGTTTAAATCCCTTGTTTAAATCCCCCGTTTAAATCCCCCGTTTAAATCCCCCGTTTAAATCCCCTGTTTAAGTCCCTTGTTTAAATCCCTTGTTTAAATCCCTTGTTTGAATCCCTCGTTTAAATCCCACGTTTAAATCCCTCGTTTAAATCCCTCGTTTAAATCCCACGTTTAAATCCTACGTTTAAATCCCACATTTAAATCCCTCGTTTAAATCCCTCGTTTAAATCCCTCGTTTAAGCCCCCTATTTAAATCCCTCGTTTAAATCCCTCGTTTAAGTCTCCTATTTAAGTCCCCTATTTAAACCCCCCGTTTAAACCCCCCGTTTAAATCCCCCGTTTTAATAACCTATTTAAGTCCCCCGTTTAAGTCCCTCGTTTAAATCCCTTGTTTAAGTCCCCCGTTTAAATCCCTCGTTTAAGTCCCTTATTTAAATCCCTCGTTTAAATCCCCCGTTTAAATCCCTCGTTTAAATCCATCGTTTAAATCCCTTCTTTAAATCCCTCGTTTAAGCCCCCTATTTAAGTCCCCTATAGGAACAAGGGATAAGGGATACGTACGAGGCAGTTGCAGCCACGTGATCCTACGTAATTACGTGCGTGCAACGAGGCTACGTCACCTATAAAGGGGCCCCCTTTCCCCTCTTCCTTCCTAGCTAGACAAGACAATAAGAACCTAACCGCATACTATCACACGTGCGATAGGTTCGCTTCCGGCTGCTTACCGTAGAGAGCCCTACTAATATCCCCCGTCTAAATCCCTCGTTTAAGCCCCCTATTTAAATCCCTCGTTTAAATCCCTCGTTTAAGTCTCCTATTTAAGTCCCCTATTTAAACCCCCCGTTTAAATCCTCTATTTAAATCTCCCGTTTTAATAACCTTATTTAAGTCCCCCGTTTTAATAACCTTATTTAAGTCCCCCGTTTAAATACCCTATTTTAATAAGTCCCCCGTTTAAATACCCTATTTTAATAACCTATTTAAGTCCCCCGTTTAAGTCCTTATTTAAAAAGCCTATTTAAAGTCCCTTAAATCCCCCTATTAAATCCCCCTATTAAATCCCCTTATTAAATCCCCCTATTTAATCTCCTTATTTAATCTCCCTATTTAATCCCCGGGAGCCGGGCATATAGCCGGGAGCTAGAAGCCGGGCACGTAGCCGGAAGCCGGGCGCGCTCCCGGGCCTATACATACGTAGCAAGACGGCTAGAAGCGGCTTGCGTCGCATACACATAGAGCCTATTAAAAAGTTGTTCGTGGCCGTAGCTAATTAAAATCGCGGGCTAGCACTAATAGAAATAATCCCGGTCGTATTAGCATACGTATAGAAATAGGCCGTAAAGACAAACAGAATGTTTATAGGTATATCGCTTCCCGCTATTCTACTACGACTACCTAAGTATAGCGCTAATCCCCTTACCCGGGAAATGAAAATACGCAAAAATACCTAAAAGCGGGCCCCGGGGCGTTAAGGGCAGAGTGTCACAATAGGCTATAAGGCTAACGCGACCGCGGGAATTTGTTAGTAACCGTCGAGCAGATCCACCGTTGCTTGCGTACATAGTAGATGCTTCGTACGGAGGTAAGAAACTTACGTAATTGCCGCAGAGCCCTTTTTTTCCTTATCGCCTCGCGTCTCGACGCTATCGCGGAGGCGGTATTTACGGTACTCGTGATTTTTCCGTCGGGAGATAATATGGTCGAGGTGGACGGGCTTAATGGCTAGGTCTGCACTCGGTTAGGCGCGACCTTAGATCGAGGGCGGCCGTTTTTCGCTGCGACTTCGACGCGAGATAGGGACAGATCCGAAGTCGTGCTCTTAAATAGACTACGGACGAGGGTGGACTGCCTAAGAGCAGGCTTAGCCTGCGGCAAGGGCAAGACTACTAGAGCCATTCCTGTTAATGTGAAGAGGTGGCAACGAGAGGCAAAAGGGCAATGATGATGGATAAGGGGGGAAGCTACTTCGTAGGTCCAGCTTAAATAGGAGTGTATGGGCTGCTGACTAAAGGAGGGCTGCCTCAGGCACTTCCAGCAGACAGCTCTCTATAACATAACACAGCATCCTCCTTCCGCCATCATCAAAAGTGGAGACACCTGACTGGTGGCACCGGATCCCATTGGGCAGGCACCCCAGAGCTCTGTCGTCACCACCACGCACCGAACCTCAATCAGGTACGTACAACCTGACGATAGCGGCATCCGTTTCCCTCCGTTCTCCATCTCCTTTGCATTTGCCCGCTCGCCATTCGCCCCCCTACGCGAGCGACAATGTAAGTCCCATCGTCTTCGACCCCGGCAGCATCCAAGCACTACTAACCCAGCCCTTGTCGCAGGCGAATCACCCTCAACATATTCAACCCCCAGGCGGGCGACCAGGACAGCCTGTTGAGCCTAGACATCTTTCCCGACATGACCATTTCCACGCTCCGCGAGTCCATCCACGCCGATGCCCACGTTTCTCCCACCTCGCAGCACATCTACCACAATGGTCGCCTGATTTCCGACGACTCAAAGACCATGGAGCAGCTCCAGATTGCCGACGGGGACATGCTCGCCGTACACGTGCGAGAGACCCGGAGCTCGACCGCTGCTCCGGGACAAGCCCAACGCCCCCAGCAGCAACAGCCGGTGCCGTATGAGCGACGCCCAGGTGGCAGGAATGACCCCGAGCTGGTCCGTCTTCAGGTTCTCGGGAACCCCGCTCTGAGGCGGCAGATTCAGAGCCAGCAGCCGGAGCTCGCCGCCGCCGTCGAAGATCCTGCACGCTTTGCCCACTTACTGCACGAGGGCCAAGATCGCGAACGGCGAGAACGACTCGACAGGCAGCGCGAGATCGAGAGGCTCAATGACGATCCATTCAACATCGACAACCAGAGGAAGATTGAGGACATGATACGCCAGGAACGCGTCATGGAGAACCTGCAGAATGCCATGGAGCATAACCCCGAGGGTGAGGCAGGAGACGACGACGATAGCCCGGTCCCAACTCTCCGCTCTCCGCTCTCCGCTCTCTTTCAGCCAGGCTAACGTTGTGCTCTCTTTTCCTTCACAGTCTTTGGAAGAGTCCACATGCTCTACGTCAACGTCGAAGTCAACGGCCACAAGGTTAAGGCCTTTGTCGACTCTGGAGCGCAGGCCACCATCATCTCTCCCTCCTGTGCCGAAGCATGTGGAATCATGAGACTCGTCGACACGAGATTCGCCGGAGTCGCCCGCGGTGTCGGCACCGCCAATATCATTGGCCGCGTCCACTCAGCGCAGATCAAAATTGGGAGCCTGCACTTGCCCTGCAGCTTCACCGTCATGGAGGGCAAGACGACAGACTTGCTTCTTGGTCTGGACATGCTGAAGCGATACCAGGCCACCCTCGACTTGGCCCGCGACCGGCTCATCATTCAGGGCGAAGAGGTTCCCTTTCTCGGCGAGGCCGACATCCCTAAGGACGAGGAGGCCGCTGCGGCGCAGGAGCCCACGATACCTGGCCCGGCTGGCACGGCCATCGGCCAGCGCTCGGGAGTCGTCTTGCCGCCCGAGCAGGCCCAGCAATCGCAGGCCCGCCCTTCGTCCTCTCAGCCGGCGCCCGGCCTCCAAACGCAAGCGCCGGCACCGACCCCCCAAGCCCAACCCTCGACGCGAAAAGTGACGCCGGCGCACGTCGACAGTCTCGTGGCCATGGGGGCTACAGGGGAGCAGGCTGTCCAGGCGCTCCAGGCCGCCGAGGATAACGTGGACGTCGCCGCCAGCCTGATTTTTTTCTAAGCATGGACCGCAGCCTACGGGGGGCATGGACGGCCTGGCATTTGGGTCTGGCCGCAGGGGAATGGAACGACGGAGGGGACGCGGGTCGCTCACGAGCCGAGGACAAAAGACGGAGGCGCGTGGTGGATTGAACAGGTGTCATCTCAAAAGTTGGCGCAATGGTTCAAGATGGAGACAAGTCCAGTGCAGATAGTGACGACGGCATGATCTGCCGAACGCTCTCATGTACTTCGTACTTCGTATTGAATCGCCATCTGCGTCGACTGGACTTATGCGCCATTGGTATACACGAGCTGCTTGGACAAAGGAGGTGACGAGTTGAGGCCTTGCCGCCTCAGCGAATCTTGTACACACAGGGCTTGAGGATGGCTTTTTCGTCCGGACCCTCTTTCTCGCCATCGTCGTCCTTTTTGTCGGCGGTCCATTTCAGAGCAGCGCCCTTTGTCGGCCTCGGCGCCTCCTGAGGGTTGACACCCTTGCCCTTGGTCGGCGCAGCCCCCTTGATAAAGTGCATCTTGACAAACATCCTGTTGGACAGATCGACCGCCTCGCTGCGGTCCCCGTGAGGCACAAAGCCCCTTTTCTTCAGGGCTTCGACAAAGGCGGAAACGTCGGTCTGACGCCGAAGGTCCTCGGCCCCGTCCACCTCGACGGCAAGGTCCTCACCGTCGCCTGCGTCGCCCTTGTTCTTCTTCCCGGAGGCGGCTGCGCGCTTGCGGTTGCCGACGCTGTGGTCGACGGGGGCGTTTTTCTTGCGCACAGGGCCGAAGCGGCTCTTGATCTCGGCGACCCAGAGCTCGCCCTTCCAGTGCAGGACGCGGTAGGCCTCCTCGACGAAGTCGAGCCAGTTGGTGCCCATGAGGGCGAGGCAGAAGATGGCGACGTTGACGGAGCCGTCGTCAAGCGGCAGGTTGGCAATGTCGGCCTTTGTCACCAGCGGCCCGGGGCTTTGCAGGTCGTAGCTCTTGACGTCGAGCCGGAGCCTGGCCTTGTCGGCCTGCAGCGACTCTGCGAGCCGCGCGTCGCCACAGCCCAGGTCGGCGATGATGCAGGTCCCGGCCGTCCGCGGCAGCGGAGTCTTGGCCCGCAGCGTAGGGGGCGCGCCGGGCCGGCCCTTGCCGTGGGGCGGCTTTATCCTCGCCCTCGCCCTAATGTCGCCGAGAAGGCTGTCGACGGGGTTCTCGGGCCAGACCTTGACCTGCCGGCGGAAGCCCTCGTGATACTCGTCAAACATCTCGGGAGACTTTTGAAAGAGCGTGAAGGCCTCGTCCGAGGGCCGCGTGTAGAGCGTCTCATTGAGATGGCGGAACCGCGCCGAGAGGAGCTTTTCTCTCATCGACGCCTGCAGAGGCGTGAGTTTGGTTGGGTTCGGGGGCTTCGGGGTTTGAGTTGTCTTGGCGACGATGTCGACTTTTGGAGCCGGCGCCGTTTTGGGCTCTTCCGCGCCTTCACTTCCAGGAGCGGGAGACTGTCGAGTCTTGTCTTCCCGCTGCTTCTGCTTCTTCCTGTCCTTTTTGCCCTTGGCATCCTTGTTGGGTTCAGGCTGAAGACCGTCTTTGCTGCCGGTCCCCTTCTCATCGCGCTTGACCTCACCCCTGTCGCCCTTTTTACCATCGGCGTCTCCCTTCTGCCTCTTGGCAGCCCGGTCTCGTTTCCCGCCGTCGCCCTTCTTCCCCCTGCCCTCGACGACGGTCTCGTACAGATCAACGACGTTGGAGGCCGTCACACTCTCCGTGGTCGATGGGCCGCCGGGTCTCTTGCGCTTCTTGGATTTGGCGCCGGCGGGCCCGCTCGCCGCCGACGGCACCTGCTCAGCCTTGAGGGCGTCGGCGGACACCGACCAGCCTGGCACGGCAAACATGTCTCGAGTGACTTGTATTTCGAGAGGCTTGGGCAACTTGAGATGCCTTTGGGTGAAGCTGACGACGGATTTTTTTCTTCAAATTACCGCGAGTACGAATACGTACTTCTGAACCAACCATCATCAAAAGTGGATCTCTACGGCTTGTCTTCGGGACACGGCCCGTGCGTCATTGTCAGATTGCTTGGCTCCATCGACGTTCTCTCCACCGATCGGGAAGCTCGCACAAAAAGCGTTCGCGGAGCTGAAGCCCAATTCCGGACGCTGCGTGCCACGGGGAAAACTGTGCAATACAACACACAGCGCTCCCTGAGCTCGCACATCCTGGCGTTGCCGCGCAAATCGAATGATTCATGGCCTTGTCTCTCTCCAGCCTAGCTCGCGCAACCTCTGACTGAAGCCTCGCTGCTGCCCGGCACTTGCTCACTCCTTTTGAGGCACCCAGGCCTCTCGGTGTCTCCCCGAGATGTTTGTGACTTCGCCCGACGACTTGTCACTGGTGCGTGGCTTCGACGATGTCAGGGCTCCCATCTCAGCCATTCCTGCCCCGGCGAACCTGATTGACTCGTGACATGATGCAGAGCAGATCGAACTGCCTCCGGCTCACCAACAAGGAAAAGCACCTCCGGCAGGGGGTTTGCTTGGTCCAGTCAGCGGATGCCACTGTGCGAAGCGATCTGGGCAAACGGGCCTGTGTTGGGAGGGGGGGAGTGCATCCTCGAGCGCTTTTCGTCAATCGTCTGGGCATCTAACTCGCTCGATACGGGAAAAAAGGGCGAATGCCGCGAAGCTTTGTCATCGCGGCCGGATACATACATTCGCCACGGCTGCCATCTTGGCAGGTTGGGAGAGCACCAGAGCGGCAGCAGCAGCCCGATCTGCAGGTCAGTAGCACCTGGGATGGATCCGCGGCTGTGGTAAGTACCTATATTCCTCGGAACGGATCAGATGGCGCCGGCTTTTGCTGCAGCCCATGACCATGTCTTGAGCCTCTCTTGGTCTCTTGGTGACACATTGGACCTGGGCACGGGGGTAGCTACAGCAGCGCCCGCCATTTGCCATGAACAGCGAGAGGTTGAGACGACATGCTGAGTACTCGTTCGCCGGCAGCAGATTATCGTGTGCATGCCGACGGCGCTGCAAGACGGGCATGGGGCGAGATGCAGCAACAACCATACCGCCTGATGGGCCAGGGCAGGTCACCTTGCCCGGCGAATCGCGGACACATCCGTCAGGAGCGTCATCTTGGGTCTTGGCTCAGTTCTCCAGAAGCACCTGCTCGATCGATGAGAAAGACAGGGATCCATTCTTGGGCTAGGTCACGCGCGGCCGTGGGGGTGCGCAGCAACGCATGCATCCAAGGTCTTTTGGACGGGTCACCCCGACCATTGCGCGCGAGCAAGCCTTTGCCTGCCTGCCTGCCCTCTTGTCAGCCCAGACTGACGCACGCTCAGATTGTGCGCTCAAGATACATTGCGAGCCAAGATACATGAGTATGCCATGTGTGTACACCACGCACGGTCGTGGTATTGAGATGAGGCAGGGTCCCGGAGCGAGGGCAACAAATGGAGTAGCTGTGGCGGGAGTACGATGGGCGTCTCGTATGCGCACAAGCGGCAGGGTTCGCCGCTGAAGGAGGGACGAATCTCGTGGAGAGCAACACAGCGTTTGTGTTGCACCTGGCGTACATGGCTCTCCTTGGCCGCGGCCTCCAAGTCGGGGCGGTGGCGTGGATACCCATCCAAAGTCCGAGGCTCATGACTTGCGTCGGTGGTGATGATTGTTGAGTCGGGATGAGGACGAGACCGGCCGCCGCCCAATCCTCCCCTTCCCCACGGGAGCACCGGTTTGTGGCTGGCTTCAGCCGCTCGTCCCAGTCGGATCTTGGGGGTCTGCCACCACACCAGGCCAAAGAGACTTGCTATGCTTGGCCATCGTTGACACGTGTGGCCCTGCACCGAGAGCGTACGGGGCACCCTGCGGCTTAGCTGGCAGAGAGACGCAGAGAGACGCAGCCCCCCGGGCCAACCAACGGGGGGAAGCGGTGGAAGAATGAGTGATGCCCCGAGGTGGGTGTTTTTGTGCACACAGACGCCACGCGGGTCGGTATGTAACAGGCAGGATAGCTTTCCAGACCAAACTCGAGAGCGGTGTCTTTTGAGGTCTTGTCGACGGCCGAGGTCGAGGGACGAGAACTGTTGCGACTTATAAGGGCCGCCGGAGATGGATGACTGGCTGGATGCGCGTCTTGGATTGGATCGGCAGCTACTGCTAGCTTCGTCAAGCCACGTTTCGCAGCCTGGTTGCAGATGAGAGAGCTGGATGAGACAAGTCTATAACTACTCCGTAGTAGTAGGTAGTAGTGGTAGTGGTAGTATTCGCCGAGTCTCCTTGATTGAGGCTCTCATGCAAGAGGGCTTCCCTTATCTCGGCGATATCTACCAACGCCACGCAGGGCAAGGCCGCGTACCCAAGTAGGTACTCGTACCAAGAGCAGGCCGGTGCCTCGCGCAAGCTGCGTGGTTTATAGATCCGCAGAGCCAACAACATTGCGCCGACTCCGTACACACTATGAATACGTGCCTACCACTCGATCTGTATCCAGTTATGTACGAGTTACTGTAGAATAGTACTCGACGGCGAGGGTCCGTGGCACAAGCGGCAGCGGTGATGTCTTCTTGCGATGGCGGGGAACGGGCGAAGCTATATCGCAGGGAATCTACCTAGGTACCTATCTACTCTATACATGCATGCATGGACTAGGGGCTATAGGGCATAGACACATACGTAACCCGAGGCTCTCCGGGCCGCGCCGTGGCAGGCGGAGAACAACGCCTGGTTGTATGTATATTTGGCAGCCCCTCCAAGGACGTGCCCCTGGAGAGAAGAGGTTGGTATTTATACTCTTTATTTTCATTAGCAGTCCAACTTGTGTGCCTAGTATTGTAGAACCCAGAACCGCTGCAAGTCGACCATGCACCGCATCTGACACCTCCCCGCGGCCCCACCGACCAAGGAAGCGAAGTCCGAGCTTGCTGTTTGTCTCGAGCAAGCGCCAACGCCTCGTGAGCGTGGGGGGACGCTATCAGTGTCGTGGAGCAGGTACCCAGTGTAGCTTGTGATGTACCTTGTACCCCGGACTCGACAATGGAATGACAAAGCTGGAATGCGCCTGTTCCCGACCGACCACCTCTGCCAAGGGTTCTGATTGATTCATGTATCTGAGGCATGCCGATGAGGCATACGTATGTACATACGCATGCATGTTCCTGTCCTCTCCGTCCATCTACTTTACGGTGACCGCCGTGGCGGGACCATGGGGGGCGTTTCTGCTCCGGCAAATCAGACGGCTTTCCAGCAAACAGAGCACGCCATTGTCTACCCGCCCGCCATGGAGGCGACGACGGCCTGATGCCGGGGACTGCGAGTCACCGGACAGATGCCAGGGCTCGAGCACACCGACCTGATGCCCCTCGAATGGCACCAACCGACGTCTCACGCGACTGTGCCGGCCATTCTGTACATGCCTTTGGTCGGCACGAATACCGGCAGCGCGACCTAGTCGATTCCCGCACTCGTCCCGCAGCCCGGCAGCTAGACGGCTCCTGCAGCGACGCTCGGCTGGTAGCGGATGCGGATGCGGATGCGTACCCGCGTCGGCCATCTGCTGAGGTTGTGGACCGGGGGACGAACCGCTCCTCTTGCGAAGGATCCATCCGTCGTCTTGTCGAGTCCCCGCCGCACGTTTCCATGCTACCTGGGCGGATACGGGCGCCTCTGGCCATGCCGTGTGTGCTGGTAGGTAGGGTACCTACTGTGCGTGAGTGAGCCAAGGTGGTACTCGATACAGTGCTGCGAGCATCCGTTCCTTGGCTGTAGGTGCCCAGCTGCTTTGGCTTGCCGGGGGAGCCTTACGGCCGAATTGAATCGCCCTGCACCCATGCATGAGTTGCCGTTGACTCCTTATGGTCAGGGTAATTGCTTCGGACATGATGACATTGCATTGCATTACATTAAGTACTGTACGTATTCGTACATACCTCAGGGCAAGACCCTCCTTGGGCGTGGGGACGTGGGGACCAACCGGCTCCTCCAGCACACCACCAAACCCAGAGCAAGAGCCAGGTCGGCGCCTTCCTTCTCCTCGAAGCCTTCCGTGCTCAGGCAGGGCAGCCGCAGGCCCACCACCTATTCGTCTCGGATTTGTACATGTACATACCTGCTCAGCAAAGGCGACGTAGAGAGTACCCTGCCCGCAACAGAAGTTGAAAGGTTCGCAAGGCCCCGGTATGTACCCACTTGTCCAGGGCGAACTGCCTGGCGTTGCCTCGACTCCCGTTGCCGTCACTTACATACATACATGATTTGCCTGGATTGGTTGCTCCCCCGGCCTACCTTGTCTTCAGCTTGGTCTCCCCGGGCTCTCCATCGCACAGTCCATCCATCCACTTCCCCCGTCCGTCCTCTCCGCTGGTTCTTCCGTACCTGCCAGAGCCCAACAAGAGCTACATCAGGTAGCCAGCCTGCCTCAATGACACAGCACCCCAGGCCAGGTACATGGGTCCCGTCGGTACCTACCGCTCGAGGGCAGGTACATACCTGCTGTGCGGTGTACCTGAACCTCGCACCTAACCTCCTCTCACCACATCACTCCCGCACCTCACTTCTATACTGATATTTTCCCGTGATACTTCCTCTCCTCTCTTCTCTCTCGCGCTCCGCTTCTCCTCCTCGCTATCGTACCCACCCCCCCCCCCCCCCCCCCCCCCCCTTCGCCACGCCCCACCTTCCTCCTGAGCCAGCCACATATCAGAGCCCGCGGGCAGACTCACTCCACGCAAGCTTCAGCCTTACTCAGGCTGCCGTTGAGCTTCATCGTGCATACCTAATCATCTATCGTCAGAGTTTCCCGCCGGCAAAGTGGTCCTTTCGCAAGCGCTCCCAACTGGCCGTCTCCCGTGCCCTATTGCTTGCTCATATCCAGCTCCACCGGCTGTCACCACCATCGCCTTTACCACGAACAGTCGGCAACGGCCCAGCTCTGGCTTCGCACGGCCATTGACTCGCCTGTTGCGAAATTGAGGCCACGAGAGAGCGAGGCAGAGTGCGCCGACGGAGCGTGACAAGACAGACACGGAAGGGAGGGGGAGGAACAACGAAAACGCACGCGGCGACGGAGGCAAAGTGCTCCTCCTGGGATCCAGTCCGTGTCCTCGACCAGACCCAGCTTCTCTGATGGGCATAACAGCCCGCTAGCTCGTGGCCAGCCTCTTGAGTTACACGGGCCATGTTTCACTCCATCCCAACGTCCCTGTCACCGTTGACTGCCCATTGATGCCCTTCTGTTTTTCCCTCTTGTCGCGGCGACTTCTCTGCCATCCGCGTCGCCCGCCAAGCAGCATAGCGTCGCATTCTTGGCCGTGCCTTCTTTCGACCGCCACCGTCGGGTCTCGCTTCAGCACCTTCGCCGCCTCGTCTTCTCGCATTGTCACTCTTCACATTGAAATCAGGTTTTCCGACAGCAAGTTTTGGATCGACCGCATCATGTAAATCTCGTCGACTTCGACCCCCGTCCTCCCGAGCAAGGAGCCCCCGTCGAGCTGCCGTCGTGTCGTCACTTCGTCTTCAAAGTCCGTCGTGGCCAGGAGAGAAACCATGGAAAGCGACGCCAACGCAGGTCGTCTCGATAAGCACATGGCTGCTCATCACCATGTTGTTGACAGGGACGACCCCAAAGGCAAGAAGCCGGCTGTCAAGAAGAGAACCAAGACAGGATGCCTGAGTGAGTTGGCACGGCCGCCATTCCGCCAAGCCGCGAGACCATGGCATTGTCCAGACATGACTGACCTCGCCGCCCAAGCCTGTCGCAAGCGGCGCATCAAGTGTGACGAAAACAAACCGATATGTAAGAATTGCGTCAAGTCAAAGCGCGAATGCGAAGGCTACAACCAGAGAGTTGTCTTCAAGGATCCCATGGGCGCTCAGCAGGGCCATTTTGCACCCGCCCTCTACGCGAACAACACACCGTTTCTCGGCGACCCCTTGGCCTCACACCAGGCGAGGCCCCCTGCCCCGATGCCCTTGCAAGCAATCGCGCCAAAGCCTTCACCTTTCGACTTCGGCCACTCTCACCTGGTGTCTCCTCAGCACCAGCATCACACCGCCAGCTTCACCCACGGGCAGGCCCCCCCCGGCGGGTACCCCTCGTTTCCAAACCCACTCATGCCTTCGCCCTTCCCGCCCGACCACGAGCAGGGCCCCTGCGACGGTTCTGGCTCGCAGTATGGGTATACCTATCATCATATGAATGTTGGCGAAGGACCCTCGAGCGCAAACCGCCCCCGAGCTATTGACACTGCGGCTTTTGCCCAGCCTTCGAACGGCCTCTTGCATTCTCAGGAGAACGATTTCGATGGCCTACCCTCGGACGACAACGGTGAAATGGCCGAGTCCGACGACGAACAACCAGACCCGCGGACTCTGTTGGCGTCGCCGCCTTATCACTTGACTTGGCCAACTCCCCAGGATGGTAACCAGGTCCGAACCTTTTCAGCGTTCGCCCAGGAACAGGCCTTGTATGAGTACATGAGCTTCGCGCCAAATTCGGAGCTGCAGAGCCACGCGATGCGGACCATCTTTAGGCACTTTGTCACCGTTACCGGCCCGTCCATGTCACTTTACGATAGGGACTGTTCCCAAACTGAAGAGCCGGCCCAGTTTGACGCGAACGCGGAGCTGGGAAATTACTTGTTCAGCTGTAAGGCTGCCTGTCCAAGTCTCCAAGTCTCGGTATCACCAGTGACTAACCACGAGCGGGCCGTGTAGACAAGTTCCCCGTCCTTGCCTGGAACCACCCAGGGCTGCTTCACGCCATCATGGCCATTGCAAGTTTGCAGATAGCCAAACTTCGGGGGACGCCAGCGACTGAGGCTTTGAAGCACTACCACTTGTCGATACGCAGGATAGCCAAAAATGTCAAGACGCCCCTGGGAAGGACCAAGCTGTCGACTTTGGCCGCGACACTGCTACTCGCCTATTTCGAAGTGTGGTCATCGGATCACACGAAATGGTGCAGTCACCTCTTCGGAGCCCGACTCCTGTTTCGCGAAATCGCCCTTAGAGACATGTCGAGGCTCTATCTGCCGGCAAAGAAATTAAGGTGGCTGTCCACTGGTGACCCGGGAAAGTTCTCCGGCGACATCGACTACCAACTGTTGAGCACAATCACGGGGATGCGTGTGTTGGCCGAGGACTACGGCCTGGGCGAGGGCCAGGCTCTCGACGAGCGGTGTCTCTATGCGACCGACAAGGACCTTGACGATTACGACATCCTTCGCGATCTATTCTGGTGGTACGCCAAGATGGACGTATACCAGAGCATATTGGGAGGAACGAAGCTTTTGTACGCCCAAGACGGGACGCCTGCCAGGAGACTTGGCTGACAGCTCACAGCATGGGATATGAGGCTTGGACGCAATGCCCGCCACGGGCGCCCTTTTCCAACATACACGCCGTGTAGGTAACCTGCGGCTTCGGAGCCGGGTTTGCTTCCCTGGGCTGACTCGACGCAGTTACGGTACCTACGACCACTTGATGCTTTTGCTTGGTCGTCTAGCAAACTTTACTGCAAGGGATTTGGCTAGAAAGCGCAAAATGAACCGAACCCCAGGCGCCAATGCCGGTGCGAGCTCGCCGCCCCAGTTCCCGGGCATAGTGCCAACCCACGGCAACTTTCGTGTTCCGTTCGGCTTCAGCCCCCCGATGGGCCACTCTCCGCAAACAGATTCGAACGACGATTCTGACGCCCTCCAAAGTCTAGAAGCGGCCGAGCAAGAGTGGGAGGGTATCAGGCAAGGGTTCGAGGCTTTGGAGAACCATCTAGGCCCTCAATTCCAGGACCTGAAGAGCGGGCGCACGCACGATATACATACGCCCTTTGGATCAGCCTTACAGTACCGCACGTATTCGGTGGCGGGCATCTGGATGAACTACTACATGGGCCTGATCCACCTGTATCGGAGCCACCCCAGCATGCCGCCGGCAGCAATGCAGGCAGCCCAGCTAGCCGCGGGCGTCACGGCGGGCTTTGCGAACCAAGTTGGCCGCATTGCTGCCGGGCTGACAGAAGACTGCTCGAGAATGCCCGACGTCAGCACCACACTCGCTGCGGCGTTTATCGAGAGTTCCTTTTGCCTTTTCGTGGCAGCCGTGCAGGTATGAGGGCGAAACCCGACGACACCCTGCTCCCCGTCCCCCTTGCTTCTGTGAAAGAGGAAGCCTACTCACAGTCTTGACAGTATTACCTCAATGACCAACGATGCTGGGTCATTCAGCGCATGCATGACATTTCGCGGCTCACTGGATGGCAGTCTGCGATGAAAATCGCCGTCGGGTGTGAGTCGGCCTGGCTCAAGGCCTGCCAGCTTGGGCACGGCCCCGGGTACGAGCGACCGGAGCATCTCGAGGATGTGCCCGTGTCGGTGTGGCTGTTGCCTCGCCGCCTCGACGAGAGAATCTCACAGCACAACCAAGGGGAGGAGAGGCGGCTGACACTGGTCAGATCAGAGCAGACAGACCTGGCCTTTGGGTTGCTGGGAGTGGAGGGCGATCTAGATCGCATCCATCTTCAAGATCAAGATGAGAGTTGACAGGGATGTGAAACGATAAAAGGATGCGGCGGATAGTTGTGACTAGTAACTCGTAGGTAGTTTGGGGTATATTGAGGGCATGGGGCGTAGCGGTGGCAAAACCAGCCACCATTGTTTTGGGCATTTGGTAGCGTCTCAACTCTGTCACGGTACTCTTGGTTGAAGAAACTTTGTGACAAGAAGATGGCATGGGGGCGTTGCGCGATCGGCGCCGCCCCTTGATACTAGCCTGGCATCCTAGGTCAAAGATGCTAATACCGTGTCCCCGACAGTGTGTGGATGCACTCGCGCAGACGGCGACATGAGCGAGCGCAAGTGAGCAAAAGTGGGAGGAATTTGACAAGTCAATGTGGGCAGTTACGTGACAGCCTCAGCTCAGTTTGCGGGCAGCCGCTCGACGACGGCGGCCATGTCCTCGTCCGTGTATATCCTGAAGCCCTTGTCTTTGGTGACGCTGGCCAACTGCACGTTCTTGGCGTCTAGTTTCTCCTCCATGACCTGCTTGAGCGTCTTCAAGACCAGAGTCTCGGCGTCGGTGATGGTGAGAGACTGCGGACGATTAGCCGCGACCCAGCGCACGAGAAGCTTGAGGCGAGTCGGCGCACCTTGTGATACTCGTTCTGCAGCTCGGCCTGCGCACCCTCGGAGCCTGAGCCAATGGCCTTGGCATCGTACCGGTAAAAGGTGCCACTGGGCTCGGCGTGGAAGAGTTGGGGCCCTTGCTCGTCGAAGCCAGCAATGAGCAGGGCGACGCCGAATGGCCTGCTCATGATGGTTTCTTCGCCGTCGGCGCCCTCGCCGAAGCGCAGGGCAAGGTCGCAGATGGCCTGGGTGCAGCTCTCGACGCCGAGGGGCTCGTTGTAGTTGAAGGCATGGCTCTGGCACTCAACACGGGCGTGCTCGACCATGGACCGGGCATCGGCCTGGAGCCCTGACATGGCGCAGCCGATGTGGCGGTCGATCTCGACAATCTTTTCGACGGAAGATGTCTCGAGGAGGGTCGAGGTGACGCGCTTCTCGACGCCGAGGACAACGCCGTCCGAGGTGGCGACGCCAATGGCGGTGGAGCCGAGCTTGATGGCTTCGAGGGAGTACTCGACCTGGAAGAGACGACCCTCGGGGGAAAAGGTGTTGATCCCCCGGTCTGGAATTGGGGGGTTAGCGGGAGGAGGAGCGGCAGGCAAGCATGCCGAGGTGGGAGCTTGCCGTATTCGGATCTTGCCATGAACATGGCGACGGTTCTGCCCCCTTGGCCTTGGGTCCCTTGGGGTGTGGATTGGGGATTTGGCTAGAGATGAGACAGCTCTGGCATAAAGTAGAGGAGGCGGGCGTGTAGAGAGTCTTGGTTGGAGGGCGAGGGGAGGTTGAAGTGAGCTCTCTCTGCCAGGCAAGCACCAAGCCTACGAATACGCAGCTGCGCTAAAGCTGTCGCCCACTGGGTTGGGACCTGCTGGACGGTGTCACCAGAGACGCCGAAGCCGGACCGAGGGTTGATCCGGGGGAAACCTCCGCCAAGGTACTTGTGTACTTGCTCGCGACCCAATTGTACCCATGAAGGAAGCAAGCGCGTCTCAACCGCAACAGTGCTTCGACATTTTGGCATGACGGACTTCCTCGCGTCTGGCAGCAATTCGTCGAAAGACACCCCACGGTGACCGGCTTTCCCGAACTGCGCGAGATGTAGCCCGGCAACATGTCCTCGGGCGGAACAAGAGCACCTAGTCGCGCAAACGGACACGGTGACGAGCGAACCAGACTTTCCGGCGCCAACGCCAGCTTCAAGAGCGAGCGGACCGATGCCAAAGGCGGCCCGTCGTCGTCGTCACAGCCCGGCGCCGCTCCCTTCTCGGCAGCGGGGACGGCGCACAAGAGAAGCGCGTCGGGCAATGCTCGCTCGGTGAACCAGCCCGCCGACGAAGCACGGTACGAGGAGCGCCGCGTCACGGAGCGCACGTACGAGGCGCATGTCGAGAGGGTGCGCACGACGAGCCCCGAGAAGCCGCAGCGGCGCAGCGTGCCCGCGGATAAGAGGACATCTGGGCTGCGTCGGCAAAAGTCGTCAGAATGGCGGCCCAAAGAAGCGGCCCCGGAGTCTCCCAAAGGTATGACGCATCGCCTCTCCTCCTCTCAAGCTTCCCGTTGCTGACTCTGGGGAAAGCGCCGTGGAGTCCCGAGGTGACGCTCCTCCCACGCACCTCGGCCCTGTTGGCCTCGAGAGTGTCGATCCCGCCGCTCGCATCCACGGTCCCGCAGGCGCCGCAGCCGGCTCCGCTGAGTGAACTGTCGCTCCAAGTGCAAGAAGCAGCCATTGTGGAAGACTTGCTCTTCGTTTTGATGGGATATGAAGGCCAATACATTCGATTCGCAAAGGGCTACGACCCCAACCAAGAGCGCGACCGTCTCTCCGGGCCGGGGTTCAGGATACTGCCGGGACTCGACCCGAGCTTGCACGACTTGACCAAGTCGATGCTCAAAATGGCAACCTACTATTCGGCCCTCGTGGCCTTTGGGGACGTGCAGAGCCGCGAGGATTTTGGTGCCGTCAACCATGCGCTGTGTGCTTCTGTCCGCAGGCTCTTGCAGGACTATCTCGTCATGATTGCCCAGCTGGAGACGCAGTTTCTCACCAGCGACACCTTCACCATTCACGTGCTCAATATACAAACCATATCGACGAGCCAGATGATGTTCCAGCTCTACTCGCTTGCCCAGGAGCTCCTCAAGAGGAACGCGTTGCTCGACGACGAAAGCGACGAGGACGATGACGACAGCTCGGACGACTACGACAAGGTGATTGAGAGGCTGACGGACGGAGGCGACCTCTTGTCGGGCAACGTTGCGGGCAAGAAGATCTGCAAGGGCGGTGTCGTCCTCGGCATACTGACGAAGCGGCTGGAGACCATGTCTGGGGACCCTGCGGCGAGGGCGCTCCTCACCTCGCTGCTCCGTGACGCGAGCCGTCCGTACATGGTCATGTTGAACGAGTGGCTACATCACGGGGCCATCAACGACGCCAACTCGGAATTCCTCATCAAGGAGCAAAAGAGCATCAGGCGCGAGAGGCTGGAGCAGGATTACACGGACGAGTACTGGGAGAGGCGATACACGATTCGCGACCACGATGTCCCGCCGCAGCTCGATGGCGTCAAGGACAAGGTGCTGTTGGCGGGCAAGTACCTCAACGTGGTTCGCGAATGCGGCGGCGTCGACGTCAGCAAGGTCGTGGCCGACGTCCCGACGTCGTTTGACGACGGGCGCTTCTTGGATAACGTCAACAACGCATACGCGCACGCCAACGAGTCGCTGATGCAGCTCCTGCTGACGACGCACGCCCTGCCGGCGAGGCTGCGGTCCATGAAGCACTACTTTTTCCTCGATCCCTCCGACTACTTCTCCTACTTTCTCGAGCTGGGCTCGTCGGAGCTGCGCAAGCCGGTCAAGTCGGTCAACACGAGCAAGCTGCAGTCTCTCCTGGACCTGGTGCTGCGCCAGCCCGGCAGCATCGTGTCGTTGGACCCCTTTAAGGAGGACGTCAAGGTGGAGATGAACGAAGTCACCCTCATCAAGTCTCTGCAGAGGGTCGTCAACATCACGGGCATCGAGCAAGGCGAGGCGCTGCAGCCCCTCTCGTCGAACCAGCCGACGGAAAACGACAAGAACGCCACGGGCTTCACCTCGCTCCAGCTCGACTACGCCGTCCCCTTCCCCGTCTCGCTCGTCATCAGCCGCAAGACGGTCTGGCGCTACCAGGCCCTCTTCCGCTACCTGCTCTCCCTGCGCTACCTCGAGTCGCAGCTGTCGGCGACGTGGCAGACGCAGACGCGGGGGGTGAGCTGGGCCCACAAGGGGTCCAACCGCGCCCTCGAGATCTGGAAGCGCCGCGCCTGGACGCTCAGGGCGAGGATGCTCGTCTTTGTGCAGCAGCTGCTGTACTTTTGCACCGCCGAGGTCATCGAGCCGAACTGGACAAAGTTCATGACGCGCCTGCAGCCGGGGGACGGGGACCAGGAGAAGAAGCCCGCCCTGACTAGGACAGTGGACGAGCTCATGCAGGACCACGTCGACTTTCTGGACACGTGCCTCAAGGAGTGCATGCTCACCAACAGCAAGCTTCTGAGGGTACGTGCCATCATCCGCCCCCGTCGAGCCCTGCTAACCAAGAATGCCCCCAGATCCACTCCAAGCTCATGCAGACGTGCACCATCTTCGCCGCCTACACAAACTGGCTCACGCGCGAGCTCGAGAAGTCGGACCCGGACCTGTCGGGCACCGCCCGGCCCAGCACCATGACGCCCGACCAGTGGCGGCGCTTCCAGGCCTCGAGGGCCGCCGCCCGCGCCCCGGCCGCCTCGTCGTCGTCGCGCCACGACTCGCCGCCGCCCGGCGACGTCGACGCCCGCGTCGGCAACCTCTCGGAGATCATCCGCAAGTGGGAGAGCAACTTTAGCAGGCACCTCCAGATCCTCCTCGACGCCCTCAACCACTACGCCGCCACCGAGACCGTGGTGCTGCTCAGCCTCTGCGCGCGCCTCAGCACCGCCAACCAGGGCACCGAGTATGCCGGGCTGAGGACCGACGAGGACGCCGCCTGATTGCCCGGGGCCGGCGACTGCTGTTGCTGCTGCGCTGCTGTGCTGCTGTTGGCACTGCTGGCTGATGGGCAGCGAGGTCGGCCCTTGTACAGATGCGGATTCTTGGCCGGCGTTGAGCAAGGGGGCAAAGCGCTCCTTTTGGCCCAACCTACAATTGAGATACCATTCCAAGGTAGTGGTCGGTCAGTGGTGCTCACTTGATCGAATTCATACCCATTGCATTTGATAGAGCAAATAACACCACCTGATGACCCCTCGCCATCCGATTCTTCCTCGGTTACGAAGTACTATGCGCTGTTTAGGTAGGCATGTGCCATCAAATGTGCCATCAAATGCAGCCCGAAAACGCCTCCCATTTCCCTTAAAAATAGCTAGCAAAGCGACCACCCCAGTATATGTAGCCTTGACGCCACCATGGCTATGCCGCCTCAAACCTCAAACGCCTTGTCAAAGCGAACCCGCCAATAATATCCTTGTCCTCTTGTTTTATCCACCAAGCATGAGTCTACTTGAAAAGGCTGCGTAGGTCCATCAGTTTCTGCCTCGCGGCCTCTGCCTTGTCTACGCCCCTGCTGCTGTCCATGCTGAGGCTGGCTAGCTTCATCTTCTTCTCCTGGAGCTGCAGCATCTTCTCCTCGAAGCTGTCCTGCATGATGAACCGGACCGTGCGTACCGGCCGAATCTGTCCCAGCCGGTGGACACGATCAACCGCCTGCGCCTCGGCGGCGGGATTGTACTGCGGCTCCATGACATAGACGCTGTTGGCCGCAGTCAGGTTGAGGCCCAAGCCGCCGGCCATGATGGAGACGAGTATGACCTCGACATTGTTGTCCTCGCGGAGACTGTCCATTGCCGACGTGCGCGCTGCACGCGTCATGCTGCCGTCCAGCCGAGTAAAGCAAATGCCCGCGGCGTTGAGGGCCACCTCAATTAGGTCCAGATGGGAGGTCCATCCGGAAAAGACGACGGATTTGAACGGTGGCTCCAGCGGATTCGCCTCACTTGCAGCCTTGGACTTCAACAAATCTTCCACGAGCGCCTTCGTCTTGGTATGGGGGCCACCATACTTGTCAATCTTCTTTCGAGCAGCCCTGGCCTTGGCCTTTACTGGCCCTTCGTGCTCGGCGTCGACGTCTTGGCGGCGAAGCCCGACGAGCTCGATACGAATGACCGAATTGCACACGGGGCAGGGGACAGAGGACTGGCCCGGCCGCAGCATTGCCCTGGCCCGGTCTTGGTAGTTCTTGGCGCATGAGCGACAGACCACGTGGAAGCACGGAGTCATGTAACCAATAATGTCCTCTTGGCCGTCCGAGTCCATGTTTTGCGCCTCGCCAGAGTTGAGCTTCTTGCTGCAATCTATGCACGCGTCATTATTCGTCTCCTGCATGAGGGCAAACATTTCATGCGCCTTTTGATGCGACAGGACGGGTCTGTCATTGTCGTCGTCGTCCAGCTCGATTGCCGTTTCGACAGACATGCCCTGGAGGGCAGCGAGATCCTCCTCGTTCAAGAGGTCCTTTCCGTGGGCGCAGAGTAAACGGAGTCGCAAAATGGCCTTGAGGATGTGGATATAAGCATTGCCTCCAAGGGCCTTGCCGACATTGGCGCCGGCGAGAACACTGACGCGATCCTGAGCGTTTTTCGCAAAGAGGTCGTAGATAGCCCGCTCCTCAGGGCTGAAGTCGAGCCTGACGACTAGGTCTTCTCGCGGAGGTAGGTTGATTTTGTTTTTCAATCGCCGCAGAGTGATGGTGTCCACGAGGACGCGAAGTTTCGGCACAATTTCAGGATCGCACGCCTTGAAAGGCTCCACAACGAAACGGTTGAACTTTAGTCGCTCGTCGAATGGATGCAGACGGAGGAAGCCCAGGAGCGCTGCCAGATCGTCCAATTTGTTCTGCACCGGAGTTCCCGTGACGGCCCAGCGTCGTTCGGCCTGGAGGCGGCATATGGCCTTGAACTGGAGCGTCGACTGCTCGCGGATCATGTGTGCCTCGTCGAGCACGATCCGGAACCAGCCAATCTCTTCCAGTGGGTAACACCCGTCCTTGTGTTTGCGGCGGGAGCTGAGCTCGTTGGAGACGGACCCATACGTGGTAATCACAATGTCGAACGCAGCTAGCCTGGCCGCGTCCTTGATCCGGTTTGAGCCATGGTATATATGATAAGAGAGGGCGCCCGGTCGGATGTGCTGCTTGATCTGTTCCTCCCAGTTTGTGACGGTGCTGAGCGGGCAAACGATCAACGTCGACTTGACCTGGCGCGTCACGGGCATGAGGTCGAAGCTGGGCTGGTGCATCGTCAATTCGTCAATCTTCTTGTTCGGTTTGGCTTCCACTGCGGGACGCTGAACTGGCTCGAGGAGCTCCCAGCTGCGGGCGTCGTCAGTGGTGCTTGCGATGAGAGACAGTATGCTGAGGGTTTTCCCTAGGCCCATCATGTCGGCCAAGATCCCCCCGCGCGTTTCCGGGGGAGCACTTCTCTGCTCCTGCCCGGTGATGACGTTGGAATACATGCGCTGGCCGCTGGCGTTGACCTTGGCACGCCAGAAAGACACCAAGCCGTCCTCTTTCCCCTGCTCCTGGAGGGGCTTCTCTCTCATTGCCATGAAGTACAGGCCTTGGCTCTGATGCTTGAGCAAAGGCGTCGTGACGCAGGGGTCTGGCTCCATGCTAGCAAGGTCATCGTTTCGCTTGAGGGAGTCGAAAACGCCCATGACCTCGGAACGTATCTCCTCGACCGTCCGGTTGGCTGCGCTGGCGAGTGAGCCTTGAGAATCCGCGGGGTATGTCTTGGGCGGTGGCGGCCGAAACTCGACATTGTGGGGGTTGTAAACCCTGATGCCCTTTTGCACGATGTATGGCGCGAGGAGCTTCAAGTTGTGTTTCTGAAGGAGAGCGCCGACGCTTTTTGCGTATCGAATCGTGCCGTACATGAACACGTCCAAGACATATGCGCGCGAGGTCGGCTGACCCGGCTCTTCACCAGGCATCTTGTGTTGGGGCGGAATTCGGCATTCTGTTCTCAAGCCAATGTTGGTGTCAAGAAGGGGACAGAAGGCCACGGCACTCTTGGGCTCGACCGCCCCGATAATCTCCCGAGTGTGATCCGAGGCGTGTATCTTGAGTGACGTGTCGCCAACCTGCCGCTTGAGCATAATCTTGATTGCCGGGTGATAGCCAGGGCCCCAGAGGCTCTGCGTTCCGGGTTTTGGCGAAGGAACCTTTGAGCAGTTGAGGCTACTCTTGACCATGCCGTAGCAGACCTCCTCGTCTTTGGGGTCATTGATGATGGCGACTTCCTCTTCGTCGTTGCCTGTCGGGGTTAGCAAAAGACAGTCTACCAGAGCCGTCCACTGGGGCAAAGCTTACCACCAGTCAGGTCCACGGTAAAGGTCTGTTGAAGGCCCGAACCATCAGCCTCTTTCCGCTTGTCTTTGACGTAGTCGCCAAGCACGCCGCTGCCGCCGCGCACGGGAATATCGTTGGCCATGGCAGCGAAATCCTGCCCGTCTTCTGTCTTGCGGCGCTTGGCCTGTGGAACGGTAGAGCGGCTCTGAACATTGTTCATCCGCTCGATCCAGCCGCCAACACCGTTTGGTCTTGGAGCGCCGGGTCCAGGAGTGCCGGGCTCGCTGGGCGGGTCGTCGGCAGAAGAATCGTCGGCGTTGGAAAAATGAAAAACCATGGGACTGCTGGCGCCGCCGCCGTTGGAACGGGGTTTCGGGGGCTGGCGCTGTCCTCGGCTAGAGCCGGATCGTCTCAGGTCAACAGCGCTGTTGGCTTTGCGACTCGGTTGAAGCAGGGCAGCGGGGTCCCAGGCCGGCATGGCGCCGGGAGAATGGGACGATCGGCCTGGAGGAACATCTTTGTTAGGACGGAGTTCGGCTACAAGAGACGGCGAGGCGAGGCCCAAGCCGATGACGGCCTCACTCGAAGCTGCCCGCACTGGACAGTGGGGTATGGGGCAAAGTACCGTTGGCGGCCATGGGGTGGCGCGTCGCAGCTCGAGCCGGCGGGGTCTCGGGTGAGAAAAGAAATCAGACGCGGCGCCGTGGTTGTATTCACGGGCTCATGACGATGTGGCGGGCGGGGCAAGGAGGCGACCGACGGCGGTTGTGGTGAATCGACGAGAGGAGGGGCAGACGAGGATGAAGACGCGTGTCGTTCTTGGGCAGCCCCAGCCGAAAACAAACGGGAGAGAAGCTGAAAAGTCGTTATCGGAGGAGGCTGTGAGCTGCAGCAGTGCAGAGAGACTAAATTCTGGGGAAAATGTGAGCGAATGGGGGCCAAACGAAGTGCCGCGACATCGAGATTCAGCAGAGGCCGAGCGGTGCAGCTTACCGGATGCACAGATCGAGGCGAGCCACGAACGATGTGGGACGGGCAGGGCAGCTCGACGGGAAGCAATGCGAGCCGAGTCCAAGGTTGAAGAAGGGAGGGGGAGAAAAAAAAAGTGAGATAGAGGTGGGTGAATGGAAAGAGGAGGCTCGTGAATGCAGGCAAGTTCGCTGCCTGCCTACACCTCAGTGAGGTCACCTGCACAGGCACTGTTTGCAGTTCGCAGCGGACCGGCGCCTGCTATTGGCCCGTGTGACCCCTCCAGTCCCGCCTAGCTGGCACCTTGCAAAGCCAACTTGCGGCGCGCACGTGAGTCGTTGTGGAGGGAGTGGCCTAGCCCTAGCGGCTTGAAGAGATAAGGGGAGATACGGGTGGGTCGCGATACGGGTGGGTCGCCGCGCTTGGCTGGATGAAGAGTTGCGAGCTCCTGCTTCCGCCTGCTGTTGAGTGATTGCGCCAAAACCAAAGAGCCCTGGGGCCTTGAAGTCCATAGCATAACTCGTATGCAAGATTGAGCACCCATGGACTCATCAACCTCAGATCGAATCGAACCACTCAAGAATCGGTGTGGTTCCTATGCGTAGACTGCTTATGTAATACGGGCTTATCGCGAGGGGAGGGCCACATCGACTTTTTGCCCCTCCAATCCCTAGCTAGGCCTGAAAGCAAGCAGAGCGACACCGACCTTCAGCCCCAGCTCGCCCCCTCAACCGCCGCCTACCACCTCGAGCACCGCTCAGACTGCCCACCATGGACATTACAAGCTTCGTGGTCCAAGGCCGGGATCAGGCCCTGCTCTACGGCGACTACTCCACCTACCACCGCCAGCTTGCCAAACGCCTCCTCAACTCGCGCAAGAAGCTCGGCATTGCCACCAGGAACCGGGGTAAGTTCCAAAAGAGGGACAAGATCACGGCCCAGGAAGTCGGCGGCAATAACGAGTATGGAAAGCCCGCATACCTGGCCTCACCAGCCCCTCTTTCCTACCGCTGACTCTAGCTTCAGATATGTCCACCTCCTCCTCCTCACGAGCGAACGAGCTTGGGCTCAGGCAATGAGCGCAAAGTCGGCTCACTCTTCCGGTCAGAACGGCATGACCCGTCGAACTCGATCTCACATTGTCTCCCGGCTTGATAAAGCTTCTCGTACCGCCCAGGATCTTGTCCAAGTCCTTTGCCAGACGGATGCTTCCCAGGCGTCCACAACAGACATTCTCGAAGCCAAAGCCTACACCGCCTTTCTCCGTGGCGCAATGCAGTTCGAGCGCCGCAGCTGGGAGCCATGCTTGAAGAGCTATGCCATTGCCCGCGTTGTGTACTGCGCTTTGACGACGACGGGCAAAGGAGACGTTTTCAAGGACCTGCTCTCCGAAACCATTGATCCTTCCATCCGCTACGCCGCCTATCAGCTGAAAACGCCCCGGACAGTCCCGATCCCAACAATTGCGAAGAAGGCTTTTCCTCGATCGGACGAAGCCTTGATCCAGCAAATCAATCAGATTGACCCGACTCTGCTTGCCCACGCTGACGCAACGTCCAAATCCGACGTCTCCGCCGCCCAAGGTGTCCCCGGGACCTTGACGTGGCGGTCTCGTGAGGTTCAGATCGAAGACGCCCAGATTTCCCTGGCTTGGGCGTCCGTGGACGGTGCAAAGTCACGCCTGGCAGCGACTCTAGCCGGAGACAAGGATCGAGAGCCCTACGAAGTGGCGGCCGCTTACGATGAGCTCCTGACCGCCACCCAAGATGCTGTCGACGCTGCGAAGCAGGCCATTGACGAGTTGAAGAACGAGGGTGTCTCCCAGAGCGATCCCCGCATGCAAAGACTGCAGATCACACGAACCGCCGTCAACTATGAAATGATTAGCTGGAGGATTGGCCGCAACCGTGTCTTGACCGGCCGTCAAGATGGTGCACCAGAAGAGTATGATTCTTTGAGAAGGAAGAAGGCAAAGGCCGCGCCGTCGGCCGCCAACAAGGAGCGCGAGCTGCCCACGAGCAGGAAGCTGGCACGGTTGAAGGAGAAGGTAGCACTGTACGACGGCATTCTGCAAAGCCTCGAGTCCATCAAGGAGCTACCTGGTATTGCTGCGGACGAGCCTCTTGCAACAAAAGTCGATGCGTTTGGCAAGTACTTTGAGTCTCTCAGGTGAGTCCTTCCGATGCCGCTCACTCGCCGCCCGCCAGTGCTGGCTGATACCAGGAACAAGATGCCTCACGATTGCCCGATCGCATGCTATCATTGACAACGTCGTCAACGCGCTGGGCCTGATCAGCCACGCTGCCGAACTGTGCGGGGACTCGGCATCGAAACTGCCAAAGTCGGCGCCCGCCGCCTATGCGCTGCCTCTGGGCATCGAAGTCTCTTCCGAGGCTCTCGACTCTCTGACGCAGCTGCTCAATGGCGAGCTACAGCGCCACCGAGCCATCGTCCACATGGACAACCTTCGCAAGGCCGAGCGTGATGGTGCGGCGACCGGCCAGAGGATCCCGCTGATTGAGCGACTGCACGAGTATCCCATCCATGGGGTGGACCTGGAAAACCTGGTGGTATTCCCCCCCAAGATGGAGCTCATTCCCATGAAACCAATCTTCCTGGATGTCGCCTGGAACTACATCGAATACCCCGGGAGGCGGTCTGGCACCGACGCTGCGGCGGCCGCTGTCGAAGCCGGCCCCGAGAGCGTGCCGCAGCAAAGGAGGGGCTGGTTCGGCTTCGGACGTTCGTAGCGCCGGCCAGATAGAACGAACGAGACGCTCGATTCTGTCCCGCGTGCCGTCTTTTGACGATTGTGTGCCTGTATTGAATATCGACGCGTTGGCGAAAGGCTGTAGTCCATGTCTGAAACCCTGCCAATTGCGTTACGCGTGTTGCCTCCTCAGCCATGGTGGAATGATGGTCTCAATCGCGGTCTCTCTTTCCCCCTTGGCTCGATGCCGCGAACAAGGTCGAGAAAGCTGACCGTCGCGCCGCCCTTTGTTGACCACGTCCACACTTGAAGTGATACCACATCACCGCTTCAAGGCCCATTCGCCAATGGGCACAACCCTCTGCGACCCATGGTTTCGAGACGAGTAGCCGCGCCAAACGGCTCAGACCTACACGCAGGCCCGGACCGGCCGCCGCCCGGGCACTCGCCCCCCACCGAGCACGCACAGCCGGCCCCGGCGCCGCCATCCATCGCCGCCTCCCTCGCCCCGGCCATGCCCGCGCTGCTCGTCTCCCTCTCCATCCTCGCCGCGCTGCTCGCGCTGCTGCTCCTCTTCAGCCTCGGCCCGCCCCGCTCGCTGCGCCGCCGCCGCCGGCACGAAATGGCCTCGCAGCAGCGGGTTAGCCGTGGCCGCTCTCGACACCGCCCTGGGATTCGCGGCGCAGGCGACTTGGCGGCCCTGCCGGAGACGACGTGCACGCACCCTCTGGCCTCCTTCGCCGACGACGTGAGTCGGCCGCTGCTCGATCGCTGGCTTGACGCAAACCATGATGACTCGGGCCTTGAGGTGGACGAGGCGACCTGGCCGAGGCCCAGCGGTGAGCGGGCGAGGACAGAGGTCCTGCACTGGCATGGAACAAATATGCTAAATACGTCGTGGGGATGGATGGCCTGATCAACCCGTCGACGGCTGAGAGACAACATCAATGATATTATCGCATGCCCACAATTGCAAGCTCATGCCTGCTCTCGTCACTGAGCATGTCGGGAGATGTACATTCAGCAACGGAATATTCAAACGCGTTACTGCATAGCTTCAAGTCTTGAGAGAGGAGCTGTGATTGACATCTACCTTTGCCAGGTCCCGCACATGGCCATACAGGATGATAAAAATTCGTGCCCCCAACGTCAAAGACCCATCATCTCATAATACAGCCAAAGATCAACTAGACAAGGTTTTGATGCTCCAACGCCGGGCCCCCGTCAGCTGTGATGTGAGGGACACGAGTAAAAGGGGGAATGCAGAGCAGCTAAGACGGGATATGAGTACACAACAAATACAACAGGGATTCTATACCGCTCTCATCGCTTCTCAAAGTAGTCGAACTAGACGTCATGCAGCATGCCCATCAAGGCTTGCTCTTGTCGTCCTTCTTGTCATCTTCAGGAGCCGGCTGCTCGCCGGAGGCCTGCTGAGCCCCGCTGGAGGCCTGCTGAGCCCCGCCGCTCTCGTTGCGGGCCTTGTGCATCTTGTCAAAGAGGTTCAGGCTGGCCAATTGAAGCGAGTCCGTCTTCTCCCTGATCATCTCTGCAGTGGCGGTGCCTTCGCCAGTCTGACTCTTGGCAATGTACTCTCGAAGGGCGCTGATCTGCTCCTTGATGCCGTCGGCCTCGGTCTTGTCGAGCTTGTCGGCATGCTCGGTCAAGGCACGCTCCGTGTCGTTCAAGACGCTGTCGGCGCGGTTCGCCGACTCGATGGAGGCCTTGCGATCCTTGTCGGCGTCGGCGTACTTTTCCGAGTCCTCAACCATCTGCTGAATCTCGTTGTCGGACAGACCGGAGCCTGAGGCAATGGTGATGGACTGGTCCTTATCTGTTGACTTGTCCTTGGCGTGGACGTGCACAATCGAGTCGGCGTCGATGTCAAAGGTGACCTCGATCTGAGGAATGCCGCGGTGAGCAGGTGGGATGCCAACCAGCTGAAAGTTGCCGAGCAACTTGTTGTCGCGGACAAGCTCGCGCTCGCCCTGGTAGACCTTGATCTCGACGGCAGTCTGGAAGTCGGCCGCGGTGGAGAAGACCTGAGACTTCTTGGTCGGGATGGTGGTGTTGCGGGTGATGAGCCGAGTGAAGACACCGCCCAAGGTCTCAATACCCAAGGACAGGGGCGTCACGTCCAGGAGCAAAAGATCCTTGACCTCACCAGACAAAACGGCACCCTGGATGGCGGCACCAATGGCAACAGCCTCGTCTGGGTTGACAGACTTGGCAGGGTCACGACCAAAGATGCTCTTGACAGACTCGGCGACCTTGGGCATACGCGTCATGCCACCAACCAGGATGACCTCCTGGATATCCTTGGGCTGGAGATTGGCGTCCTTCAAGGCCTTGCGAACGGGGTCCATGGTGCGGGTGATGAGGGGTTCGACCATCTTCTCCAACTGAGCACGGCTGAGCTTCATGTTGATGTGCTTGGGGCCGGAGGAATCGGCGGTGATGAAGGGCAGGTTGATGTCGGTCTGGATGGCCGAAGACAGCTCAATCTTGGCCTTTTCGGCAGCCTCACGAATGCGCTGAATAGCCATGCGATCGCCAGACAGGTCGATTCCAGACGTCTTCTTGAAATCGGACACCAGGTGTCGGACGAGGTGGATATCGAAATCCTCACCACCCAGGTGGGTGTCACCGTTGGTGGACTTGACCTCGAAAACGCCGCTCTGGATCTCGAGAATGGAGATGTCGAAAGTGCCACCGCCAAGATCGTAGACGGCGACGACCCGGTCAGCCTCCTTTTCCAGGCCATAAGCGAGGGCGGCAGCCGTGGGCTCGTTGACGACACGGAGGACGTTCAGGCCGGCGATCTGGCCGGCGTCCTTGGTGCTCTGACGCTGAGCGTCGTTGAAGTAGGCGGGAACAGTGACGACGGCGTTCTTTACTGGCTTTGACATGTAGGCCTCGGCAGTCTCCCTCATCTTGTTGAGAACGAAGCCACCGATCTGGGAGGGCGAGTATTTCTGGTCACGGGCAGACACCCAGGCATCGCCGTTGGAGTGCTGGACGATCTTGTAGGGCACCTCATTGATGTCTCGCTGCACCTCAGCGTCGGTGAACTTGCGTCCCATTAACCGCTTGGTGGCGAACAAAGTGTTCTCTGGGTTGACGACGGCCTGGCGCTTGGCAGCGACACCAACAAGTCGTTCGCCATCCTCGGCAAAGGCAACGACCGAGGGAGTGGTGCGAGCGCCTGATGGACGTGTGTTAGTCGGAGCCTGTCGGGGCGGCGATTGCGTGGAGGAAGAGCGCTAACCTTCTGAGTTTTCGATAATGCGAGGCACCTTGCCTTCCATGATGGCGACGGCAGAGTTGGTGGTACCCAAATCGATGCCAATCACGGCGCCCTGCACCTTGCCGTCGCCCTCGGACGCCGTAGACTCATAGCGAGCAAATCTAGAGGCCAGCGGCGCCCGGCTGAAGGCAGTGGACCGGGCTGTGAAGGGAGCAGCTCGGGGGAGCTGGGTGAGAGTCAGCAGAGAATTGCGCCAGATGGAGCGAGTGGATGCTCACAGCTCGAGAGAGACGCGAAGTCAACATATTAATGTGAAGATGCGAGTGATGACGAAGAAACGACGCGGAAGATGGCGGCGCGCTCGGAAAAGAGAAGTCGGGGGAAGAAGGGGGGTGTTGAGAAAAAGTGATGATGAGGACGATGGAAGGCGGATGAATTTTTTTCGCGACCAAGGGGAAAAGAAAAGTCATAGAAGCCGAAGGAAGGGGGCCCACCAGCTGGTGGCGCGGCTTGTCGGATGACTAATCTCCCGGATCAAGACTGTGGCTCATTTGGCTTGCCAGCGTAAAAAGGTATGCGCCCGTACGAAGTACGAGTTACAGTTTAGAAATTGGACATCATTTGTGACCATACAGCCTGCGTATCATCTATGTACCCGTGGCACATTGTATCCCTTCAGCGCGATGCTGCCCGGATGGACGTCGAACTCGCGGACTGGCTTGCGATTTGTTCGAGGGCATCTCAACAAATGTTTCCAGTACTTGCAGATCAGGTGTTCTCCCTGATGATCTGTCCCCGCATCTTTGTACCGGGTACCACCTCTGACGCCATGCCATCTAGACGTCATCCGCCGCCAATGAGCGGCCGGCGCCACCCTTTTTTGTTTCGGCTAGCTTCCCCAAGTGGTACTAGCACAGCACAGCACTGGAGCCCGGCGGGTCAAACAACTTCATTGCCTGCGCCGAAGGAGTAGTTTTCTTTCCTCTGCCTACGGCCGACTGGGTGGAGGCAAGTAGTCCATGCATTTATTTGCTCGCCTCATCTTCACGCCCAGACGCTCCTCACCGACGACCTAGCTTCCGCTGCTCTTCCTCCTGCCGCTGCTCTCCCTCGTCTGCCGCCCCTGGACGCCTGCCTCCCTCGTGGCCCCCCCCGCAGTCTCCCTACCTATCACAGCCACTCCCCCGTCGCCGCATTCGCATGCCATCATTGCCACGTCTCTTGAGCGACATAGACACAGGACCGCTGCCCAGCGCGTCCAAGGCGGCGCACGATACGCCCCCATCGGGCCTCCGCCGCCGCACCAGGCAACCCAGACCCAGACTTCTCCGCAGAGCTGCTGCCGCCGCCCCGAGCGGCCAGCGGCCCACGACGACGGCCCACGACCATGGCTGCGCATGACGACAACCTGTTGGTTGCCCCCCTTTTCCCCTCGTCTCTGTCTCTCCTGCCACCGCACGAACCCGACGCTGATGGCATCATGGCTGCCCGCAGGTCCTACCCGACCAACACCATCGTCTCCAAGAACGCGCGCATACACTATCGCGCCCCCGTCCGCTCACAGTACGTCCGCTCCCCCAAGTCTTGGGGCCCTTTGGCACTGACTCAGGCGTCCAGACACTGGCAGCTGCGCTCCCTCATCAGCGCAGAGAAGCGACATCTCGTCTACTTCCCTGGCGGCAACGGGAGCAATCATGTCCAGCGCCTCAACACAATCACCCACGAGTGCGAAACCATCAAGCTCCTGACCTTTGCGCCCCGCTGCCTCGCTGCTGAGAACGGCTGGCTCTGCTGCGGCAGCGAGACGGGCGAGTTTGTCGCCATTCGCCTCGACGAGGGGAGCGACGACAGCCAAGGGCCCGGAACGCACTTTGAGCTCGACCCCGAAACCAGGAGACATCTCGGCCTGGATGGCTCGCGCCAAGACCCCCTTTTCTCTCTCCTTGCCCAGGCCCGGCGCACCAACAAAAGCCTGATAGCCAAGAGCATGAAGTTGGCCAAGGACCGCGTCAACTGCATCACCCTCTGGTCCCCCCCGACCATCTTTCCCGCCTTTGAAGAGGCCTACACCGAGCCGGTTGCCGTCTTGGCTAACAATGACCGCACCGTTGTGCTCGTCAGCTTGCGCGACTTTGAACAAAACGACAAGTCGGATCCCTTGGACGTGGTCACGTACCCCGACTTTGTGAACCGCGCCATCATCTCTCCCGACGGGCGCTATCTCGTTGCCATCCTTGACGATCCCTACCTGTACGTCCACGAGCGCACCGAGCGACCTGCCGAGTCGCCATCGTCGGCCTCTGGCGATGCAGGCGGCGGGCGCCAATGGGAGTTGAAGCAGCGGTACTTGCTCAAGAGCCAGCGCAAGAACGACAGGTCCGATAGCCGCGGGAGCTTTGCGGCCTGCTTTTCTCCTTCAGGCGCATATTTAGCCATCGGGACGCAGCACGGCACTATTTCTATATTCGACACCACTCGGCTCTCCGAGTCGGGTGCGGAGCCGCTCATCACCACCTTCAAGTCGTCGCGTCCGGAGAGCGGGCCGGGCGCGATCCGAGACATGGCCTTTTGCCCGGGCCCCTTTGACCTACTGGCCTGGACTGAAGATCGAGGACACATTGGCTTTGCCGACATGCGCAGCAATTTCGTGGTTCGTCAGATTGTCGACATCAATGCCGAGGTCGAGTTCCAACACATTGAGATATTCGATCGTAACACCATCGATCCTCGGTTGCTGAACAACCACGGCGAACGGCGAAGCAACAGGTCGCCGCCATCGGCAGCGTCGCGAAGACGGCACGGCGAGGGCCTCGAGACGCTGAACCAGCCCCTGACCGCCAACGAGACCATGGTGTTGGAAGCTATCCAAAGTGATAGGAGGCGCCGAGAGCGCCTGTCCCAGAGAGGTACAGGTACTGAGGAAGGGTCCCGGGGGCCGGATTCGACATGGACGTACCTGGCCAATCTCCGACCCACGGCTAACGATGGTGATTCTCAGCGGCCCAGGGAGCGCAGCAGCAGCGTCGGTCGCGCCATGGGGGACATGCTGGGTTCCTACCGAGACCAACGGGAGCGTGTCTCTGACCGCATGCGCACCGCGCGGCAGCTCGCTCGCGAGGCCGGGGAGCAGCGGCAGTCACTCCGCCGTCTGGACCAGCGGATGATGGACAGGATCGGCGAGACGGTCGCCGCCATGCGGGATCAGCGCGAGAGGCCAGACTCGTCGTATCTCAGCGTTTTGGAAATCCTGCAGGCCAGGGAACGCTCCCCCGGCGACGCCGAACACGAGGACTCGTCGCTCCTGGTGCCACTCGTCAACCAGGCCATGAACCGCTGGGAGGAGAGTGCCATCCGGGGGACACTGGCCGCTGATCATGGCGTCTTCGAGGTACCTCCGTCGCCGGACAACACAGCCGGCCTGGCCTGGACTGCTGACGGCCGCACCTTGTAAGTGCAAAGCCGTCCATGCCCGGACTCTGTTCTGCGACACGTTTGACGAGGCACTAACGGCTTCCCGCAGGTTTGTCGGGGCTCAAAATGGCATTTACGAGCTACACGTCAACGTGCAAAGCAGGAAGTTTTGCCCGAGCATCACCATGAGCTAGGCCGAGCATAGCCATGACCCACACCCCAGGCGAGAAGGGAAGAAGAGCGAAAAGGTTGGAGTAATGAATGACCAAAAGCGTTTGTTCGCCGGCTTTGCCCGTCGCGAGCATCGGCACGGCGTTGGGGGCTCTCGGATTAAGTCATGGATCGACATGAGGCGTTTTCGGAACAGCGGGCGAGTCGCGCTGGGGATGGCCCGTCGTCTTGCCATGGAACGATGACCACCCGCGACAGGCTTGTGACGGTGGAGAGGGCGCTTGTAATGGATTTTGTATGAGATACCTGGGCGGGTACAGCAGGGGAGCGGGAAAGAACAGCTGCATGGACTTCACTCGCTACTGTGGACGCGGAGGCTTACAGATACGGGGGGTCTCTGATTATCGCTCTCGTGTCTGCGCCATCATCTTGATGCCTGTCAAGGCTTGCCTTGGACGGGACCAACTGCCAGGTTGCTCCTCAGCTGCTGACGCTAGCATGCAATAGATGCTCGACCCTCTCGGCAATGGCGAGGCAGCTGGTCAAGCCGGGGCTCTCAATGCCGAGCAGGTTGACCCATCCCTCGTAGCCGTCCTCCTTTTCAATGAAGAAGTCGTTGAAGCCGTGGCCCGAGACGACGGCGCCCTTGTCGCTCAGCTTGGGCCTGATGCCGGCGTAGTCGGGGCTCAGGCAGGCCTCGTCGACGGCCGGGAGGTACTTTTTGATCTCGCCAGCAGTCTGGGCGAGGCGGGCGGCGCTGGCGGCCAGGTCGTCGGGCCGGCCGACCCACTCGACGTCCGGGCCGAAGCGGATGCGCCCGGCCAGGTCCAGGGTCAGGTGGGTGCCGAGGCCGCCGGCGCCGGGCTCCGGGGCCGGGTAGATGAGTCGCGAGACGCGCAGGCGCGGCGCCGGGGCGGCGGGCCGCGTGTAGGAAAAGTAGGTGCCCTTTGCGAAGTAGAGTGTCCGGCGGCGCGGCGGGGGCGCGATCATGTTGTGGACGGCGACGGCGCCGAGGCCGGCGGCGTTGACGAGCGTCTCGGCCGTGACGGTGAAGAGGCGGCCCGTGGCGGCGTCGCGGACGTCGAGCCGCCAGCCCGCGCTGCCGGGCGGGCTGGACCCCAAGGGCGTGACGGCCTCGACGGCCGAGTTGAGGGCGACGAGGCCGCCGGCGTCCTCGAACAGGCCGCGCAGACACAGCATCAGGCCGTGGGCGTCGACGATGCCCGTCTCGGGGCTCTCGAGCGCGCCGGCGTCGGCGCGCACCCCCTCCCCCCTCGCGGCCACGTCGGCGCGGGCCACCCACGCCGTCGGCACGCCCAGCTCGTCGCGGCAGAGGGCGTGGATGCGGGCGAGGGCCTCGCGCTGGGCGGCGTCCTGGGCGACGATCCACTTGCCGACGCGGGCGTGCCCGACGCCGCGCCGCTCGCACAGCGCGTACAGCAGCCCGCGGCCGCGCACGCACAGGCGCGCCTTGAGGCTGCGCGCGCCGTAGTAGATGCCCGCGTGCACCACCTCGCTGTTGCGCGAGCTCGTCTCCGTGCCCACGGCCGCGTGGCGCTCGAGGAGCAGCGTCGTCGTCTCGGCCCGCTGCGAGAGCTGGCGCGCGATGGCGAGGCCGACGACGCCGCCGCCGACGACCTGCGGTTTCGACAAGAGTCTTAGACGAGAAAAGGGCCACCGTGGTGGCGGGCAAGACCCAAGGGCCCGGGGGCCAAGACGGACGAGGCCGAGGCCGAGGCCGAGGCCGTGTCCCGGGATCGTGCTGGCAACTAAGGACATGGCTTGGAGCTTACCGCGTGAGTAAAGTCGGCCCTGGCCGCCGACGTCGAGCTGAACTGGCGATGCTGTCGTGGAGAGAGCCGCCGTGTCCGCCTCAGCGAGACGAGCGCCACTGTGGGTCTCTTGGCACCCGACATTGTGATTCGAACGACTGTCTTCTTGAGCCTTGGGACGGCTTGTTGATGGCTCAAGGTCCAAGAGTGCCGGGTCCGGAGTCCAGGAGAGAGGCCGCCTGTGAGTAGGTTGGAATGTCGTGGCCGACTGCCGCCCATCTCGAACATGCAGAGGGCTCCGCCCGGCCCGGTATCGGCCAGCTTCGTAACTTAGTATGTTGTACACATGTTCCCGCAGGCGTCACGAGACGTAGGGCTTGGCCTGCTTTACTAGTGCTTTACCAGGCAATCATATGTTGATTTCGCGAGCCTCTACGCTCGCGTCTCGCGTATACGCGGCTTCCACTGCAAATCCATGCGCAGCAACGGGACGAGCATACAGCCATCTGGCTTCCCTGCAAGGACCCACGCGCCGGATGATGATGACAGAAACTATTTTCCCTTGACGACCCTGACGCCCCATGTGCAATTTAACGCTGTGTTCTCGTCATTGGCGTTTCTGCTCGTTGCTGTCCTTGCCTCCCCAAACTCCACAACAAACCAGAAAGTAAAAGAAATACGAATCGTATCAGCAACCATCAGCCCGCCCTCACGATGCCTTCCCCGAGGCGTCCGCTTCATCTGCCTCGTCCGCCGTCGTAGAGGATCGAGTGAGTTGAGAGGGTATCGTAGGTTCCGTCGCACTCGCCGGGTTAGTCGAAATGTCGGCCAACTGCTTCTCTATCCTCTGCATTAGCGCCATGCCATGTGGACTGATGAGTATGAGGCGTACCGAGATCGCGAATGCGATGGCGCAGCATCTGGTTCTCGCGGACCAGCATCTGAGTTTCCGCCTGGTAAAAGGCGCTTTCGTCACGGCCACCCATCACCCAGTCTCCGCTGTCAGCGCTGATCGAGGTGGCTCGGAGTCTCGGGGATGTGCCGCGGCTTGGGGTCCTGGAGCGGCGGTGGAGGTCGGCGCGCGCCACGTCAAAGGAGCTTCGCGGGTGCGAGAAGCCAGGCGAGCGGGCGTAGGAGCCAATGGGTGGTAGGGGAGGGGCTCCAGGAAGCAGAGTAGGCAGTTGCTGGAAGGAGCCGGCGGGCCTCTCTCGAGTGTCCACGCCGGCGCTTTCGTCACCAGCGGCGTCTTGGCTTTGGGAGGGTCGTCCGGCCTGGAGACGCTGAAGCTCAAGCTGCTGTTGGCGAATCATTTGCAACAGACGGTTCTGTCATGGCCATGTCAGCTAGTGCAGGGTGCCAGCGCGGCAGGAAGGGGTGGCCGAGACGCACCACGTGTGCCTCCTGCTCAGCTTCGAGCTCCTGGTGAAGCTCGCCCAAGCTGGGTGTGCGATGATGATGGGGGTCTGCCATCAAGGGAGAGCCGTAATAAGTATGAGGACTCGAGTACTGATTGGCAGATTGCTCGTGGGCCATCTCGCCGGGGGCGGGTATGGAAGGGTCGTGGAGTTGCAGGTTCATGAGCACCGTGGATCGGCGGCGGCCGGTTTGGGGAGAGGACGTGTTTCGCGGCAAGGAGCCGCTCGACGACTCTAGGGAGGGAGTCAACAGGGGCCATGCAGGACAGACGCGGGACGAGGGCACATACGCCGAGACGGCTCGCGCTGGAGGCCGGCATTCATGGTGGCGGCGGCTTGCAACGAGATGGATGCAGAGCGGGGGGAGCGCGTAGGAGAGTCGGCGCGGGCAAGCAGGGCGCCCTGGCTATTGGCCATGGTGAAGGAGAGGGACTATTCTATGGCCCAGAGACGAAGCGAGCGAAAAGATGTGGGGGTGATGGCGAGCAAGGCCGTTGGATGGTGACGGTTGAAGGTTCGAGGTTTGGTTCGAGGTTTGGTTCTTGGGAAGGTTGAAGCCGCCAAGCAGCTGCCAGTGAGGAAGGGTAACTCGTGGGTACGAATACAGTGTGTAGGTATGTACCTTACTTTGGACAGTTGTTGCTCTTGCTGGTTGCTGGTGCTGGTGCTGGTAAGCTGCCGCTAGCAGCAATAGGGTCCGGCACCGACGCGGGGCTGCTGTCCGTGGGCAGGATTCCCTACCTTGTGAGGACGAGGAGAAATGGTAGGCAATTCCTTGGCGGGTGCTCATCCGGCGTCGTGAATTGTCAAGCAAGTATGTACATACATACTCCGTAGTTGTGCGAGGGATGGTGGCGATCCAGTGCTGGCAGTGCCTGGAAGCTTCTGATGGTGGAGCCACTTTTGGTGGGCAAACAATGACGAAAGAGCTCCCTGAGCAAACCGTCTTTCCTTTGCCGCATGACGACTCGACGGTGGCAACGCAACGTCTTCTGTCTGTCCGCTGTCTGTCTGGATCGACTTTTCTATAGAGTATTACTATTTGCACGGATGTTTCTATAATGCATGGCACATGGGCAGCAAACTCTTTACATTATTTTCTAAAGCGGATATGTACATCCTGAGTCGGCAAGCAAGGGCGCTGAAACATGTGGCTTCGTGACCATGCGTGCTTCTAGCGCGTGGTCTGTCAGGACCCTGAATTACGTACGAAATATATTTATAAGTTAGTATTTGCTGGCTGCTACGAATAGGTAGTAGTAGTAGTAGTACGAAGTAGTATCTGTGCGGATATGGTGACATGTAAAGTTGTTGTTGGGGCTCAGATGTTTCAGTATTCCTTGCTGCAGTCTTGGCCTTGCAGCATCTTAGACAAAACACGAGCACCTGGGGTCACTCATCGTCTCCCCTCCCCTGATTGATCCCTCCCTCTCAGGGGGACCCAGATGACGGGCAGGACGAGCAACAGGCCCAACAGCGTCGCAAGCGTGCGCCACCGTTTGTTGGTGGGCGGGCCAGGCATCATGAAGGAGACTTGGCCATTGATGCTCCAGGAGGCGGCTCAGGGGTCGATCCGTGTAAGCACTTCAACGCCATCTACTCCGTACATACGAATGCAGTGCTGCATGCAGGAGCAGCTTTCAACCGCATCCCCATTCGTGGTTCCCATCCCGTCACATCCCATCACATCAACGCCGCAATCCTGCCCCTTTCGAATCGTAGAGACGCGTCGGGGGTTGTTGCTCATGCAGGAACAAGGGACTTTTCTGCCTACAAGGTGCCATGGCCAACGTTGTCAGTCTGTAGTGTTCAACTTGGACAGACCAGAGCCAACCAATGGTGCTGAGATTGCCCGCAGCCCCGCGTCAAAGCGGCAAGGGCCAAGCAAGAAGAAGAAAGGATCCAATCATCGGCGCCATTAACTCGTACGCAGGCTCGCCCGGCGACTATTCCAGACGTCGAAGCATCCGTGTCGTGCCCTGAGACAAGGTAATCAATCGGCCCGCTCCCTCGTCCCCCTTTGTCGGTCGGGCCCGCCGCATTGTGCTCCCGGCAGGCCCCTAAGGGGGGAGCCGATGAGGTCTGATGGCACTCGTGAATGAAGGGACTGACGTCTGCCGCATTTGGTTGCAAAAGTTAATAAAAGAGCATGGCCACGTTCGACGGCGGCCAACCCGGCCGTTGCTCGCGAAGAGGTGGAGACAGACAACAGCCCAGTGCCGCGCGTGGCCAGGTGGACAAGGAGAAGAGTAGTCTGCCGCCCGCCCGACGAGATGCGAGAAGATGATGGAGACGTCTTCACGGGGGAGTCCCCTGTCGGCGAGCATTTATTAAGTCATCCAGCGGGCGAGGCAGTACAAAGCATCCGTACTCTGTACTTGGGTACGAAGTACTGTGGGCCCCTTTGGGCTCGCGAAGCCCTGTCCACCGCGTTGGATTTGGATGCTCGCACGAAGTAAGAGGGGAAAAGAACAAGAAATTTTAAGGAAAAAGTAAGGAAATGTGCATAAACATTGAATCATGATGTGCTTATGTGTGTATCCATACTTCGTACCCCTGGTCTGATAGACAACCGGGGGACCGGGATCCTGGTGATCCGGCAGCATAATCCGGAGCGCCGGCAACGCCGTTACGCCCTGAAAGAGGACCGGCTGAGGGCAGAGGGCCAAGCTGTCTATTCTTCCTGGTCTCCGGAGCTGGAATGTACCGTGTCCATGCTGTAGGTATGTAACTCGTGCAGGACGGCACGGTGCACCATGGCAGCTTGGAGAGCGAGAGAAGAAAATGGTGTCCATTGGAGGACCAGGCAGCAGCACATCCAGGCAAGACACGTGCCCATGCCAGCTTTGCACGTTTGGAAGGCAGAGGAGGTGCTCGAGGGTAACAACTGTCAGCTCCGGACCGCCACATAGGTAACATCACATGATGCGCGTACGGAACGCGTGGCGCTTCAATGACTTGGGCATCTGCTTCCGGGATGCGGGGACATGAATCATCGGCCATCGAGACCACAAAGGCCTTGTTGTTGCTTGGCGCATTGAAACGAGGGTGGAGGTGCGAAGAAGACATTGGGGTTTTGCTGCGGTTCCATGCGCAAGAAACATCTCGTGTCTGGCTCTGACCCATGTGAAATACCCACTATGTACATACTCCGTATGTATGTATGTATAGATATGAATCAATCGAGGCATATGCAGAGTGGCATATCCGGATAGACACATAAGATACCTTCATACGAATACGAAGTACGAATATACAGTTGATATGATATGCACGGCAGGCCCGACTGGCCGGCCGATGACTCGTCGACGGGAAACAACAGAGGACATGGTACGAAGTAGGTACGGATAGTACCTTCCAGGCTAAACATGTGTAATCTACCCCTGCCCGTCGCGCACTGGCCAGGCGGGCAGCCGTTCGCCTCCCCCGGCAGAGCATCCTGGACCCCTGGCCGCATCACTGGGCTGTTGCCGCAACACACGAGTGTACGAAGTACGAGTTACTACATACAAGTCGAGCGTCAAGACAGGCTAATGCAAGGCACACGCGGCGTGCGTGCGTCCACCTATACTGTACCTCAACGTACAAGTTGTTCTTTCCTCTATCTGTCACCCGGGTTACTTTTCCGCAAAACACGATGCTTCCTTCCCCGGCGGGTACTCGCCTCCACTGTACCTGCCTCTCCCCTGCCCGTATCAAAAGAGGCCGCGGCATGCATAGTTGACACCCCCGACCCCGACTGTCCCTCCATCCAACTCGATAGCCTCTGCAATCTCTTGTTCCCTGGCCATTGGCCATCAACAAGTCGCCCACCCAAGTGCCGAGGGGAAAGCGTCTCTGATTATTATATCATCTGTCTACAATGCCATCGCCTGCGCCTGCTTTACAAATGCCCCAGCCGCTACTCCGCTTCTACCTACGCTCCTCCTCGTCTGCCGTCTGTCCCTTCTCTTACCTGCCGCCTCTCTCGACCATTGCTTCGCCTCGACGTCCCATCTCTCTCAACCCATCCAACAAAGTCTCGAATTGACCCCGAGTGCGTCTAATTTAGCCCAGCCCAGACGTTGGTTCGCGCCCCGGCCCCAGACCCCCCCAAACCCGAACCGATTGCTACGATTCTCGCATTCCAGGCGCTCGACGCCTCCCACCACCCTGTGTCACCTCGCAGCCGCGGAACGGAACGTTGCTGGCGCCTCTGTCTTTCCTTGGTCACCCTTGCTAAATCGACGGCCTCACCCCGCCTCGCATGGCCCATCCGGGCTCCCCCGCCCGCCTCGCTTGAGCACAGTCGGAACCGCGCACATCCCGCCTCCTGACTCCGCGGCGGGACAGTCCCCATTGCGCATCATTACACAATGGCCCATGACGATGCCCTCGATGTCCCCTCGGATCAACATGTCGTGTCTGCCACTGACCCGGCATTCGACGCTGACCCGGCCGCTCATCAAGACAAGCGCCCCGCGTCCCGCCACAGCAAGCTCAACCGCCGGGAGTCGAGACTTGGGCTGAAGAGCATTTTTGGTCGATCCAAGCCAGCCAAGGAGCTGGATCCCGTCCCACGCTCATCCCATGGCCCGAGATCGACGCGAATTCGAGCGTCCATTGCCGAGTTGGGACAGTGGCCGCAGGCGCACCAGTCCGATGCCGCGTTTCCTTCCCCCGTCCCATGGGATCGTATGCCTCCCACTCCGGCCCTGTCCCCGCTCGGCCCTCCCGGTCCCGGTGAACAGGCGCAGCCACGTGGGACCTCGAAGTCGCTCAAGCAGCCCAAGACCGCCAACTGGCCGATGCCGCCGCTCTTCAAGGCATTTCCCCAGGCTGTTCGTCATGTGATTTTGCCAGCGGCAACGATATCGGCCGATGCCATTTTGCGCCTCAACGAAAAGAGGCATGGCATGGGCTTGGCCCAAGAGGCTACAGCTTCTGCTCAGGGTAACGGGCACGGCAATGGCGGCGAAAAGGACAAGGACAAGAAGAAGCACCGGCGTCATGCCTCGGTATCGGCTGAAAATTTGGAATGGACAACCAAGATATTCGTCCTCGTCACCTCGGGTTATCTCTTACAGTATGCCGGCGACGGCCACTTCGACCGCATGCCCGAGAAGATGCTGCGTTTGGGCCCTTCGTCTGCCGCGTTTGCGACTGACGCCATACCTGGCCGGCACTGGGTCGTTCGTGTATCCTCAACTGCCGAAGCTGACGGCACTCCGGCGCCGGAATCTCGATCGCTGTTTTCAAAGTTGCCCTTTCGGATAGAAAGGCGCAACGCGTCCAACTTGCTCATGGTTTTTGAAAGCGCCGAAGTCATGGAAGCGTGGATAACGACGCTACGGGGCGAGATTGAGAGGCTGGGTGGCAAGAAGAATCTGTCCGAGACGGGGAGGCCCAAGACGATGGAGAGCTCTCAGCCCTTTGGGGAAGGACAAAACAAGCGCGCTCTGATGGCGAGATCCCTGCCACGCCTCCGCAGCCCCGGGCCCAATCATCACGGTATCAACCATGCGACAGCGCCGCTCCGACGAGGGGCGCACAGCAGCGATGGCGCAAGTCGGATCATGGGCCCGGACGCGGTCGACGACGATTCCACATCCAATAGCGGCGTCTCCCAGGACGAGCGCCATTTGGACAATTTGCGTGAGCACTCCAATCGCCTCTCTCTAAACTCGTCTGGCCAGCGGACCGTGGTCACTTCCGCTGGCCCCTCTCCCGAGGGTTCGCCCACGCGAGAACACCTTGCACCCCTAACGGCGGATGATGCGTACGCCCGACCCGTCGACGCTGTGGCAAGGCCGAGGCCCAACGCTTCCGACATTTCCATCCGAAGACAATCAATTCAAGTCGCGGCGCCATTCATGGACCCCGGCCAACAGGACCAGGCCGGAACCACGTCTCCTTCACTTTGCGGGTCAGCCCCTCGCGGCGACGGGGCCATTTCCCCTCTTGGACTGCATCCAACCCCGAATTTCAGCGTGCCGCACTCTTCAAACCGGCGGTTTTCGCATGCGAGGATATCTCCGGTCGAGGCTGACGGTGAGCCCTCGGTCGAGCCCTCTCGGCTCGCAAGGGGAAAGCCTCCGCCAGCATTGCGAGCTACTCGTACGCTGTCTATTGTCATGGACCAGCCGCCCCTGCGGGAAGCCGGCTCACAGCGGCCCGTGACTGCGTACAGAGGCACACTAGCGTCGCCTAACCAGTACGTGAACCACCAACGATTACGTTCGGCCTCTCGCGGTAGAGAAAGAGCGGGTAGCGTCGGGGCGAATCGGACGCATGACGGCTCGGCGGGTAGGACTGGTCGATCTGCGCCCCCGAGACGACACCCGGAAGGGCTCCGGTCGCCGCCACTGACGCCTCGGGACCCCGACCGGGACCCCGACCGGGACCCCGACCGGGACAAGTACCAGTCTTCTTTCCTCGACCCCAGCACCCCGCAGAGCCGATCACACGAATCGTCTCTCGGCTCAGAGCAACAGGAGGTAGACAATGAGTACCATGACAGGCACGACGCCCGTGACCGGCGGTCGGTTGCGTCGGGTCGGGGGCTGCTGCCAAGCCCTCCGAAGGCGCGTGTCCACCCTCATGCCAGCAGCCCGTATCTCAAGGTGCAGATGACAGAGAAGGCCCTCTTCAACCGGAGGAGCATGCCACAGTTGACGGAAGGGCCGCCGCCCGCGCCGCCGCCGACACGAGCGCTACCACCAATTCCACAAAAACTCGCGGTCAGAGCATAGATTCCTTGGCGCCTTGCGGTATTTTCCTGCCTTGGAAAATGCTCATGTTTCGTTTGTCAAATTTCGCTGCTGATGTTCAGCCGTCGATGCGATGTCCACCGAACACAATCTTGATGCACATCTCCTTATCATTAGGCGGGCTCCGTCACATGGCTCGCGCGGACTGTTGTGCGGGCTGCCTTCCGAAAGGCTGCCGGGACGTGGGTTACGGCCGAACCGAAGCCCCTTGGCTAGCCATGGCACCGTTTATCGATTTACGATGAAGCCGGCGTTGGCATACCAAGGCCCTTTGAGCATGTTTTGTTTAGGCGATACCCCAAGACGACTGATGACTAGTCGAATCGGACTAGTCGAATCGTTAGACTAGGCACTTGTTTCGTTGGCTTTGTTTGCACTTGCTTGTATGTCTTTGGGCGGCGTCGCAGGAGCTGTTTGATCCGGATGGATAAATAGGCACAGATACCATGTAGATGTCATGTGCGCGGCAAAGAAACAAGAAGATTGAGACAGATTGCCACTGGCGGCACTTGAGTGCATTCCATGGGCGAGCTGGCTTACCCTAGAGCACTACGAGTTATGTCGCATCGGAACAGAGCTAGGATAACGCGGTGGATGGGGCCTAGTGTACGTAGTCGATACGGTGTCCGCTGCCACGCCTATTTAAGCAGGCTCGAGGGACACCAAGCCCCTATAGAACACACACATAGAACAATAGACTTTTTACCCCTTAATTTAAGCCCTTTTCCGTGCCTAGTGCCGCGTGCCCCCGCGGGCGGATGCGATAGTTATAAGCCCGGTATGCGTCCCGCGTAAATTGCTACCTAACACGACTAACGCAAGAAGCATTACGTCCCGCGAGGAGGCGACCGCGGTGCTAGGCCAATCCTCTTTTTATTCGGCGCTGCCTAAGGCGTTATACGCACACACTTCCTTAGGGGTGCTAAACGCCCCTTTGGCCCGGCCTTAATGCCGTACTCTTCCTAGCTTCGTTGCTATAACGGCTTCGTCGCCTCTTTTGCTCTTCTGGCTTTAATGCTGCTGCCCTCGGCTTTATGCCGTACGGCATTATCGCTACATTCGGCTTCGTCGCTACGACGGCTTCGTCGCCTTCCTCTTTTGTTTCGGCTTTACTAACCGATACGGCTACGCCCGCCGTACGGCACTATCGCTACATTCGGGCTTCGTTGCTACGATAGCTTCGTCGCCCTCCTCTTTTGTTCTAGCTTTAATGCTGCTGCCCTCGGCTTCGTGCCGTATATACGGCATTATCGCTACATTCGGGCTTCGTCGCTACGACGGCTTCGTCGCCTTTCTTCGACCCGGCTTTAATACTGCTGCCTCGGCTTCGTGCCGTACGGCATTATCGCTATATTCGGCTTCGTCGCTACGACGGCTTCGTCGCCTTCCTTCTTTCTTAGCATTGCTGCCGCATCGGCTGCTCCCGCCGAACGGCACTATCGCCGCCCGGCTTCGTCGCTACGTTGGCTTCGTCGCCTTACGCCTCCGCCTCGCCTTATCTCTTCCGGCTTTATTGCCGCCGCCTCGGCTGCTCCCGCCGTACGGCACTATCGCCGCCCGGCTTCGTCGCTATAACGGCTTCGTCGCTACCTTTATCCTGCCGGCTTTACTGCCGCCGCCTCGGCTGCTCCCGCCGTACGGCACTATCGCCGCCCGGCTTCGTTGCTACGTCGGCTTCGTCGCCCTCTTCGTCTCGGCTTTGCTAACTGCCTCGGCCACGCCCGCCGCACGGCACTATCGCCGCTATATACCTTTTCCCCGGGCTTCGTCGCTACGTTGGCTTCGTCGCCTTACGCCTCCGCCCCCCTCTTTCTTAGTGTTATAGAACTACTAATTTAGGTTCCTAGTTTACTTTCTTTTTTCTAAAGTACGGGACGACTTAAGTACTAAGGGACTTAAGTACGGAAATACTTAGTACGAGGGTACCGGGGTACTTGGTACTTCGGTACTTGGTACTTTATGACTTAGCATAAAGATGTTCGCCCCGGACTTACCTATTATCCGGTCATACCCCTTTTCGGCCTAGGACACACCCCTTTTTTAAACCTAAGTCCCTCGGGACTTAGCTTCCTTAGGTACGGGACGTACCACGCAGCTACGGTCACGCCGACGATCTTATTAGGCACCCCTAAGGATCCCATTGGGTGAGCGCATTAGTCAGCGCCCCGCTGCAGGGTTTTCCCTAAAGCCCTACGCGCCTATAACTCTAGATAATTAATCAACCACACACAGAACATAGTCTTAACAAAGCTTCCTAGCAGGAAGCCCCGAGACTCTCTGTTGTGTGTGCCCGATCCGACCTTTAAAAGGCCTTAAAAATACGTATTTTTGAAGAGCAAAACTCAGCCTCTTTAGAAATCGGACGAATCACGCATCCTATCGTTCACGCCACGCAGATCTGTCGTGTCACCCTAGTTTCTTCAACGTCGCACAGCATGTCGGCAGCGTCGCAGCCGCCGAATTCGCCATCGGAGGACGAACTAGGAGCAGACCGAAGCTCTCGTCAGGGCTCTATGCTAGAAGACAACTAAATCACCCGAATAGAGCGTTTTAAGGAGCGCTAAGCTACCCGGATGGAGCGTATAGAGGAGCGCTAAGCTACCCGGATGGAGCGTATAGAGGAGCGCCTAGCTACCCGGATGGAGCGTATGGAGGAGCGCCTAGCTACCTAGCTAGAGCGTCAAGCTGCCTAGATGGAGCGTATGGAGGAGCGCCTAGCCGGTCTCTTTCGAGCATAAGCACCTCCTTTTCTAGCACTACCACCACCTGCTGCTAGCTCTTTAGCTTTAGGACTTATTCCCGTTCCTCCCGAGCCTCCCGTGCCGGACTACTCGTCGCCTTCTACTCCTCCCGTAGATCCGGAGGGTGTTGCTACAACGCCTGCTGCTAACCTCACTAGCGAGCAGCGATTTGCCCGTTCGAATCAGCAGCAGCAAGGGCAGGTGGCTTAGCCGTAGCATAGGCAACCCGCTTAGCAACCGGTTCAGCCGCAACAGCAACCGGCTTAGCAGCCTCAGCTGCCGGCAAGCCCTTTTCGTTTCCTATACGTCGAGGAAGCAATAGGGGACCCGTACGCCTTCTAGGAACGAGGCTACCGTAGGCGCCTTGATTTCGACTGCCCGCCGAACGCCCCGCACGACACCTCGTACGATAACGCCACGCGGGCTCTCGTTAAGTCTATCTAGCCGCGAGCTAAGACCTCGGTGTCTCGCTGGCCGGTTGAAGAGATCTACGGCACGCCTTCTGCTTCAATTCGTACCTAAGCAGCAGCCACGCCGTACTAGACTTAGTAGGTCAACGAGGCTATAGACGGCAAGCCGGCCTAGCTCGAGATGGCTAGGCCTAGCCTCGTGTAGTTGTCCGCCTCTTTACTCGCGCCGCCCTCGTCACTTTCCTTAGCGCCGCTTATCTCGCCCTACAACACGGTCTACCCCTCGGCTAACGACAACGCCGTTACCCCGTCCGAGACCTCCGTAGCCGAAGCCTAGCGTAACACTTGTTTTAAGTGCGGCAAAGCAGGCCATTAGGCTAAGAGCTATAAGCTCGCCTTATCCCCGCCGCCCCCCGACGACACGGGCAAGCTGTATAAGATAGCGAGAACCCTCGGCAACCGCTAGCGTAATACGAGGAAAGGGGAGGGCTGCTTTACAGTAGGAGACCGTAGAGGAGGGTATCGTGGCAACGCTAGCCAGCCACGCGTATACGTCGAGAGCTCCGTCGCGGATGATAAGGATGACCCTTAAACACAGGCCCTTATTGCCGCTATATACGAGGATGTTATTCCCGATCCCGTATACGATGCAGCGCCTAAACCTGCGCCCGAAGCCGATAACGCCGCTCCTAACGCTATAGAGCTCGTTACTCGACTAGAACAGTTAGCACAAATCGATCTCTAGGCTGTCTTTAAATTCCTTACGTCTAGAAAAGCTCTACCGCCGAACATCACGCCGCATTAGGCGAATACACACTTCTGCGAGTTAAAGGGCAGTCTATACCGCATTCGCTAGAATAAGCGTGCCCTTCCCCCTAGCGAGCCGCTAAACCCTATAGGAGCAATTATACTACTACTAGTACTAGAGTATAACGCTCTCGTAGATATAGCTAAGTAAGCACATAAGGCCTCGGGGCATAGCACCGTTAGTTACGTTATGCGATACCTATCTATACGATACTAGCACTTAGAACTCCCGCTCGCAGCTTACGAAGCTATTCGCCGTTGTTAGTCCTGCTAATTAATAAAGCCGCTGGACCTAACGCTCCCTAACCTAATGCCTTTAGCACCCGTGCCGCCTTTAATAAGGTAGGCCATCGACTATATAGGGTGTAAAGGGCAATAGCTGCTTAACGCCGTAGAGTACGCAACCGGTTGGCTTATCTCTGCTATTACGTAGTCTATAGACTTTAAGGGAACGATCCTAGTCCTATAGACTATTACTACGCGATTCGGCCTACCCCGCGAGATTATAAGCGATAATACAGGTTGCTTTACTAGGCAATAAGCCTAAGACTATTACAAACGTTTTAGCACAACCGTTAAGCCCGTTACGCCCGCTAGACCTCGCGGGAACGGAAAGGTCGAATAAGCGAACGGAGTGCTTAAGGCTATTATCTACCGCCTCTATCTCGACGATCCCTCTATACCGTTAGTATAGCGTTTAATACGAGCCGTCTACCTATACAACCGTTAGGAAGGCCCGCACGGCTATAGCCTATTCTTCTTATTATACGGAACCTAGCCTCTGGAGTAGCACTACGAAGCCACGTACGCAGCCTATACCCGCGATCCTATAGTAGAGGAAGATATCGCGTAGGCCTAAGAACTCGTGCAATAGCATCCTACTCCTATCGCACGTAGATATATCACTAGCCTTAAAGCCGCTCGCGCCCGTACACGAGCTTACTTATAGGAACGTAGGGGACTAATTCGCGTATACGCGCCGGGAGATTAGGTCTTGCGAGTGCGTTAGCGCACCCGAAAGCACAAACCCTACTACGACGGTCCTTAGGCTATTACGGCCGCCTATCCGGGCAATGCCTACTCTCTCGCGTCCCTAAGAGGATTCGGCCTTTCTAGTAGGTATAATAGAATAAATCTGTTCCCTACGTATAGTCGCGACGGACACCCGGTCTATAGCTTATAGTACGCGAGCCGTATAATATTAGAGAAGGATCGCGAGCGCTTAAGAGCCGCTGCTGCTATATAATAGAGGATTAAGGGTATTTTTACTATTTTATTATTTCGCATCGTATATACTAATACACTATTTCCTATTTAGGTTCTATTAATTGCTTTAGCAAGTAGGGGACTGCTTGTTTAAGCAAAGGGGTATTAAGGATCCTATTAGGTAAGCGCATTAGTTAGCGCCCCGCTATAGGGTTTTCCCTAAAGCCCTACGCGCCTATAACTCTAGATAATTAATTAACTACATATAGAACATAGTCTTAACAAAGCTTCCTAGCAGGAAGCCCTAAGACTCTCTATTGTATATGCCCGATCCGACCTTTAAAAGGCCTTACCCCTGCCTAATAAGACCCGATGATTAGCTCGATGCCTTGTATAATAGACCGACACTTAGACTACCGGGAGCTATAGGCCTAATATAGCCCTCCCGGCTTTCGGGACCGATTATTCGTCCGATCCTCCGCATAAGGAGGTCACACGACTTATGTCGTATGACCCACCCATATGATATTATGCACGTAGTGCATAAATAGACCTATATAACCTAGATTAGTCTATAAGGGCTTTAGAACGACGCGGGAGGCAGCCTTTTCGAGGTCAGCCGACCTATATAGCCCCTGCGTAGCCCTAGGGACCCGCATTAGCTCGGGGCAGTATAAGGGATACGTGGCAGAAGGTGCTAGAAGGAAAGGGACGTACCGGGACCGTCTAGACGGACGGGAAGAGCTATATAAAGGAACTTTAGTCCGCCCTTCCTCGGGCTCTCCTTCCTTCCTTTCTTCTTTAGCTTTTATTATAGTTTTAGTTCAACTGCCTACTAAGTAACCTACACCTCTTTTAGTAGTGCCCTTAGTGCTCTAGCCTCGACTACCCCTACTTGCTTAGACTTAGCTAGCCGGTCTAGTATAAGTAACCCTAAGTGCTCCTCTGCTTACTATTCCGCCCCTATAGCTTTTAAGGATAAATAACGCCCTCTATTAGTCTTTAACTATTAGAGACTTAGTCCGGTTAGACTGTCTTCTGTCTTTTAACCGTTCTATTACACTCGGCGTTGCTGCCGACTCGGCTGCTTACGCCGTACGGCATTATCGCTACATTCGGCTTCGTCGCTACGTCGGCTTCGTCGCCTTCCTCCCTTTGCTTCGGCTTTGCTGCCGCATCGGCTGCTCCCGCCGTACGGCACTATCGCCGCCCGGCTTCGTTGCTACGTCGGCTTCGTTGCTACGTCGGCTTCGTCGCCTTCTTTATTACGGCATAATCGCCGCCCGGCTTCGTCGCTATAATAGCTTCGTCGCTATAACGGCCTCGCCCTCCTTTATTCTTTCGGCTTTGCTAACCGCCTTAGCCACGCCCGCCGTACGGCACTATCGCCGCCCGGCTTTGTCGCTACGTCGGCTTCGTCGCCCCGCGCCCTGCCTCGCGCCCTTCCTCGCGCCTTCTCTTTGCATCGGCTTCGCTGACCGTCTCGGCTAATCCCGCCGCACGGCACTATCGCCGCTTGCACCTTCCTTTTTTCGTCCTAGCTTTGCAAGCCGCTTCGGCCACTCTCGCCGCGCGGCACTATCGCTACCTTTCCCTTAATTAGCATTGAATTTTCTTTTCCTACGGAGCAGCTAATATACGTATATTCCGGGAATTAAATTAGCCGCTATTCGAACTTAGGGGTAGAGGGCAGGGCAAAGAGACTAGACCGCCTTGCCTTTACCCTTAGGGACTTCTTATATTAGAGCAAACGAGGGCACTACTAAACCCCTCGTGACTCTTCTTCTTACATCGGAGTAAACGAGGGTACTACTACCCCTCTTAACTCTTTAACCGCGAGACCTATTGCCTTACCCGGGAATAAACGCCTATCCCGACGGGGCTCTAGGGTCTATAGACCGTACCGAGCTTAGTGCGAATACTAGACCCGACGGGGTCCTAGAGTTCGTAGCCGTAACGAGGTTATCGTTAGATATCGGACGAGGATATATATATCCCTCCCTCGTCCCAGAGCCCTTAGAGCTAGGGGCATAGCCGTAGCCCTAGCTCGGCGATCTCTCCTTACTACCTAGAACTACTATACCCCCTCTTATTAGGAGACCTAGCTTACGACCCGGCAGTCGCTTAAAAATACGGAGGAGATAGGCCTATAGAGCCTATAGCTATACGTCGACCGAAGAGGATCCCGGTTACAATAGTATAGCTCTTATAGAAAGATACGTAATGCCGTAAGCCCTAAGACGGGTCTAGCTAGCCCTCGGGCGGGCCCACCGGATCCGTAAACACGATGCCGTACGCCTACGAGAGGCTACTACAGATCGCAATACGCTGCGAGGCGAGTCTCGCTACTTGGCATTGTCTTTGCCCCTTTTCTATTCTCGGCATTATCGCTACGACGGCTTCGTCGCCACGACGGCTTCGTCGCCTTATTCCCGGCTTCGTCGCCTTATTCCCGGCCTTGTCGCTACGACGGCCTCGTCGCCACGACGGCTTCGTCGCCTTGCTCCCGGCTTTATCGCCTTATTCCCGGCTTCGTCGCTACGACGGCTTCGTCGCCTTATTCCCGGCTTTATCGCCACGACGGCTTCGTCGCCTTATTCCCGGCTTCGTCGCTTTATTCTCGGCTTCGTCGCTACGACGTTGCCCTATTCTTTTATTCCGGCTTCGTTAGCCCCTTTTCGGCCTCGTCGCTACGATGGCCTCGTCGGCCCTTTTTGTTTCGGCTTCGTCGCCCTGTTCCCGGCTTCGTCGCCACGACGGCCTCGTCGCTACGACGGCCTCGTCGCTACGACGGCTTCGTCGCCTTACTCCCGGCTTCGTCGCCTTATTCCCGGCTTCGTCGCTACGACGGCTTCGTCGCCCGGTTGCCGGCTTCGTCGCCCTGTTTTCGGCCTTATCGCCACGTTGGCCTTATCGGCCCCCTTTGCCCGGCTTCGTCGCTATAATGGCTTCGTTGCCCCTTTTTCTTCCCTTACTTCTTTTGGTTACGCCGGCTTCGTCGCTACGATAGCTTCGTCGCCCCTATTTCCCTTGCTCTTCGTCGCGTCGCTACGACGGCTTCGCTACCTCTTTCCTCTTCTTCTTGTCACTACAACCAGGCAGGACCCCCCACCCGCTTATATCTAGCATTCGCGATAGCTTCGTATAGCGTAAATCAACGAATTGATTAACGCTAAGGGGTGTGTCGCATCGGAACGGAGCTAGGATAACGCGGTGGATGGGGCCTAGTGTACGTAGTCGATACGGTGTCCGCTGCCACGCCTATTTAAGCAGGCTCGAGGGACACTAAGCCCCTACAGAACACACACATAGAACAACAGACTTTTCACCCCTTGATTTGAGCCCTTTTCCGTGCCTAGTGCCGCGTGCCCCCGCGGGCGGATGCGACAAGTTACGTACGGGAGTACTTACTACCTTGGATAGGGACGAAGCTCCCTATAAAAGTTCCCAACGGGTTAGTGCTTGCTGCATCTTTCCTCATCGTCGTCACATCGCGCGACGACGGGGACAGCGAGCCACCACCCTTCTTTCCTCGGCCGGGGCGAATCAGCAGCACGAGGCGGGAACTCTGGCTGCGGGTGCGAGATGCTGGATGCGAGGCAAGACAAGGAGGAATGATACCTGCCCGAAGCGACTCAAAGGCTGCGTCGACGAAGCCATGCCAAGGTAGGCTGGATCGAAGGCGCTGCCCGCCAGAAGAGAATAAAGAATGGACATTTCAAGAGCACCATGGTGTCGCCCCAAGCGAACCCGACCAAAGAGCCGACCAACGAGCGACCAAAGAGCCGTCCAAGAGCCGTCCAAAGAGCCGTCCAAAGCCGCCATAAACGTAGGCGTCTCTGGCTTGCTTCCGTCTTCGCGCCCCAATGGCACCCCCAAGGAGACTGGCGCTGCCCGCGGCGCTGGCGGCGGCCTTGTCGGTGGTGACGGCCTCGTCTTATTGCCAGCACAATGAGTCCGCGTCCAAGCTCATGACTGCGCCGGGCGTCGAGTACAGGATGCTGCTCAATGGCCTGTCGGATCCGCGTGGCCTCGTCGCCGATGCCGAGGGGAATTTGCTCGTGGTCGAGCGGGGCGACGGTGGCAAGGGAGTCACGAGGGTGGTGCTTGATGATGGCCACGGAACGCATGTTTGTGTCGAGTCCAAGACGCGGCTCGTGCCCGACTCCAAGGTGCGTGTCTGTCTACTCGTTGGCGTCGAGAACCCTTTGCGCTTCCACCAAGTCTGCCACTCACCACTCACCCCAGCTCAACCACGGCATCGCTCTCTCCAGGGACGGCAAGACGCTCTTTGCATCGTCGTCGTCGGACGTCTACGCCTGGGAGTACGACGCCGTCAGGGGCAAACTTGGCTCCAGGAGGCACATCATCACGGGCATGAAGCAGGGTGGACACGCCACGCGCACCCTCCTGATCCCAGAGCGCAACCCCAACCTCCTCCTCGTCTCGCGCGGTTCTGACGGCAACGTCGACAAGGGCACGACGGACATTGAGTCGGCGCGCAGCCAGATTCGCGTGTTTAAGCTTGACGAGCTCCTGCATGCCCGCTACCCGGTGCAGTATTCGAGCGCATCAGTTCTCGGATGGGGACTTCGCAATAGCGTGGGCGTCGCCCAGGATCCCTCGACGGGAAATATCGTGAGCTTCTTCTGTCCTATCCTCATGGGCGCCTTGCGGGACTTTTGGCTGATGGGTCGCGATGCGCGCGCAGTGGTCGGTCGAAAATTCGCTCGATGGCATGAAGCGCGGGGGCAGGGACATTCACCAGTCGAACCCGGGCGAGGAGCTCAACTTTCACGGCCGGCCCGACGACACGTACAACGACGTCTATGGCAAGAATTTCGGCTATCCGGCCTGTGTGGCCATTTACGACGAGTCCAACGTGGGCCACTATCCGGGCGGCGCCGAGACGGGAAAGCAGATGGTGGGCGACCACATGCCCAAGAACTGGACCGACGGCTATTGTCGGGAGGAGACGGTGGCGCCGCGCATCACGTTTGAGTCGCACCTTGCGCCGCTGGACCTCGAGTTTCAGGACGACGGCGCGGCCGTGTACATTTCCATGCATGGCAGCTGGTGAGTCTGGACGTGGACAGACATTTGTCGCAGCAGAGGGCTGACTTGTGGTTGTAGGAATCGGCAGCCGGGAGCCGGATACCGACTCAGCCGCGTGTCCTTTTCCGACGGGTTCCCCGTGCACGAGGCAAACAGCCGTGACGCCGAGGAAAAGGTCATGTGGAACGCCGACGAGTCCTTGTGTCCCTTTGGGTGCTTCCGGCCGGTTGGGCTGGCCATGGAGAGGAGCGGCGAGAGACTGTTTGTCACGAGCGACGCGACGGGCGAGCTGTTTGTGGTTACGGGTTTCAAAGGCCAGTATGGGCAGTCTGGCGGAAAGCCCAAGTCGCCGGGGGGGCATAGCTCATATTGAATTCCCCCCCTTTTTTCCAAGTTGAAAGGCAAAGTCGTGGGCTGTAATTTTGCGCGAGGAAGAGGTAAACAAGCCGTCGCTACCGAATGCCAGAGGAGAACTTGTCGGACATTGATAGACCAACGAGGACGGAGGCATGCCCGATTACGGCCCCGACCCGGCCGGATCTCCGGTGATTGCCGGTGCCCCGTGTCATTAACTATGTTGGCCCCGCGATGAGTCTTATACCTCTATTAGACTAATAACAGTGTTAGGATCGTAACCGTTATACGGCTATTAACCGTTATATGCCTAAAATAGTTATATTAGTAAAAAATAGTGTTATAAGTATTCGTAGGTAATTTACTTAGATTAATCTAAATAAAGGGGGTTGTATTTATTAGTAGGTGATTTACTTGGATTAATATAAAAAAGGGGGTTGCATTGATTGTAGTTGTATCTAATCTAGCTAGGGAAGGGGGAATAAGGGAATAAGGGGGCCCCTTTATACCCGTCTGCCGGGGTCCCTTTATAAAGTCTGCTGTGCCTTAACAATACATTGTTAAGGCCTAAGCTAGGGCTTACTGCTCTAGTTATAACGATACCCTTAGTTAATAACGAGGTTATTAACTATATAGGTTACGTAGCGTTATACGCCGCGTGGTTATAACCCCTATTGCCCCTTTCCTATGCATAGTCGGCAATATAGTTGCGACTCTATCCCTTAGTTATATAACTATATTCCTATACTAAGAGTACGGCTTTAATGGCTTTTATACCTCTTAATCTTCCTATACTATATAATTATCGGTTTATATCGCTTCGTCGGTCGATTTAAGGAGCTCTCGACCGGCGAGGCGTTATAAGATATCGTAAAGGCCGATTTATTCGATAAAGGCCTTAAAGAAGGGCCTTTAAAGCGCCTTTATAAGGCCGTCTGCTATTATCTTTGCGGTAGGAGTATACTTAACTTCGATAGTCTTATTAAGGACCTCCTAACGAAGCTAGTAGTTATAAATATATATATAGCGAAGCTTCGTCTATAGAGTCACGAGTTCGGCCGTAATTAGTCGGATAGTCTAAGTATTATTATATTAAATGCGAATTCGGGAGTTATTAAAAGAGACGTCGAGCTCTTTAACAAGCCTGCTTACGTAGATAGACTCCTTTACTGCCTATAATAAAGCTTAAAGCTCCGCCTCTATCCTTAAAGTTATAATAGTATCTTATTTATTAGCTCTTTAGCCGATTAGGCCTTTAAATAGCTTTTTAGCAAATGCCTAAAAGCTCTTGCGATTGGAATTTTTAGCGAAAGAGGCGTTACTTACTACTTTAAAGTCATCGCTACCCTTTAGACGAAGCGTAAGTCTACGAGTGCGGTGTAAATAGTAGATAACTCAATCAATAGCTTTTTTATAGTTCGGTCTAAGGTTAGTATTATATTTATAGAGTTTTAATATAGTAAACGCAATATCGGGTCGGGTAATAACCACCGTGTATAGTATAGAGCCTACGTTTACTTAGTAAGACTATATCTTATAGTATTTAGCTATAATAGAACGGTTAGAAGACAGAAGATAGTCTAACCGGACTAAGTCTCTAATAGTTAAAGACTAATAGAGGGCGTTATTTATCCTTAAAAGCTATAGGGGCGGAATAGTAAGTAGAGGAGCACTTAAGGTCACTTATACTAGACCGGCTGGCTAAGTCTAAGCAAGTAGGGGTAGTTAAGGCTAGAGCACTAAGGGCACTACTAGAAAAGGTGTAGGTTACTTAGTAGGTAGTTAAACTAAAACTGTGATAAAAGCTAAAGAAGAAAGGAAGGAAGGAGAGCCTAAGGAAGGGCGGACTAAAGTTCCTTTATATAGCTCTTCCCGTCCGTCTAGACGGTCCCGGTACGTCCCTTTCCTTCTAGCACCTTCTACCACGTATCCCTTATACTACCCCGAGCTAATGCGGGTCCCTAGGGCTGCGTAAGGGCTATATAGGTCGGCTAACCTCGAAAAGGCTGCCTCCCGCGTCGTTTTAAAGCCCTTATAGACTAAACTAGGTTATATAGGTCTATTTATACACTACGTGTATAACGTTATATAGGTAGGTCATACAACATAAGTCGTATAACGTCCTTATACAGAGGATCGGACGAATAATCGGTCCCGAAAGCCGGGAGGGCTATATTAGGCCTATAGCTCCCGGTAGTCTAAGTGTCGGTCTATTATATAGGGCATCGAGCCAATCATCGGGTCTTATTAGGCAGGGGTGCCTAATAAGATCGTCGGCGTGACCGTAGCTACGTAGTACGTCCCGTACCTAAGGAAGCTAAGTCCTAAGGGACTTAGGTTCGAAAAAGGGGTGTGTTTTAGGCTAAAAAGGGGTATAACCGGATAATAGGTAAGTCCGGGGCGAATATCTTTATGCTAAGTCATAAAGTACTAAGTACTAAAGTACTAAGTACCCTAGTACCCTCGTACTAAGTATTTCCGTACTTAAGTCCCTTAGTACTTAAGTCGTCCCGTACTTTAGAAAAAAGAAAGTAAACTAGGAACCTAGATTAGTAGTTCTATAACATACGTCCTTAAATAAGGATAAAGGCAAGAAAAAGGATAGTCTGCCGTACGTTTGCGGAGAACGATACTATTTCCGATAGTATTATTACTTTAACCCTTCCGTTCGACTTCTATTATAGAAACCCGATAAAGACGTCTAAAAGACTATAGACAATTACCTTAAGGTTCCGGCTAATAAGGCTAAAGTTAACGCAGTACTTCTTCGCGATAAGGAGTAGCGGAAGAATAATACGACTAAGATAAAGACGGTATAAGCTACGGCTACCGCTAATATTCTTACGACCTTTTTACTCTTAGTTATTCTATAGACTACTATAGAATACCCGTTAAGGCATTCTTTTATTATAGATTTAGGGTCTAATAGATATATTTATAATAATAGGGAGCGTTTTTATAACTTATAGCCTTCTTCTAAGTACGCACTCGTAGGTAGTAAAAGCACTCCGATTCTTAGGATAGGCATAGTATTTATACGTATTTCGACGGGTACTTTTTAGCTTAGTTAGGTAGTATATATCCCGTCTTTTTATACGTCCTTTTATTTACTTTGTCTTTTATATAAGGCGAATCTTTTATAAAACCTATAGACTAGATAGATCTCTTCTTTAATACGCACTATTTGCATAACGGAGCTAATTTACAATTAGTATATTATCGAATATAACCCGTTAATACCTTCTACTATACTTCTAACTATTTTAACTATTGCTTCCGTTCCTTCTATAGATTCTCCCGTAGAAACCCCGGTTATTCTCGAGAAGAGAGATATGTGCTGTGCATGTAGAAGTCAATGACTAAAAAGGGGGTCGAAGACTTAGACAGTCTGTGTGGAGCTGTTTGAATCTTGTGCAGGCAGGAAGTGTAGTGTAGAAGTGATTGATTGATCTCTGACCTCTCCCTTCCTTACTAGGGGGGACTGCCCCCTTTTATAGGCAGTCCTGTCCCTCCTAAATCAGTAGTCCCCTTTGGCGTTCCACCTGAGTGTCTGAGTTTAAGACACAGCCCCCTGTTTCCTTTTTCCTGCCCAGCCTTTTTCCCAGCCTTTTTCCCACGCCTTTTTCCAAAGCCCTGTTTTCTTAAGCCTCTTTTCCACGCCCCTTTTCCAAGCCTCCTTTTCTAAACCCTTTTTCCAAACCCTTTTTCTAAGCCCCTTTTTCCAAGCCTTTTTTCCAAGCCCCTTTTCTAAGCCCCTTTTCCAAGCCCTTTTTCCAACTAGCTTCGGGTGCCCTATAGGCCGCACAGCGATGCACGGGCCGCTGGTAGTCCCCCGGGTGGTCCTCTAGGTCGAGAGCCCGCCTGGGCTACCTAAGTCTCACAAATCCTAGCCTAGCTTCGCAACACACCCCCTTAGCTATAGCCTGCCCCCTTTAAAAGGGGTATAGCTATCTATAGGTCTGGGACTTTGGTTGTATAGTTAGCTAGGGAGGACACTTATAGCCCTACTTACCGCCTAGGACCGTAGAATAGGTAGTTACCCCCTAAGAGCTCTATAGATAATAGACTAACTCCTTAAGTTCTAGAAACTAGATTAAACTCCTTGCCCGCTAAGTTAGGGGTCCTATTCTAAGGTTATTCCCCTAGGCGGTTTTTAGGACCTACTAGACAGAAGGAGAGTCGCCCTACTACTATTCGGCTGCCTCGTACCTAGCTAGCCTACTAGCTAGTATTGCTTCTCGAAGGTCCTCTTAGCGGGCCTCTAGTCGGATCCTTTCTCTAAGATCTTCTAACCCAACCTACCGCAAAAATACAGCTAGTCTTTGCTTAGGAAGGGCTTTTATAAGTCTATTAGCCTTTATCTCTACTATTAGAATCCACCGGAGCGAGATAAGTCCCTGCTAGACCTCCTATCGTAGCTAGTGCTAATAAATATCAACGTGCCTAAGCCTAGTTAATAGCTTATTGTTTTCTTCTATAAATAACCTAATAGTCTGAGTGTTATTACACTCTAGGACTAAAGGAGTCGGAATTTAAAGCTGTAAAGACGTAAGCAACCGGCTAAGGAAAATAGCCTCCTTTACTACCTCTAAAAGAGCGAGCATTTCTGCTTCTATGCTCGACGTTGTAACTATTGCCTGTTTAGACGCTTTCTAGGCTATATAGCCTCCAAATAGAGACATAATATATCCCTAAGAGCTTTTCCGGTCGACTAAGTTATCGGCAAAGGAGGCATCGCTAGAATAGAGGAAGATCTTAGCCCCTTTCTGCTTATGCCCTCCTAGGCGTAGTCCGTGGCTTTTAGTCGAGTAAAGGTAGAGAATAGCTCGGTCTACTGCCTCTTAGTGCTTTATAGAGGGATTCTAGTTATACCGGGCTAGCCGGGAGACTATAAAGGCTATATCGATCTTAGTAGAAATTACTGCAAATAGTAGTAACCCGACCTTCTAGAGGTAAGCGTGTTTTTCTTATTCTATTGCGTAGAAGGTCGATAGAGATAGTAGAAGCTCTTCTTCTAGCATTAGAGTAGCCGGGGCCCTTTGTTCTAGCTAGTCTAGTAGAAACTTATAAGCTACCTTATCGATATAGGCATCCTATGTCAACTAGATCGTCCGTTGGCTCTTATTTCGTAGAATTCGAATGCCTAGAAACTATTTTAGCTCTCCTAGAAGGGTTATCTTATATCTTTCTTATAGACCTTGCTTTGCCTCCTCGGCGATCTATTAGTCTTCCTTTCGGTAGGCTTAGATAATATCGTCTATATAGAAGAAGACGATTACCGCCCCTTTTATTATAACATAGGGTTCTTAAAGGACCTTTCGGAAGCCTAGGGTCTCGAGAGACGCTGTAAGGTGCTACTGCTAGAGAAGGGGAGACCTGCGTAGACCGTATAGAGCTTTTCGAAGCCGTATAACTTTACCTTCTTTCTGAAATCTAAGGGGCATCCGCATATAGATAACTTCGTCCTCGTCTAAGGGGCAGTTTACAAAGGCGTTTACCGTATCTATTTAATCTAATTCGAGGTAGTACTCGGCTGCTATAGCTATAAGAGCCCTAAAAGACATCCCGGCTAAGGTTATAGCTTTTGTTAGAAGGTCCCCTTTCTCCTATTAATTTCCATAAACCACTAGGCGAGCTTTGCACTTCTAAAGGTACCTGTGTTTATCTGTTTTGTAAATAAAGACCTATTTACAGCCTAGGACCTAGTGGCCCCTTACTATAGCCTATAAGACTTTCTAAAAGGAACCTATCTCTACGTATAAGGCTAGGTGATCTTTCTAGGCCTAAATAAACTGCTCTTTATATAGATGGTTTTGCAGTTGTAACTAAGTCTAAGGCGGTTCCGGGAGAGCTCTTTTATAGACCTTCTTCTTTTCTTAGGGTTTAAATAGTCTCCCGGCTGTAAAAGCTCTATGGACTCTATCTTAGATAGGGGTAAGTCTAAAGTCCGAAAACCGGTCCTCTAGGCAAAAGCTAGCCCCTAATAAGGGTACTGCATTCGGTCCTTCTAGTTCTACCCCTATTGAAGCTGCTGTTTCTTTGACTTGTTAAAGTAGGGATAGAAAAGCTGCTGGAAATTCTTTCGAGGTTGTATTTCCCCCTACCCCCTTAGGGGTAGAAACTGGAAGATATACTAGAAAGGCTTCTTTTAAATCCTCTGACGGGTAGGACGGGGAAGAGTAGGCTTCCTTAAGCTCGATTGCTTTTTTAAGGTCTTTATCGTCTGTTTAGGCTTCCTCTAGGTCTCCTTCCGGGTCTTCTTCCTATATCTCGTCCTCGTTGCCCTCTACCTCCTCTATATCTGTTTCTTCGTCTGTTTCTTCGTCGAGGGCCTCTTCGTTAGCTCGAGTCTCTAAGGGTATGTCGATCTTCTAAATAAGCTGTCGAGTGCTTTCTAAGAGGGGGACTTGTTCTTTTTCCCCGTCGAAGTAGCTATATTCGTTAAACACTATATCCCGGGTCGAGATAACCTTCTTTAGGCTAGGTATCTAGATCCGGAAGATATTAGTAGACCTATAACCGACTAGAAACCCTATAAACGCTCGAGGGTCTAGCTTCTTCTTCTTCTTTCTTTTCAGCTAAGCGTTAGGCGTTATAGCATACGCCTTATACCTATAGGCTCGAAGGTAGGCTAGAGAAGCCTTTTTCCCTGTGAATTTGTCTAGGGGGGATTCCTAGTCGTCTGAGCCGTCCTTAGGGTCCCTTAGAGTCCGATTCCGAAGGTAGCAGGCTGATTCGACTATTTCTCTCTAAAGGTCGTAGGGTAGCCTTGCTGCTAGTCTCATTGTTCGAGCCTTTTCTATCGTAACACCCCTTAATCTCTCGGCTCCTCCGTTCTAGGCCTAAGTATTTAACGCCGATAGAAGGGGTAAAATACCATTTTTTCGAAGCTAGGTTAAGATATTCTTTGTAAATAACTCTCTATTAGACCTGATTTTCTTAACCTTAAGGCCGTGATAGTTCTTTATCTAGTTTATAAAATCCCGTAAAGCAGACTAGTTATGCTTGCTGTAATAGGTCCGTAAAAAATAAGGAAAAACCATTCCTAAGAAAGCGTTAGTAATAAACATAACTCTTATAAAGTTTTCTTAATCCCGGGCCACATCTGTCCAGTCTATCTAGATCTCTTTATATAGCTTTAAGGGTCGAGAAGGGGTTCTTTTAAAGACTTGTCTTCTAGCTTTCCCCTGCCCGTAAAATTCGCATTCGATTGTTTTTAGTCCCTGAATTTAGACTCCCTATTGGATTCCGAGCTTGTGAAGGGCTAAAGGTCCTAGGTAGCCGAGTCTCGCATACTAGAGCTTCCCGTCTCCCTTAGCCGCCGGTAGAGGGTCTTTAGAACTAGCCCTTTTTGCTACCGGGAAGGCAGCCTGGCCTAAGGTCGAAGCCGGGCTATTAGGTCGGTATTCTATAATAAACTGACCGTATTTCTATTTAACTAGTCCGATAACCTCGTTGTTCTTAATTAGCTTCGTAGGGTCTCGGACTATATCCTAGTAGATCCCTTCTTCCCGGAGTAGCTAGAAGGAGACTAGACTAGTAGAAAAGCCTAGACAGTAGGCAACCCTCTTTAGCCGAAGCACCCGGTGACCGGAAGGTATCTTTATAAGATAATTCACCCTCCTATAACCCTCTATTCGTACTAAAGAGTCCCCGGCTACTAAGAACTCTTTTCGGGCCTTCTTAAAGGAGCGGAATCGAGAGAGGTCGTTATAGACGTATAGAGAGGCTCCTAAGTCTAGAATAGACGATTTCCGAAGTAGATATTCCGAAGGTTTAAGAGGGGCTTCTAAAGTTTTAAACACAAAAGCTAGATTTCCCGTTCCTACTATCTTTCCTCGGGTTTTTCTCTAGACTCGGTCTGCCCTTAACAACTACTATATAACCGGCTCTCGCCCCTATGATTGCTATTGTAGAGATGCTTGAACCTTAGCCTTAATCTCATTAATCTTTTTTTGTAGGCCTAGGTTTTCTCGGAGGGAATTCCGGACTATTTTTAGGTTTTCGGGGAGGGGATCTCGTCTATTAAGCTATAAATGTTTAAACACTATCTAACACCTTGCTAGGGGGTGCTTAATCTTCTTGCAAGCCGGGCAAGAGACCCTTAGTCGTTTTGCTTTAAGGGTATCTATATCCTTTTCGCTGTTTCCTCGTTTTTTAGTCTAGTAGACACTCCCTCGTCTAACCCCTAACTGTTGTTTCTAGGTTTAGGCCTATGGCATTTCTTCGACTATTTCTCGGATCTTCCGGGATACTAACTAAACGGTCTATTTAGCCGTAAACGGGGCCCTTATAGCTCCTCTCGGGTTAACCCCCTAGACTAAGAGGGCTGCTTGCTGCTATACCTAGGCTGCTGCTTCGTCGATTTCCCTACTAGCTTCCCGAAATATAGACGAGTATCCGTCACTTAGGGGTTAGACTCGTGTAGAAATATCCCTTAGCTACTGCCTAGAGATAGCTTTAGAAAGGAAGCACTAGTTAGCTTCCTCTACGGTCTCCTCCTACTTATCTAGCTAGGCTAATATCTCTATTATCGAGGTCCCGGTTAGAAAAGCTTATAAGTAGGCCGTATATCTCTTCCGGATCTAGTTAGTTATATAACCTAAGGACGGGGCTGTTAAGGTCTTAAGCTTCTTTATCTACTATCGAAGGGTCTTATTATCTCGTAGAGCTAGAAGCTTAGCAGCCGAGATAGACTCTAGAATCGTTGTCCGGGCAGCTGTAATAAGCTTGGTTTTATAAAGATATTCCTTCCGGAGACTCTTATAGTTATAGATTAATACCGTATAGGCTTTTTGTTTTAGGGCACTTAACTAGGCGAAGCTTATAGCTTCCTCTGTAAAGTTAGTATACCTCGGTCGGATAGGGGGCTCTAAAGGTTACTGTTTATCCGAGAAGATAAGGTTATAGATAGTTTAATCCACCCGAGCCTTCGTTTCCTTCATCCATTTATCTTAGTCCTCCGGGCCCGTAAGCATCGTACGCCGGGTCTTCCCCGTAGGTGCATCGTGTAGTAATATATCGAGTGTCCGTAGGTCTAAGGAACGTCTGCCGAGGAGTGGGGGAACTATGTCGTTAAAGACATACTCGAGAAAGTGTATCGGTTGTTTATCTTAGAGCAATTTATAGGGTGCTATACAACCGCAGTAATAACTAGTGTGCGGTGCAGTGTTGCGTAGTGTCCGGAAGTTATAGGAACTCTATTCCTCCCGGGCTTATAACTCTCGAGAAGAGAGATATGTGCTATGTATGTAGAAGTCAATGACTAAAAAGGGGGTCGAAGACTTAGACAGTCTATGTAGAGCTGTTTGAATCTTATGCAGGCAGGAAGTATAGTATAGAAGTGATTGATTGATCTCTAACCTCTCCCTTCCTTATTGGGGGGGACTGCCCCCTTTTATAGGCAGTCCTATCCCTCCTAAATCAGTAGTCCCCTTTAGCGTTCCACCTGAGTGTCTGAGTTTGAGACATAGCCCCTTGTTTCCTTTTTCCTGCCCAGCCTTTTTCCCAGCCTTTTTCCCACGCCTTTTTCTAAAGCCCTGTTTTCTCAAGCCTCTTTTCCACGCCCCTTTTCCAAGCCTTCTTTTCTAAACCCTTTTTCCAAACCCTTTTTCTAAGCCCCTTTTTCCAAGCCTTTTTTCCAAGCCCCTTTTCCAAGCCCCTTTTCCAAGCCCCTTTTCCAACTAGCTTCGGGTGCCCTATAGGCCGCACAGCGATGCACGGGCCGCTGGTAGTCCCCCGGGTGGTCCTCTAGGTCGAGAGCCCGCCTAAGCTACCTAAGTCTTACAAATCCTAGCCTAGCTTCGCAATAGTTATAGCACCTTTTTCGGCTACTATACTAGATTCTATACTAATAAGTATAGAGGAACTTTCTCTTTAGCACTAACGACTTAGACATCTAAATAATAAAGCGCTTTCGAAAGCTCTCGGAATACTATAGTCGGTAACCTTCGATAAGATAATCTCTTATAAGCCCTATAAACTTACGTAGGCTAAACGAATTATTAACCGCGAACCGCTACTTTCTAAGGCGATATTTCCCTTTTCTAAGGTGTTTTGCGATATCCTTTCTATATATAAGAGTTATAATAACAAGAATATTGCATTTCTTATTAAGGATAACTATACGAAGCTTATTTTTCTATATGCGCTTTTAAACGCTTTTTTAGATAAGCTAATTTTATATTTTAAGAGCTTAGGTCGATATATTTCCCGATAGTTCTTACTTTCTATCGGTATAATCTATCGAGATAACGACCGAGCCTTTCGATGGGATTTTTAAGATTTTATTAACTAGTAGGGCATTTATAATAAGCCTATTATACCTTATACACCCGCTTAGAACGGCGCTGCCGAAAGAGCTAGGGGGGTAGTATTTATAAAAGCTCGATCTATAAGGATTAAAGCAAATTTGCCTTAGTATTTATAGATAGAAACGTAAAAAACTATAGTATATTTATATAATCGGATTCTAGCCCGATAGGTAGCTTCCTTTACGTCTTTCCTATCGAAGTAGATTTCCCTAATAGAAGTTCTTTACGACTAATTAAAGGATTACGACCGGAATATACCGGCTTTTCTCCTTTCCTAACTATTACGATTCGATTATCTTCGAGCTTTTAGCTATAAAGCCTACCTATTAACCACTAAGGCCTTAACTACCACATAGAAACGTAATCTTAAGTAAGAACCTTATGTAAAGGTTAGTTACTAAGTCGGGTACGATTTTATTAATATTTTTCGTATATAGATCCTATAAAGACAGGAGGTTCGTTAAGTTCGTAATATAACGTTTAATAAGACCTAGTTTTTCACCGCGTTTAAGGCATCCGAACCGCTAATATAGGTATTATTACCGGCATTTCTACTATATATTATATAAGAAGAAGAGTAAGCTAAGGCAGAATTCTAGTTAACTCTAATATTACTCCTTAATAAGAGTCTAGTAGACGTTTTAGCTAATAGTAATCCTTAGCTCCCGACTCTTAACTAAACCCTAAAACCGCTAGAGGATATTTTTAAAAATGCTCGGGATTTCTAACCTAATATTTCTACTCTTTTACTAACTATAACTATAGAATTAATAGACCAACTTAAGGTATAGTTGCCTTAAGCTACTTCTCGGTCTATAGATTACGATAATACTATTCCTATAGATAGTCTATAGACGACGAGATTTATAAGGGATTTACGCCTTACTTATTTAAACCGTTTTTTAGGTCGATATCCCGCTTTCGCCTACGTTAGGCATTTACCGGCTAATAGTATAGCTTTTACGGCTATATTCGCTACTTCTCTTAAACCTAGGACGATATACAAACGGGATTTACCCGCGCTTCTAAGGTTTTAGTCTAATCTTAAGACGTATCTATATAGACCTAAGTTTAAAGCCGCTAGAAAGGTTAAATATAACTCCTTAAACTAGCGGAAGACCTTCTTTTCTTTACCTACCCTAAGAGCGAACGCTTTAGTGCGTTCTCTTCTATTAATATAGGCATTCGATTATAAGTTTAATAAGCACGGCTACCTTAGGAAGTTTAAGTCTCGCCTTTATATACGAGGAGATCTTTAGCCGTTTAGCGGAAAGGAAATATACGCCGCGACGCTTATAGTACGAAACTTTCGCATTATAATTGCTATTACCGCTAAATCTAGCACTAAAACCCGCTTACTTAACGCGGTTAACGCCTTTACGAATACCGATTTAGATAAAGAAGTATATATCTACTTCTTAGACGGATTTAAGGTATTTAGTTTTATAATTCGGTTAATAAAGGCTTGATATAGGCTTCGCTGTTTATTATAGTACTATATTACATAACATAGTATATAGTGATATACTATATAACATATAGTCCTATATATAAACAAGCCCTTAGCCTCTATAGTTCTTCTCCTCTTTATAGAATAATAAGGTTATCTAGCTATTACCTAGTGCTATTAGATAGGGTCTTTAGGGTTAACTAGTGTGTGTGTATTCTATATAATACGGCTAGCTAGAGAGGAGGCTACCGTATTGTAATATACCCTCCCTTAAGTCGCGTGCGCACGTGATATACGTAATTATATAATTATATGCATACAACTACATCTTATAATACTGCATTCCTATACTAGCAGTCTTTCTTTTATAACCTTAGACTAAGTGATTATAAACGCGCAAAAATAACCCGATGTCTGTATAAATGAAATAGTACGCGGCCTTATTAAAGAGGCCGGTACGAAACAAATCCTAATGTTAAATTAGGCCCGGGCTAAAACGTAGCCGGGGTAAAGTAGGGCCGTATTAAGGCCGGCATAGAATAGTGCCGGTATAACGTAGGTGATATCGATTAAGGTCTTATAATAAAGGCATTTATTCGAACCGTTAATCGGTTCGAATTAATAAAGCGCGATAGAGATCGATTAGGGGAGTCCTTTGTTATCGCGTTAGCTAGGTTGTTATTACTATTAATCTACCTAATCTCTAAGATCTCGCGCCTCTTATACGACTGTCGAAGGGCTATAATATCAATTATAAGCCTCTTCTCCTAGGTTGTCCCTAGCTTAACGAGGTTCTCGTAAAGCGAGTATAAGTCTATGTAAATCACTAGTAGAAGGGGTAGAATTTGCAAGTGTTTTATAATTAGCTTTATAGTTATTGCTAAGACGATGCCGAGGTCGATACTATTTACTATCCCGTAGATCTCCGATATAAGCACGCTTTATATTACGCGCTTATACTTAGTCGAGCTTTAATAAATAATATTGCCGGTAACGTCGAATTTAGTATCGGTCCTCTCTTTATTAATAATTGCAATAATAAAGCTAAGTTGCGATAAGAGGTCTCTATTATTTACGAAGGAGCCGTTTATAAAGACTATTAGCTTTGCTATTATTAGGTCTATCGGGACGTATTTTAGTCCTCGATCTTAGTTATCCTTTTGCTACTAGAGACGCTTATTTAGCCTCTTATAGTCTTTCTTTTTAGGCTCGTAAACCTAGGCTGCAATAGAGATATTAAATAATGCTTCTAGCTAATAGACATACGCTATGTAGCTCCCTTAGGCCCGTTGTTTTAGGTAGCGCTAAGGGCTATTAGATGCTATCGTATTAATTATATTAATGCGTATAGCCTAGCTTTTTTGCTACAATAGTATATCTCCGCTCTATTATAGTATTACCTTCGCGCTATTAAAGTCTATAATAGAGCTAGCTATTATTAACGTCTTTAGCTTAGCCCGGAACTTAGCTTCTTATAATTTGTCCTCTTCGACGGCTGAGAAAGCAAGGGTGCTAAGGATAAGGGTGTTGTCGGTCTAAATTCCTACGATGCCTAATTTCTTAGGTCCTATGTTAGTTATTAGCAGGCACGAGTTATAGGTCGAGGTCGATATATTAAGTTGCTTAACGTAATAACCTTAGTATATATAGAATTAGTAAATACTAGACTCCGCGATGCTATATAGTAGTCGGATAACGCGAATAATAGTCCCTTTCGGGTATCTACCTTTTAACTCCTTAGGCAGGTATATTAGAATGGTCTATAATAGCTTCGTCGTCGCCTATAGGTAGGCCTATATAATATTACGTAGGGACAAAGTTATCCCGTAATCCCGTATTATTACGGGCGCGATTGCTAATATTAGCCGTTAGCTAACGCGCTAGATCGTTAGCGAGGCTATTAATAAGCAGTGCTTTTCGCGGTTATTATAAACTTAAACGACGAGCCTCGATTTCTTATATAGCTTTATGTTTCGTCCTTTTACCTCTCGTATTATACGTAACCGGAGGATACGATAGCCGCTATGCTTTGCCTTATTATACTTCTCGAAGCTAAAGACTCCGCGGATAAGGAGGTCGTCGATCTCCTAATTATCGGCCTCTTTAAATAAGGCTCTAAGAGTTATAATAACGCTATCGTCACGTAGCTTAAGCGCTAAAGCGTACGCATCCTCCTCTTTCTTAATAAGGAAGGCATATATAGGGTTGCTTTAGAGTAGGAACCTAAGAGCTATATTGCTTATAATTAATTGCTTCGGCCTATTCTTAAAGCTAAGGGGACGTCCGCGTCTTTAAGGTGCTAGGGGGCTTAGTCGAGGGGGTTTAGCCTACTAAACTAGCTGCGGGGAATCTTCTTTAAGACGTAGAGCCGGAAGGTCCTCGGTCTTCTTATCGCGGTTATACGGTTATACTAACGTTAAACGAAGGACCTAAGGTCCGTTGACCGTATTAATCGTTACGTTATAGCCGTCGATTAAGGCAATCTTAAATAGCCTTTGCTAGCCGGTTTTCTCTCTTTATATACGAACTTTACTTTATAAGGGAAGAGAGAGAATATCGGACGTATTCGGTCTATTCCGGCTTTATAAGGCCTCCTTAACTTACCGCTTTATAGAGAGCTAGCGTAATATCTTTATCGCTTTATAAACTACGGCGGCTCTCTTAAGGGTCGTAGCTAAAGGTAGAGAGTCTAATATTATACGTAGATATACGCCGAATATAAGCAGCGTTAGTATAAGGCCTTAAGGTCCGGCGGTATTATTAATAGCCTTAACTACTATCTAAAGAATTGCCTCGGCAGAGGTTATATCGCCGAGTTCGGCATATATAATATCGAAGGCACGGCGTAGCGGAGCGTGGTATCTTTTAACCTTACCGATAGACTAATATACCTCTACGGGAACTTGCTTATATATAATGCCTATAAACTTAGCCTCGTTGCGGAATTCTACTAACGCAAAGTTCGTTCTAGCGTTATGTTTAATAGTATCCGGCGGGCTAAGATAGGTATTAATCTATAAGGTTTAAAGCGTTTCCTACGTATCCTTAGCGGACATTAAGGGCAAGAAGCGGGCTCCTTAGAATGCCGTGGCCGAGTTAACTACGTAAAGGACTAGGCGGTTATATAAGTGCATTACGTCGACGATAATCTCGTAGTTAAAGTCCTAGTCGTCCTTTAACGTAAATTTAAATCGACGAAGGGCCTAAGAGTATAGCTAGCAGTAATAGTAGTACTTCGCGATATTCTTAAGTATATTAACAAACACTATATAGCCTGCTTAACGCAGTAAGTAATAAAGTCTTATTACTGCCGGGTGGCCGAATCGGCGATAGAGCGTGTAGAGTTCGCTTTCCGCTAGGAATAAGATAGCTTATTCTGCCTTACTAAGGAAGAACTAGGGGTAGCCCTATTTGCGGACTACTAGGACCGTAACGCCCTTATCTTTGCTAATAATAACGTTCGTAGTATTATTAAAATACACCTTTAAACGATTTATATCCGCGAGAGAAAATAGGAAAGGCGTCGGGGACTTAAGCACGTAGAAGGTAATCCTTCCTACTAGTATATTAATAGCTATCGAGCCGACGGACTTAATAGCATTACTATTGCCGAATTTAATCGAGGCCTAACTAGCTATAGAGTCGTTAAGCTTTACGTTAGGGTTCTCTCGCTAGAAGGCGAGATACTATTCCTAACTAGCTATAGAGACCTTAGCGGCGCCGGTGTCGATTAGGATGCCTTAGAATTGCTTCCTTAAGTATCTATCGTCGATAAGGAATTAGGCAGCTAGTATAGCCTACTCTATATTAAATACATCCTCCCTTATAAAGAGATATATAAATGCCTATTAATAGAGCATTTAGGTCGCTTCCTCCTGTTTTATCTTAGCACCTTTAGCACTATTATCCTAGTACTCTTTAACCTCCTAGTCGTTAGTTAGGCCGGTAATCTCGTAACCTTTATATTCCGTTACGTATGCTGCTAGGTTCGTAGCGGGCGTTCCTTAGAAGTAGCACTAGGTTAAGTACTAGTCTTTCGCCCTTTGCCTCTCTTCTAGGGTATGCTTAGTAGACTAGCAACCTTCCTTATTGCAGACGAAGCACTTCTTACTCTAGGGTCAGCTCCCTATCGGGTAGTCGCCTCGTCCTCTACCACCGGAGCTATAACTACGGCTAGAGTTGCCGCGGTAACCGCCGCGATTATAGCCTCGCCTATAGCCTTATAAGAAGCTACGGTAACCTCTTCTACCGCGGTTGTTAGTATACCTACGGTCTAGGTATATCGCCTTTAGGTTAGATTAGTCTATATCCTTAGTTAGGAACTAACCGGGTGTGCTAAGGTTTAAGCTCGTCTTAAGGGATAACTAGAGCTCTAAGAATAATGTCTCGATATGCTTAGAGGGTCGGAATAAGGCCTATGTAAGTTCGGGAATATTATAGCACGCTTTAATAATAGTAGCTCGCAGTTAGTCTTTGCCGATAAAAGTGCCGCCGAGGGCTCGTTAATATAATTAGAGCTTATCGAAGAGTAGCTCTAGGATATCTTATAAAGGCAGCGTAGGGTTCTAGGTGCGCAGCTTATTAAACGAGATAGAGGTCTAATCGGTAAAGTAGTATGCCTTATTTACCTCGGTGTTAAAATGCCTCTTAATGCTATTATAGGCTGCCTTAAAAGTAGTAGTCTACGTAATATATTAAAGGTAATACGCTTAGGCGCGACCTATAAGAATCCTTAGAAGCAGCCTATAGAATTAGCCGGGCGTGGCATTAATGCTATAACAGACGCTTATAAACTAGCGGATCTTATTATCGAATAGGTCGTAGGGCTTGCCGGTATAATTTTCTATGCTATCCTAAAGCTTCGCAAATTTCTATTAAAGTTCCGCGTTAATAGTCTTATTTAGAACATACGCTAAGGGAATCTAAAGATAAGCTTTAAGCTCGGGGTTAGAGATAGCAGCTATATCTCTTAGGTTAAGAACGGCGTGATTAATATGCTAATAACGATAGCTTATAGGGTAGATCGTTATTTATTAATATAGTAGAAGAAATAGTATAAGGGCCTATATAGGTTGTATTCCTGCTAGAGGCAAGGGCCTTTTAGGGGGTATGCCGGCGACGCTTAAGGCTTTATTCGACGGGGTTAAAGGCTAAGCCGGTGTGTTTCTACTATATGTTTAACTATACGGGGAAGGACCGTTAGCGAGCGTATAGTTAGCATCCGTGGCCTTAGGCACGGTAGTGCCTCTATCGAACTAGATTCTTACTAGTTCTCCCTTAGGCTATATTAGTGGATCTTGCATCGATTGCGCGGCTATAAATTAACGATTAAAGCCGCCTTAAAGGGGTCTAGTATATACTCCTCGTCGGCGGAGAAGATTGCGCACTACCCTCTTAAACGTTAGATAGACTGCCTACTATATAGCCTCTTTCTATCTATAGAAATATTCTTAATAGTAGCTAAGGATATCGTATCTATATATACTAAGATTAATGTTATAATATACGAGGAACCTTATAACGTATGTTATTGCTGATTTTTCGTCCGGTTGCTTATTAAGGTCGATGCTATTATTCTAGCGATCGATATCGACGTTATTATAAGCGGGCTATAGAACCGGTATACTTCCTAGCAGTCGTTCGTATAGGCCACTGTCTAGCTGTATAGGATTAGGGTTCGAAGAGGTTATAGTAATATTAGGTATTACGGGGTGTTTTTATCGGTAAACGCGTCTGCGTGCGTGGTTTATTTATTATAGCTCCGTCGTCTCTTTCTCTAAAATTTAGGCTAAGACTATTAATAGAGCTAGAGTCTACGAGGTTACGTTCTCCTATTTAAGGCAATGACTTTAGTAATCTAACTTAGCATAAGATCCTTGCAAAGGTCGTAGAACGAGGTTTCTATACGAGCACTTTCGAGGATAAAGTATCTTATCTCTTCTATCCTTACTATTCTATAATAAACTATAAGTCAACCACTAATTAGTATTAGATAGGGTCTTTAGGGTTAACCGATATATGTGTATTCTATATAATGCGGCTAGCTAGAGAGGAGGCTACCGTATTATAATATACCCTCCCTTAAGTCGCGTGCGCACGTAACACACGTGATTACATAATCACGTGCATGCAACTACATCTTATAACACTGTATTCCTATAAGTGCTATAATAGTTTATTAAGCAAAGCTTGCTTTACGCTATAAAGAACACAGAATATGTATAAGTTACGGCAAGCCGCTTTACTTACTTAATATATATAGTAAGCTTTTTTATTGTAAGGGTCCCCTGCTATAAAAACGAAGTACGGCTATTAGCTACCGCGAAATAACAGGCTATAATTAGATAGAGTCTAAAAATTCAGTGCGCTAATAAGCTAATAGTAGGGCTGGGGTTAAACCGGCTAAAGATACTAGGCGCCTATTAGCTACCTATCTAACGGGGCTCCTACTAAAATCCTATACTGCTATTAGATAGGTCTCCTCCCGGGGATTAACCGTAGGTCCCCTAGCTATAGCAAAGCTTTGCTTATAGTTATACCCCGCGGCATAAGCTATATTTCTATCTCCTATTACGCCCCGTCGCGATCCTTAGCTTTATAAACACAATCCTAGTAGCTTTATTACCTTATCCCTTTAGTCGTCGCGACCTAAGCGCAACCCCTAAGAAATTATTCCCTTAAACCCCTAAGCCCCTAAGAATTTTTCCCTAGCCTATAGAAACCTATATAGCCTATAGAATTTTTTTTAGTCCCTAATAAACACCTTAGATTAAATAGTCCTCCTTCCTCCTTATAGTAGATATACCTATAGCCTCTTACGCTACGGGCGACGGTCTAAAGGCCTTTGCTAAGGAGTTTATTAGTAAATTTCCTTAGATCGCTTAAGCGATTAAAAGGTTCGATAACGTAGTCCCAGTCGCTAATACGTAGGAGACCTAGGAAAACCTTTAGAGCCTAGATACCTAATATATTCTTATATATATTAAGGAGAGTCTTCGCTCCCTTCGCTCCCTTTACGTAGCGGAGGCCTTTTAGGTTAACTAAAACGCTAGGTTAAAGGAACGTATAACTATACGAGATTAGCTTTTAGCTATAAAGGATTAGCTCTTAGCTATAAGGGAGCAACTTCTCGAGGCTAAGGACTTTATAATCTTAACTATAAAGATATTATAGTCTTAGACGATAACCCTAGTATAGTCGTTTAGAAAACGAAAGACGGTAGACCCTCCGATCTTTACTAAAAAAGGGTCTACCTCCGACCGTTAACGTAAGTATAAGGCCTAGGAACTTAAGATATAAGGTATATTCCTCTACGATAGTATATAGTTTAACTTAAATAGCGCCCGCCTCCTTTATATTAGCGATAGGCTTAGTAAACGGGCCTACGACTTTATTAAAGATAGGATAGCTATTATTATAGCTAACCTATCTAAGAGGGAGAAGTAGGAATAGCCTACTATAATAACGCTCCTTATAGCTTTAGGTAGGTAGTATAAGGTTTTAGACTTAACGTAAGCCGCTAAGAATATCCTTAATAATTTACCTTAAGGCGATAAGAACTATTAGATCTAAAAGGCAGACCTTAACGCCTATATACGTAAGGTAAGGAAGATAAAGGAATAGTAAGTTAACCTCCTCCGGAAGTTTATATCGAAGGATATAAGCGATCTCGTTAAGAATATATAGACTAAGATCCCTAACACCGACTACGAGAAGTAGTTAGCGTAGATAGATATCTTAATAAAGAATCTCGCTAACTATGCTTATCGTTAAAAGCTCGAGAAAAAGGCCGCCCCCCGTTTATAATTCCCGCCGACGCTTATACCTACCCTTACCTTAACCGCCTCGGCCTAACCCTTATATAGTAACCCTATAGACCTCGACCGGCTTTCCGATACTAAACGATAATTTAGGATCGATAATAAACTCTATATAGCTTACGGAGAGCCTAGATATTAGAAAGAGGCTTACGACTTAGCTAAGATAGCGAATCCGCTTCTAATACCCTTACGTTAGGGTAGTCCTTAGTTTTAAGGCCGGGGCGCCCCCTCCCCCGGCTTCGGCCGAGGATCTTAAGGCGCTTACGGCGGCGGGTATAGCTAGGGCTAGCTCGTCCGTACGGCCGACTACGAATAAAGCTATATCCTTAGGGAAGAGGATACGGATTTATAAGGCGAGCGGCCGGCGTTAAAGCTATTGCTAAAAGATATACCCTTAAAATAAGTCGCTCTTAAGGGTTATATATAGGGGAGGATAAAAGGATTAAGTCGTTGCTTTTAAATAGAACGGATCTTTAGATTAATTCGTCGAATAGTAATAAAAAGTTAATCCTTCTCTATACTTGTCTCTTCTCTATGCGTAACCCTTAATCCCCTTACTACGTTAATATATTATCCCTCGTAGATTTTAGCTATACTACTATAGCGTTCGCCGATCTTTACGCTATCGTACGTAAATATAACGTTACTATAAAAAAGCTCTTTAAACCTCGACCGCTTTAATTAACCGATAGTATACCTTTAATATAGATAACGGACTACTTTATAGCCTAAATAACTATTAGTAAGTATATAGAACTTATACTTTTCTTCGTTACGAATCTATTACCCTTTACCCCGATTATCCTAAGTATCCCCTAGCTTTAGGAATATAAACTAACTATACTTTAGAAATCTCTCTAAGTCCGCTTTAACTCCGATTACTATATAAGATACTACCTGCCTTTAAGCATAATAGCCGAGGATAGGATAGCTCTTAGGACTCCTATTACTCCCGCGTTTAAAAGGCATTAGTTACGTCGGAAAGTATATTTTTCTAACGTCGTAGAAATTTAGATAACCCCGACGTTTACCCTAAAATAAAGGGTCTTTATAACGATAGAGGATATGCCGGAAATTCCCTTTCGGTAAGAAGAGACTAATATCCTAAAAGACTAGACTATCCTACCGAGAAGTTATATATCTATAGACTCGTCTACTAAGGAATATCTACTTAAGTAAGTATCGTACCCCTTAAACCCCGGCTAACCGATTCGATATCCCTTATATAGGATATAGCTATTCGCTTAGGAAACCGCCCGCTTAATATCCTCGATTAGCCCTTTAGACTCCTTTAAGACTTAAGCCTTTAAGGCTACTCCGCCGTAGACTACTTTAGTAGCTCGCCTACTCCTTATTCGTCTTACTGCCGGCCGTCGCTATATTCCCGCCTAATATAGCTAGACGAGACACCCCTACCGGCGTATACGATAAGAAGATTAAATACCTTTAGACATAAACGACATCCGCTGCGTATAAGTAATTAACTTCGTTTAATTCTATAAATAAGATAGTATTTAAGCTATACGAATTAGTATATCTAAATTAGCTAAGCTAGTCGAGGAGGGAGAAAATCTATAACTCCTTAACGAACTCTTAGTAAGCTTAGTTAAAGTCCCGGAACTATCTAAAACCTTTTTCTAACGCGTTATTACCGGGGACTATATAATAGAGGTAGCTTAAGCCGCCTTCCCTAAACGTTTTTATAATTTCCTTTAGACGAACCTCCGGGATATAGCTAACTCCGAATCTTTATTTTAGAGGGTCGATAAGGCCGACGTAGAAAAATTCCTCTAAGTAAAACCGGAAGTTATAAAGGCAGATATCCTAAAGAAACTCCTAAAAGAGTTTTAAGATAAGCTTCCTTATTTTCTTCTAAAGAATACAAACGAGCTCCCCTTATACCGCCCTTACGATTATAAGATCGAACTTACACTTAGTAAATAAGCTCTATACTATAGAAATCGGCCTATATTACCTATAGAACTCCGCTATATTAAAAATTAGATTAACGATATACTTAATAAAGGCTTTATTTAGGAGTCTTCTTCTCTAGCCGCGGTATTATTAATCCTCGCTTATAAATCGGGCGGTAGTATCCGTATCTATTATAACTACTAAGGTTTAAATTAAGTTATAGTTAAGAATCGATATCCCTTGCCTTTAATCCGCGAAACACTAGATTCTCTCTATAACGCTAAGTTTTATATAAAGCTAGACGTAATTGCTATATTTAACCGTATTTAAATCGCTAAGGGTTATAAATAGCTTATAGCATTTATTATACGCTTCGGACTATTCGAGATGCTAGTTACCCCCTTCGGCCTTTATAACGTACTATTAACCTTTTAGAACTATATTAATTATATGCTTTATAATGCCTTTAATAACTTCTATATAGTATATCTTAATAACGTACTAGTCTTTTTAAAGACTAGGGCGGAATATAAAAACTACGTGCGAATAGTTATCTAACGCTTAGGTAACGTAGGGCTTTAAATCGATATCGGGAAGTTAGAGTTTTATATAACAAAGACTAAGTACTTTAGATTAATTATTTCGATATCTAGCATAAGTATAGACCTTAAGAAGGTATATATAATTACGGCTTAAAATACCCTAACTTTAGTAAAAGAACTTTAGTAATTCTTTAGGTTTATAAACTTCTACCGTCGTTTTATTAAAGGATACTTTAGTATTATCTCCTTAATAACTACGCTACTTTAAAAGGATTCCCGTTAGTCTTAAGGACCTAAATAAGCTACCGCGTTTAAGGCTCTTAAACTTACTTTTACTACTGCCTTAGTCTTAGCTTATTTTAACTATTCGAAGAAAATAGTTATTAAAACTAACGCCTTAAATTAGGCCTTAGGAGGAGTCTTTTTATAGACCGGAGACGACGGATATCTTTACCTTATTGCGTTTTTTTCGTTAAAGTATACTACCCTTAAGTATAACTATAAGATCTATAATAAAGAGCTATTAGCAATTATTAAAGCGCTTAAGGAATAGCGCTTAGAACTCTAAGGGATTATTAAAGCGTTTAATATTATTATAGACTATAAGAATCTTTAAACGTTTATATCTATAAAGCAACTTAACTAATAATAAGTACGCTAGGCTAAGTTCCTTTCTTAGTTTAACTTTATAATTATATACCGCTTAGGCAATAAGGCAATTCTCCCTAACGCTTTAAGTAGGCTCTTTAGCGATAGACTAGCTACTATAGACGGCGATAGACTCCTGTATCGAAATTAGGTAGTTATCCTTAAAGAGAAAGTCGACCTAACTATCCTAAAAGAACTTTTAACCGATTCCTATGCCTTAAAAGAAGACCTTAACGCAATCGCCGCCCTTAGACTAAACGCAGCTAGTAAATCACTTAATAAGCTTATCCGCGAAGTATACTAATAAGATAATCTTGCTTAAGATATAGTAGCGATACTCTAAGATCTATACGCCTAACGCTAGCTAAAGTATATCCGAAAGCTCTTACGTTACGATATATCCGAATGTTAGTTAATTAACGGACGTATTTTTTTCCGCGACCGGCTCTTCGTCCCTAATACCTTAGATCTCCGCCTTAAAGTCGTTTATCGATCCTATAGCAGTAGCTTAATAGGATACCTAAGGAGGGTAAAAACCCTTAATCTATTAGACCGAATATACTAATAGCTAAGGATTTCTTACTTCGCCGCTACGTTTATTAAAGACTATACTCTTTATCTTCGGACTAAGACCCCCCGCTTATCTCCCTTTAGGTTCCTAAAACCCCTCGCTCTACCGGTCCGACTATAGGCCGATATATTAATTAATTATATTACAATACTCCTTAAGTATACCTAAAATAGGAAGACTTATAAGAATATACTTACGATAGTTAATAGGCTTACGAAGATAAGATATTTTATCTTTATTACCGGCCTTTCTATAAAAGAATTAATTAACTCTTTTATCTATATAGTCTATCGCTTATATAGAGCACTTAATACTATTATCTCCGACTAAGGCACTTAGTTTATCTCTAATTTTTAGCGATAGCTTAGCACTCGTTTAAGAATAACGTTAAAACTAAGCTCGGTATAGCACCCGGAGACTAATAGTTAAACTAAAATCGTTAACGCTACGATAAATAAATATATTTAAGCCTATATTAGCTTTACCTAAAATAATTAAGTCGACTAGCTCCCGCTCGCGGAATTTGCAACGAATAATTAAGTAAACGAAACAACCGGTATTTCTCCGTTCTTCGCTAACTACGGCTTTAATCCTCGTCTTAGTATTAAACCTATAGGCCTTTAACCCCTAACGCTCTTATTATAGGCAAAGAAGGAATTCCTTTACGTAGACGCAATAGCTAGTCGTTTCGACTATATCTTTATTTAGCTTTAAGCTCTTATATAAGCCTTATAATAGAAATATAAGGATAATGCTAATATAAAGTAGGACGAAGGCTTTTTCTTCCGACTTAGTAATATAGTTATAGTTTTATTAAAGAATATAACTATTAATCGCCTAAAGAAAAAATAAGACGATAAATAAGACGGTCTTTATTTTATTCTTAAGGTCTACCGCGGCGCTATAGTTATCGACCTCTTAAAGTATATTTAAGTTAATAAGTCTTTCTATACGTCTAAGGTACGGCTTTAGATAACGGAAAGAATACCGGGCTAGGCATAGATTAATCGAGAGGAATAACATAACGTCGTAGGCCGTATTATAAAACGCGATAACGACGGCAATATCGAAGAAATATAGGAATTTAAGAAGATCTTTGATATATATAATAACGAAGCCCCGACCCTAACTTATCTAATTAAATAGAAATATTACTAAGAACCGACCTAATAGCCCGAAGATAACCTAAGAGGTTGCCCTAAAGCTATTTAACGCTTTTATAGATATAACCTAGATAAGCCGGGCCCTTTAGATTAGGCCTGCCTATAAAAGATTCCTCTATTATATACGGATTTCTAGCGAAAATAACATTTCTTAGCGATTTAGGGACTAAATCTTCTTTAGAGGGGGAGTACTATTATAATACTATATTACATAATATAGTATATAGTAATATACTACGTAATATATAGTCCTATATATAAACGAGCCCTTAGCCTCTATAGTTCTTCTCCTCTTTATAGAACAATAAGGTTATCTAGCTATCACCTAGTGCCGTAACATCGTATAGCGGTTGTCCGGAGTGTTCTTATTAAAGGAAGCTTAAAGAAGCAAGCGGACTATATAATAGTGCCGGGGTAAAGTAGGTCTATTGCCGGACCGGAAAAGGGCGTAGTAGGGTTTTTATAGGTCCTGCTTTAGGGCGGCAAAGAGTAAAGCAGGTGGTATATACTAGCAGTTCTTTAAATAGCAAAGAATAACTAGTAGGCCGGGCTTAAAGCAGCAAGCGGACTGTATATATGTAATGCCGGGCTTAAGGGAGCAAGCGGACTATATGTATATGCCGGGCTTAAGGGAGCAAGCGGACTATATATATATACCGGGTCGGAAGACGGCGGGGTGTTTATCGTATACGAGGGTCTTTGTAATGGTTTTATCGGGAGCAGGCAACGGGCTTTTAATAGTTGTTTTTACGTAAGGGTCTTTACGCGATAGTCGTGATTAAATAGCTCGTGTGTTAATCGAATGTCCTATGGCTTTAGGAGTGTTTATCGGTTCGCGAGGGGGTCTTCGCGATAGGGTTAGTCGTATTCCTCGATAGCACAAGCTTCTATAAAGCGGTAATCCTCGAGGGTGGTATAACACCTTTGTTAGCGTTGTTAACGTACTATCAACCGGGCTACTTAAAGTCTGTAAAAATAGCGGCGTTAGTAGCAGCTAGGAAGGAATCTATTAGCGTCCTCTAAGGGCGATAAAGTCGGTCCGGGTGGCGAAGATTCTTATTCTTAGCACGGATAACCTTCTTAATGCGTGCGACGTTAGTTATTATTTAATAAAGATCCGTACGCGTTCGAAGGTTAAATCTGTCTCTTCTACCTAGCTAATCTATAATTAAGCGTTTTAATTACTAATTAGTATTAGTAAGGCTCTCTACGGTAAGCAGCCGGAAGCGAACCTATCGCACGTGTAATAGTATACGGTTTAGGTTCTTATTGTCTTATCTAGCTAGGAAGGAAGAGGGGAAAGGAGGCCCCTTTATAAGTGCTAACGTAGCCTTAGGTTACGTAGGTCACGTGCCCTTAACAACGTCGTACGTATCCTTTATCCCTTATTCCTATACTATAACTATATTACTAGGTCTAAAGAGAAAGCCTTTATCCCTTATTATATTAGCATTATCCTTATATTTCTATTATAAGGCTTATATAAGAGCTTAAAGCTAAACGAGGATATAGTCGAAACGATTAGCTATTACGTCCGCGCGAAGGAATTCCTTCCTTACTTATAATAAGAGCGTTAAGGGTTAAGGGCCTATAGGTTTAATATCGAGACGAGGATTAAAGCCGTAGTTAGCGAAGAATAGAGAAATACTAGTTATTTCGTTTACTTAATTATTCGTTGTAAATTCTATAAGCGGGAGCTAGTCGACTTAATTATCTTAGGTAAAGCTAATATAGGCTCGAATATATTTATTTATTATAGCGTTAACGATTTCGGTTTAACTATTAGTCTTTAAGTGCTATACTAAGCTTAGTTTTAACGTTATTTATAAAAAATGCTAAGTTATCGCTAAAAATAAAAGATAAACTAAGTGCCTTAGTCGGAGATAATAATATCGGGTGCTTTATATAAGCGATAGACTACGTAAATAAAGGAATTAATTAGCTCTTTTATAGAAAGGCTAGTAATAAGGATAGAATATCTTATCTTTATAAGCTTATTAACTATCGTAAGTATATTCTTATAAGTCTTCTTATTTTAGGTATACTTAGGGAGTATCGTAATATAATTAATTAATATATTAGCCTATAGTAAGACCGGTAGAGCGAGGGGTTTTAGGAATCTAAAGGGAGATAAGCGGGGGGTCTTAGTCTAAAGATAGAGAGTATAGTCTTTAATAAACGTAGCGGCGAAGTAAGAAATCCTCGGCTATTAGTATATTCGGTTTAATAGATTAAGGGTTTTTACTCTCTTTAGGTATCTTACTAAGCTACTACTATTAGATCGATAAACGACTTTAAAGCGGAGATCTAAGGTATTAGGGACGAAAAGCCGGTCGTAGAAAAAGATATATCTATTAATTAACTAATATTCGGATATATCGTAACGTAAGAGCTTTTAGATATACTTTAGCTAGCGTTAGGCGTATAGGTCCTAAAGTATCGCTACTATATCTTAGGTAAGATTATCTTATTAATATACCTTATAGATAAGCTTATTAAGTAATTTACTAGCTGCGTTTAGTCTAAAAGCGGCGACTACGTTAAGGTCCTCCTTTAAGGCATAGGAATTAGTTAAGAGTTCCTTTAGGATATTTAGGTCGACTTTCTCTTTAGGGATAACTACCTAATTTCGATAGAAGAGTCTATCGTCGTCTACGGTAGCTAGTCTATCGTTAAGGAGCTTACTAAAAGCGTCGGGGAGGATTGCCTTATTGCTTAAGCGGTATATAATTACGAAGGTAAACTAAGAAAGGAACTCGGCCTAGCGTACTTATCGTTAGTTAAATTGCTTTATAGATATAAACGTCTAAAGATTCTTATAGTCTATAATAACGTCGAACGCTTTAGTAGTCCTTAAGAGTTCTAAGCGCTATTCCTTAAGCGCTTTAATAATTGCTAATAGCTCTTTATTATAGATCTCGTAGTTATATTCGGGGGTAGTATAATTTAACGAAAAGAACGCAATAGGGTAAAGATATCGGTCGTCTCCGGTCTATAAAAAGACTCCTCCTAAGGCTTAATTTAAGGCGTTAGTTTTAATAACTATTTTCTTTAAGTAGTTAAAATAGGCTAAGACTAGGGCAATAGTAAAAGTAAGTTTAAGGGCCTTAAACGCGGTAGCTTATTTAAGTCCTTAAGACTAACGGGAATCCTTTTAAATTAGCGTAATTATCGGGGAGATAATACTAAAGTATCCCTTAATAAAACGGCGGTAGAAGTTTATAAACCTAAAAAACTACTAAAGTTCTTTTACTAAAGTTAGGGTATTCTAAGCCGTAATTATATATACCTTCTTAAGGTCTATGCTTATACTAGATATCGAAATAATATCTAAGGTACTTAGTCTTCGTTATATAAAACTCTTACTTCCTAATATCGATTTAAAGCCTTACGTTGCTTAAGTATTAGATAACTATTCGCACGTAGTTCTTATATTCCGCCTTAGTCTTTAAAAAGACTAATACGTTATTAAGATATACTATATAGAAGTTATCGAAGGCATTATAAACATCGTAATTAATATAGTTCTAAAAGGTCGACGGTGCGTTATAAAGGCCGAAAAGGGTAATAAGTATCTCGAATAGTCTAAAGCGTATAATAAATACTATAAGTATAGGAATATAGGAATATAGGGTAAATACTACGAGGAAAAGGGTTATAAGTTATAACTCTTAATAACCCTAACAATCCCGACGGCAGCGTTATTAGCCCTATTATAACCCCGGTGTTAATATTACCGTCTTCCCTATTTGCTTTCCACTAGGAAATCCCCGGTTCTTCCCTAGATTCCGCTATAGAATTCCACGGGCTTCTATAGGCATTACCCCGTACTTCTACGGGCGTATTTACCTACTTTTCTTCGGTTATATTTCACTATAGTTTTATAGTGATTTTACGGTTATTTATACGGTCTTTACCTATAAAATCTCTTCCCTTCTACGGTCTCCTACCGTAGAATCCTAATTCCCTTCTACGGTCTTCTACCGTAGAACTCTAATTCTCTTCTACGGCTTCTACCGTAGAATTCACTATAGAATTCACTAGTCTTCTATTAGGCTGCTTATTTATTTACTAACTATATAACTTATTTATCGTACGGCACGATCTATTGCTTTTCTTACCGATCCTTCCGTCCGATTATTTACGTCACTTATTTTTCCTTAGGTCTACGCAGCTAATTTCGTCCGAGGATTTTTCCTATACATAGAGACTAGTTAGCCTCCCTACTAGACAAGATAAGAGCTATTATTCTTAGTGTTTTACACCTTATAGCTTCTAATCCTTCCTTATAGGTTATTTAAGCCTTAGAGCCTCTCTTCCCTTTTTAATTACTATTACTTAAATGTTAAGAACCCGACTGCCTAGCGTTCGATAGTTATAAGCCCGGCCGAACTTCTCTACGCATAGAGAGTTCTAACGGCTTATATTTTTAGCCTACTAACGCTACGACTTACGGTAGTAAAGCCTTTGCCTTTACATCTAGCGAATCGACTCCTAGAGGACTAGTGTGAATTTTTAAGGAGCGTTATTTAATCTAGCGAATCGACTTACGGAGGACTAGTTAGTACGTTTACCTTATTCTATTAGTATTTTCCCACACCTAGTTTAGTTTTTACGGTTTATTTATATATATTATATATCTAACTACCCTTTTCCGGTGATTTTACTATACTTTTACCTAAGTTACTATATCTATTATAGCCGATATTACTTTAAAGACTATTTTAAATAGACTAGCGGACTAAGACCGATAGATCTTAACGATCTAGAAATACGCACTCGCCTAAGGGATTTAGGAGAAAATCGATCCTTCTATTACGCTTAAACTTTAGAAACCCTTATTGCCTCTTCCTATAGAACTAATAGCTAGAATAGTTAACGCGACCGTTACTAATATTGCTAGTTTATCTATAGAAGAACTTAAGAGGTTTAAGTTTCTCTTTTCCCGGTATCGCACGTTGCTTTAAGCTTATAAGGACTAATAGAAATCTCTTACGTTAATCTAGCAGTTTATCGTTTAGAACATCGGGAACTACTACTTAATAATTGCCGATAAACATAAGGTTTCTAAGGAATTAGCTTTACTATAGCGGCGTATAAAGCCGACTTCGTAAACATAATAAAAGACTATTCTTACGCAGTTCTATACTATTTTAAAGGCACTAGACCGGACGGATATTACGATATAGATTTCTAACTAGCAAAAGGTCCTTACCGACGCCCGGCGAATTAAGTTGCCGGAATTAGAAGGTCTCTAGGCTATATAGCTTTTTCTTAAGGCCATTTGGCCTATTTCTAGCCCTTTTGCGGAATACTAGATAAATAAGATAGAGGACAATGCCCGCCTAAATAAGCTAGGTTAAGAGCAGTCTTTCCCCGACGGATTTAAGATATCCGAACTTTTCGAGCGCTCGTAGGCCTTAAAGGCTACGACTAAAGTGCTAAAGACTAACGCTTTTGCGAAGTTCTAAGGCTAGGGAATAAAGTCCCTAGCCGCGGAATCTACTAATAAATCGGCAACTACTTTAGCAGCTACGTCCTTAGATAAGGATAAAGGCAAGAAAAAGAATAGTCCGCCGTATAGTTATAGAGAACGATACTATTTCCGAGAGTGTTATTACTTTAACCCTTCCGTTCGACTTCTATTATAGAAACCCGATAAGGACGTCTAAAAGACTATAGATGACTACCTTAAGGTTCCGGCCAATAAGGCTAAAGTTAACGCGGCACTTCTTCGCGACAAGGAGTAGCGGAAGAATAACACGACTAAGATAAAGACGGTGTAAGCTACGGCTACCGCTAATATTCTTATAACCTTTTTACTACTAGTTATTCTATAGACTACTATAGAATACCCGTTAAGGGATTCTTTTATTATAGATTTAGGGTCTAATAGACATATTTATAATAATAGGGAGCGTTTCTATAACTTCTAGCCTTCTTTTAAGTACGTACTCGTAGGTAGTAGAAGCACCCCTATTCTTAGGATAGGCATAGTATTTATACGCATTTCGACGGGCACTTTTTAGCTTAGTTAAATAGCATATATCCCGTCCTTTTATACGTCCCTTTATTTACTTCGTCTTCTTTATAAAGCGAATCTTTCGTAGAACCCGTAGACTAGATAGATCTCTTCCTTAACACGTACTATTTGCATAACGGAGCTAATTTACAACTAGTATATCATCGAGTACAACCCGTTAACGCCTTCTACTACGCTTCTAATAATTCTAACTATTGCTTCCGTTCCTTCTATAGATTCTACCGTAGAAACCCCGGTTATAGCACCTTTTTTAGTTACTACACCGGAATCTATATTAATAAGTATAAAGGAACTTTCTCTTTAGCACTAACGGCTTAGACATCCGAATAATAAGGCGCTTTCGAAAGCCCTCGGAATACTATAGTCGGTAACCTTCGATAAGATAATCTCCTATAAGTCCTATAAACTTACGTAGGCTAAACGGATTATTAACCGTAAACCGCCGCTTTCTAAGGCAACGTTTCCCTTTTCTAAGGTGTTTTACGATATCTTTTCTATGCATAAGAGTTATAACAATAAGAACGTTGCATTTCTTATTAAGGATAACTATATAAAGCTTGTTTTCCTATATATGCTTCTAGACGCCTTTATAGACGAGCTAATTTTATGCTTTAAGAGCCTAGGTCGGTATATTTCCCGATAGTTCTTACTTTCTATCGGTATAATCCATCGAGACAACGACCGAGCCCTTCGATACGATTTTTAGGACTTTATCAACTAGTAGGGCATCTATAATAAGCCTACTACTCCCTATACACCCGCTTAAAACAGCGCTACCGAACGGGCTAAGGGGGTAGTATCTACGAAAGCTCGATCTATAAGGATTAAAGCAAATTTGCCCAAGCATTTATAGATAGAAACGTAAAAGACTATAGTATATTTATATAATCGGATTCTAGCCCGATAGGCAGCTTCTTCTACGTTATTTCTATCGAAGTAGATTTCCCTAATAGAGATCCTTTACGACTAATTAAGGGATTACGACCGGAATATACCGGTATTTTATCTTCCCTAACTATTACGATTCGATTATCTTCGAGCTTTTAGCTATAAAGCTTACCTACTAACTACTAAGGCCTTAACTAACACATAGAAACGTAATCTTAAGTAAGAACCTTATACGGAGGTTAGTTACTTAGTTAGGTATAATTCTACTAATATTTTTCGTATATAGATCCTATAGAAACGGGAGGTTTATTAAGTTCGTAATATAACGTTTAATAAGACTTAGTTTTTTACCGCGTCTAAGGCATCCGAGCCGCTAATATAGGTATTATTACCGGCATTTCTACTATATATTGCATAGAAAGAAGAGTAGGATAAGGCAGAATTCTAATTAACGCTAATAGTGCTTCTTAATAAGCATTCTAATCTAGTAGACCTTCTAGCCGATAGTAATCCTTAGCTCCCGACTCCTAACTAAACCCTAGAACCGCCGGAGGACGTTTTTAAAAATACACGGGATTTCTAACCCGATATATCTACACTTTCACCTACTATAACTATAGAACTAGTAGACCGTCTTAAAGTACAGTTGCCTTAAGCTACTTCTCGGTCTATAGATTACGATAACACTATTCCTATAGATAGTCTATAGACAACGAGGTTTATAAGGGATTTACGCCCTACTCGTTCGAACCGTTTTTCGGGTCGATATCCCGCTTTCGCCTACGTTAGGCATTTATAGGCTAATAGCAGCACTTTTATAGCTGCATTCGCTACTTCTCTTAAACCTAGGAAGATATATAAACGGGATTTGCCCGCGCTTCTAAGGTTTTAGTCTAATCTCGAGACGTATCTATATAGACCTAAGTTTAAAGCCGCTAGAGGGGTTAAATAGGACTCCTTAAAACAGCGGAAGACCTTCTTTCCTTCGCCTACACTAAGAGCGAACGCGCTAGTACGTCCTCTTTTATTAATATAGGCATTCGATTATAAGTTTAATAAGCACGGCTACCTTAGGAAGTTTAAGTCTCGCCTTTATATACGAGGAGATCTTTAGCCGTTTAGCGGAAAAGAAATATACGCCGCGACGCTTACGGCGTAAAATTTTCGTATTATAATTGCTATTGCCGCTAAGTTTAGTATAGAAACCCGCTTACTTAACGCGGTTAACGCCTTTACGAATGCTAATCTAGATAAAGAAGTATATATCTACTTTTTAAATAGATTTAAAATATTTTGTTTTATAATTTAGTTAATAAAGGCTTTATATAGGCTTTACCGTTCGCCGCTTCTTTAGCAACGGGAATTATCTAAGTCTCTTACCGAACTAGGCCTTTAGCAAAGTGCGGAAGATCCTTGCATTTTTATATCTACTACGAGTAGTATTATTACTTTCTTTTTTATAGATAATATTATTATCCTTTTCCGTAGGGAGCACCGTAGGGCTACTAACGATTTTATCCGTCGCTTTAAGCAAAAGTATATAGTTACTAACCGTAGAGAGCTTACCTATTTTCTTAGGATAAGGATTATCCGGGACCGTAAGTAGCGAAAGCTATAGTTATACTAAGACGTTTACTTAGATAAAATTGCTTTTAAATTTAGTTTAATCCCTACTTCTATAGTTCTACGGCCTATTTCGACCCTTTATTTATTCCTACTTCCCGAGAAGCTAGAGAAATACTAAGGATAGGCTACAGATAACTAAATCTACTATTTTTAGTCTTTAGTCGGTTCCTATAATTACGCGACTATTTCTACCTATCTTAACGCCGTAAAATCGTCGAATTCTTTAGCGGAGTATATATAGAACCCGTCTACGCTTTATATTAAGCTCGTAGAAAGCTTAGTAACTTACTTATATAAATCGCGTTTCCTTACGATTAAGTTTTCGGATATAGACGAGTAAGAACTCGTTATAGCTTCCGATGCCGCTTACGCCGACGACCTAGACACTCGTTATTCTTCTAAAGGCTATTTTATTAGCCTATTTAACGGTCTAATCGCGTAGAGTACCCGGAAATAATCCACGGTTACTACTTCCTCTACCGAGGCCGAACTTCTTATAGTCTCTTCTATAGCGAAAGAGCTGATTTCTATTCTTCGTTTATTTAACGATATTTCTTTATAGCTAGATATTCCTATTCCTACTATTTAGTGTAATAACACCTAGACAATCCGCTTAGTTTCCGCCGAGATTCTAAAGATTTAGACCGCCTTAAAATACATTGAAATTCACAACTGCTAAGCCCGATAGGAATTCTTACGTAATACTTTTAACATTAAATATATCCCTTTTAACTAGATAGTTACGAATAGGTTAACTAAATTGCTTTTACGATAACGTTTCTAAACGTTCCTTCGCTAGCTTCGACTTATAGATATTTCTTTTAGGATTTAAGAAGAAGTCGATAATAATTCTAACTAGCCGGAAGTTATTCCCTTCTAGCTAAGGGGGTATATTAATATCACCGTCTTCCCTATTTGCTTTCTACTAGGAAATCCCCGGTTCTTCCCTAGATTCCGCTATAGAATTCTACGGGCTTCTATATGCATTACCCCGTACTTCTATAGGCGTATTTACCTACTTTTCTTTAGTTATATTTTACCGTAGTTTTACGGTGATTTTACGGTTATTTATATAGTCTTTACCTATAAAATCTCTTTCCTTCTATAGTCTTCTACCGTAGAATTCTAATTCCCTTCTATAGTCTTCTACCGTAGAATTCTAATTCTCTTCTACGGCTTCTACCGTAGAATTTACCGTAGAATTCACTAGTCTTCTACTAGGCTGCTTATTTATTTACTAACTATATGACTTATTTATCGTACGGCACGATCTATTGCTTTTCTTACCGATCCTTCCGTCCGATTATTTACGTCACCTATTTTTCCTTAGGTCTACGCAGCTGATTTCGTCCGAGGATTTTTCCTATACATAGAGACTAGTTAGCCTCCCTCCTAGACAAGACAAGAGCTATTATTCTTAGTGTTTTACACCTTATAGCTTCTAATCCTTCCTTATAGGCTGTTTAAGCCTTAGAGCCTCTCTTCCCTTTTTAATTACTATTACTTAAATGTCGAGAACCCGACTGCCTAGCGTTCGATACCCGGCAGTAGCCTTATTATAACCCGGATAATAGCGTTAGCGGCTGGGTCACGTGCTCCTAACAGGGCTGTATTAGGAGCCCGGCAGGCCCGGGTTAGGTTCTTTATAGGCTCTATAAAGGGGGCCCCTTTCCCCCCCTTCCTAGCTAGAGCAGATACTTTAAGGCAATAACAACAGCCCTTTGCGATAAGATATCTTATGTGTGATCCCTACTAACACTAATTAGTAGTTAAACGGATTCAACTATAGAACAGTAAGGCAGAAGAGATAGATCTTTATCTTCGAAAGTATAGTAGAATCTTTATTCCTTACGGACGCTATTTCCGCGCATCTTTACCTTCGGGTTCTATTGCGCACACCTAGAGAAGTTTATCTATGCTAAGAATAAGGCATCTCGCTAGACCACCGGTTAAGATACCTTTAAGCTGATTAATTAATGCTACTGCTTTCGTAGACTATAGTGGCCTAATTAATAGTGCGTCCCTAACGCGACGAGCCCGCTGCCCGCTCCCGGCAAGCACGAATCTATTAAAGATTACTGCTTTCGCAGACTATAGTATATCTATAATCGATACCCGTTGCCCCGAAGGGCAAGTATCGGAACCCCTTTACGACGTTGTTTTCGCAGACTGTAACCGACCTAAAGCGACGACCGCTACTTGCTAATTATCGTAAAGACCTCGCGACTAAATCAGTTATCTACGATAACACCTACGAGCCCGACTATCGCCGCAGCTGCCGACGCGGCAGACAACCCCGTCGCAATAAAAGCTCCCTACTCTACTAAGCTCCCCTAGTAGCTCTTCGGACTGCCCCCTAAGCGACTAATTCGGCTCCCCTATTAACTCTCGCAGTAGTAGCTCTTATAGCTGCCTCTAAAGCGAACCTATAAAGCCGCCCTAATAGACGCTTTAAACAACGAAGCCGCCGCCTAAACAGACGCTTCCCCTAGCAAAACCCTAGCAGAAAGCCGTTACTGCTCCTATTCAGCCTCGAAGCAGCTCTTAAAGCAGCTCTATCGAACTAACGAAGCCGCCTAACAGACGCTTTAAACCCACGAAGCCGCCGATCGTATAGACGCTTCCCTTAACAAGCCCCTAGCAGCAATACAGTCACTATAAATCACCCCGTCGGAGCAAACCAAGCCTCGAAGCAGCTCTTAACGCAGCTCTCGAAGCAGCTCCCTCGACAACTATAAAGCCGCCTATATAGACGCTTTACTTAAGCCCTTAGCAGAAAGCCGTTACTGCGAACCCCGTCGAGCAAAGCAAGCCTTAAAGCAGCTCTTAAAGCAGCTCTTAAAGCAGCTCCCTTTAAACCACGTAGCCGCCGAATATAGAAGCTTCTACCAACAAACAAGCCCCTAGCAGAAAGCCGTTACTGTAAAGAGTCTCGAAGCGCACTCGTCCGATACCTTAACGAAGGATATCACCACACGAAGCGCATATAGACTTTCTTTTAATTCGTCACCCGGCAGGCGTAGAACGCCCCGGCTGACGACTATACTCCTTTTGTTCTAAGATTATTTAGCAGAGCGCCTATAGCTCCGCGTGACAATAAGCAGCCTCGCGAGCCTAGACCTCCGCTAATCTCACATTCTCTTTTGTATTTATTCTTTATATTTATTAGGCCCCTTTAGTCTAATACGCGTGATTAATTAGTTACGGTTGCAAGCTTTAAAAGAAGAAGCTTTAAAGAGAAAAACTGCTAGTGTAGGAATATAGGAATATAGGATAAACACTACGAGGAAAAGTGTTATAAGTTATAACCCCTAATAACCCCGACGATCCCGACGGCAGCGTTATTAGCCCCGTTATAACCCCGGCAGTAGCCTTGTTATAACCCGGATGACAGCGTTAGCGGCTAGGTCACGTGCTCCTAACAGGGCTCTATTAGGAGCCCGGAAGGCCCGGGTTAAGTTCTTTATAGGCTTTATAAAGGGGGCCCCTTTCCCCCCCTTCCTAGCTAAAGCAGATACTTTAAGACAATAACAATAGTCCTTTACGATAAGATATCTCACGTATAACCCCTACTAATAATAAGCTACTTATAACCCTTAGCGATTCGAATACGGTTAAATATAGCAATTACGTCTAGCTTTATATAAAACTTAGCGTTATAGAGAGAATCTAGTATTTCGCGGATTAAAGACAAAGGATATCGATTTTTAACTATAACCTAATTTAAACCTTAATAGTTATAATAGATATAGATACTACCGCCCGGTTTATAGGCGAGGATTAGTAATAGCGCGGCTAAAGAAGAAGACTCCTAAATAAAGCCTTTATTAAGTATATCGTTAATCTACTTCTTAATATAGCGGAGTTTTATAAGTAATATAGGCCGATTTCTATAGTATAGAGCTTATTTACTAAGTATAAGTTCGATCTTATAATCCTAAGGGCGGTATAAGGGGAGCTCGTTTGCATTTTTTAGAAGGAAATAAGGAAGCTTATCTTAGAACTCTTTTAGGAGTTTCTTTAGGATATCTGCCTTTATAACTTCTAGCTTTACTTAGAGGAATTCTTCTACGTCGGCCTTATCGACCTTCCGAAATAGAGATTCGGAATTAGCTATATCTTAGAGGTTTATCTAAAGGAAATTATAAAAACGTTTAAGGAAAGCGGCTTAAGCTACCTCTATTATATAGTCCTTAGCAATAACGCGTTAGAAAGAGGTTTTAGATAGTTTTAAGACTTTAACTAAGCCTATTAGGAGTTCTTTAAGAAGTTATAGATTTTCTCCCTCCTCGACTAGCTTAGCTAATTTAGATATACTAATTAGCATCGCTTAAATACTATTCTATTTATAGAATTAAATAAAGTTAACTACTTATATATAGCGGATATCGTTTATATCTAAAGGTATTTAATCTTCTTATTATATACGCTAGCGGGGGCGTCTTATTTAGCCCTATCGGGCGGGAACGTAGCGACGGCCGGCGGTAAGATAAATAAAGAGTAGGCGAGCTATTAAAGTAGTCTACGGCGGAGTAACCTTAAAGGCTTAAGTCTTAAGGGAGTCTAAAAGGCTAATCGGGGATATTAAGCAGGCGGTTTCTTAAGCAAATAGCTATATCTTATATAGGGGATATTAAATTAGTTAGCCGGGTTTTAAAGGGTACGATGCTTATTTAAGTAGATATTCCTTAGTAGATAAGTCTATAGGTATATAACTTCCCGGTAGAATAGTCTAGTCTTCTAAGATATTAGTCTCTTCCTACTAAAAGGGAATTTCCGGCACGTCTTCTATCGTTATAAAGACCCTTTATTTAAGTATTACTATTTACACTAAGTGTTTTCTCTATTTACACTAAGTAGACCTAAAATCTTTTTGCGCCTACCCTCCGCGCTTACCCCGCCTAACCTAATTTATATGTAATAACATAGTAACCGTAAGGCCCGCGCAAAGTGAATAGTCTAGGCGTTTAATTCGTATAAAAAGCACTAATTCGCCTTTATAATGCATATTAATTCGTGACCTTAGGCTGTATGGCCTTAGGCTGCGTGGTGGGAATCGAGGGCAGCTTTGTCGGCAGGCTTATCGGCAGCTTCGTCGGCAGCTTCTCGTTGGCAGCTTCGTCGGCAGCTCGTCGGCAGGCTTGTCGGCAGCTTCGTCGGCAGCTCGTCGGCAGGCTCGTCGGCAGCTTCGTCGGCAGGCTCGTCGGCAGCTTCGTCGGCAGCTTCGTCGGCAGCTTCGTTAGCAGCTTCGTCGGCAGCTTCGTCGGCAGCTTCGTTAGCAGCCTCGTAGGTAGAGGGCAGCCTTATATTCGTAAGACTCTTTACTTTGCGCGGACCCCGCCGTTACTATGTTATTATATATAAATTAGGTTAGCCGGGGTAGGCGCGGAGGGTAAGCGCAGAAGAATTAGGTCCACTTAATGTTAACTTAGTGCAAATAGAGAAAACACTTAGTGCAAATAGAGAAAACACTTAGTGCAAATAGTAATACTCCTTTATTTTAAGGTAAACGTTAAGGTAGTCTAGATCTCTACGACGTTAGAAAAAGATACCTTTCGACGTAACTAATGCCCTTTAGGCGCGGGAGTAATAAGAGTCCTAAGAGCTATCCTATCCTCGGCTATTATGCTTAAGGGTAGGTAGTATCTTATATAGTAATTAGAATTAAAGCGGACTTAAAGAGATTTCTAAAGCATAATTAGTTTATATTCCTAAAGCTAAGGGATGCCTAAGATAATCGGGGTAAATAGTAGTAGATTTATAACGAAAAAGAGCATAAGTTTTATATACTTACTTATAGTTATTTAGGCTATAAAATAGTCTATTATCTATATTAAGGGTATACCGTCGGCTAGTCGAAGCGGTCGAGGTTTAAGGAGCTTCTTTATAGTAACGTTATATTTCCATACGATAGCGTAAAGATCGGCGAACGCTATAATAGTATAGCTAGAATCTACGAGGGATAACGTATTAACGTAGTAAAGGGACTAAGGGTTGCGTATAGAGGAGAGATAAGTATAGAGAAGGATTGACTTTTTATTACTATTTAACAAACTAATCCGAAGATCCGTTATTATAGCACTAGGTAATAGCTAGATAACCTTATAGTTCTATAAAGAGGAGAAGAACTATAAAGGCTAAGGGCTCGTTTATATATAGGACTATATATTACGTAGTATATTACTATATACTATAATATATATTATAGTACTATAATAGTACTCCCTTTTTAAAGACGATTTAGTCCTTTAATCGCTAAGAAATATCATTTTCGCTAGAAATTAGTATATAATAGAGGAATCTTTTATAAGCGGGCTTAATCTAAGGGGCCCGGCTTATCTAGGTTATATCTATAGAAGCGTTAGATAGCTTTAAGGCAACCTCTTAGGTTATCTTTAGGCTGCTAGGTCGGTTCTTAGTAATATTTCTATTTAATTAGATAAGTTAGGGTTAAGGCTTCGTTATTATATACGTTAAGGATCTTCTTAAATTCCTATATTTCTTCGATATTGCCGTCGTTATCGCATTCTACGATATAGCTTACGACGTTACGTCGTTCCTCTCGATTAATCTATACCTAGCCTAGTATTATTTCCGTTATCTAGAGCCTTACCTTAGATATATATAAAGACTTATTAACTCGGATATACTTTAAGAGGTCGATAACTATAGCGCTATAGTAGACCTTAAGAATAGGATAAAGACTATCCTTATAAAAGAACGAGCTTAAGGGGGGTATATAATTATTATTAATCCACGAAGGGACACAGCTATAGACTAGGTCTAAATGTCTATATATACGATATAGAAGTTACGTAGGATAATATATAATATAACCTAATACTATAATAGTATATCCCCCTTAAATCGGCGTTCGACTTAAACGCTTAAAAGGGGCAATAGGCTAATAAAAACGAAGGAAATCTATATTAACCAGTCCTAAAAGCAGGCCTAATATAGAATAAGAGGAGAATAAGGAGAAATAAAGGGTAAAGCAAAGAATCTAACGTATGCCGTCGTAACGTAAATTATATTAATAAATTATACTTATTATTACTTAGGCGAAGGTAAAGACGTAAGGAAGGCTATATAAAAGGCCGGTTTAGGCTTAGTCGGGTTAAAGGCGTAAAAAGCCTTAAGGTCGTCCTAGTAGCCGTTAAGGCAAGAGGAGTCCTCTTACGTAAGGGGGCTATAACGCTATTAAACGCGATATTTAATCTTCCTAAAGGCGTACTAGCGTTACGTAAGGATAGAAAAAAACTCCTACTTAAGATACGTATTATCGCCGTCGTCGTCGCCGGGGGAAAGGAGAACGCCGTTATCGGCGGGCTAGACGTTAAGCTTTAATTAGCTAGGTAAAAGGGGCTCTTAAGTCTTAATAAGGAGGGAGTAATAAAAAACGGGGTAAAGGCAGCTACCCTTAAAGAGGCGAAGAAGACACGCCGTCTTATATACCTTAAGGACCTTATATAAGCCCTCCCGCTTATAGTCGAGCTTCTTTATAGGACGGAGAGTTTAAATCTAGCGGGTGCTAAGGAATACTATATCGCCGGGCTAATACGCTAAGGCAAAAGTCCGCCGGGCGTCCGCGTAGCGAGCTTAAGTAGCCTAAGTATCCTTAATCGTATCGTAGAGGAAGTTAGAGATATACTAAAGGTAGGAAGCGAGCGCGTTACCGTAGAGGTATTCCTTCCGCTACTAAGGGGTTATACCGGGCGGGGGGGGACTAAAAGGCTTAGTGCTAAGCTTTAGGTAAAAGCTATAGTTAGCGAAGAAAGGTAAAAGGCCGGTAGATTTAAAGACCTAATTATTAGCAATAAACTTAGCGAAGGGAAAAAGGTCGACTTAATCGTTTTAAAGGTAGGTAGTATAATAATAAAGGTAAACCTCTATCTAAGCGTTCGCGATCTTAGTCTAACCGTCGGTCTAAGGGTAGTAGGCGGAGCTAAGGTAAAGGCGGTAACTAAGGCGACGATTAAGCTACTATTAGAAAGCCGAAATAAACTAAGTGCCTTAGTCGCTAATAATAAAGGCCGGGGTGCCGTAAAGGGACTAAACGCGGGAAATAAACGCGTTAATAACGTCTTTAATAGTTATTAAGGGTATTAGGATATAGTAACGTATCTTTATAAGGCGGTCGACGATAATAAGGATATTAAAAAACTTAACGCTATTACAGCGGTAGATAAGGAGGTCGGTAATAAAGTCGACGGATATATTAGTCTATAGGGCGAAGGGAATACTTAAAGGCTAGAGTAAGCCTTAGGGGGAAGAACGAGGGGACTTAGCGCGTAGGCACGTATAATAGTTCCGCATAAAGCTAGAAATAGACTTATATATACCGGGCTAGATATAAGACCGGCGGTAGAGGCTAGCGGTCTTCGTCTATCTAAAGTAGCCGGTAAAGGGGGAGGTATAAGCGCGGACGAGGATCTAAAGAATTAAAGCGTCGTTAAAGGGAACGAAGAGCCGGCCTTAGAAATAGAACCGGCCCTAGACCTTAGAGAGGGCGGTCTTAGGGATCGAGCGGAGGGGGGCTTAAAGGGGGTAAGGCTAGTAGGGCTAAAGGGACTAAAGAGCTATGCGAATAGCGGAGATAAGCGGGGAGGAGGAATAGGCCCGGTCGATAAGGTTATCGATCGGCTTAAAGTCGTCGAGGGCGTAAAGGTTAAGGCAGTCGGAATTATATTTATAAGTTATATTTATAAATAAATTAGACTCCTCGACGGTATTAAAGGCGGTAGTAGCGTTAGGGTAGAGGGAGGCATTAACCTTAGACTTAAGGAGGATAACCTAATATTAGTGGTTAATCCTCTCGTTAGCTCGGTCGGTAAGGGAGAAAAAGCGGGAGCCGGGCAGGTGGCTAAAGGCGTCTAGGAGAATAGCTTAAGAGCCGGGCTAAAAGACAATCTTAAAATTAAAACGACTAAGGAATTCGGCCTAGCGGGCCTATCGCTAGTTAAAGAGCTTTATAGTTATAAAATACTAAAGATTCTTATAGTCTATAGACATTACTATTATACTAACTAGGCAAAAGTAAGATGCATCCCGACCGTAGACGTAATATAATAGCTTATAAATGAAAATGTCGATATACCCCCCTACGTATATAGTAGCCTGCCCGACCGTGCTAAATAAGCCGTAGTATTAATCGCCGCCGAATATACCGTGCTATGCCGAATGCCGTAAGGTGCCTTAGCGTAAGTGCGCCGCCGAAGTTATAATATATAACTATTAAGTATAATATCTCGATCGAAGGCATAAGGGTAGCGCGCAGCCGCTAAAAGTACGACCGGGCCTAAAGTAGCGAAAGTAGCGAGTATAGCGTCTTATAGCGAAAGTAGCGAAAAATAACGAATTAACGTAGGGTTTAAAGAAAGAATGTTAATAGTAGTAGAAGTTATAGCTAGGTCTTAGTAAAATAGACTTCGCTCCCGGGCTTATAATTATTAATATTACTATTATACTAACTAAGCAAAAGTAAGATATATCCCGACCGTAGACGTAATACAATAGCTTATAAATGAAAATATCGATATAGTTTAAGGCTATCTTAAACTTAGGCAGGCCCTTAAGCTTAAGGCGCTACTCCTTAAGAGATTTTATAATCGCGAGAAGTTCTTTATCGTAGATCTCGTAATTATACTCTTAAGCGGAGTGTTTTAACGAGAAGAAGGCAACCGGATAGTAACGACTATCGTTAAGGAGCTATATTAGTATACTTTTAGCGGCTTAATTAAAAGCATTTATTTAAACTATAGTCTTACGATAAGGGTCGAAGTATATAAAGACTAACGGGTAGTAAAGGCGTGCTTAAGGGCTTTAAAGGCGTAAGCATAGGCGGGAGACTAGATCTAAGGGGCAGAGTTCTTAATAAAGGCGTTTAAAGGGTTTATAAGCTTAAAAAAGCCGCGAATAAAACGCCGATAAAAATTAGCGAATCCTAAGAAGCGCTAAAGGTCTTTAATAAAGGAGGGGGTAGGCTAGTCTAAGACCGCACGAACCTTATTAAGGTCTATATAAATGCCTTTATCTAAGATAATTAGGCTAAGGTACTTAGTCTAAGTAACGTAGAAGTTATATTTATCTACGTTAAGCTAGAGGCCGGCGGTATTAAGGCGCTTAAGAACCGCGTTAACGTAGGCTTAGTGCTCCTCCTATGTCTTTAAGAAGATTAAAACGTCGTTTAAATAGGTAGAGTAAAACTTATTAAAGATGCCGTAAAAGGCTATATAAATAAAACTCTAAAAGTAAGATAAAGCGGCGGTAAGGCTAAAGGGGGTAATATAATACTTAAAAAGCCTATACTATATAGTAAACGCGGTCTTTTACTTATATCCTTCGGTAATACGAAGGCGATTAAATACCGCGATAACGTCGATCTTAATAAAAAACTTCGCCTTCCGGATATAGGCGAGAGTATCGTAGATAAAGGGTAAAAGAAAACGGTTCTTAATTATAGCCTTATTTAAGCTACGATAGTTAATATAAAAATAAACGCCTTTGCCTAGCTTACGGGCGAGTATAATAAAGATAATAGCGGGGGAGGTAAAGCGGCGGATAAAGCCTTTCTTAAGCTGCTTATTAACGTACGCGCGGACGATCTAGTTTTCGGCTTTGCTAAAAGGGCAAGGGCGGGTATAAAGAGGTTATATCTCTTCTTTAAGGTTAATTTAAGTATTAACGGTACGGTAAAAGGCGAGCTTATCGGCTTTACTCTTAAGCTATATATAGATTATATAGTAGAGCTCCTTAAGGACCTTAGCTTAAAGCTCGTCGAGCGTATAAAGGACTTTCTCCTACTTCTTAAAGAACTTAGCGATATCGTCGGAGGAGATTTTATTAAGGTAGATCTTATTAAGGTAGTCGTCGATAAAGTCGTAAAAGCAAAGGTTAAAGTAGGCTTTCGCGTCCTCGGCATTTATATATCTAGTTAAAATAGCCTAATAAAGGTCCTTAAGGATATCTTAGTCGATAGGTAGTAGGGGCTTAGTAAGCAAAGGCTTAGTAGTAAAGGCCTTAATTAAGGTCTAAGAGGTCTAGACTTTAAGCTACCGGTAGAATATTACTATCGTATCGACGTTAAGCATCCGGACGGTAAACGCTAAGTCGTTAAGGGATAAAAAGCGGAAAGGCTAGGGTCTAATAGTCTTACGACTTAGCCGTAATATAAAGCGGCGGTAGCTAGCGGTCTTATAGATAGGATAAAGGCGGGGAGGTCGAACGTAGCGGCGAGGGTAGTATTATAGTATTAGGTTATATTATATATTATCCTATATAACCTTTATATCGTATATATAGACATTTAGACTTAGTCTATAGCTATATCCCTTCGTGGATTAATAATAATTATATACCCCCCCTTAAGCTTGTTTACTTATAGTTTAATCTACTATTTTATCCTATTGCCTTTAATTAATAATCTCGCTATCTTACCTTTTTTTTTTCTAATCCCCCCTCTTCGCGACGTAAGTCTGCCCCCTCGCTAGACCCCTTCGACTAAGTTTTCCTTAATTATTAGAATTTTCCTAATATAAATACGCCGTCTCAACGCGAATTATATAGATTTCCCTCTTTACCTTTCCCTTACCCTTACCTTATCCTATTGCCCTATAATCTACGATAACCGACTATATAAAGGCCGATCCTCCGTCCGCTACCCCAGCCGTTACCCCGCCGGCTCTTACCGACCTAAAGCCCTAGACCGAGTACGTTTCTTACTACCCTCGCCTCGCCGCCCTTCTTTAAGCCTAACGGCCTATATTCGGCACGTTCGCCTATATTTACGCTAACGCTACTTACGACTTCTACGCCCTTTAGATTAAGGCCCTTACTTACCTTAATAATACTTACGTTAAGTTAGATATAGGAATACTCGCCGCTTAAGAGTACGCAGCCGTTGCTTAAGAGTACGCTGCCTATCTCTAGCGTTAGCTTAACCGCGCTACGTCTTCTCTCCTCGTCTTAACTAAACGCAATACGGCTTAAGACTAAGCCCCCGCCCCTACCTTTACCTTTACCTTTACCTATTCCTATATAGCCGACCTTAAAAGGTTCGCCGGCGACTCTAGTACTTAAAAGCAACGTTAGGAGGCTTTCTAGACCTAGCGTAACGGCCTTACTATTAAGCTCCGTTAAGACGCCGCCTTATACTTTATAGAGTAGGATTATATTCTCTATGCGGCTAGCCGGCTTACCGGCTAGGCCGCCTTTATTATCGCTAGCGTTCCTTAAGACGTCCTCGATAATAAGTCTTTCGCTAATTAGTAGTATACTACTATTAAAGCCTTTACCGACGACCTTAGCCTAGTTTTTAGTGCTAACTTTACCTACGCTTAGTTAAAGGCCGACTTTAACGCTTTATCGATAAAGAATATCTCTTAGCTAGACTTCTATTCGAAGTTTACCTAGCTTTAAGCCGACTTATCGTTCGACGGCACCGCTTACGTCGCCTACCTTTATTTAAAGGTCTTTATCGAACTTACTAACGCCGCCGTTCTATAGGTCGAGTGCCCGGCCTATAACGACTTTACGGCCTAGGCTAAAATATATTCTACGCTTTAAGATAACTAATAGCGTATTAAGGCCTATTCTTAACTCTAGCTACCTTATAACCCCGCTTATATCGGCCTTACCTTACCCGTCTTACCTACGTCCCCTACCGGTAACCTAATGCAGCTCGACGTATTCCGGGCCTAGCTTACTAACGCTAAGAAGCAACGGCGGTTTAAGAACCGTCTTTGCCTCTACTACGCTTAGCCGGCTACCGCTACCTATACCGCCCGGACCTACCTTAATAAGGGTATTAGTGCTAATCCTAGCGCTAACCCTAGCGCTAGTCCCGGCGTTAGTTCTAGCTTTAGCCGCGGCCGTAGCCGTAGCGGCGGTACGTCTGCCTTACGCTTGCTTAAACCCCCGCCCTCCCGCTACTAAGTTCGCGCTATTAAGTAGGGCTTTATTAAAGGCGAAGTAAACGACCTCCCCGCCTCTTCCCCGCCCTTAGGAAATATATAGCTCCTTTACCTTATCGTACGATAGAGCTCTTAGTATTTAAGTTTATAGCTTTATTTAATACTAAAGGGGATCTTTGCCTCCCTACGGGAATATAACCGCGTGCTTTACTTATGCCTTTATCCCTTATATCCGCCGATATTATTATAAGTGCTTTAGTCGACTCCGGCTATTCCGGATACGCCTTTATATACGCTTAGACCGCGTACCGCCTTGCCCTTCCTATCCGCTAGCTTTAATTCCTACGTTAGCTTTCTCTCGCCGATAGTAGCGACTATAAGTCCGGCTTTATTACTTATTGCGCTTTTTTAGTCTCCCGGATTAGCGCTTATACTAAGTCTATCTACTTCTTTCTTATAAAGCTTAGCTATAAGGTTATTTTTAGCCTCCTTTAGCTATACTAGCACGACCTTATTATTAGCTAGCGTAGTAACTCCCTTTCCTTTTAGTCCCCCTTTTATCTAGCCTCCTACCTCTCGGACTACTAGCCTTATCTTATCCTAGGCCTTTCGGCTACCTTTACCCGCCCTACCCGCCCTATCCTAGCTCCCCCCGCCCTTATCTCTAAGGGAATATAATTAATAAATATAATTCGTTTTCCCCTTACCCCCTCCGTCGAAGACTCTAACGATAAGGGCGAACCCCTTACTACCCCCTTTGTTAAAGACTTTAACGACGAGGGCGAACCCCCCGCCGCTATAATCCTTATTCCCGCCCGTCTAGCTCTAGCCTATCCTCCGGCCCTTATCCGTTCCGTCTGCTTTAGCGACGTTCTTAAGTTTATTCCCCCGTCCCTTAGCCTATCCCTCTTTACGTTTTTCAAGGATGCTCTTAACGTAGGTAAACCCGCCTATCCGGACTCCTCCCGCTAGGTTAACGACGCCGACTCTAACTCTAGCTATAATTCCGACTCCCCGGCTACCTTCTACCCTCGCCGCTACGTTCGACCTCCCCGCCTTTATCCTATCTATAAGACCGCTAGCTACCGCCGCCCTATATTACGGCTAAGTCGTAAGACTATTAGACTTTAGCCTTTCTACTTTTTATCCCCTAACGACTTAGCGTTTAACGTCCGGATGCTTAACGTCGACGCGATAGTAATATTCTACCGGTAGCCTAAAGTCTAGACCTCTTAGACCTCGATTAAGGCCTTTACCGCTAAGCCTTTGCCTACCGAGCCCCTACTACCTATCGACTAAGATATCCCTAAGGACTTCTACTAGGCCGTTTTAATTAGATATATAGATGCTAAGGACGCAAAAGCCTGCCTTAACCTCTACCTTTACGACTTTATCGACGATTACTTTAATAAGATCTACCTTAATAAGATCTCCTCTAATAATATCGCTAAGTTTTTTAAAAAGTAAGAGAAGGTCTTTTATACGCTCGACGAGCTTTAGGCTAAAGTCCTTAAAGAGCTTTACTATATAATTTATATATAGCTTAAGAGCGAGGCCGATAAGCTCGCCCTTTACTATACCGTTAATACTTAAATTAACCTTAAAGAGGGGATATAACCTCCTTATACCCGCCCCCGCCCTTTTAGCAAAGCCGAGAATTAGATCGTCTACGCATACGTTAATAAGCAGCTTAGGAAAGGCTTTATCCGCCGCTTTACCTCCCCTACTACTGCCTTTATTATACTCGCCTATAAGCCGGGCGGGGGCGTTTATTTTTGCGTTAACTATCGCGGCTTAAATAAAGCTATAATTAAGAACTATTTCCCTTTGCCTTTTATCTATAATACTCTCGCCTATATCCGGAAGGCGAAGTTTTTTACTAAGATCGACGTTATTATAGTATTTAATCGCCTTCGTATTGCCGAAGGATATAAGTAAAAGACTACGTTCGCTATATAGTATAAGCTTTTTAAGTATTATATTACCCCTTTTAGCCTTACCGCCGCTTTATCCTACTTTTAGTGTTTTATTAATACGGCCTTTTATAGTATCTTTAACGAGTTTTACTCTACTTATCTAAACGACGTCTTAATCTTTTTAAAGACGTAGGAAGAGCACTAAGCCTACGTTAATACGGTTCTTAAGCGCCTCGACGCCGCTAGCCTTTAGCTTAACGTAGATAAGTATAACTTCTACGTTACTAAGACTAAGTACCTTAGCCTAATTATCTTAGATAAAGGCATTTATATAGACCTTAATAAGGTTCGTGCGGTCTTAGATTAGCCTGCCTTTTCCTTTATTAAAGACCTTTAGCGCTTCTTAAGATTCGCTAATTTTTATCGGCGTTTTATTTACGGCTTTTCTAAGCTTACGAACCCTTTAAACGCCCTTATTAGGAATTCTACCCCTTAGATATAGTCTCCCGCTTACGCCTACGCCTTCGAAGCCCTTAAGCACGCCTTTACTACCGCCTTAGTCCTTATATACTTCGACCCCTATCGTAAGACTATAGTTTAGATAGATGCTTCCGACTAAGCCGCTAGGGGTATACTAATATAGCTTTTCGACGATAGTCGTTACTATCCGGTTGCCTTTTTCTTATCGAAGCACTCCGCTTAAAAGTATAATTACGAGATCTACGATAAGGAACTCTTCGCGATTATAAAATCTCTTAAGGAGTAGCGCTTTAAGCTTAAGGGCCTGCCTAAGTTTAAGATAGCCTCGGACTATAATAATCTTTAGTATTTTATAACTATAAAGCTCTTTAACTAGCGATAGGCCCGCTAGGCCGAATTCCTTAGTCGTTTTAATTTTAAGATTGTCTTTTAGCCTAGCTCTTAAGCTATTCTCCCCGACGCCTTTAGCCGCCTGCCTAGCTCCCGCCTTCTTTCCCTTGCCGACCGAGCCGACGAGAGGATTAACTACCGATATTAGGTTATCCTCCCTAAGTCTAAGGTTAATGCCTCTCTCTACCCTAACGCTATTACCGCCCTTAACGCCGTTAAAGAGTCCGACTCGTTTATAGATATAATTTATAAATATAATTCCGACTGCTTTAACCTTTACGCCTTCGACGACTCTAAGCCGATCGATAACCTTATCGACCGGGCTTATTCCTCCTCCCCGCTTATCTCCGCTATTCGCGTAGCTCTTTAGTCCTTTTAGCCCCGCTAGCCTTACCCCCTTCGCGCCCCCTTCCGCTCGATCCCTAAGACCGCTCTCTCTAAGGTCTAGGGCCGGTTCTATTTCTAAGGCTAGCTCTTCGTTCCCTTTAACGACGCCTTAATTCTTTAGATCTTCGTCCGCGCTTATACCTCCCCCCTTGCCGGCTACCTTAGACGTACGAAGACTACTAGCCTCTACCGCCGGTCTTATATCTAGCCCGGCATATATAAGTCTATTTCTAGCTTTATACGGAACTATTATATATACTTACGCGTTAAATCCCCTCGTTCCTCCCCCTAAGGCCTGCTTTAGCCCTTAAGTATTCCCTTCGCCTTATAGACCGATATATCCGTCGATTTTATTATTAACCTCCCTATGTACCGTCGTAATAGCGTTAAGTTTTCTAATATCCTCGTTATCGTCGACCGCCTTACGAAAATACGCTACTACGTCTTAACACCTTTAATAACCGTTAAAGACGTTATTAACGCATTCGTTTCCCGCGTTTAGTCTTTCTATAGTACCCTAGCCTTTATTATTAGCGACTATAGTACTTAGTTTATTTCGGCTTTCTAGTAGTAGCTTAGTCGTCGCTTTAATTACCGCCTTTACCTTAACTCCGGCTACTACCTTTAGACCGACGGTTAGACCGAGATCGCGAACGCTTAGATAAAGGTTTACCTTCGTTATTATACTACCTACTTTTAGGACGATTAAGTCGACCTCCTCCCCTTCGTTAAGTTTACTATTAATAATTAAGTCTCTAAATCTACCGGCCTTTCCTTTTTCTTCGCTAACTATAGCTTCTACCTAAAGCTTAGCACTAAGCCCTTTAGTCCCCCTTTACCCGGTATAACCCTTTAGCAGCGGAAGGAATACCTCCGCGGTAACGCGTTCGCTTCCCGTCTCTAGCGTATCTTTAACTTCCTCCGCGATACGATCGAGGATGCCTAAGCTACTTAAGCTTACTACGCGAACGCCTAGCAGACTCTTGCCTTAGCGTATTAGCCTAGCGATATAGTATTCCTTAGCACCCGCTAGATCTAGACCTTCCGCCTTATAAAGAAGCTCGACTATAAGCGGGAGGGCCTATATAAAGTCCTTAAGGTATATAAGACGGCGTGCCTTCTTCGCCTCCCTAAGAGCAGCCGCCTTTACCCCGTTTTTTATTACTCCTTCTTTACTAAGACCTAAGAGCCCTTTTTGCCTAGCTAGTTAGAGCTTAACGTCCGGCCCGCCGATAACGGCGTTCTCCTTTCCCCTAGCGATAACTACGGCGATAACGTATACCTTAAGTAGGAGTTTTCTTCTATCCTTACGTAACGCTAGTACGCCTCCGGGAAGATTAAGTATTGCGTTTAATAGCGTTATAGCCCCCTTACGTAAGAGGACTCCTCCTACCTTAACGGCTGCTAGGACGACCTTAAGGCTTTTTACGCCTTTAACCCGACTAAGCCTAAACCGGCCTTTTATATAGCCTTTCTTATATCTTCCCCTTCGCCTAAATAATAATAAGTATAATTTATTAATATAATTTACGTTACGACGGCATACGTTAGATTCTTTATTTTACCCTTTATTTCTCCTTATTCTTCTCTTATTCTATATTAGGCCCGCTTTAAGGATCGGTTAATATAGATTTCCTTCGTTATTATTAGCCTATCGCCCCTTTTAGGCGTTTAAGTTAAACGCTAATTTAAAGGGGATATACTATTATAGTATTAGGTTATATTATATATTATCCTACGTAACCTCTATATCGTATATATAGATATTTAGACTTAGTCTATAGCTATATCCCTTTGTAGATTAATAACAATTATATACCCCCCCTTAAGCTCGTTTACTTATAGGTAGAGGGTAGCCGGGGAGTCGGAGTTATAGCCGGAGTTAGAGTTAGCGTCGTTAACCTAGCGGGAGGAGTTTAAATAGGCGGGTTTACCCGCGTTAGGAGTATCCTTAAAAAACGCCGAAAGAGAAGGGCTAAGGGATAAGGGAATAAACTTAAGAACGTCGCTAAAGCAAACGGAATAGATAAAGGCCGGAGGATAGGCTAAGGCCGTACGGACGGGAATAAGGATCGTAGTAGTAGGAATAAGGATTATAGTAGTAAGAGGTTCGCCCTCGTCGTTAAAGTCTTTAATAGAGGGGGCGGTAGGGGGTTCGCCCTCGTCGTTAGAGTCTTCGATAGAGGGAGCAGGGGGAAAACGAATTATATTTATTAATTATATTCCCTTTAAAATAAAGGCGGGGGGAGCTAAGATAAGGCGGGTAGGGCGGGCAAAGGTAGCCGAAAGGCCTAGGATAAGATAAGGCTAATAGTCCGAAAGGTAAAAGGCTAGATAAAAGGGGGACTAAAAGGAAAAGGAGTTACCGCGCTAGCTAATAATAAGGTTATACCGGCGTAGCTAAAGGAGGCTTAAAATAACCTTATAGCTAAGCTTTATAAAAAAGAAGTAGATAGACTTAGTATAAGCGCTAATCCGGGAGACCGAAAAGGCGTAATAAGTAATAAAGCTAGACTTATAGTCGCTACTATCGGCGAAAGAAAGCCGGCGTAGGAATTAAAGCTAGCGGATAGGAAGGGTAAAGCGTTACGTAGTCTAAGCGTATATAAAGGTATATCTAAAGCAGCCGGAGTCGACTAAAGCACTTATAATAATATCGGCGGATATAAGGGATAAAGGCATAAGTAAAGCACGCGGTTATATTCCCGCGGGGAGGCAAAGATCCTCCTTAGTATCGAACGAAGCTATAAACTTAGACACTAAGAGCTCTATCGCGCGATAAGGCGAAAGAGCTATGTATTTCCCGTAGATAGGGAAAAAGCGGGGAGGTTGTCTTCTTTACCTTTAATAAAGCCTTGCTTAATAGCGCGAACCTAATAGCGGGGGGGAGGGGGTTTAAGCAAGCGTAAGGCAGACGTACTACTACTACGGCTACGGCCGTGGCTAAAGCTAGAACTAGCGCTAGAACTAGCGCTAGGGTTAGCGCTAGGATTAGCACTAATACCCTTATTAAGGTAGGTCTAAGCGGTATAGGTAGCGGTAGCCGGCTAAGGGTAGTAAAGGCAAAGACGGTTTTTAAACCGCCGTTGCTTCTTAGCGTTAGTAAGCCGGGCCTAGAATATATCGAGCTATATTAAGTTATCGGTAAAGGACGTAGGTAAGGCAGGCGAGGTAAAGCTAGTATAAGTAGGGTTATAAGGCGGCTAGAGTTAAAAATAGGCCTTAATACGCTACTAATTATCCTAAAGCGTAGAATATATCTTAGCTTAGGCTATAAAGTCGTTATAGGCCGGGCACTCGACTTATAAAGCGGCGGCGTTAGTAAGCTTAATAAAGACCTTCGAATAAAGGTAAGCGACGTAAGCGGTATTATTAAACGATAAGTCGGCTTAAAGCTAGGTAAACTTTAAATAAAAGTCCGGCTAAGAGATATTTTTTATTAATAAGGCGTTAAAGTCGGCCTTTAACTAAGCGCGGATAAAATTAGCATTAAAAACTAGGCTAAGGTCGTCGGTAAGGGCTTTAATAGTAGTATACTACTAATCGGCGAAGGACTTATTATCGAAGACGTCTTAAAGAACGCTAGCGATAATAAAGGCGGCCCGGCCGGTAAGCCGGCTAGCCGCGTAGAGAATACGATCTTACTCCGTAGGGTATAAAGCGGCGTCTTAACGGAGCTTAATAGTAAGGCCGTTGCGTTAGGTCCGGAAAGCCTCCTAACGTTGCTTCTAAGTGCTAAAGTCGCCGGCGAACCTCTTAAGGTCGGTAATATAAAAACGGGTAAAGGTAAGGGCGGGGGTAAGGGCAAAGGCCTAGTCTTAAGCCGCGTCGCGTTTAGCTAAGACGAGGAGAAAGGGCGTAGCGCGGTTAAGCTAATATTAAAGATCGGTAGTATACTCTTAAGCAACGGCTACGTGCTCTTAAGCGACGAGCACTCTTATATCTAACTTAACGTAAGCATTATTAAGGTAAGTAAAGGCCTTAATCTAAAGGGCGCGGAAGTCGTAAGTAGCGTTAGCCTAAATATAGGCGAACGTGCTAAATATAGGCTGTTAGGCTTAAAGGAGGGCGGCGAGGCGGGGGTAGTAGGAAACGTACTCGGTCTAAGGCTTTAGGTCGGTAGGAGCCGGCGGGGTAACGGCTAGGGTAGCGGACGGAGGATCGGCCTTTATATAGTCGGTTATCGTAGATTATAAGGCAATAGGGTAAGGTAAAGGTAGGAGAAGGGTAAGGAGGGAAATCTATATAATTCGCGTCGAGACGGTATATTTATACTAGGAAAATTCTAATAATCGAGGAAAACTTAGTCGAAAGGGTCCGGCGAGGAGGCGGACTTACGTCGCGAAGAGGGGAGACTAAAGAAGAAAGGGGTAAGATAGCGAGATTATTAATTAAAGGCAATAGGATAAAATAGTATATTAAACTATAAGAGAACGAGCTTAAAGGGGGGTATATAATTATTATTAATCTATAAAGGGATATAGCTATAGACTAGGTCTAAATGTCTATATATATAATATAGAGGTTACGTAGGATAATATATAATATAACCTAATACTATAATAATCCTATTTATCGTCTTATATTCTTTTTAAGCGATTAATAGTTATATTCTTTAATAAAACTATAACTATATTACTAAGTAGGAAGAGAAAGCCTTTATCCCGCTTTATATTAGCGTTATCCTTATATGCCTATTATAAGGCTTATGCGAGAGCTTAAAGCTAAATAAGGATATAGTCGAAACGATTAGCTATTACGTCCGCACGAAGGAATTCCTTCTTTGCCTATTATAAGAGCGTTAGGGGTTAAGGGCCTATAGGTTTAATACTAAGACGAGGATTAAAGCTATAGTTAGTGAAGAATAAAGAAATACCGGTTGTTTTATTTACTTAATTATTTCTTACAAATTCCGCGAGCGGGAGCTAGTCGACTTAATTATCTTAGGTAAAGCTAATATAGGCTCGAATGAATTTATTTATTATAGCGTAAACGATTTCGGTTTAACTATTAGTCTCTAAGTGCTATACTAAGCTTAGTTTAAACGTTATTCTTAAATAAATGCTAAGCTATCGCTTAAAATTAAAGATAAACTAAGTGCTTTAGTCGGAGATAATAGTATCGGGTGCTTTATATAAGCGATAGACTATATAGATAAAAGAGTTAATTAGTTCTTCTATAGAAAAGCTAGCGATATAGATAAAATATCTTATCTTCGTAAGCCTATTAACTATCGTAAGTATATTCTTATAAGTCTTTACGTTTTAAGTATACTTAAGGAGTATTATAATATAATTAATTAATATATCGGCTTATAATCGGACCGGTAGAGCGAGGGGTTTTAGGAATCTAAAGGGAGATAAGCGGGGGGTCTTAGTCTAAAGATAAAGAGTATAATCTTTAATAAACGTAGCGGCGAAGTAAGAAATCCTCGGCTATTAGTATATTCTATTTAATAGATTAAGGATTTTTACCTTCTTTAAGTATTTTACTAAGCTACTACTATAAGATCGATAAACGACTTTTAGGCGGAGATCTAAGGTATTAGGGATAAAGAGCCGGTCGCGGAAAAAAATACGTCTATTAATTAACTAATACTTAGATATATTATAACGTAAGAGCTTTTAGATATACTTTAGCTAGCGTCGGGTGTATAGATCCTAAAGTATCGCTACTATATCCTAGGTAAGATTATCTTATTAGTATACTTTATAGATAAGCTTATTAAGTGATTTATTAGCTATATTTAGTCTAAGGGCGGCGACTATATTAAGGTCCTCCTTTAAGATATAGGAATCGGTTAGAAGTTCTTTTAGGATAGTCGGGTCGACTTTCTCTTTAAGGATAACTACCTAATTTCGATAGAAGAGTCTATCGTCGTCTATAGTAGCTAGTCTATCGCTAAAGAGCCTGCTAAAAGCGTTAAGGAGAATTGCTTTATTGCCTAAGCGGTATATAATTATAAAGTTAAACTAGGAAAGGAACTCGGCCTAGCGCACTTATCGTTAGTTAAGTTACTTTATAGATATAAACGTCTAAAGATTCTTATAGTCTATAATAACGTCGAACGCTTTAGTAGTCCCTTAGAGTTCTAAGCGCTATTCCTTAAGCGCTTTAATAATTGCTAATAGCTCTTTATTATAGATCTCGTAGTTATACTTAAAGGTAGTGTATTTTAACGAAATAAACGCAATAGGGTAAAGATATCCGTTATCTCCGGTCTATAAAAGGACTCCTCCTAAGGCTTAGTTTAAGGCGTTAGTTTTAATAACTATTTTCTTTAAGTAGTTAAAATAGGCTAAGACTAAGGCAATAGTAAAAGCAAGTTTAAGGGCCTTAAACGCGGTAGCTTATTTAGGTCCTTAAGACTAACGGGAATCCTTTTAAAGTAGCGTAGTTATTAAGGAGATAATACTAAAGTATCCCTTAATAAAACGGCGGTAGAAGTTTATAAACCTAAGAAACTACTAAAGTTCTTTTACTAAAGTTAAGGTATTTTAAGCCGTAATTATATATACCTTCTTAAGGTCTATGCTTATACTAGATATCGAAATAATTATTCTAAGGTACTTAGTCTTCGTTATATAAAACTCTAACTTCCCGATGTCGATTTAAAGCCCTACGTTGCTTAAGTATTAGATAACTATTCACGTAGTTTTTATATTCTGCCTTAGTCTTTAAAAAGACTAATATATTATTAAGATATACTATATAGAAGTTATTAAAGGCATTATAAAGCACGTAATTAATATAGTTCTAAAAGGTCGACGGTGCGTTATAAAGGCCGAAGGGGGTAACTAGCATCTTAAATAGTCTAAAGCGCGTAATAAATACTATAAGCTATTTATAACCCCGGGCGATTTAAATATAGTTAAATATAGTAATTACGTCTAGCTTTATATAAAACTTAGCGTCGTAGAGAGAATCTAGTATTTCGCGGATTAAAGGCAAAGGATATCGATTCTTAACTATAACCTAATTTAAACCTTAGTAGTTATAATAAATGCGGATACTACCGCTTAATTTATAAGCGAGGATTAATAATACCGCGGCTAGAAAAAAAGACTCTTAAATAAAGCCTTTATTAAGTATATCGTTAATCTACTTCTTAATATACCGGAGTTCTATAGGTAATATAGGCCGATTTCTATAGTATAGAGCTTATTTACTAAGTGTAAGTTCGATCTTATAACCCTAAGGGCGGTATAAGGGGAGCTCGTTCGTATTCTTTAGAAGGAAGTAAGGAAGCTTATCCTAGAACTCTTTTAAGGGTTTCTTTAGGATATCTACCTCTATAACTTCCGGTTTTACTTAGAGGAATTTTTCTACGTCGGCTTTATCGACCTTCTAAAATAGAGATTCGGAATTAGCTATATCTTAGAGGTTTATCTAAAGGAAATTATAAAAATGTTTAAAGAAAGCGGCTTAAGCTACCTCTATTATATAGTCCCCGGTAATAACGCGTTAGAAAGAAGTTTTAGATAGTTCTAAGACTTTAACTAAGCCTACTAAGAGTTTATTAAAGAGTTATAGATTTTCTCTCTCTTTAACTAGCTTAGCTAATTTAAATATACTAATTTATATCGCTTAGATACTATCTTATTTATAGAATTAAATAAAGTTAACTACTCGTATATAATAGATATCGTTTATATCTAAGGGTATTTAATCTTCTTATCGTATACGCCGGCGGGGGCGTTTCGTTTAGCCCTATCGGGCGGGAACGTAGCGACGGCCGGCGGTAAGACGAATAAAGAGTAAGCGAGCTACTAAAGTAGTCTATAGCGGAGTAGCCTTAAAGGCTTAAGTCTTAAGGGAGTCCGGAAGGCTAATCGGGGATATTAAGCGGGCGGTTTCTTAAGCGAATAGCTATATCTTATATAGGGGATATCGAATCGGTTAGCTAAGGTTTAAAGGGTATAATACCTACTTAGGTAGACATTCCTTAGTAGATAAGTCTATAGGTATATAACTTTCCGGTAGGATAGTCTAGTCTTTTAAAATATTAATCTCTTTTTGCCGAAAGGGAATTTCCAGCACGTCTTCTATCGTTATAAAGACCCTTTATTTTAAGGTAAACTTTAGGGTAGTCTAAATCTCTACGACGTTAGAAAAATATACTTTTCGATATAACTAATGCACTTTAGACGCGGGAGTAATAAGAGCCTTAAGAGCTATCCTATCTTTAGCTATTATACTTAAAGGCAGGCAATATCTTATATAGTAATCGGAATTAAAGCGGACTAAGAGAGATTTCTAAAGTATAGTTAGTTTATATTCCTAAAGCTAGGGGATGCCTAGGATAATTAGGGTAAAGGGTAATAGATTCGTAATAAAGAAAAGCATAAGTTCTATATGCTTGCTAATAGTTATTTAAGCTATAAAGTAGTCCGTTATCTATATTAAGGGTATACTATTAGCTAGTCGAAGCGGTCGAGGTTTAAAAAGCTTTTTTATAGTAACGTTATATTTCCGTACGATAGCGTAAAGATCGGCGAACGCTACGGCAGTATAGCTAGAATCTATAAGGGATAACGTATTAATATAGTAAAGGGACTTAAGGTTACGCGTAGAGGAGAGATAAGTATAGAAAAGGATTAACTTTTTATTACTATTCGATAAACTAATCTAAAGATCTATTTTATCTAAAAGCAACGATCTAATCGTTTTATCCTCCCTTATATATAACCCCTAAAAGCGACTTACTTTAGGGGTATATCTTTTAGCAATAGCCTTAACGCCGGCCGCTCGCTTTATAAATCTATATCTTCTTCCCTAAGGAGACGGCCTTATTCGTAGTCGGCCGTATAGACGAGCTAGCCCTAGCTATACCTACCGCCGTAAGCGCCCTAAAATCCTAGGCCGAAGCCGGGGGAAAGGGCGCCCTAGCCCTAAAACTAAGGACTACCTTAACGTAAGGGCATTAAAAGCGGATTCGCTATCTTAGCTAGGTCGTAAGCCTCCTTTTAGTATCTAGGCTTTCCGTAAGCTATATAGAATTTATTATCGATCTTAAATTATCGTTTAGTATCGGAAAGCCGGTCGAGGTCTATAGGGTTATTATATAAGGTTTAAGCTAAGGCGGTTAAGGCAAAGGTAGGTATAAGCGTCGGCGGGAACTATAAATAGGGGGCGGCCTTTTTCTTAAGCTTTTAACGATAAGTATAGTTAGCGAGATTCTTTATAAAGATATCTATCTACGCTAACTACTTCTCGTAGTCGGTATTAAGGATCTTAGTCTATATATTCTTAACGAGATCGCTTATATCCTTTAAGATAAACTTCCGGAGGAAGTCGACTTACTATTCCTTTATCTTCCTTACCTTACGTATATAGGCGTCGAGATCTGCCTTTTAGATCTAATAGTTCTTATCGCCTTAAGGGAAATTATTAAGGATATTCTTAGCGGCTCACGTTAAGTCTAGAACCTTATATTGCCTACCTAAAGCTATAAAGAGCGTTATCGTAGTAGGCTATTCTTACTTCTCCCTCTCGGATAAGTTAGCTATAATAGTAGCTATCCTATCTTTAATAAAGTCGTAGGCCCGTTTACTAAGCCTATCGCTAATATAAAGGAGGCGGGCGCTGTCTACGTCGAACTATATACTATCGCGGAGGAAGATACCTTATATCTTAAGTTCCTAGGCCTATACTTATATTAACGGTCGGAGGTAGACCCCTTTTTAATAAAGATCGGAATGTCTACCGTCTTTCGTTTTCCGGACGACTATACTAAGGTTATCGTCTAGCACTATAGTATCTTTATAGTTAAGATTATAAGGTCCTTAGCCTTAAGAAGTTACTCCCTCGTAGCTAAAAGCTAATCCTTTATAGCTAAGAGCTAATCTTATATAGTTACGCGTTCCTTTAACCTAGTATTTTAGTTAACCTAAGAGGCCTCCGCTACGCGAAGGGAGCAAAGACTCTCCTCGATATATATAAGAATGTATCGGGTATTTATGCTCTAAAGGTTTTCCTAGGTCTCCTACGTATTAGCGACCGGGACTACGTTATCGAACCTCTTAATCGCCTAAGCGATCTAAGGAAATTCACTAATAAACTCTTTAGTAAAGGCCTTTAGACTATCGCCCGTAGCGTTAGAGGCTATAGGTATATCTACTATAAGGAGGAAGGAGGAGTATCTAATCTAAGGTATTTATTAAGGGCTATAAAAAAGATTCTATAGGCTATATAGGTTTCTATAGGCTAGGGAAAAATTCTTAAGGGCTTAAAGGCTTAAGGGAATAATTTCTTAAGGGTTACGCTCGGGTCGCGACGACTAAAAGGATAAGGTAATAGAGCTACTAGGACTATATTTATAAAGCTAAAGATTGCGATAGGGCCTAATAAGAGATAGAACAAACTATTATAGCACTAGGTAATAGCTAGATAACCTTATTATTCTATAAAGAGGAGAAGAACTATAGAGGCTAAGGGCTTGTTTATATATAAGACTATATATCACGTAGTATATTACTATATACTATATTATATAATATAGTACTATAACATCCGTTTTATTTAAGAGCAATAACCTAATCCTTTTATCCTCCCCTATATATAACCCTTAGGAGCGACTTACTCTAAGGGTATATCTTTTAGTAGTAGCCTTAACGCCGGCCGCTTGCTTTATAAATCCGTATCCTCTTCCCTAAGGATACGGCTTTATTTATAGTCGGCCGTACGGACGAGCTAGCCCTAGCTATACCCGCCGCCGCAAGCGCCTTAAGATCCTCGGCCGAAGCCGGGGGAGGGGGCGCCCTAGCCCTAGAACTAGGGACTACCCTAACGTAAGGGCATTAGAAGCGGATTATCTATCTTAGCCGGGTCGTAAGCCTCCTTCTAGTGTTTAGGCTCTCTATAAGCTATATAGAGTTTATTATCGATCCTAAATTATCGTTTAGTATTAGAAAGCCGGTCGAGGTCTATAGGGTTACTATATAAGGGTTAGGCCGGGGCGGTTAAGGTAAAGGCAGGTATAAGCGTCGGCGGGAACTATAAATAAAAGACGGCCTTCTTCTTAAGCTTCTAACGATAAATATAGTTAATAAGATTCTTTATAAAGATATCTATCTACGCTAACTACTTCTCGTAGTTAGTGTTAGGGATCTTAGTCTATATATTCTTAACGAGATCGCTTATATCCTTCGAGATAAACTTCCGGAGGAAGTCGACTTACTATTCCTTTATCTTCCTTACCTTACGTATATAGGCGTCGAGATCTGCCTTTTAGATCTAATAGTTCTTATCGCCTTAAGGGAAATTATTAAGGATATTCTTAGCGGCTTACGTTAAGTCTAGAACCTTATATTGCCTACCTAAAGCTATAAAGAGCGTTATCGTAGTAGGCTATTCTTACTTCTCCCTCTCGGATAAGTTAGCTATAATAGTGGCTATCCTATCTTTAATAAAGTCGTAGGCCCGTTTACTAAGCCTATCGCTAATATAAAGGAGGCGGGCGCTGTCTAAGTCGAACTATATACTATCGCGGAGGAAGATACCCTATATCTTAAGTTTCTAAGCCTTATACTTACGTTAACGGTCGGAGGTAGACCCTTTTTTAGTAAAGATTAGAAGGTCTACCGTCTTTCGCTTTCCTAACGATTATGCCGGGGTTATCGTCTAAGACTATAATATCTTTATAGTTAAAATTATAATTAAGATTATAAGGTTATTAGCCTTAAGAAGTTGCTCCCTTATAGCTAAGAGCTAATCTTTTATAGCTAAGAGCTAATCTCGTGTAGTTAGACGTTCCTTTAACCTAGTATTTCGGTTAACCTAAGAGGCCTCCGCTACGCGAAGGGAACGAAGACTCTCCTCGATATATATAAGAATATATCGGGTATTTAGGCTCTAAAGGTTTTCCTAGGTCTCTTACGTATTAGCGACCGGGACTACGTTATCGAACCTCTTAATCGCCTAAGCGATCTAAGGAAATTTACTAATAAACTCTTTAGTAAGGGCCTTTAGACCGTCGCTTATAGCGTTAGAGGTTATAAGTATATCCGCTATTAGGAGGAAGGAGGAGTATTTAGTCTAAGGTGTTTATTAAGGACTATAAAAAATTTCTATAGGTTGTATAGGTTTCTATAGGCTAGGGAAAAAATTCTTAAGGGCTTAAGGGCTTAGGGGAATGATTTCTTAAGGGTTACGCTTAGGTCGCAATAACTAAGGTAATAAGGTAATAAAGCTGCTAAGACTATATTTATAAAGCTAGGGCTCGCGACGGGGCGTAATAGGAGATAGAATAAACTATTACGGCACTAGATAATAGCTAGATAACCTTATTATTCTATAAAGAGAAGAAGAACTATAGAGGCTAAGGGCTCGTTTATATATAGGACTATATATTACGTGGTATATCACTATATACTATGTTATATAATGTAGTACTATAACAATTTACGTATATAACAAACCTTAGAGAAATACGGTATACCGCTTTTAAATAACTTAATCGTCGGTCTTAAGGATATTCTATTAATTAATCGATCCTATAAGGCGTTTAGCGGCTAACTTTATTCGCTAGCCGGCCTTAGGATATATCTCCCTAGTTATAGAGTTTAATAAGAAGCTTAGGCAATTTAATAGCGCGATCGGTGCTATTAACGGCATATATATTCCTGCGTTTATCCCGAAAGGTCGTTAGAAGAGGTTTTAGTTAAGGAAGAATAATATCTTATAGAATGTCTTTATAGCGATAACCTTTAATAGCCTCTTTAGCTATATTATCGCATCGGAGCGCGCCTATAAGGAGGTATAAGATATAGCTCTATACTAGTATAGGTTATATATCTACTTACGTACCTATTTAAAGTGCTTTATAAGACAGCTAGCCTACGACTATATATCGCAATATTAGACCTTTTTCTCTTATTAATTAGTGCCCCTTTTCGTAACCTTAAGTATACCTATTAACTACCCCTCGCGCTTACGGGTATAGGCCCTTATAGGTAGATACAATAGTTATAAGCCCGGTATACGAACTAGCGTAAATTGCTACTATAGACGACGATCTAGACAAACGACGCATCTTCCTATAAGGAGCTTATCCTTAATGTTATAGAACTACTAATTTAGGTTCCTAGTTTACTTTCTTTTTTCTAAAGTACGGGACGACTTAAGTACTAAGGGACTTAAGTACGGAAATACTTAGTACGAGGGTACCGGGGTACTTAGTACTTCGGTACTTGGTACTTTATGACTTAGCATAAAGATATTCGCCCCGGACTTACCTATTATCCGGTCACACCCCTTTTCGGCCTAGGATACACCCCTTTTTTAAACCTAAGTCCCTTAGGACTTAGCTTCCTTAGGTACGGGACGTACCACGCAGCTACGGTTACGCCGACGATCTTATTAAGCACCCCTGCCTAATAAGACCCGATGATTGGCTCGATGCCCCGTATAATAGACCGACACCTAGACTACCGGGAGCTATAGGCCTAATATAGCCCTCCCGGCTTTCGGGACCGATTATTCGTCCGATCCTCTGTATAAGGAGGTCATACGACTTATGTCGTGTGACCCACCCACATAATATTATGCACGTGGTGCATAAATGGACCTATATAACCTAGATTAGTCTATAAGGGCTCTAGAACGACGCGGGAGGCAGCCTTTTCAAGGTCAGCCGACCTATATAGCCCCTACGCAGCCCCGGGGACCCGTATTAGCTCGGGGCAGTGCAAGGGATACGTGGCAGAAGGTGCTAGAAGGAAAGGGACGTACCGGGACCGTCTAGACGGACGGGAAGAGCTATATAAAGGAACTTTAGTCCGCCCTTCCTCGGGCTCTCCTTCCTTCCTTTCTTCTTTAGCTTTTATCATAGTTTTAGTTTAACTACCTACTAAGTAACCTACACCTCTTCTAGTAGTGCCCTTAGTGCTCTAGCCTCGACTACCCCTACTTGCTTAGACTTAGCTAGCCGGTCTAGTATAAGTGACCCTAAGTGCTCCTCTGCTTACTATTCCGCCCCTATAGCTTTTAAGGATAAATAACGCCCTCTATTAGTCTTTAACTATTAAAGACTTAGTCCGGTTAGACTATCTTCTGTCTTTTAACCGTTTTATTATACGATAAAAGCTCTTACCTTTTGCTTAGCCGCGGAGTGTGTTTTTTAAGACCGTTGCTTAATCTTTATTTAATCTTTGCTTAGTCTTTATTTTACCCCTTAATCTTTTCCTAATTTTTCTAATCTATTAGATCTTAGATCTTGTTTCAATCTTTATGGATTCGAAGAACCCTTTTTAGAAAAAACACTAAAAACAACTACTTCTTTAAGAATGTCTTCTTCTACTTCTTTAACCTCTCGCCCGGTAGCTCGCCCGGCAGCTCGTCCGGCTGTAGCTACGGCTACTGCTTCTGCTACTACGCCTGCGGGCCCGGCTCCGGCTTACACCGCCGCCGCCCTAGGACCGCCGCTGCCTCCGGGCCCGGCCGGGTACGCCCCGGTCCCGGCCCCGGTTCTAGACTTCCGCCACCCCCGGCAGTTTAGGGAAATTGTTAAAACCCCAAAGCCGGCTGTTTACACTAGAGAAGCCGGCAAGCTGCAGGAATTTCTTACCTAGCTAAAGGCCTTCTTTCTTTCCTTTCCGGATTCCTTCTCTATTAATAAAGCGAAGGTCTTCTTTATAGCTAGCTGCTTAAGGGGATTAGCTTTAACCTAGTTTAAACCTATTCTTAGGGATAGGGTGACTAAAGCAGAGGGGGACCGGGATAAACTTATAGACGATATCTTTAATAGTTATTAAGCTTTTAAAACCAACCTCTAGTAGACCTTCGGCGTAGGTGACGAGAAGAAAGCCGTAAAGCATAAGCTACGGTATCTACGATAAAAAACCTCTATTTCTAATTATACTGCCTTATTTAGGCAGATAATATCGAAATTAGAATAGGACGACGACGCTATAATAGCGGTTTTCTATAAGGGGCTAAAGGACGATATAAAGGACGAGATCTCTAAATAAGACCGTCCTAATACCCTCGTCGAGTTTATAGCCTAAGCAGTTAGAATCGACGACCGGCTGTTCGAACGCCGGCAATAGAAGAAGGACCCCCGTTTAGGGTATAAGGTTTTTTTAAAGAAAAAGGGGAAATAGACGAATTACGGCGATCCTATAGACCTAGATACTATTTTAAACCCGGGAACAACTAGCTATTCGGCAGCAGCCGGAAGCTCGAAAAATAATAGCTTTTATAAGAGCCTTACCTACTTCTTTTATAAGAAGGTAGGGTATATTGCTAAAGATTGCTACCGGAAGAAAAATCTAGCTAAAGGAAAGCCGGCGGCTTTTAGAAGCCTTAATACCTTAGAGTAGGGACCTCTTAGGCTCTCTCTACCGCCTTTAAGAGAAGCTCTCGATCCTACGCTTTTTAATAAAGATCCTATAGGCCTTTCTATATATCCCTACTACGAAAAACGTTTTACGACTATTAAGGATTCTAAGGACAATATAGCACCTATTCTAGATAGCCTAGTTAGGCCCTCTATCGAAGAAGAGGAGGACCTATTTAGATGGTCGGACCCGGACGAGGATCCGGCCGGACCGGAGGATCCGGCCGGCCCGGACAGTCCGGACGCTCCGGACAGCGTGATAGAGGATCTAGTAATCGACTTAGAGGACGGAGAGATCACAGATAACTCTATAGATAACGCGGGGGTCGGACTAGCACCCCTAGACTCCCCGGACTCCCCGGATTCCTCTATAGAGTCCGCTCCGGACTTAGAGGGTCCGGAGCCCGGGCCGGAGCCCGGGCCAAAGCCGGACGACGACGACGACGACGACGACGACATACCCCTAACAACGCAATACGACTCCGAGGAATTCCCTTAAGAAACCTAGTACTAGTACAACTATAGCTAGGCCCCGGAGTTAGAAGATCTCACCGGAGGCTATATACCCGATGCTTATAGCCCCGCTAATACCGAAGAATTCTTAGAGAGCAGCGTAGCTATAGCTGCCCCGTACGACGGCTCGGAGTCCCCTCCTCCCTACCGCGAACTTAAAGACGTTAAAGACCTTCTCGATAGCCTTAACCCGGAATATAGCAGCTATAGGGAATACCTAGCTATTACGAACTATTTAAAAGGAGTTATCGAACGAGAAGCCTAGGGATACCCTAGCGCCGAAGATAGGCCCCCGGAGTGCCTTACCGATATAGCCGAAGAGACTTTAGCTTTACTTCGAAGCTATAAGCGCAAAGCAAATCGGTTAGAGGCACTGCTTTTAGATAACGAGTATAAAACCCACGAGGAATTCGGCAGGGAAATCGCATCCCTAATAGACCTCGTAGAAGAGAAAGAACGCGAGAAACTTAACCTCCTTACTAGACTAGACCGTCTAGGAGGTTATATGCCGGAACTACACCTAGAACCCTCTTTTAAGGTCCGGACTCTCTAGGAGGCCCTCCGGAGGCTAGAATGCGTCTACTGCCTCGCCTCCTAGACCCTTAGACTCGCTTCTTAAGTTAACCGAGACCTACTTAAATAGGTCCGGCAACTATAAGGTCTCCCTTTCGAGACTACGAATTATAGGGTTATAATACAACCTATACCCCGGGGAACTACTAATAGACCTAGCAGTAAGTCTATTAGAGAAGAGCCGGGTTCTACTAGGTTTAAAAGAGAACCCCCTAGGTTTAAAAGAGAACCCCCTAGGTTTAAAAGACAACCCCTAGAGCTTAAAAGAGAGCTTAATCTATATAGACTTAAAAGATAGTCTAGTAGGCTTAAAAAAGAGTCTACTAGGTTTAAGAGAGAACCTAATCCCCCTAAGACTATTTTAGGGGAGGGGATATAGGGTAATAGCACCCTTACTACTAAGGATTTAAAAAACCTTTATTACTAAAAGTAAAAGGGCTACTTACTAATAATTAAGATCTTCTTATTACTAATAAAACTATTAGTAAGAAGATAACCCTTACGATTAACTACTAAAGGCATAGACTTTCCGCTTTAGTAGATAGCGGATCTATAAGCAACTATATTGCCCTAGAAACGATAAATCGTCTACGCCTTCGTTACCGGTAGAAAACTACGCCTTATACGCTATTTATAGCCGAAGGGAAACCCTTTACGTATAACAACGGGAATATTATCTACGAAACTAATCCTTTTGAATATTCTATCGGAAACTTATCGTTTAAAGACCCTTTCGATATCCTATCTATACGATACGATATTATACTAAGACTACCCTTCTTGCAATAATATAACCCTTCTATCGACTAGAATAAAGGCCTTCTAAGGTTTAAAGACGATACCTTAGATATTCCACTCTATAACGAATTAAAGGAATTAACCGGACTAAAAACCTCGGAACTTAATACTAGCCTAGAAAGGCGTAGCCTAGGAATTAAGGAAGTTGCTACCTTATTCGAAGAGGAACTTCCGGACCGATTTAATATAGTCCTAAAACCGCTAAACCTATTATTAAAAGACGCTTCGAATAGCGCCTCTATTAAAGAAATAGAGACGGACCTTAAAGCGGATAGATTTAAGACTATACCGTACGATATCCTCGTTAAATTCGGTGTGATATTCAACGACCCGCTAGAGGATAAACTACCGCCTCGAACGCAATAGGATTACGAAATCAACCTTAAAGACGGAGCGAAGCCTCGCTTCCGTAAGATATATAACCTCGATAAATTACATTTAAAATTGCTTCGGGATTATATCGACGAAAACCTTCGAAAAGGTTATATAAGGGAGTCGAAATTAGAATATTAGGCCCTAGTACTATTTGCTCCGAAAAACAGCAAAGATAAGGTTAAGACTAAGCTATATATCGACTACCGCTAGCTTAACAACGATACTATTAAAGACCGGACCCCTTTACCCCTTATTGTTGAATTAAGGGATCGATTATCTAAGAAAAGATATTATACGAAAATCGACCTTAAAGTAGCTTATAGCCAGATACGAATTAGGGAAGGAGACGAACATAAGACCGCTTTTAGAACTTAATACGGCTTATACGAATTTTTAATCCTCCCTCTAGGGCTTACGAATGCCCTAGCGACTTTTTAGAAGCGTATTAATAACGCCCTACATAAACACCTCGATATATTCGTCTTAGCTTATTTAGACGATATAATCGTCTATTTAGACGATTTGGAAACGCATAAACTCGACGTTATAAAGGTGCTTAAGGCTCTCGAAGCAGCTAGCCTTTATATTAAGCCAGAAAAATGCATATTCTACACGCAGGAAGTCGAATTCTTAGGCTATATAATTACCCTAAACACTATACGGATGGACCTGTATAAGTTAGAGGCAATTAGCGGTTGGCCTGTTCCTTCTACGATTAAGGAAATACAGAGCTTTATAGGCTACGCGAATTACTACCGACGCTTTATAGTAGATTTCTCTAAAGAGTTAATCCCTATACTAGCAGTAATAAAGCTAGCTAAGACGAAACCCTATACCTAGACGGACGAAGCTAATAACGCTTTTATTAAGCTTAAGAACCTATTAACTTCCGCCCCGGTATTATATAGCTACGATGCGGAAAAGCCGTGCGAATTAGAAACCGACGCTTTTAATTTCGCATTAGGTGCGTAATTAAGCTAAAGGGACGACGATAATATATTACATCCTATAGCTTTTTACTCTAAAAAGCTAAGTAGGGCAGAGATATATTATCCGATCTACGACAAAGAATTTTTAGCGATTATAAACGCCTTTAAAGAATTTCGGCATTACATTCTAAGGAATTCCTATAAGACGAAGGTCTATACAGACTATAGGAATATCACCTATTTCGCTAGTACGCAGCAGCTTAACGCACGGTAAATCCGTTAGGCAGAGTTCTTAGTAGATTTTAACTACGAAATTCTATATAAGAAGGGAACCGAAAATTCCCGTGCCGACGCTATTAATCGACGTCCCGACTATAATACGAAGATCGAACCTTATAACGAACGGCTTTTATATCTTAATACGGAAGGCAACTACGAGCAGTAATCACTTAATGCCGTATTTAAGATCGAAGGAGATAATTCTATTTTAGAATTACTTAAAAGCACTTATAAGGATACCGATTTTAGCAGGTTTAAGAAGCATATAACCTAGGAAAACGACCTCGCCTACTATAAGGGAAAGTTATTCCTTACGTCTAATAGCGAGGCAACAATTATAAAGGATTTTTACGAAAGCCCGATACACAGCTACTAAGGGATATCCCGGACTTATAATCGAATTCGGAATTACTACAACACGTATAATCTTCGCCGCAAAATTCAGAAGATTATTAAGGCATGCGATACTTGCAATAACGCTAAGGCTGCACGGCATAAGCCCTACGGAAATCTACAGCCTATAGAGACCCCCGAATTACCTTAGGAATCTATTGCTATAGACTTTATTACGAAGTTACCGAAATCTATTAAACCTATAACGAATATAGAATACGACTCTATATTAGTTATAGTAGACCGCCTTACGAAATACGGTTATTTTATTCCGATTAAAGAAGCTATATCGGCTAAGGAATTATCTTACGTCTTTATAAGATATATTCTAGCCGATAGAGGTCTACTAAAAACCCTAATTACGCATAAGGACTAAAAGTTTATATCACACTTTTAGTAAAGCCTTTTGCGAGCTTTAGGAACTAAGCATAAATTATCCACTGCTTATTACCCTATTACCGACGGAATTATAGAACGGCTAAACTAGACCTTAAAGCAATACCTTCGAAGCTATATTAACTACTAGTAAGACGACTAGCTAGTTAGGCTACTAATAGCCTAGTTAGCTTATAATACTTCGGTATCGGAACCTATATAGCAAACGCTAGCCTTTGCGAATTACGGATTTACGCCCGAAGCCTATAGGTCTTCCCTACCGGAAGTTATAGCCGAAAAAGCTATCTTAAGCTCCGAGCAGCTAAGAAGCTTACATTCCGCTATTAAAGACGAGCTCGACTTTATAAAGGAGCGAATAACTTATTATTATAATAAGAAGACCGAAAAGGAACCTACTTTTAATAAGGGCGATAAAGTCTACCTTATTAAGAAGAATATTACTTTTAATAGGCCTAACAATTCGTTAGACTATAAAAAGATAGGACCTTTTCTTATATAGGAAAAATTCTCCGACTTAACCTATAAGCTAGACCTACTAACGGCTATGCTTATACATCCCGTTTTTTATATTTCGCTACTCGAATTAGCGCCTAAGAATAGCCGCCTAGCGAAAGATATCGATATACTAGTCGAAGAAGACGAATACAAAGTCGAAGAGATTTTATCTAAGAAGATAGAAAACGGCCAGCATTTCTATCTTATAAAGTAGAAGAATTATCCTTCTTCCGATAATACGTAGGAACCTGTTAAGCATCTTAAGAACGCTCTTAAGAAGATTAAAGCCTATAATAAATCTAACCCTTAGGTATAAGGGAAGAGGAGTTTAAGGGTTTAAAGGTTTAACCCCCCTTAGGAAGGGTAATGTGTTATAGAACCACTAATTTAGGTTCTTAGTTTACTTTCTTTTTTCTAAAGTACGGGACGACTTAAGTACTAAGGGACTTAAGTACGGAAATACTTAGTACGAGGGTACCGGGGTACTTGGTACTTCGGTACTTGGTACTTTATGACTTAGCATAAAGATGTTCGCCCCGGACTTACCTATTATCCGGTCATACCCCTTTTCGGCCTAGGACACACCCCTTTTTCGAACCTAAGTCTCTCGGGACTTAGCTTCCTTAGGTACGGGACGTACCACGCAGCTACGGTCACGCCGACGATCTTATTAAGCACCCCTGCCTAATAAGACCCGATGATTGGCTCGATGCCCTGTATAATAGACCGACACCTAGACCACCGGGAGCTATAGGCCTAATATAGCCCTCCCGGCTTTCGGGACCGATTATTCGTCCGATCCTCCGCATAAGGAGGTCATACGACTTATGTCGTGTGACCCACCCATATGATATTATGCACGTGGTGTATAAATGGACCTATATGACCTAGATTAGTCTATAAGGGCTTTAGAACGACGCGGGAGGCAGCCTTTTCGAGGTCAGCCGACCTACACAGCCCTTACGTAGCCCCGGGGACCCGTATTAGCTCGGGGCAGTGCAAGGGATACGTGGCAGAAGGTGCTAGAAGGAAAGGGACGTACCGGGACCGTCTAGACGGACGGGAAGAGCTATATAAAGGAACTTTAGTCCGCCCTTCCTCGGGCTCTCCTTCCTTCCTTTCTTCTTTAGCTTTTATCATAGTTTTAGTTTAACTGCCTACTAAGTGACCTACACCTCTTCTAGTAGTGCCCTTAGTGCTCTAGCCTCGACTACCCCTACTTGCTTAGACTTAGCCAGCCGGTCTAGTATAAGTGACCCCGAGTGCTCCTCTACTTACTATTCCGCCCCTATAGCTTTTAAGGATAAATAACGCCTTCTATTAGTCTTTAACTATTAGAGACTTAGTCCGGTTAGACTGTCTTCTGTCTTCTAACCGTTCTATTATACGTAAAGATTTCAACGGCTTTACGAAGCCTTAGAATTACGGCCTAAGCCCTCCCGGCATCGCCCCTATAGATAGACCGAGTAGGGTAGCTTTAAGGCTAATACGTTATATATAGGGCCTATGCCGGGGCATACTTAGAGCATAATCCATCCGAGGGTTATTGCTAAGAAAGTGTGTAAAGCTCTTAGAAAGCGTATAAGGTTCTTAAGAAAGCGTATAAGGCACTCGATCGACTATATAAGCCCTTAATCGGTTGCTTAGTAAGGCATCGACATCGACGCTGCGATCGAGCCTTAAACTAGAAAGGTAACTTATAACACGGCTATCGACACTATTATTAATAAGTGTTTAAAGGAGGCATTACTATACGGCTATATCCCTTATTATCCTAGCCGTCGTATATACTTTACCTATAAGCACTTATAAATAGGTCCTTAGATCCCTTTATAAAGGATTATATAATAACCGCTTTCTCTTACTTAGGAACATTATTGACTTTAACTTAAACACTAAATAACTATTTAATTATAACTAATACTACTAATACTACTAAGTCGAAGGTAACTCTAACTACGTTAGAGCATTAGGCTATATAGTTCTCGACCTTCCGCTATATAGCAAAGGGCGTAGAGGTTTAGAAGTATATTAATACTAAAGGCATCGCCGCTAAAGAGGTTATTTAGCTAGTTCCGCCGACTAAGGTAACTAAGGAATAAGAGATTATAAGGCTAAACACCCTTACCCTTAGGAACCCTATTATAGGCCTTACTCTAGATTAGTATTAGAGCTTTAAGATTAAGGGTTATAACTATAAGGAAGACTACGCTAAATACCTTTAAGATAAGTAAGCTATCGCTAACCTTTCGACTTAGGTCTATAAGACCGTTGACTAATCCTATATCGCGTACTTCCCGGAAAGCCCGGACCTTTAAGGCATCGTTAATTATCTACGTAATCTCCTCGGGGTTATAGACTTTATTTAAGTCGGCCTTACCTATGTTAACTATCGCAATGCCTTAGAGACTAATTAGAGGATAAGCCCTATAGCTTAGTACCTTTAGTAGGAGCTTACGTATCTTAAGGCAGTAACTAAAAAGATCTCTAATATTAACGGGGAATAAGCTATCGTCGACTTCCTTAAAGCAGTTATAGCAATAGACGAGCTATAGGGTCGTTAAATACTAGGAAAGCTACGTAAGCAATAGCTTGCTAAGATAGTTAATATAATACTTAAGGCTATAAGTCGCTAATTTAACTAGGCTTATTACGATCGCGCTATAATCTACGCGAAACCTTTAGGGCCTTTAGGAGCTTTTAACGCATAAGCCTAATTGCTAGCTATAACCTCTAATACGCCGATGGTAGCATCTCGTTAGGGCTTTAACTACGCCTGCGGAATTAAGAAGGCTCGCTATCCTTAGAAGCCGATAGACTACACGGCTTTCTATAAGGCAGTTAATAAGGTCTCCTATAAGCCCGAGCTTAAGGAGAACCTAGCCCGAATTAAGAAGTGCGAAGAGGCTAAGAACCTGCCTTATTAAAAGCCAACCCTTTAAGCTATTAGGGGCATAAAAGGCTAGAACGCACCTCCCGGCGCGCCGAACTAAGGCAAGTCCGCTTAGGGATTATAGGCATATAAAATCATCGACCTTAAGTTTTCCGCGTAAAACAACAATGCCCCGGATGCGGCCTTTAGTACGTAAGGGCAAGGACTATACCCGCTCTATAACTCAACCTTATTTAATAACTGCGCTAATACGCATATTATTAATAAACTTAATCTTCTAGGGGGTAATATCGTCGCCGCTATAGAAGATAATATTATGCTAGTAGGTAATACGGCCCTTACGGTTGTATATTAAGGAACCCGAACTATAAAGAACCTCTTTTATAGCCCGGACGGTCTTAATATAAGGGATCTAGTATTAAAAGATACCGCCTTTATCCCCGGCTTTTATACGAATATTATTAGCGTAGAGAGGCTTATAAAGGGAGGCTTATAGATTTACGGAGCCGACTATACGGTCCGGTGCGGCTCGGTTAAGGATTATAATATAGTAATAAACCTAGAGCTAAAGTATAGCCTAACGGTAGCTTAATTAAAGCCGGTTGATTCTTATTTTATAGTGCCCTTTTCTAACGAAGGAGAATAATATACTTTTGCCGCGATATAAGAAGGGTTTTCGCAGTACCCTAAGGGCCGCGTTGCATTATCCTAAGTTCTACTTCGGCCTAGGGTTAATACTATAGAACTATAGCACCTTCGATTAGGGCACGTAAGCCCTCGAGTACTAGAACAACTTATATACTAAGCTCGAGGGGTTCGAATTTATAGACTAACATCGGTTAAATACGTAGGCTGCGTATAAGGAAAAGCCTACTAAATGATCTTACGCCGCGAGCCCGCTAGCCGTTTAACGCAGCCTTTTTTCCGTATCTTCCTCGATATCTTCGAATTCGAGCGAGGCTATAACGGCTATTAATATATCCTTTTAATTACCGACGAATATAGCGGAATAATATTCTCGTAGAGCATTAGCCGTAAGATAGACACGCCGTTCCTAATTAAGAACTTCGAGGGTTTAGTCCGCCGCTATATAAGCGCAGCGATTTATAAGATTAAGATAGATAATAAGAGGTCTTTAGTAAATCTTCCGAACTAAGTGGCTTCGAAATTTTAAGACTAAGCAGTAAGGGAAGGCATTAAGATCGAGCTTCTACTAGCTTATATAAAACAGCCTATAGGGGGAGCCGAACGACCCGGGGGAATTATATAATAAAGACTCTACTACGCTATAGGAAAGCTGCCTTAGAACCTATAGCTTAAAGCATATTAGGCATTAGTAAGAATACACAATATCCTTCCTAAGGCCTATAACTAGTAGAAATTACCGAAAGAGACCCTCGATAGGTAGTTTAACCGGCATCTTCGCTAGTATAGTAAGTTAAGCGTTATAGCTAATAGCGAGAAGGACTTCCGCCTATTATAGAGCGGTCTTTACACCTACGGCTGCCGAGCCTACCTTCTTTATATTAACATAAAGGCTAACCTAAACAAACAGGCTTTTAAAGCATACCCTAAAGCGTATATTAGCTACCTCGTAGGTTACTAAGCGAGCAACCTATTCCGCGTCCAGGTGCCTTAACTTAGCAAAGTAATTATCACCCGAGATATAACGTTTAACAAGAACTGTTTTTTCGACCCGAATATAGAGGACCTATAGTTTCCTATCTAAGAATACGAGCCTATCGTAAGATTAATTAATCTTCCTATTAAACGCGACTAAAACGCTCTACTTAAGGATTTCCTATAGGACTTTAACGAATATATCTTAGGAATTAAACCTACTGTTTCTATATCGGTAGAATAGTTCGATATCGTATAAGAAGACGACGCCGGTAAGGCTTTAGAAATAGATTCTTCCCTAATAATACTATTATTACTTAAAAACCGGCGAAGTTACTATTAGCAACACTTACTCCTCCCGAAGTATATCTTATACCGTTATAGACGCTTAACCCGACGGGGCAATAGGGTCTAGAGGCACCGGTAAGTATATAGGATTACGAGGCCGTACTATTCCTCGTATATCCTACGCCTAAAGAGCTAGAGGAATTACCGGAACCCTAGCCCTAGTAATACTTATTAACTCTAGACCGGAAGACTGCTAAAGCTTCGCAGCCGCCTAAGAGCGAGGATAAAAAAGGCTAGTAAAGATCGCGAGTCTTACTAAGTTAAGGCACCGCCTAAGACGACGTAAGTATACCCTTAATAGAAAAAGGTAATGTATCTATAGGCATAGAGCCTAAAAGGATAGAAGCGCCCTCTAAAGCGTAATTAAGGACGCTTATAATAGCGCTCTTAAAAGTGCCTATAGAAGCGCCTTTAGACGTACTATTAATATAATCGAGAACTCGCCGGACTTAAAGAACGCAATAAGAGCTTTATAGCACTAAAGCTATCTGACGAAGCTCTCGAATAAAACGGCTAAGACAATAGAGTAATAGTATTTCTAATGTTTTTAGTGTTTTTAGCACTCTACTTCCCGAGGCTTACTATCTAAAGGGAGACCTTACGACTTTTTATTTAGTGTTTATAGCAGCTATTTAGCAAATATTATACTATAACTATCGTAACGACCTCGTCCGCTTACTAAGACGATACTAGGATCTTAATAAATAACCGTACGGGAAGGAGTTTAAAGAGGGATATAGAAAGGAGCTTTAAGACCTCCTTAAAAGAGGCACTTAGCGAGTTCTAAGCAGAGAGCGCGCTAGAGGCACGCCGATTCCCCTTAAATAGGTCTTTCTCTATAAATTCAATATAGATAGATACCTAATTCGGTGTAAAGCCCGCATCTACGTACGCGGAGACCTTTAAGGGGATTAAGGCGAAGACAATTACGCCGTAACCCTCGCTATTAAGACCTTTCGAACCGTTATTATAGTAGTAGCGAAGCGAGATCTTAACGTTAGACAACTTAATATTGCTTACGCATTTCTTAATACTAGCTTAGATAAAGGAAGGGAGCCTATTTACGTAGAGCTTCTAAAAGGGTATATTAAGCTTAGTTTCCTAGAGGAAGGTAAGAATTCCTCTATAATCGCCGAGCTTAATAAAGCTCTCTATAGCCTACGCGAATTACCTCTCCTCTAGTATAACGAGCTCTAATAAGCGTTAAAAGCTTAAAGGCTAGACTATTATAACGAAGAACCTTACGTATTTATAAACGGCAAGATCCTTGTTTTTATATACGTTAACGATATCCTTATCTTATCTCTAAAGGGCTATTCCGTAGACGAGCTTATCGACTTTCTATACGGTAAGTACGAGGTCCGCGAGGAAGCATTTAGTTAGTATTTAAGGATCTAAGTTATTTAAGACCGACTAAATCGGAAGATCTTTCTATGCTAAGATACGTACATCGAGAAAATCGCACGCAAATTCGGCCTTAACGGTACTAGGAAAGCGCCGATAATCCCTCTTCCGCCCTTACCGCTCTTTAAGAACCTAGGATAAGCGACCTTTCGAGAGATTAAGGACTTTTAAGAGAGGATCGGCTCTATTATATATACGGCAGTTACTATAAAGCCGGATGTAGCCCTTATAGCCTTATAGCTCTCGAGGTTCCTTACGAACCCCTCGCCGTAGTAGAAGGAGCTAGCTAACGATTGCATCTACTACCTCTATACAACGAGGTTCCTTACGATTAAATACGACGGCCTTAAAGGGGAAGCTCTTATTATTGCAACTAACACTTCTTTCGCAGACGACCTAAAGACCTACCTATTGTTATAAGGCTATATTATAATGCTCTACGGCGGCTTAGTCGTATAGAAAGCGAGCCTATAAGATACGGTAATAACCTCGACGATAGAGATAGAGCTACTTAGGCTAAAACAGGCTATAAAGGAGGCGTTCGCCTTCTTAAGGCTTATAAGGGATATCTCTATCGAACTTAGGCTATTAAGAATATACTGCGATAACCTCTAGACTATTAGACTAGTAGTAGAGGAAGGCCGTATCTTAATAAAGCTACGCTACGTAGATATATAAAGCATATAGTTAAAGCAGGAGTTTAAGAAAGGCCGCTTTATAGTTAAATATATAGCTACTGCTAATATGCCCGTAATGCGCAATAGGTAGGCACCTCTAATAGGTGCCTACGGGCTAGCATTAGTCTAGGCTCCGGCTAGCCTACTTCCCGTAGGGCAGGCTAAGCTACTTTAAAATCATTATCCTTCTTCTTTTATATACACCCTTTGCCTAGTGTATCCCTTCTTGCACTATATTTAGTAGTAATACCTTGCCTTCGTAAGCTTTTTAAGGCCTTTAATAAGCTCTTAATTAAGCGCCTTACGAGTCGCACTAGTAGCGTATCCTACGTTACTCTAGAGCGTTTAGCTCCCTATAAAACCTTCGTCTAGTTACGGATAGTTACCCCGCTATTTTTAGTAAGACCTACGTCTATCCGCAGATAGTAGGCCTAATTACTATTAACTAACCTTATCTTAGCGGTCTTAGCGGTTTACGATACTCTCGTCTTTTTCCTCCTAGCACTACTAGGAGGCCGATAAGCTATATCTTCCTTTCCTCTCTTCTATATTTAGCAGAATTTTCCCGTAGTAAACTTAGGTAGTAGATAATTTTTCTACGTATACTATATATGCCCTACACTCGCCCTTACTTTTCGCTATTCTCCTCCTTTACCCTCTTTACCTTCTTCTCGTCTTATCTCTCGTAAACCCTTTTATTATAGCTTAAGACTTAGATAATCGCGACTGCGATCGCGTAGACCGCGAAAGGGAGTCCTCTTTAGAAAATTAGTATCTTAAGCTCCTATCTTATCTTCCTAATAGAGAGGCAGACTCTTTTCCTCCTCGCCCGTATATTAGGCGACGCCGATTAAATCGGCACTCTTTTAATTAGGAAGACCTTATAAACGCAATAGTTAACACTATTTTCGGAAATAACTTATACTTTAAGGTCGTAGGCTAAAGCTTACGATTCTATAAGTTAGTTATAGGCAACCCGACTAAAGCAGTTCTTTATACCTTTACCGACGGCGACCTCTTATATCTCAAGGACGCTTCCCGCTTAGTCTATCGTCTCGCGATTAGCAATACCGCCTTTCGTCCGCTTTATAATCCTAAGGCTGCCCGAGAGGCCTATCTAAAGATATACGATAAATAGCGAATAATCCTTCGCAATATCCTAGATAAGCCGGACAACTTTCCTAAGGAAGAGACTCTCTTAATTAAGACTTAACGCCTTATATCTCCTCGTCGGTCTCTTTCCCTAGTCTTTACGGACTACGATATACTAGCTGTTTATTCCGGTAGCGAAAATATAGTTATGCCTTAAGCTTACTCCTTTCGCCCGGCGATTGTTAAGCAAAGCTTGCTTTACGCTACGAAGAACATAGAATGTGTGTAAGTTACGGCAAGCCGCTTTGCTTACTTAATATATATAGTAAGCTTTTTTATTGTAAGAGTCCCTTATATTAACGAAGTACGGCTACTGGCTAGCCCTAAATAACACGCTATGATTGGCTAGAGTCTAAAAATTCGGTGCGCTTATTAGCTATATTTCTCCCGCGGTTTAACCGGCTAAAAATCCCACGGTTCCTATTAGTAGTGCGTCCCGTAGGGCTTATCCCGACATATTGACTAATGAAATCTAACACGGTTATTGGCTGCTATACTCTTCTGCCGGGGTTTAACCGTATTTCGCAATAAGCAGGAAAAAACAACGTAAATAACAACAACGCGCCATTATCGCGGCTTCTTTATCACGGTTTGCAATAGCTCTTATAGCAGTAGCCCCCCCGCCTCCGCCTCCGCCTCTACAACCGCTTGCTAGCCGCGATAACGACATTTATACTTTACCCGATCGTCGTTGCCCTTATTATCGCGTATCTAAGCCTTACAATCAATTTATCTACCTTAAAGACCTAACGAAATAGACTATAAAGTGCCTTGCATATCGCTAGGGATATTCTACTTCTATATACTGCCCCTTCCCTTTCTACGTCCTGCTCTACTAATCATTCTTAGGCTCGAGGCCTCCTTACGCCTATTCGTACGAACTCGACTTTATATAATTTACATAAGCGAACGGCAAGCAAAGTATAGTCCCTCGAGATGTAGAGCCCGCGCTCTCCTCGCTTGCCTTTACTATACCCTCGCCCTAAGTCTCCCGGGCTCCCGACAGGCGGAATACAGTCACCTAGGCTCCCGATAGGCGGAATACAGTTACCCGGTCTCCCGACAGGCGGAATACAGTCACCTAGGCTCCCGACAGGCGGAATACAGTCACCTAGTCTCCTAGCAGGCGGAATATAAAGCCCGCGTTATTGCAATAAGTATAATATAATAAAGCCTAATAACCAATTTATTAGTATTAAAGACCTAACAAAGCGGACTATAAAGTGCATTATATATCGCTAGGGTTAATCTACTTCTATATATATACTCCCTAACTTCCCTTTTCTATCTATTCCTACGAATACTAATTATAAATAGGCTTAACGCTTCGGTATTCGCAGCCTCTTCCGACGTAGTGTTTACTCGTAGGATAGCCCGGGCTAGGCTTAAGCACACGCCCGCTAGGCTAATATTAGCCGTTATAATAGGGTCTAGCGACGCGTAGGTAAAGAGCCTTCTCCGATACTAAGCATATCGTAGCTGCTCTCTTTTGCTAAGCCTTCCTCTTAGCTATAAGCTTAGCCGTCCTCGCACCCGGATTTAATATAACAACCTTCCCTATCCTTATAACCTCTCCCGTCCTTACAACCTCTCCCGTCCTCGCCTCTAGCCTCGATATAACAACCTCCCCTATTACCTCTTTACTAGCTAGACTTTATAGGTAATCTCGATATGCCTGCTATATCTCCTTCTAACTAAGACCTTATAGGTTAGTAGAATAACTATCTTAATGCCGATATCCTTAAGTACTGCAACCGCTATAAGGAATCCTAGTTTAGTATATAGCTTATAGCTTCTATCTGCTAATACTATCGTCGTCTAGATAGTAAGATACGGGATAGTTAGCCTTACTTCTTCTTATAAGAGAATAACCTCGACTTTAGCAGCGTCCTAAAGCATCTTCTAGAGCTCTTATAAGTTAAAGAGATGCTTATTGCCTAGGTCTATATATATATCTAGGTTTTTTAGTATCGTAGTTAGTAATACAAGTATCGCGGCTATATTATTAACTTCCTACGAGATATTAGCTATATATACATATAGCTTCCGCTTCTACCGCGCGACTTAAATATTATTGTCCTACGACTACGGGAATTAATAGACTAGCCCTATCTTATTCGATAGTTTAGACGTTAATTCCGCGTTCGATAAGCTAATATACGTGCCTAGCTTATATATCTTTAGCTTAATTACCCTAGCTACCGTAATATTATTATCGACGAGGACCGTATTAGCTAATTACCTATTGACGGTAACGTTAGTGATTAGCTACTTAGCGAGGTAGGCGACTTTAGCGACGCTATAAATAACGCCGCGTATCCTAACCCTAATGCTGCTTAAACCGCCGAGGCTGCCGACATTAATAATTACAATGCCGCGGCTGTCCTAAACTTTATCGCAGCGCAGCTAGACCTTAAGCGTTTACGGGCTTAGCTTAAGGGTTAGGTTATACTAGAATAGGTCCCTTTACACAAGCAATAGCTATATATCTAGATGCTAGATATGCGATCTACCCCTCTTAACGAGTTTAATCGCTTATAGCCTCTCCTATCTCTCGCCTTTCTAACCCTCTACCCTACCGGGCAAGGAGACTATATAGCCCTTCGTTAAAGAATAATTCGGTATAGCGAGTATATCGAATACGCCTTAAAGTACTACGACGGCCGTTTTGCTAAGCACCTACGCTTTCGTTATATTAGCTTTAATACGCTTATGCATAAGTAAGTTAATTCTCGAAGCTCCTTTTATATTAAGAGGTTATAGTCCTATCGGCTAGTAGAAATTAAAGAGCTACGCGCCGCTTTTAGCGAGGATACCCCCGATTCTTAAGCTCTACTTAATTCTATTGTTCGCTTCTCTAGCAGCTTAAGAGGCACGCGGGCTTACTAAGGTAGCTAAAGATATTAACTCGAGGCTATAGTTTATAGCCTAGGCTGCCTAAGAGTATTCCTAACGTTCTCGGCCGCCGATTTACATTAGGATAGCCTATAAAGGTATATACCGTTATATCACGAGTAGTATAAGGCCGACGCCTAGGGTAAGGCTATAATCGCGTTTAAGAACTTACGAGAGAATCTATATATTGCCGCCTACTACTTCTATAGCCGATTTACCTCCTTCCTTAAGCTCGTCTTAACGCCTAAATTTAACATTATAGACTACTAGTTTCTATATAAGTAGTAGGCCCGTAGGAGCACCTATATACATAGTCTCTACTAGGTTAACGGAAGCCCGCCGCCTAATATATCTACCGATTCTACTTAAGAGGATTTTGCCTACTTTTAGGGCAAACACGTCTCTGCCTTTAACCTAGAGCTATAACGAGTAATATAGTAAGGGGAGGCGAACCCGCTAGTAGTAGTTCGCCTTAGGTTTAACTTCTAATTCCTCTCTAAGGTTATTAACCGAGTGTAACGTTACCGCTATAACGAGGCGTATTGCCTACGCTTTCGCCGTCTCTTAGATAGATCTCGATCTAATTCGAAGAGCTGCCGTTTCTATTTCCTACGTGCGTGCTACGCAAACGCCTACGTCGCTAAAGATCTTAATCTATAATACTTTATATTCGATAGCGTCCGGAACGATCCTCTTCTTAATAACTATAATCCCGCCTTAGCTATTAGCTAGCTAGCCAATTACGATATATCCCCTTATACCTTTATATATGCCGTTATTAACTATATTAGGAAGTACTGCTCGAAGGGAGAGACGTAGTTAGAAAGCTACCGTAATATTACCCGGGCTATCCTACCTAGGATTAATACATAATAGGGCCTTATAAGCTTTATTGCTAAGTTTATAAACAAGCTTACTATAGAGTATAACTAGTCTACAATAGAAGTTAGTCACCTATTGCTAAACTTACCGCTTTAAAAAGGCATAAGAGCTTTTTAGTCTATTAATTGCCGCCCCCCTAAGCTTTAGTAGCAGGCGGATATTATTAATGCGATAGAGGGTATAGACGGGGTTTGTATATCTCGCAACGTCTACGAGAAATACCTTACACAGGACGACGAATAGGCTAATTTAACCTTCTTCGAACTATTAGCTAAGTTTAACTTTGCGCGCACTCTCTAGCGACCCTTTCCTCGGGCAGCCGATTGTATCTTAAACTACTTTCCTCGCTATAAGCCTTAACGGGGGCACGACTAATACTAGGACTTTTGCCGGGTTAAGTTAACTCTTTACTATCCTTATCGATATACCTAAGAGGTTAAGGAGGTTAAGGGCATTACGTTTAAGACATTCTCTAAGGTATATAACTATTGCCTCTCTATCTATAGCAACGCTTATCCCGACGATTACTACGGTAACCTTCCTTCCCCTATTTAAGACGAATTTAAGGATAACCCTTAGAACGATAAAGATATTACGGCTAGGGAGTAGGAGAAACTTACTGCTCTACTACTATATCGTAGCCTTAATACGGAAGACATTAAGTTACTTAGAAATCGCGACTTCGATCTTTAGCACGATTAGCAGCCTTATGTTAGCAAATATCCCGACTTAAAGGCATAGGGGAACGACTACTAGAAGCTAGTTAAATTATAGCATGCCTTTACTAATAAGTAAGATAATAATATATCTAATAATATCTTTGCTCGTCTTAACGTTAAGCAACGCACGGTTTTCGACCTCTTTACTTAGCACTTAGAATAAGCCCTCGACCCTAACGAGCAAGACCTAGCGCCCCTTCTTATATAAGTAGATAGGCAAGGCGGTATAGGTAAGTCCTTTATGATTTACGCCCTCTATGCCTAGTTAAAGCAGCTCTCCCCGGGCTGCTTCGCACAAGCGGCGCCTACGGGTGTTGCTACTAACGTAATTAACGGCGTGACGTTATACTCCTTACTATACCTGCCTATCTCTAAGACTCTTAAAGAGGTGCCTCCGTTACGCACTATAGAGCTTAGTAACCTCTAGTCCTAGCTACGCCTCCTACGTTACCTTATTATCGACGAGAAGTCAATAATTAGCCTACGAACCTTTTCTTATATCGATTCCCGCCTCCGATAGATCTTCCCGGAGCATTAAGACGAGTTCTTCGGTAGCCGTAGCGTTTTTATGCTTAGTGACTTCTATTAGCTCCCGCCTGTAATAGAAAAGCCGTTCTTTACTACGGCGGCTCTTATAGCGCTACCTAAGATTCGTAGACGCAACGCCTACTACGCCTTTAATAAGACTATTGTATTGCAGTAGGTCTTACGGCAGTAAGGTAACAATTAGGCTCCTTTCCGGATAGCTCTTTAGGCCCTACGTATTAATGCCCCCTTTATTAACGACTAGAAGCTGCTTTATACCCGCGTATAGGCAAACCTACTACTTAGGGAGGTAGCTTGCTTCGACGGGGCGGTCTATATCTACTCTACTAATGCATAGGTCCGCGACTTTAATATAGACTATATAGAACGCCTTAGCTCGCTATATATCTAGGTTTAAGCGACTAATGTCGGACCTAACGCGTTATAAGCCGACTCTATTACTGCCGGCAACCTATATAACCATCTGCCTATCTATATTAGTGCTAGGGTAATATTAATAGCGAATATCTAAACCCCTCCTAGCCTCGTTAATAGTGCCCTAAGGACTGTCTACGACTTCGCCTAAAATGCTAATATAGACGACCCTTAAGCGCACCTACCCTTTATTATTCTAGTCCGCTTTAATCGCTATATAGGTCCGCCTTACTTCGACGACCTAAAGCTAGCGACTATTATACCTATCTTTCGGATAACGCGAGACTTCTTTAAGGGCGGCGCCTTTTGCTATCGCACTTAGTTCCCCCTAACGATTGCGTATGCTATTACTATTTATAAGGCATAAGGTGCTACGCTTAAGTAGGTTATAGTAGATATATCCTATCGCAATTTCTAGTCTAGCCTTACTTACGTAGCTGTCTTATAGGCTAAGACGCTACGTAGCATTATATTTAATGCCTGCTTTAATCTTAATAATATTATTCGAGGTAGTAACGTCTCTATACTAGCGTAGGAGGCTAACGCTATTCGCCGTGCTAGTTAGGTTATTAGGTAATAAGGAAGAAGGGTTATTATAGAATAGCTATAGTAAGTAAATTAACTACACGTACTATATCTATTATTAGTTATATTGCTTCGTTGCGCGCTTGCTCCTCTATGCCTACTATTGCGTTTATTGCTGCGTTCGTTGCTTCGTTACGCGCCTGCTATTGTGCTGCTTCGTTACACCGCTATTATAGTTGTGCTGCTTCGTTATGCTGCTTCGTTGCTTCGTTACGCGCCTGCTATTGTGCTGCTTCGTTACGCCGCTATTCTAGTTATACTGCTTCGTTGCGCCGCTGTTATACTGCTTCGTTGCTTCGTTACGCGCCTGCTATTATACTACTTCGTTACGCGCCACGACTGCCTGCCTGCAATAGGGTTATAAGGGGGTATTGTAATTGCAATTGTAATAACCCGAGAATATAGGATCGTACTAATAGTATATCGGTAGGGCGCTAACCCTCTAAGAACCGGAAGTAGATAGGTAATAGCCTCTGCCTTAAGGTCCTATGTTTCGAAAGGTTAGAGCATAGTGCTTGCCACCTGTTCGGTCTTTAGTCTAAGTCTGCATTCGTATAGCTAGCTAGAGAGAAAAAACTCGAGGGTTTCTTTCGCTTAGGCGTTTACTATAATAGTAAGCCGGGTGTTTAGGTTAATTAATCTAGCCCGTAGAAATTAGTATCCATTTAAGCTTAAGTTTTTGCTTATTTACCTTTTTAGTATTATTCCTTCCTTCGTTACGGCGTTAAATAACTTTCCGTTTCGGTGGCCGAAAATGCGTAGAGTGTGCAACTCGTAATAATAACGCGTGGCCTCGTCTTAGCCTTGCATTTAATCACACGTAGGGGCCTGCGCGCGGGGTAAAAAAACCGTATAACAAGCCCCGCTTTTGTTAAGGCTTAGGGTTCGAATCCCGCTTATAGCTAAAAAAAAGGTGCCCTAGCTATAGCAAAAAATTAAAGGTCCCCCGGCTATAGTAAAGCTTTGCTTATAGTTGTGCCCTACGGCATACTCGTATTTTATACTCTATAGAGCGCCCTTTTGCCTAATAAGCTGCTACTACTCCTACGTAAAGGACTTAAAAGCATATTCCTTAGCGTCTAGACCTAGACGACTTAGACGATAGCTATCCTTCCGACTCTAGCGTCGATAGTAGTATTAATAGCGCTAGTTTCTATTAGAACCGTCGGATTTATCGCGAGGGTATTTATAACTCTTATGCTATACGAGCCTTAGTTATAATATCGGATATATCGGCTGCTAATAAAGCTATAGGGAAACGTCTTAAAAGAGACAACGTTAGGGCTTTTAACCTTAACAAAAGGGACCCTAAGAATCTTAGTCTAATTACCTAAGCGGACGGGAAGAATATCTATATAGACGTTTATCTTTTTTACGAGCGCCTTAAGCTCTATTAGGATAAAGATCCTTACGCCCTCTACTCCTTCTATATATCGTTTCTAGCCGGGAGTTCGCTTAACTAATATATAAGCGAGCTAATAGACGAATAACGTTACCGGCTTAATTACTCCTTACTTAGTATATTTATAAAAAAGATTACGCGTAGATTTAGCCGACTAAACGTAGAGATTTCAAAAGAGCTTTATAGCATAGAGTATACTATCTCGATATAGAACGTAGGGGAAATTTCCCTAGCTTAGTAAATCTAAAGAAAAGTATCCTTAGCCCGATAGCTAAGAATTACTAAAGACTCTTAGGTTATTTAGGCTTTTTACCTACTTATTGCAATTAGGATCTCGACTTTTTTCTCTCTTTTTACTAAACGCACTACTATTAATAAATAGATCTACGAAATTAAGTAGCGTCGCCTTTAATTATAGCTGCCTTCCTTTAATTTATCGTAGACGACTATAGCACCGGTAGATATCGAGGCTTAGACCGCCGCGATAGGCGTACCGACGACCGACGTTTTAACCGTAATTAAGATCGGGATTAAGGCGACTATCGCCGTAACGACGACCGAGATCGTAACCGACGTAATAACACCCGAAATCGCGATCGCCGAGACCGGCTAAATAATCGCCGTCGCGACTAAAGTAATCGTCGCCCTACTCCTTAAAGCGATATATATAGAGAGGATAAAGAGAAGGGTAAGAAAAAGGTACGCTTTAAGGAGAAATACTAAATAAGCGAGGCGCCCGCCTTAAGTAGTAGCGAAGCTAGTAACGAAGCTTCTAACTCTAAATAAAGCATAGTATCGGAGGACTTATGCCCTTCCGAGGTTAACTTTATAGGTTATATAACTACGTCTAATCTCCTATCTAAGGGGGTTTTTAAATACGGTATTTATAATAGATATTTTCCGTTAGCCCTTATATTAGAGGAGTATATCCGCGCTAAGTACTACGTTGCTAAGTAGTAGCTCGTCCGTAAAGCTACTACTCTAAAGCCTATAAAGTGCCGTAGATATAAGACGGCTTTTTCTTCGCGTAACCTCCTCTTCCGGCATCCAGCGGGTAATAGCTACACCTAGGTAAGAAAATAAGCAGCTAAGCAGGTTGCTCCTATAGCCGTGCCTATTACACTTATTAGCGTAATCGCTACTCCGCTCCCTCTAACTAAGGATATCTCTGCCGATATAGTGCACTTTATAACTTCGGCGCCTCTTACTTTATAGCTTTCGGTAAACACTTTACTTCTCGACTCCCCGTCTATCCTTAAGCTAGTTCCTCTTCTAGTCGCCTAAGACTAAGACGGCATGCTTATCCCCTTCTCTTTTATAAGGATTAAAATTATAGGCTCTTTAGATAGGCAAGAAGTTAAGATCTACCCTAACATTAGATATAGCCGACCTTTAATTAACCTAGACCTACTATAGAAGCTCCTTTACTCTTTCGAGAAGCAGCCTCCTATTATTATTAAAGGTATCGTAAGAAATATCGTTATAGATAAGTAGGCAACCTTTTCCTTCTTTATTCGAGGTTTCCGCGCGGATAGAATAAAAGCTAGTCTTATAGAGTTTATCTACTCCGCTTAGGTCACTAAGGTAGAAGCCGGTGCCTTTCTTAGGAATGCTTTCCTTAAACCTTACTAAGGAAACGTAGACTTTAGAAAAGACGTTATTCGCTTCGGAACCCTTACGGACTTTAAGGTTCCTTTTAACCTATACCGCCCGGGGCGCGATATAGTACGAAGAGTCTAAGCCGTTCGAAAGACTATAGTTCTTACTAGCTAGATAATAATCGTCCCCGCTTTTTAAAAGGAAGTCCTTAATAGAAGAGCTTTTGCCTTCTACTCGGCCTCCGACTTCGCCGCCTATACTATCGTAGACGATAAGACTTTCCCTAGCGTTACCGTTATTAATAGCTCGGACTAAGACCTTATTATCTCTCGCAAATAGCGCCTCGGCTAGATTTTAGAATATTATAATTCCGGTTTCTTCGTCGCTCCTTCTTAGCAGTCGGCCCTTAAAACTCTAATAGTAGCCTCCGCGGCTATAGCGACTATGCTCCCTTTAGGGCCGCCTATTAATAAGTCGATTGCTCCCGCCGTTAGTAGTATCTTTAACGTTTCGCCTATAGCTATATTCTCCTCCGAAGCTAGCGGTTAGGCCCTAGCCATCGCCCCTACGCCCGCTAAAGCTGCCTCTATCCCGTAGTCTGCTTTCCCTACTTCTACTCCTTTCCCCGAGCTAAATACGGTTCCTTTTTAACCGTAAGTGCAGAAGCTTAGGTTATTGCCGGAACGCGTCACTAAGGAAGGCATTTATATTTACGCTAAGGACCTTACATTTGTCTCTAAGGTAATTGTAAGAAGACAGACTAGAGGCACGTTTAGGAAGGTAGGAACGATGGTTAAAAGTACGAATAATCCTTTATTACAATGCGGTTGCCCTCTCGTAGTAAGACTAAAGCTTGCCCCTCTTCTAAGATATGTCGGGGCCTTAGGGATATACCCTTAGGCCTCGAGAGGGGTTATCGGGGACTAGTTAGCGACTAATAGCCGAATAGTCCCCGAGCTAAAATGCATTATCTATCGTGCATATATCCCTATCTCCCGGCTCTATAGTTATACGGGTAGCTGCGTTATAATTATCCCCCCCTTTTAAAGCGGACGCCTTAGACGCTAGGATAGCTTTAGGTATAAATAAAGTCGTAATAGCAAATAGGACTAAAACAAGATTAAACGTAGTATAAAAATCAACGACGATAGTTATTATTATATATATTATAATAATTATCGTATTAATCACGCGTTATAATAGTTACTACGTAATAAGGGGCTAATCGCCTACGTATAGTTAGCGAACTATAATAAAGTGCTGCTCTTTATATATAAAGATTTTTTTCTTCTCTTCTCTTATTATACAACTATATCGAGATCTTATAGAGAAGTATATTCGGAATTAGATAAGTATATTCTAAATCTAACGAGCATATTCTAAATTAGTTTAACGCTATAGGTCCTAAGCGAACGGTAAGCGTAACGGTAGAGACACCCTAAAAGCGAGGAAAATAAATAGACGATATTTAGCCGATAGGTCCCTTAGTTATAGCTTAAGTCTTAGAGTTATCGGCGAATAGAGTATCGATTAAGGACGCCGTAGCGATAGCATAGGAAGAGATAAAGCTAAAGAAGACGCGCGGAGAGAAAATAACCCTATTAAAACGACTCCTTATAGAGAAAAATATACGAGATGCCTTAGGGAAGTCGATATCCTTATTAAAGGAAGAAACCGAAGATTAACTATTTCATTAGCTATTTAAGGGGCTATTTATAAGCCTAAAGAAACCTATCGTAGCGGAGTCTAAAGAAGATTACGCGAATATAAAGCGTATAACGCTAACGGTTGTTAAATCTAAAACATTTTCGTCGTCTAGTAAAGACGATAGAGACGAGGCTATAGAGGTAAATACTAAAGGAGACACCGTAGATAAGAGGAATGTCTAAAAAGGGATATCGCCTAAGAAAAAGGGCAAGAAGGCTATATATATAAAAAGTCGCTAGGCGAAAGGGTGCTATATCACCGAGCTATGCTATATTAAGTGCCTTAATAGCAGTATATAAAGGTTTAGCGATAACGAGGACGATACTAAAATAGTCGAACTATATTATATATAGGAGGATGTATAATTAAGCAGATGTATTTAATATAACTCGCGTAGTAACCTCTATAAATCGGTAAGCTCCTCGTTCGCTATTAAGTCGGGATATAGTTGCTAATAAAATTATAAGTGCCGGCAATAATGTCCGGAGATATAGCTAATCTATACGGCATTTAGACGAAGATAGCCGAGTTATTTATCACTTAGGACGAAACGGAGAAGAAGAAGATAAAGTCAATCTTCTACTAAGTTTACGTATCGTTTATAGCTATAATAACGGCCTACCGAGAGGAATAAGGGGTATTAGGTACTAAACGTTTATATACGAAATATCGTCTTAAATACCGGCAGGCATCGATAGAGCGACGGAAAGCTATATGCGAGAATAAGGACTAAAAGCTTCGTTTAGTAATTAAGGACGTAGGTCTTACCCTATAGCGGGTAGGACGAGAATATATATACGATAATTTATATAAAATAATCGAGGAGAGTAGTCGCTAAGGAAAAGGCGAGTAAGCGAAGCGTCTCTTAGTTATTGCGGAGTTTATAAGCGAGATAGAAGTAAAAGACTTCTACCGTATAGATATTAAGGAATAAAGGCGAAGTAGCGGCGGAGTAGTAATAGAAAAGTTAAAGTAAGCTAAAAAAAAGTTATTTCGTAATACGTAATTTCCGCTGTTTCTTTAGCTATATCTTTAGGTATTCGTTAATAAGTTCCTAGGCATTCGCTATATCGTCTTAAGCAACCTACTCGTTGTATTCGGCTAGCTAACCTTCCTATTTTACTAAGTAGTAGGTAACGCCTTTTTTCTTCTTATAGTCCTTAATTTACTAAACCGACTATTCTCCTTCGGCATCGTCGAGGTTAGGCATTAGTAGTAATTCGCCGGGGTGTTAGTTAGTAGCTCTTTCTATCTACGGCTTAAGAAGACTAATATAAAACATATTATAAAGCCGGTCGTATTTCTCTAGTAGGGCTAGGCGGTACGCCTACTTGCTAATAGCTGAAAAGACCTTAAAAGGTCTAATGTATTTAGGTAATAACTTCCTTCTTTAGTCCTTAAGGCGTAAGTTCTTCGTAGAGAGTCCTACTAAGTCCTTAACCTTAAGGGTAAGTGGCTTATAATAGAGGTTATAGAATTTCTTTTACGACTTAATAGCTTATCGCTAATAAGTCTCTAGCTTTTTCCTTAAGTCTGCTAATTTACTAATGCGAGCTCTTGCTTTAGGTACTCCCCTATTAGTAGTATCGTCCGCTAGGTAGATATAGTAGTCTAGTTAGTATCTAAATAATGCCTTATTAAGCGAAAAGCCTATAGTTGTATTCTTCGCATTATTATAAGCGAACTAAGCCTCTCGTAGTAGTCTAGGCTAGTTATTCTATTCGGCATTCGTATAATACCGAAGGTAGTATTATAGTGTTTAATTTACCCGTTCGGTCTAACCGTCGGTTTATAAGTAAAAGGCTATCGATAACCTACGTTTCATCTATAATATATAATAAAGGTCTAATTAAAACTTACTAATAAATAGAGATCCTCTATCGGAAATAATGCCTTTCGGTATATTATAAATAAGCTTAATCTTATTATAAAAAGCCTTAGCTAACTTAAGCGCTATTATTATCTTAAAGACCGCGAGAAATACGCTATACTTAGTATATCGGTTAACGATTATTAGTATTACGTTAAATTGTCTACTATCGAACTATAACTCTAGAAAACCGGTAGTAAAGTCTATAGAGACTTCTTCCTAAGGTCTTATAGGAATAGGCAGCGACTTAAGGGCGCTATATAAGCGATGCCGCTTTAGAACGGCGCTTTAATAGATATAATATAAACGTATATAGCTATTTATATTACGAGCTATTCCTTCCTAAAAGAATTTCCGGGATAGGAGGTCTTTTATACGGGTTATTCCGAAGTATCCTATAAGGGGATCGTTATAGTAGAGCTAAATAAGCTCTTGCCTTAAGGCAACCTCTATAGGCACTACGATTTTTCCCGAATATAAAATAAGTCCGTCTAAGCTTAATAACTAAGGACTTACCCCTTCTTCTAAGGTACTTTTAGCCTATACTCGCTATATAGTCTACGGATCTTCCGCTTAAGTCCTCTTAAAGAGCTTAAAAAGGGGCTTAGAGATATTGCTTTTATAGACCTTTTTATAATAAGCTACTAACCTAGCTAATTATCTTTTACACTATTGTTTATAACTAACGATATCTTTAACCTAGGTAGCTAACTTAGTAGGACTTATTCCTAAATGCTAAGCGATCGAATCTTAGAAAGCTTATATATTTTCGTTACGTAAAGATATCTCGTTAAGCTTAGAGATAATAGAGACCTAAGAACTCGTCTTTAAGTCGCTTTATAAAGAATCTATAGCTATATACACCTACCGAATAACTACTAACTTTTATTATAGTTCCGGGAGTAGCTCTATAGACGGTAAGGCTTCGCCTATAAATTCTAGCTTCCTTAATAAAGCATCGGCAGGATTTAATTTACCGGCTTAGTGTTTAATTATAAAATCGAAAAGAGCTAGGTATATATACTAATATGCTTATCTCCTATTAAAGGATACTTACTTTATAAAGCCTTAAAGGTTTTAGTAATCTAATAAAACTTTAACGGTATTCGCCGCCCTTTCGACATAGTATCGCTAGTATTTAAATAACTTAACGATAGTAAATATATCCTAATTAAGAGTGCCGTAGTTAAGCTTAAGGCTAGTAAACTTCCGTAACTAAAAAGCAATCGGATAATAGTAGCCTTCGTTATCGGGCTACGAAAGAATGCTAGCTATTGCGAAAATTAAGGCATTAGTCTTAATACGAATCGGTCTTTAAGGGTCGAAGTATCGGAGAAGTAAGGCTATTGCAAAGGCGTTCTTTACGGTGTAAAACGCTATTAATTCGCTAGTGTTTAGCTATACTCGTCTAGGCTTTCTTCCTTTAACGCTCCCGTTTAATAACGTAGTAAGAGGGGCAATAATGCTAAAGTATCTTAAAATAAATCGTCGGTAATAATTTATAAAACCGAGAAAAACTTAAATATTATAGAAAGAATAAGGTTCTTCCTAATTTATAATAGCCTTAACGCGGGCTAGGTCTATTACAACTCCGTTAATAGATAAGATAAATCCTAAAAACTCTAAAGACTGCTTATAGAAAGTACACTTCGATAAATTAGCGAATAGCTTAGTATTCTTTAGTCGTTTAAGGACTTATCGTAAGTATTCTATATACTCTTCGTAGGTCTTAGAAAAGATTAAAATATTATTAAGGTAAACGACGTAAATAGTATCTATAAGGCCTTTAAGAGCTTAGTTAATATATAACTAAAATATAGCAAAAGCGTTAGTTAATTTAAATAGTAATACTAAATACTTATAGTAACCGTAGCGAGTACGAAAGGCTATCTTCTATTTATCCCCTTCCTTAATCTAAATGCGTTAGTATACGTTTTTTAGGTTAATCTTCGAAAAGTACTTAGCCCTTTAATAACGGTCTATAATCTCCGAAATAAAGGGGAGTAAGTAGCGATTCTTATCGGTAATGCTATTAACCCCCTAGTAGTCTATATAAAGGCGTAAAGTGCTGTCTTTCTTAGGCATAAAAAGGATAAAAGCCCCGGCCGAACTTTTAGATTTCCGAATAATGCTACGCTTAAGGGACTAATCTAAACACTCCTTTAGAACCTAAAGTTCGGATTAAGAGAGAGGGTAGATAGGTCTAAAAGGCGGCTTAAAGTTAGGCAAACGGTTAATCGCATAATTAGTACCCTTCTTCCTTAGTAATAAATCGGCCTTATGCTTAGAAAATACGTCTTTAAAGTCTAAAAGAGTCGCCGGTATTTTATCCCCTATTCGCTTAAGGTTCGCTAAGTTATTATCTTTATCGGGAAATAGTATAAAATTTAGGTCTAGTATAACTATATAGACCTATGCTTTATTCCGACACTTATATAAAATTTTCTACGGTTAGCGTAATAATACCTTAAAAAGTTAGTGTTTAAACTACTAAGCGTGCTTAAAAGGAATAAGATAAATATATTCCTAAGAAAGTATAGGTATACTAAGTAAAACTAGTGTATCGTCGGGTTTTAATCCGTTATCGACGCCGATATAAGGGCGAATAACTATCTTTTCCCTATAGCGACTATCTTAGAGTTAGATAGAAACTTCCTAGACTCTATATCGTCTTATAAGCGTATTCCCGACTACTTTTAATCTAAGGGTTAATAAAGGAAGCTATCGTAGTCCTTATTTTCGAGCAAAATTTATATCTATTAAGTCTACTTTACTACCGTAATTAAGATTAACGATAATTTTATAAAGTGTTCGCTTTAGTAGCTTTCTAGTAGTATATAGTCTTTTAACTACCTTTACCTATAGCTTAGTTAAAGGAGAGGCATTTACTTCGACTTTTAGGCGTTTCCCTCCTTCTTTATCGTCTTTAAATCGGCTACGGCTTAATTAGCTTTTGCTATCGCCTAGCAATCGGCTTATATATAGCCTAGTTTCTTATAATACTAATAAATAACTATGCCGGATTAGCTTTCGCCGTTTCTATACGAATTTCCTCCTTAGTTATTACTACGGCTATTCCTATTATATCTATTCCTACCGTTACGACTATTGCGACTATTTCCTTAGCCGTTCCTACGGCCGTTGCTACGACCGTTTCTACGGCTATTTAAGGTCGATTTAGCGGCGTCGGAATCTTAATAGTTATTAATAGATCTATTTCGGCCTTTACGTCGGCGATAGCCTATCGAATAAGAGCCTCTTACCCCCTAAGTTAAGGTCGACTAATCGTTAGTTAGCTTTATAAGGCGCTTCTTATTTCCTAAAGCATCTTAAAAGCGTTAAGCGAGTTAGACTATTTCCTTATAAGTGTTATCTTAAATAGACGCTAAATAAAGGGAGATTTAGTCTAGAAGATTAGGACGTAACTTTGTAAAAAAGGAAAGTATACGAGTTTTTTCTAGTAGACGTTCTAAGTATTGCTTAAGGGAATCTAGATAAAGACTAAAATTAAGGGGGGATTAACCCTCTCGTTAGCGTGCTTCCTATAGTTACGTAGCTAAAAGAGTCTCGCGATTAGTAATATCTTTAATTAAAATTAAGGTCTAGTTATAAAAATTATCTTAGTTAGTATAAAGTAATTCCCTCTTTATAAAGAGCTTTTCGTTAAGGTATCCCCTTAATCTCGCCTTATAGTCTATATATATATAGTTAAAGGTATATAAGATTTTATTCTTATTATGCTTAAAACGACGTAAGGCAGCGATAAAGGTATCCTTAAGATCGCTAATCTAATTAAGACGTTTTCGAGGGTTACTTAGTTATAATAACTAAGGAATGTTTTTTATTTTAATTTCCCTACTATAACTTTCCCTCGATTCGGTTAACTATTAGCGACGTTTATATAAGTCTTTACCGAATAAGTTACCTTACTGCGAAAATTCCTCTCGAAGTTCCGCAATCCTATCTCTTAATCTTTTCTCCTCCTTTAGCTCTACGGCTCTTGCCTAAAGGGCTATAAGGATATCTATACGTAGAGGGGTAGGTCGTAAAGGGCCGGCTTACGTTTAACTTTATAAAGGGATAGATCGGGCCCCCTTAGGTAGCGAAAAAATTAGTAATAGCGTCTTAAGACGCTTATTATAGCCCTTATATAAGTTAGTATATTTATCTTCTAATATTAGTTCCGTTACGTAAGGTAATAGCGATAGGCTAGCGACTCGATAGCTACTACGACCTATTCGGCCTATACGGCTTATACGTTTAGAAACGCGCTTATTACGTAGCGCTATTACTCTTAGGTAACTAAAAAAGAGAAGCTTTAGAAATTATAAGAAGATAGACTAAAGGCACGTTTAGGAAGGTAGGAACGATAGTTAAAAGTACGAATAATCTTTTATTATAATACGGTTGCCCTCTTATAGTAAGACTAAAGCTTGCCCTTCTTCTAAGATATATCGGGGCCTTAGGGATATACCCTTAAGCCTTAAGAGGGGTTATCGGGGACTAGTTAGCGACTAATAGCCGAATAGTCCTTAAGCTAAAATGCATTATCTATCGTGTATATATCCCTATCTCCCGGCTCTATAGTTGCGTAGGTAGCTACGTTATAGTAATAAAGCTATTAGCACGCTACCTATCTCTTTAGAAGGATATAGGCATATCTATAGTAGAACCTAGCTAGGAATTATTAGTCCCGCTCGTTTAAGGTTAGTAGAATTAGAAGATCTTATAGCGACTGTATCCGTAAGGCCTTTAAGATCGAGCGATTATTAATAAAACCTTCGATAAGCTTTATTAATAGAAACGCATAGAGTAGACCACTTAGCCGACGCCTTTCGCCGCCTTAGTCTTTATAGTTTAGCGTACCTCCCGTAGAGTTACTAAAGGACGCGTGGTAATTAATATACGTAGCATTAATAAGGTTATAGTCCCTAATGCCTACCCGCTCCCTCTTTAAGAGGATATCGTCGTAGAACTCTTTAGCGTAACCTATATTATAGTCGTCGATACGATATCTTTCTTCTATTAGTTCGGTATTCGGCGCACGCATTAGAATAGGTTTATAGTTATTAGTCACCGTAGCTTTAAAAACCTTACCGTAGCGCCTATCGGCTTCCGCAATAGCCCCGCCTACGCCTAACGTTTTATAGATCGCGTTCTACGTCCGCATTAGGACTTTTCTCGCGCGTTTATTAATAATATCGTTATCTACTCTAAGTCTAAAGCAGCGTATCTTAAGCATCTCCGTACTATCTTTTAGCTTTTTATAAAGCTTAACCTTACGATATCGCTTACTAAGAGCTAGATAGGATATCCTTTAGTATATCTATTAGGTTACTATATCGACGCTTTCGGCCTTAGTACCTCCGAGGATCGTATTGCCGCCTTTGCGAAGCTCGACTTCCCCGACTCCTTATAGAGCCTAGAATACTACGTCGGCGCAGCTAGCTACCTACGGTTAAAGATCCTATACTATAGTTAATTAGTAGAGCTTCTTTAGGCACGGAAAACTGCCCTCCTCGCTGCTAGTCGATAAGTCGGTAAGGTTATGCTTAAGAATCCGAACTAAAGGAAAGCTTTTGCCCGCTCCTCTTTGTATATCCTAACGTAAGCGGAACGTTTAGCCTTTATAGCACTTTAAGCCGAGATCGCCTCCGGTCGTATACTCTATTATATAAACCCTCGGAAGAAGCTATTCTACTAGACCGATGCCTTTCTTAAAAGAGGATTTAGAGTCGTTTTCTATTATATCTTAGACGATACGGCCTAAAAGCCGGGCTAACCTATCCTAGTAAAAATAATAATGCCGATTTATTTCTTATCCCGTACTCTTACCTAGGCTAAGCGTAGTTACGGCCCTTCGGAGCTAGAAGTAGCCTGCCTTATTTAAGCTATTAAGAAGATACGGATAGTTATTTAGTCCTTTACGCTACCTTTAGTAGTCCTTACCGACCACTTAGCTATAAAGTAAATCTATAAAAAGAGAACTCTCGATACCTTAAGTATAGATCGTGTAAATAGGCGCTTAGTCGTTGCGTTTATCTACCTCTCTTAATTTCGCCTCGAGGTCTACTACCTGCCCGGAAAGGATAATCTAGTTCCGGATGCCCTTAGTAAGCTCGCGGCCCCTAAGACTAATATAATTACCGAACGATAGCGCCCCGACTATACTACGTTAGACGATATCCTACTCGTTTTTAAAGTAGTTATAGACCTTAAGATAAAGGCCTAATTTATAGCCGGCTACGCCCCGGATTTATATCTTACGAAGATTATCGATATGCTTTTAGACGACCCTTCTATAGTTATAGCCCCTAACCTCGGCACGGCTAGCGCCTCTCCCGTCGCTCTTACGCCTATTGCTAATATCGCCCTAACCTAGGAGGAACGTAAGGCAGTCCTACTACGCCTTAAAAGGCGCGGCGTTCCTTTTCTTTTATAAGACTAATTGCTCTACTATAAGGGACGTAATAGTTATCTTCGTCTCTACGTCCCCTCCGCTATAGTCCCGCCTATGTTAGCAGTAGCCTACGATACGAAAAACCATTTTAGGACTATACGGATATTATAGGATCTTAAGCGTTATTTAATTCGAAACCTAACCGCTAAAGTTAAAAAGCATATCGTAGGTTGTAAGGCTTATTGCCTAGGCTAGACTAATCGTTAGCAGCCGGTAAGAGCTTATAAGCCTATCTAAGCTCCGGCCTAACCTATGCGTTTAATTAGGATAGACTTTATTACGGATATGCCTATTACGCCTTTAGCCTCCTCTCCTTAGGCTATTCTTAGTTTCGATGGTTTTAATTAATTGCTTACTATAACGTATTTATCTAGCAAACGTTGCCTTCTAATTCCTAGGAACGCTAAATATACCGCTGCGGATTAAAGCGTATCCTTTTCGAGGCTCCTCCTCCTAGCGGATTAAGGGATACCGTCTACTATTATTAATAATCGGGATCGTCGTTTTAACGGCGAAATTTAGCGATCCCTCTAAAAGGCATTTAGGATAAAACTCGCAATAACGACCGCCTATTACCCTTAGGCGGACGGCCTCGCGGAACGGCGTAACTAAACGGTCGAGATTGCTATTCGCATAGCTTATATCGAGGATCTTAATCTCGATTAAAAGCTATTGCTCTTTAGTCTTTAATAGAACCTTAACTCGGTATTTAACGTAAGAACCCGGATGTTAGCCTATAACTATCTTTTTAGCTACGGCCTCCGATCTCCGCTTAAGGCTAATAACCTAGCCGCTGCCGATAATATCCCGTACCTTCGTAAAACGGTGCGACGATAGGCTAGTCTAGTGATAGACCTCGTAGTAATGCGTGCTAAACGCTAATACGATAGTAAATATCGCTAAATCGTCTTTTTAGCCGGTGATAAGGTATATTTAAAGCTATACTATAGATATTACGAGCCGACTAAACCCTTGAAAAAGTAGTCTTAGTAGCGTAAAGGACCCTTTCGGGTTATCCGAATAATAAACGACCTCGCCGCGGAACTTAAGCTCTTACCGTAGATTAAAGTCTATCCTATAATCTCCGTCGAGTATCTCCGACTAGCCTACGACGGCTGTTTTAAAGAAGATAAGCTAGGCATAGTCGAAGTAGCCTAGGATCTTACCGATGCCCTACGGGAGGGCGATTAGCACTACGAGGTTAAACGAATTATAAAGATATAGCAACGCTTCGTAGGCCGTTCTAAGAATTTAGTAACCGAATATTAGATACGGTAGAAAGGCTAGGGTATAGCCTACGACTAGTAGGTGCCCGCCGGTTCGGTCTCGTAGGAAGCTATCGATGCTTTCTCTACTAAGCTCGTTACGCGCTTTACCGCGAATGCCCTTTAACGTAGCCCTCCGAAGGAATCTATCTAGGAAGCATAGTTAAGATTAGAATATATAACTTATAGGCACGGATGCGAATAAACGCGAATTAAAGGATTAATTACGCTATTATTATACGTTAGTTTTTTATACTACTAAAGACAGTAGGGCTTTCTTTTTCAGGCCCTTATTATAATACGCAATAGGTAGGCACCTCTAATAGGTGCCTATAGGCTAGCATTAGTCCGGGCTCCGGCTAGCCTACTTCCCGTAGGGCAGGCTAGGCTACCTTAAAATCATTATCCTTCTTTTTTTATATACACCCTTTGCCTAGTGCATCCCTTCTTGCACTAGCCCGCTAATAGCCTAACGAAGGCGCTGCTACGAGTAAAATTCGAGCGATTTAAGGCGCTATTAAAGTTAAAGGATATATAGGGCCGAATACTAGAAGGAATAAATAACTAGGGAAGAACACTAAGGAAAAGGGCACGTTTACACCTTAATAAGCGCTTACGATAGCTTCTTCTTTAGCGTTAATTTAATCTCTTAACGCTAGGGGGTATATCGCATCGGAGCGTGCCTATAAGGAGGTGTTAGATATAGCTCTATACTAGTGTAGGTCACGTGTCTACTTACGCACCTATTTAAGGTGCCTTATAAGACAGCTAGCCTACGACTATATATCGCAATATTAGACCTTTTTCTCTTATTAATTAGTGCCCCTTTTCGTAACCTTAAGTGCACTTATTAACTACCCCTTACACCTACGGGTGCGGGCCCTTATAGGTAAATACAATATATATGCTTACTAGCGCTAAGGGCTCGATCTATAACTCGCCGTTGCTATAAATAGCTCTTTATAAGAGCTTTATTTTACCTAAGGGCTGTTTTTACCTTAGTAATATAGGCTTCGGTTTAAGGCGTAGCCTGCTTATGCCGTATAGCAATATACGATATTATCTTACCGATTAAGGTAAGGTAGGTAAAAGACCGGAAAACTCTTAAGAGATGTTTAACCTCCGGCACGCTTAGCTTTATATAACGGTAGAGTAAGTCTTTAGTCGCTATAAGCGGAAATAGAAGATTATTTAGTATAGTGCACTTAAGTATAGCTTTATCGATTAGATTAAGCTTATATATACGGTAACGGGGCTATTTAACTTCGTTTAAATAGGTAGGAAAGATTATAACGAGAGAGATAAAGAGAAAGAGTTAATACTAATAGATTTAGAATATAAGGCTTTTAAATTAGCTCGCGAACGAGCTAATTCTATCGTCCTACTATATAAGGGGTTATAGTCCCTTATGTACTACTACTATCGCTTATAGGGACTCCTTCCTATCTTATCGACCCTTATAAAGGGCGTTAGGTTTAGTAGGTAGACGGCCGTTCGGTAGGTCTCGGTCTAGAGGGTGTTAGGGATCTATAAGTTAAGACTTATTAGTCTAGCCCTTTCCTTAACAATAGCCCTTAATCGCTCTATATAACTATTCTAAGTCGGCGTTAAAGGGGCTAACATAAAGAGCTATAGGCTAAGTCCATCCGTATACTGCTTAATCTCCTTAGTGATTAGGGCCTTCTCTCTATTAGTGACTAAGATAATTATTTAAATCCTATAGCGCGTAGCGAGCTTCGCAATTAGCTTCTTAAAGACGTCCCGGACCTCGGTCTTCTGCTTAATAACGTAGAAAAACCTTATGCTAGTTGTTATATAGGTAAATAAGGCGTAGTATTTAAATCCCGCGGCACTTACTTCCGGGCTAGCATAGAGATTAAAGCTAAATTAAACCCCGGCTCCTTATAGCCTTAACGTCGGTAGGTCCTAAGAGACTTATCGCTTCGCTTTTCCCGTAGTATATACCTTACATTTATAGGTTGCTAGTCTATAAAGCTTCGTGCCTACGGACTTATTAACTAGCAGCCCTATAGCCTCCGGCCCTAGGTGCCCTAAGCGCCTGTGCTAAAGGTCCGTGAGATCTTTATTCGAAGGTGGCTTAGGTCGTCGACTCGTCGTAAAAACAGTTCCCGGGGTATCCGGCAAGCTTGCAATAACGTATTAGTCCTCGAATTCCTTAAGCTAAGTAAGCTACTTACCCGTCGGCTTATAGAACAGCGTGTTATCGTGCTAGTTCTAATAAACCTAAGCCTTAATCCCTTATCGAACGGAAAAGACGCTTGTTAGTATCTTAGGGATATAGTAGCTGTTTTTAAGTAAGAGCTTCTTGCCCCCTAAGAGTAGGATAACTGCGGATCCTACCCCCTAGACTATAAGTGCGGTTTTACTAGCGCGGACCTCTTTATACGACCCTTAGGTAAACGTCTTCTTATTAAACTACCTAATATTATTAAACATATATATACTCGCCCTTAAATCGTAGATAACTTTATCTCTAAGAGGTTTATCTTTAATATAGGTAAGGTTAACTTATAATATCGTATTAATGCGAGAAACTATATTCGCCTACTTATTGCCGTTGCCGCTATTCGGGACCGTAATCGTATTGTCTACCTTACCTACTCCTTAGGGTTTCTATGCTATAGCTTTCTTCTTACCTTCCGGGTTATCCTAAAGCTACTTATTGATCCTAGCCCTTAGTCCGTCTTTCGGTTCCTATCCCTTAGGGGGATCCTTTTTAAATATCGCACGGAATAAGAAGCAGCTTTCCTACTAATTCTCCTTGTTAGTCCGGTGAGTGTTATATAGGCACTGCGACTACCCTAACTCTTTCTTCGGTGCTAGAGAGTTCTAGTTAACCTAAGGTTTAGATTTCTTTCGAAGGGTTACCTTACGTTAGAATTCCGCGATAAGGTTCCTAAGGGGATTTAGAGTTAATCTAACGACGCCCTTAAGTCGTTTATAGAAGGCATTATTTAATCTCTCGTTCGAGGCCTAACTAAGGTCGAATTCCTCTATAGCCCGAAGAAAATCCCATCGGATCTTAATGTTATTTAAAGTCGTGACTTTTAGGTCCTTAGAGTCGACAATCACTTAATTAAGTTAATCTGCCTACGCCTTCTAGTCCCGATTCCCCCTTTTGCCGATAATTTAATAATACCGGTTATCTATAAGGGTCTTTTCCTCCTCCTCTAAGGGCAGGACCTTCTGTTTGAGTTCCTAGATCCTGCTTAAGGTAAGGTCTATACGAGGGTCTCTCTCTTAAGAGCCTTACTAATTAACTTGCTAATTAGCTCTTCGATACGAATTATAGCCTTTTCCCGGGTCTTAAATAGGCTAACGGCTAAGTTATTAATACAGTAGGCACTAAGAATGTGTGTGTAAAGAAGGATGCTTCTATTAGGTAGGCGTAAGCCCTAAGAGCTAGGAATAGCTCCCTACTATCTTATCTATAGCTGATTATATTAGCCCCGGCATATAGCATAGAGGTTACTTTATATACATTAGAATGCCGGCTTAAAAAGAAAACACTACTACCTATAGCAGTTATAAATATAATCCTAATTAAGCAATTAGGAGGAATACTCCTATTGCCTAAATCCTTCCTTTTATTCTTATAAGTTATACTTATACCTACTAGTAATTATTCCTCTAATCGTTCCTTCTGCTAAGCGGCCTTCTTACTTCGTATAGCGCGTGCTAGAGGGCGACCTTAGAACTCCGTAATAGCTTTAGCGGAGACCTAGTCGGCTCGGACCTATTAGTTATATATAGTAGCCTATCCTTTCTATCGTACGAGATATTCGGTTATAGGTGACTTTAACCGACCGATGCGACGAACATAGATGTCTATTAGGCGCTTAGCCTTATAGTGCTAGTCTCTTTTATTAAGCGCTTATTCGATATCGCGAGCAGCTTCGATAGGTCTAGGCTTTAGTTCGACGTAGTAACCTTCGTAAGCAAACTTAAGGTGCTAAATAGATACGACGGGGTGGATTTTAACTTAGCTCGGGAGTATAAGTTCCGCCGCGAGGTTATTAACTATACGCTTAATAACGAAAGGGCCTTCTTATTGCCGCGACTATTTCTTTAGCGGCTAGCTAGGCTTATAATAGCCTATATATAACTTTAGGTAGACTTTATTATTAGCTTTAAGAAGAACCGGCCGGTGTTTCGCATTATACCGCTGCTTAGCCTTTATAGCAGCTAGGTCTATAGTTAGGCTTACTTATCGGTAGATAACTTCTCGTAAGTAGGGCAATTCGTCCGTAGTAGTACCTAAGATATTATCGGTAGCTTCTAGCGGTCTACGTATATTAAAGCCGAAGATAGACTTATAAGCGGAGATCTTCGTACTAGCGTTAAATACCGTATTTATATTCTACTAAAGGGCGGGGATTATTATCTTTTAATCTAGGCTAAAATCCTTAATATAGGATATTCGTAAAGCGGTCTTTACGGTCTAGTTACGCCGTTCGGTAAGTCCGTTAGCCTACGGGTGGTAGGCGGTAGTTATTGCAATTTTAGTGCCGAATGCGCTCTAAAGGCCTTTCTAAAAGTCGGATGTAAATTTACGATCCCGGTCGCTAATAATAGTTCTTAGTATACCTTAATTAGAAAGAAGCAACTAACGGGCTAGGCTTTAAGCCTAGTCCTTTATGCCGTATTTAGCGTTGCTTAGGATTAGCAAGCATCTTTTATTAGTTAGGTAAGTGACTATAAGAAGTTAGTTAAAGATATTAAAGCCTAGGATCTACTATAGGGCGCTTGCTAAAGGCGAGGGCGGTATATTAGTTATAAAGTCTATCGCGATACTTTATATTAGAAGTAGGAGGGGGCGAATAGGCTTATAGCTGCCGCTAAGTGTCTAACGGTCTATTTAGCTAAGGCAATAGGCTTTATAAGCCGCGATATACTTCTTTACCTAACGGGTAACTCCGCGAATTAAGTATATCTTTAAGTCCTTAATTATATAGACGACGCTAAAGTAGTTCTTATCGTTATAAGCTGCCGAGATTATAGATAGAACGAAGGCGTTAGGGATATATAGCCGGGTAAAGCTATCGGGACCTTTATAGTATAAAAGCTTATCGACTATAAAGAACGGTATGCCGTAGCGCTTAAGCTATGCTTTCGTTCGTGCTATAGAGTTAGCGACTATAGCTCCTTTTAAAGGCGAGGAAAGACTTTTAATAACGTCCTCGCTATCTACGATTATTTAAAGTATTCGCTTATAGTAAGGGTTATTATCGTAGGCGACGGCGAATTCCTTGCATTTTTTAGGAGCTATAATAGCCTTAAAGGCTATAAGCATATCGTTAAGCATAGTAAAGTTAGGGCGGCGACGGTTAAGCAGCTAATCGGACTCCTCGGCTAGCAAACGACTAAAGGCGTTAAAGATAAAGTTCTTTTTACTAAAAAGGTAGTAAACCTCGATATCGTACTCTAAGAGGTAAATTAAGGCTATAACTAAGTAATAGTTAGCTTAGTCTATGCTAAAAGTATCGAGGGTCTTTTTAGCGACGATCTACTTAATCGCGGAGTAATCGGTTAAGACTACGAGCGGGAGGGTTAACGACTATACTATAGTACGTATCTTCTTCGCAGCCTATATAAGATAAGCGACCTTTAGTTCTAACGGACTATAGGATTGCTCGGCTCTCGTTAGAGTATAGGAGAGGAAGCAGATAGGCATAATAGCTTTAACCGGAATAGGCTAGCCTAGCTGCTAGATAGTGCTATTATAAAGGTAAAAAAAGACGGCGGCGAAGCCTTACTATAAGGAGGCGTTAATCTAATAGAATAGCCTCTTCTATAGGTCTATATAGTAAATTATACGGCTAAAAGTAATTTCCTTCTAAAGAGAGGCGAAGGAGGAAAGCTTAGCTAAGGTAGGCTAGAACGACGTAACTCGCGTATAGGACTTCCGCTTATTAGGGTTCTTATTCTTAACCTTACTAATTAAGCGACCTTAAGCTAGAAGACTAGTTTTACGATCCTATATAAGGGCAATAGAAGCGCCGTAGTATAGAATAAGATTGCGAATATACCTTATAGCGCTAACATAGTATTTAAGAGCGGTAAGGTTATTAGGGAATAAAAGCTTTACGAAGGCAGCGAGCCTATGCTTAATAGTACTTATCCTAAACGCGTCGACGCGAAATCCGAGTAGCTCTACGGAAGGCTAGCCGATTTAGCTCTTAGTAGGGCTTATAGATAAGTTAAGCGATGCGAAGAGCTTAAAGATAGCCTCGAGATATTAAAAGTATTCCTCTTCCGTAGCGGAGTAAATAATAATATTATTAATAAACGCGCGGCTATAGCCTTAGTGCGGACGGAGAACTCGGTCTATATAGCGTTATATATACGCTAGGCTATTGCGAAAGCCAATAGGTACGACTATTAAGCGCTTTAGACCTTAATGACTTATAATAGTAAACCTACCTTAATGCTTAAGTTTAACTTAAAACTAATAGAAGAAGACGGAAGCGTCGATCGTAGTTATAAAACGGGTGCTTAAGAGTTTAGCGATAATAGAGCTTTATAGTAGTAGAGGGTAGGAATCCGAGATAGTAATACTATTAACGGCACGTAGGTTAATAACGACTCGGCCTTTAGTTTCGCCTTAAGCTATACGATAAACTATAAAGACCGGTGCTATAAACGGCGTAGGCTTATCGGCTTACTCTAGGCGACCCTGCTTAATGTATGTAAAGCATCCTCTATACTATATGCCGGGGCTAATATAATTAGCTATAGATAAGATAGCAGGGAGCTATGCCTAGCTCCTAGGGCTTACGCCTACCTAATAGAATTATCCTTCTTTATACATATATTCTTAGTGCCTAGTGTATTAAATTAGTAGCAATTCTATACCTTCTGCCTTTAAAGCTACTATTAGGAACGCCCTTCCTGTCTTTAGAGCTTTACTCTACTATAATTCGTTCGCTAAGAGCTTTTAAAGCTCTTACTATTCGTTAGAAGCCGCCTAAAGGCTCCCGACACCTATAGTATAACTAGCTTATATTACCTTAGCTAGCACGCCTATATAACCTTTAATATAAGCCTTACGATCCGATGAGGCTCGTCTCCTTAGGCATTATTAGAACTAGGGCCTACTGCCTAATTCTCTATTTTAAGTCCTTACGTAATTAGCCGTAAGGAAAAATTTTCTCTCTATATTTTCGATTTCTTACGCATACCCGTTCTTACGCTAAAATTAAAACACCTTATACCTCCTACTATAGACTTTTCTCCTCTCCTATAACTCTTCTTTCTTTATAATCCCTCCTTTTCTTATTTATACCTCGTTTTATTTAAGCTATTATTACTATAGCTAAGGACAAAGAAGCCCGTTAAGCTACGGCGTCTATATCTCGTTTAGACAACGACCTCTATCCTCGCTTGCCGATATAGGAATATGCTCCGCTAGAAAGTATTTATAGCGCCGCTCTTTTTAAGGACTTTAAGAGTAATTATAAAGATCCTCCTCCTCCCGCCCGCCGTCGTCCTCGCTTATCCTTAGAAACCGAGGTACTACGTAAGTAGTCTACTATACTAGCTATAGAAGATAAAGACTATAATAACCTATTAAAATAGGCCGTTTACTACTCTAAGTTAATTAAGATATTACCTATAGAAAAGGTTATTAAAACCTTTACTAATATAGACGTAATATATATAAAGTAAGCCTATATTCTCTTAGGCTTTTTAGCCTCTAAGTCGGAGATTATCTTTAATATCTTAGATCTTCCGCCCGTAAAGGAAAAGCATCTATAGCACGCCGATACTTAGCAAAAGGGAATTCGCGCGTATCTTCGTTTTATAAGCGAGCTTCCTGATAAAGAGACTGCTCTCTATGCTACGATAACTCTAGTATATCCGCTAGTCCGAGCTATGCCTTTTAACCCGTAAAAAATCGACGGAGACCCTTCTAACGGTTAGTTAAAAGAATAGCCTCCTCTTCGTCCGTAAGGAATACTTCGCTTATCTAAGCAACGCTCTATTAGATAATAGCTCCGTAGTAAAGAGTAACCTTAGGTTTTATATTACTCTCTTTAGTCTAAGTTATCTAAGTATTCGTAGGCCTTTTACTCTCGTCGATAGAAAGATTCGGATAATAATAATACTAATTTATCTAAGTCTAATTATAGGAATTATAGATGGAATTCTACGGTAGAAGGACTTCCCTTCTAAGGATAGAATTCCACGGTGGAAGGACTTCCCTTCTAAAGATAGAATTCTATAGTAGAAGGACTTCCCTTCTAAGGATAGAATTCCATAGTAGAAGGACTTCCCTTCTAAGGTAAATTCTATAGATAGAATTCCACTTCCTTCTATAGACTTCTATAGTCGTCCCGATAGACGCATCCGTCCGCGGAAGGTCTTCCCCGACTAACGCATCCGTCTTTACATTCTATTTACGGATCCCTTTGTATTCTTAGCTACTAAGGCTTCCCGGAGGGTAGCTCCGACCTTTCTCTTATCTTATCTATAAAGAAGGTAGTATAGCCCTAAGCTAGATAGGTATTAATAATTCTAATAAGACTACTAGACCTATATTTGCATTTGCATTTAAGATACCTACTAATACTAATTAGTAATTATAAGGCTTAATTATAGATAGTAAGGTAGACGAGATAGTTCTATATCCTTCGAACGCGTTATAGATCTTTATCGAACGGCATCCGCCTAACGATCTTATTCTATACACTTAGAGGAGGATAACTATGCTAAGAATAAAAAGACTTTACCTTCTAAGTCTAGCTCGCCCTTAAGGGTTACGTATAGCTCTTCTTAAAACTTTTTGCTAACTAATTACCGCTTTAGAAGAAGAAGAGTAATACTAGCAGAAAGTACGTTAATAACGCTAAACGATAAATTTTTCGTAGAGAACCCTATAAACACACCGACAAACCGCGTAAAAAACAAGCACGTAATATAACTTCGATATACCTACCTACTAGTCCTTTATCCGTTACTATAGAGGAGACTCTTAGGGAATAGATAAAAGGCATAACTATCTACCGATCCCTTTTTCTATATATTAACGTAAAACATTAGGATAGCAATATTAAACCTAACGAAAATAACGGCATCGCGATTATAACATCCGTCGCTAAGTTTATTACACTCTACGAAGCATCGATCGATTTTTAAGGAAACGAGATCCTATTATACTTCTAAGACTACTTCTAAAGATAGATAGCGAATATATAGGGTCTAATACACGTAGACTATAAACGAGCGCTAAAAGTTCTAATAAAGAAGAGAGGAATATATATAGGTCGTAGCAACGTATCTTATATAACGATCTTTTTAATATTATAAGCACTCGAGAAACTATTAGAATAGCCTATAGAAGATATAATAGCATAGAATTTAATAATAGCACGGATAAATACATAAAGAAAATAGAGATAAAAAATACGATATATCCTTCTACGCTTATTACCGCTAGAATAACCCCCTTCTAACTATTAGAAGCAGTTCTAATAGAAAAAGCAGTATCTATAGCAAACGTTCCGGAGACACTATAGACTATAATAAACGTTCTAAAGATACTATAGACGTCTAACACACTTCTAACGGTTCTATAGTTCGATTTAGGAGGGACTATTCTATCTAAGCAATAGCCGATAGTTTTATATAAACAATAGCTATTTAACACTAATATTCCGGGTATAACTATTTACCTAATATCACACCGATTTAATCGTCTAGATCTCTTTATAAATCCTACGGACTAAGGTTCTACGGTAATAACTAAATAGCTAAGCAATTCTAACCCTATTCTATTAAAGGTATATATAAAACTTCCTCTAGATAATATTCCGAATGCTATCGCTAATATAGATATCTAATAACGCTTTGTTAAGCTTTAGATAAAAGATAAGAACTATACCGGAGAACTATATAACTTACTTAATAATAAACTTTAGGTTTTTATAAACTTATGCTATAACCTATAAATTAAACTAAGTTAGTTCTATACTTTATTCCCTAAGATCCTCGTAGGACGTACGCAAACCTATTATATTTAATATATTAACTAGACAGCGATATTTCGAAAGGCATACGATATAATTAAGAGATATTTTAATACAGAAGTCAATTACGTATACTATTATATAGACTAAACAATAACGACCTTCTATAAGTTGCGAGGAGAACACCCGGCTAAGCTATTGCATAAAATCCTTTAAGCTTTATTCGATAAATTATAACTCTACTAGCGGGCACTCGGCAAAGACTTTATAGGCGATCTTCCCTTACGAACTATACTTATTAATATATATAGAGGAGTTCCTAAACTAGAGTACGCTTTATTTAAACCTTTAACTAATGTAGAAGCACTTTTTGCCGACCTAAGATCCTCGTTGTAAATATACCTATCTCGCGGTTTATCTAACTAATTTATCTAAGAACATTAGTCTAATAACTAAGACACTAAAGAGGATAACTATAACCTATATAACTAAATATTCTATACGGATCGGAGGTATAATAATAATAACCGCGGAAGATATAGATACTAAGGACGAGGAGGACGAAACTATAGCCGATTATTTAATCGTAGAGGATTCCGTAGAGGATTCTATAGCGTATACTCCCTATTAGCTACTAGATTACAAGCAGGGTCCTAAGCCCGCAGCAGCTATAGAGGCAACTACGGTAATCGTCTATAGACTAAGAAGTATTTTATATACGGAAAATAAGGATGCTAGTTAACTAAACATATACCTAAGGAACGATAGAAATCGAAAGACTAGTATATCGCATAATGCTACTTTACGAATATCCTAACAATAGGTTTTATAGCCTATGTAATACAATATAAAGGTTACGAGATAGACGATATAGCAGAAGACTTAAATAATAAATCTTGCTTAAGAGACGACGATAATTTTATAGGATAATAGTAAGCTATTTAGATAACTTGCCAATAAGCATTTATACATTAACTTACTAGCAAAGACCTATATAGTAAATAAGAAGCTATTACTATATCTAACTAATTTATTATTAATAAAAGATACTTTAAGACATGCTTTTAAGGCATTATAGTTAACATAGGTATAGCAAAAGTATTAATAGCCGGATTTAACTAGTATATTGCCCTATAGAAAGAAGACCCTTTTATTACTATCGATAAATCAACGGTAGGATAAGCTTCTATTAAGTTTAGTAGTAGAGATATTATTAACTCACTTAGTTCTATTGCCCTTAAAACACCGATTAGAAGGATAACTTTTTACGTTCTAGAGACACCTATACCTTTCCTACTCTCTTTAGCTAATATAGACCGACTAGGTATATACTTTAATAATACAACGGACACAATTATTAGTCGAGGCGTAGTTCCCGTAATACGAAAATAGGGATATCTATAGTTCTTTCTTTCTAAAGATAAGGAATCTCTTAACTTCCTTATAGAGGTTAAGATCCGAACACTCTATCGTCGTTTTAGACATCCCGTAGTTATAAGACTATATTATCTACTACGCTAAGCAGGATATAATAATATATTAATCGGAAGACTCGAAACTATTTCTAAATTTTATCACTAATGCTAGATACACTCCTAGGCACTAAGACGATTTAAATTCATACTATAAGATAATTAAGAATTTAACTATAAGATTATTATTAACGTTATATACCTCGGAAACCTATAACGACTAGTACTATACGCAGTAGATTTAGCAACTTTATTCTAAGCAGTAAGATTCCTTTTATTAATGTCCGCTAAAGCTGCGTAGGAAATACTACGTGCGTTATAGGTTAATATATATCTTAGTCTATTAGATATTATTAAACACGACGTAAGAACGAATTTTGCTTCTAATAAATTCCGAAACGAAGCGAAAGTGATAGGGATTACGTATAAGCAAGTTTTAGTTAAAGCCTATTAGTCTATCGGAAAGATTAAAAGATATTATAGACTACTTAAACGAATATTTAGTATTCTTTAGGAGGAAATTAGGAATATAATATTAGCTAAAGCCATCCTTTAAATAGTAGTTAAGGCAATTAATAATACAGCTAGTCCTAATAGTTTAGTTCCTATATTATTAGTTTTTAGTGCTTACCCTTAGATTATATAGGAATTACCACCTTCTATAACAACGATATAGAGAGCTATAGCTATATAAAAGGCTATAAAATTGCTTCGCTAAATCTCTACTAAAAGACGAATTAAGGATGCTATTTATAGCCGAAACAGACTATTAATAAAGGAGATTCTTAATCTTCTACTATAAAGTAAGGTCTATATCTAAAGAGAAAAGAACGGTTAGCAAAGTCTATTTAATATCGTAGTATTTAATAGCTATAATATAATAATTAATACTATTAATAGACTATAAGTATTTAGATTAATATACATATAACTATACTTTTAAGACGAAAAATCGGTACTACTATTAGAAGAACTCCTAGCAGATATACCGGAATATAATTCTTAAGATAATAAACTAATAGAAGAATATAAAACTATATAAGAACCTCCTCGTATACCCCGAAAACGTAGTCGCCTACCCGGTACGAAAAATAAACTAAAGAATTAGTAGTTCTTAGCTAAGAAAGAGGTTAACGCATACGATCTTATACTTAAACTTCGTGCTAATAGCGTAATTATAACACCCGGTAACCTATTCGAAGAATCTAATATAAAAGAGATTAACGACCTAGTCATTTATAGTATATTTAGTTTCGAATAATATAACGAAGAAAACTATAAAGGGCATTAAATCTTCCGTTCTTAGATAGTTAAAGAGGTTAAAGGACGTAATACTAAACTATACGAAAAGTCGAGACTAGTAATCTAAGGATATAGTAATATTAAGAAAACATCTATACTTATACAATCGCTAATAATCTAGCGAGTTAATCAACGTTTAATTATAGCAATTGCAGCCGGAATGCTTAAAGAACATAGAATAACATTATCTTTACGAGATATCACCTAAGTATATCCTTAGGCTACTATAGAGTTATCCCGAATAATCCTAATAGCTCTACCCGCTAAATTAGTAAAGAAGTATCCGGAAGGCACAATCATCCGTATAATTAGACCTTTATATAGCATCGCGGAATCCGGACTACACTAGTTTAATATATACTATAGTTACTATATTAAAGAACTTAATATAGATTATTTAATATATAACGCATGCTTGCTTATTTCTAATAATAGCCCTCTTATACCTTTTAGAATCACATCGGGATATAGATAGACGATACGTTAATGCTTAAGACTTAGAGTTTTTCGGACTATAAAGAAAAAGAGCTCTAAAAAGCATAATTTAAAGCTAAACCGAAAACTCTAATAACTACTAGACAATCTAAAGACTTTAACGGCGCGAAATTAACCCTATAATACGATAGAAGTTTACTACTATAATAGAAGAGTTAAGCAGCTAAGATTAAAACCGTAAAACTATAGGCTATTAACCACGCGCAAAGGTATATAAAGCAACGAGCTCGTAGTATATACGTTACATCCATTTGTTAACTAAAAGCATTGTTTAATATCTCTATTGCTGCTTAAATCTAAAACCTAGAACAAAAAGACTATATAATCTTAAATAAGAGACTATAGTAGCAACTAGATAATTAATAACGTAGACTAATATATCTTCTAATTAACCTCGCATCGGCTAAGCTCTTAGTCTTTACCGATAGATCGTTTACAAATAATAAAGACTTATCTTTATAGCTTAGATTCGTTATTGCTCTAGTTTACGAGACTAACCGAATAGATAAGCAATTTTCGATTAAAGGCAATATTATCTACTAAAACTGTACGAAATACAAACGAGTCACCCGAAGCGTGCTTACATCGGAAATCTACGGTATAGTAAATAGATTCGACATTAGGATCTCTCTTACTATAACCCTTAAGATAATCACAGATCGCCTTAGTCTTCCTCCGATTCTATTAATTATCTACACCGATTCGTACTCCTTATATAAATGCCTTATTAAACTAGGTACTATAAAGGAGAAAAGATTAATAATTGATATTATGGCTTTACGATAGTTATACAAACGCCGTAAGATTATAAAGGTCCGATAGATTAACGGAGCCGACAACCTAGCTAATACAATAATAAAAGCATTACTAAACTAGGCCCTTAAACGTTTCGTCGATATAAACAAATTAACTAGTAGAATAGAAGGGTTTATTATTCGCCTATAACCCTTCTAATACATTCTTTCTTTTAACGATTATATAGTTATAACACTATATAATATCACAACGAATTATTCTAATATAACGAATAGTCGATTTTATTATACATTTTTATTTCCTTTTTAAAGAAGGGTAATATTTAAGAAAAAACAAGAGAGGTTTTTATAAACGGCATAAAGAAAAAGTTAATAGTATAGGAATTATAGATAGAATTCTACGGTAGAAGGACTTCCCTTCTAAAGATAGAATTCCACGGTAGAAGGACTTCTCTTTTAAAGATAGAATTCTACGGTAGAAAGACTTCCCTTCTAAAGATAGAATTCTACGGTAGAAGGACTTCCCTTATAAAGTGAATTCTATAGATGGAATTCTACTTCCTTCTATAGACTTCTACGGTCGTCCCGATAGACGCATCCGTCCGCGGAAGGTCTTCCCTAACTAACGCATCCGTCTTTACATTCTGTTTACGGATCCCTTTCTATTCTTAGCTACCGAGGCTTCCCGGAGGGTAGCTCCGACCCTTCTCTCGTCTTATCTATAAAGAAGGTAGTATAGCCCTTAGCTAGATAGGTATTAATAATTCCAATAAGACTACTAGACCTATATTTGCATTTGTATTTAAGACACCTACTAATACTAATAATAGTTTTATCCGCCGCCTTTTAAAGTCTTATCCGAACCTATATAAGCACCGCGAGGCGAGTTATACCTCCTCCTCGGCCTATAACGACGAGGCTATTATTAAACGCCTTAAATAGGATAATATTAGTACTTTTAACCTAAATAAGTATAATCCGAAGAACCTAGGTATTATCGCTTTTAGCGATAGAAAGAATATCTCTATAGGAACCGCTATTGCTACTACTATTTCTTTTATTAATTTATTAATTAACGTTGCGAGCACTTTCCCGCTTACTTAAGAGGTCCTTAAGTATCTATAGGCTCCCGCCCTATCTTAACCCGTAGAAGCTCTTATTCTAGGCACTTCTCTAACGCCTTTGCTATCCGACTCTATCTACGCCTACGTTATAGCTTCTTTAGTAAGACCCGCTAAGTGGTCTAAGGTTCGCTAAAACCTTATAGTAGCTACTACTAACGTAACGGCAGCTGCTATAGCTATCGAGATAAACGCCGCGGATAGAATTAAGGATCTTTTCTTTAGCCGTATTCTATACTAAACGCACGTTTAGCGCCTACCGGAGCTATAAGAGAAATACACTAAAGAGGGTATTTATATTTTCGACTATAGCCCCTCTTTCGTGCGCTGCGTTAAGAAGCTTCTTAGGAAATACTCCTAGCTCTAGCGAGATATAGGCACCGCCGTTGTAAAACCCGGAAAGGAATTAACAATCCCTTTAATCGATAATTAGCACGAAAAACGAGTCGCTTAAAGGCCTTACCTATAAGGGCTTTGCAATAGGAAGGTTATCGACGATATATTTAACCTACTTTATAAGCAGGGTCGCCTAGAGTAGGCCGACAAGCCTACGCCGTTTATAGCACCTATCTTCGTAGTTTAGCGTATAGCCTAAGACGAGACTAAAGGCCGAGTCGTTATTAACCTATATGCCGTTAATAGTATTACTATCCCGGATTCCTACCCTCTACTACTATAAAGCTCTATTATTGCTAAACTCTTAAGCGCTTGTTTTATTACTACTATTAACGCTTCCGCCTTCTTCTATTAGTTTTAAGTTAAACTTAAGCATTAAGGCAGGTTTACTATTACGAGTTATTAAGGTCTAGAGCGCCTAATAGTTATACCTATCGGCTTTCGCAATAGCCTAGCGTATATATAACGCTATATAGACCGAGTCCTCCGCCCGCACTAGGACTATAGCCGCGCGTTTATTAACGATATTATTATCTACTCCGCTATAGAAGAGGAATACTTCTAATATCTCGAGGCTATCTTTAAGCTCTTTATATCGCTTAATTTGTCTATAAGCCTTACTAAAAGCTAGATCGGTTACCCTTCCGTAGAGTTGCTTAGATTTCGTATCGACGCGTTTAGGATAAGCATTACGAAGCATAGGCTTACCGCCTTTATAAAGCTTTTATTTCCTAACAATCTCGCCGCTCTTAAACACTATATTAGCGCTATAAGGTATATTCGTAACCTTATCCCGTACTACGGCGCTTCTATCGCCCTTCTATAGGATCGTAAGACTAATCTTTTAGCCTAAGGTCGCTTAATCAGTAAGGTTAAAAACAGGAACCCTAATAAGCGGAAGTCCTATACGCGAGTTATATCGTTTTAGCTAACCTTAGCCGAGCTTTCCTCCTTCGCCTTCCTTTAAAAGGAAATCACTTCTAGCCGTATAATTTACTATATAGACCTATAGAAGAGGCTATTCTGCTAGATTAACGCCTCTTTATAGCGAGGCTTTATAGCTATCTTTTTCTATCTCCGTAATAGCACCGTTTAGCAGCTAGGCTAGCCTATTCTAGTTAAAGCTATTATACCTATCTACTTCCTCTCCTATACTCTAACGAAAGCCGAGTAGTCCTATAGTCCTTTAGAACTAAAGGTCGCCTATCTCGTATAGGCTGTAAAAAAGATACGCACTACGGTATAGTCGTTAACCCTTCCGCTCGTAGTCTTAACTAACTACTCTATAATTAAGCAGATCGTCGCTAAGAGAACCCTCGATACTTCTAGTATAGACCGAGCTAACCGTCGTCTAGTTATAGCGTTAATTTATCTCTTTAAGTACGATATCGAGGTTTATTACCTCCTTAGTAAGAAGAACTTTATTCCCGACGCCTTTAGTCGCTTACTAGCCGAGGAGTCCGATTAGCTGCTTAACTATCGCCGCTTTAACTTTACTATGCTTAACGATATACTTATAGCCTCTAAAGCTATTATAGCTCTTAAGAAACGTAAGGAATTCGCCGTCGCCTACGATAATAAGCCTTACTATAAGCGAATATTTTAGATAATCGCGGATAGTAAGGACGCTATCGAGAGTCTTTCCTTACCCTTAGAAGGAGCTATAGTTACTAACTCTATAGTAAGAACTAAGGTATAGCTTAAACGCCGCGGCATACCGTTCTTTATAGTCGATAAGCTCTTATACTATAAAGGCCCCGACGGCTTTACCTAGCTATATATCCCTAACGCCTTCGTCCTATCTATAATCTTAGTAGCTTATAACGATAAAAACTACTTCGGCGTTGTCTATATAATTAAGGACTTAGAGATATACTTAATTCGCGGAGTTACCTATTAGGTAAAGAAGTATATCGCGGCCTATAAAGCCTATTGCCTTAGCTAAATAGACCGTTAGACCTTTGCCGGCAGCTATAAACCTATTCGCCCCCTACTACTTCTAATATAAAGTATCGCGATAGACTTTATAACCGATATACCGCCCTTACCTTTAGTAAGCTCCTTATAGTAGATCTTAGGCTTTAATATCTTTAACTAACTTCTTACGGTTATTTATCTAACTAGTAAAAGATACTTACTAATCCTAGGCAATGCTAAATACGGTATAAAGGACTAAGCTTAAAGCCTAGCCCGTTACTTACTTCTTTCCGATTAAGGCATACTAAGAACTATTATTAGCGACCGGGATCGTAAATTTATATCCGACTTTTAGAAAGGCCTCTAGAGTACATTCGGCACTAAAATTGCAATAACTACCGCCTACTACCTATAGGTTAACGGACTTACCGAACGGCGTAACTAGACCGTAGAGACCGCTCTACGAAGGTCTTACATCGAGGATCCTAGCCTAGATTAGAAGATAATAATCCCCGCCCTTTAGTAAAATCTAAATACGGTATTTAACGCTAGTATAAAGATCTCCGCCTATAAATCTTTCTTCGGCTTTAATATACGTAGACCGTTAGAAGCTGCCGATAACATCTTAGGAACTACTACGGACGAACTGCTATACTTACGAAAAGTCACCTATAGATAAGCGAGCCTAGCTATAGACCTAGCAGCTATAAAGGCTAAGCAGCGGTATAATGCGAAACACCGGCCGGTTTTTCTTAAAGCTAGTAATAAAGTCTACCTAAAGCTATATACGGGCTATTATAAGCCTAGCTAGCCGCTAAAGAAATAGTCGCGGCAATAAAAAGGCCCTTTCGTTATTAAGCGTATAGTTAATAACCTCGCGGCGGAACTCGACCTCCTTAGCTAAGTTAGAATCTACCTAGTCGTCTCTATTTAGCACCTTAAGCTCGCGTACGAAGGGCATTACGTCGAGCTCGAGCCTAGGCCTATAGAAGCCGCTCGCGATATCGAAGTACCTAACGAAGGGGATTAGCACTACGAAGTTAAACGCCTAATAGACATCCGTATTTATCGCATCGGTCGGTCGAAGTCACCTATAACCGAATACCTCGTACGATAGAAGGGATAAGCTGCTATATATAACTAATAGGTCCGAGCCGACTAGGTCTCCGCTAAAGCTATTATAGAGTTCTAGGGTCGCCCTCTAGCACGCGCTATATAAAGCAAGAAGGCCGCTTAGCAGAAGGTACGATTAAAGGAATAATTACTAATAGGTATAAGCATAACTTATAAGAATAAAGGGAAGGATTTAGGCAATAGGAGTATTCCTCCTAATTGCCTAATTAGGATTATATTTATAACTGCTATAAGCAGTAGTATTTTCTTTTTCGAGCCGGTATTCTAATATATATAAAGCATCCTCTATACTATATGCCGGGGCTAATATAATTAGCTATAGATAAGATAGTAGGGAGCTATTCCTAGCTCCTAGGGCTTACGCCTACCTAATAGAATTATCCTTCTTTACATATATATTCTTAGTGCTTAGTATATTACTGCTTATAAAGTAGGTTAAATATATCGTCGATAACCTTCCTATCGCGAAGCCCTTATAGGTAAGGCCTTTAAGCGACTCGTTATTTATACTAATTATCGATTAAAGGAACTATTAATTCCTTTCTAGGTTCTACGATAGCGGTGCCTATATCCCGCTAGAGCTAGGAGTATTTTCTAAAAAGCCTTTTAATCCGCTATACGAAAGAGGGACTATAGTTGAAAATATAAATACCTTCTTTAGTATATTTCTCTTAAAGCTCTAGTAGGCGCTAAACGTGCGTTTAGTACGGAATACGGCTAAAGAAGGAATCCTCGATTCTATCCGCGGTGTTTATCTCGATAGCTACGGCGGCTGCCGTTATATTAAAGGCAGCTGCCATAAGGTTTTAGTAAACCTTAGACTACCTGCCGGGTCTTATAGAAGAAGCTATAACGTAGGCGTAGATAGATTTAGATAGCGAAGGCGTCTAAGAAGTACCTAAAATAGGAGCTTCTATAGTTTAAGGCGGGGCGGGAGGCTATAAGCACTCGAGGACCTCCTAAGTAAGCGGGGAAGTGCTCGTAACGTTAACCGATAAATTAATAAAAGAAGTAGTAGTAGCAATAGCGGTTCCTATAGAGGAGGATAGTATAGCAGCGGCTCTAAGAGTAGGCGAGACTACTATAGCTAATGCTAAAGCCTTTATAGCTAATTTCTTAGATAGGGCGGTAAAATAGCTAGACTCTTAATACTCCTATATCTAGCTAAGCTTCTACTTACGCTTAATAATAAGGTTAACGTTTATACTATTAGTAATAAGAATAGTAAGAAGAGATTTAGCATCGACGATACTATAAATAGCATTAGCGTAAAAGGCGAAGAAAGTATAGGCGCGGTCCTTAGGAAGTTCTTTCTAAGATATAGGGACTATAAGGGTAATGCTAGGCGGTATAATAGTTTTTCGGACGGCTTAAATACGGCGAATAACTTTACGGGGCTATTTATAGATATCGAATAGGATTTTAAACCCGTCGAGCACTCTAATATAAATAACCTCTTTATTATAATTAAAGGATCCTCGGTATAGCTTAAGGAAGGCATTGCCGAAGAGTGCGCTAGCCTTTACTTTAGAGACTTAGGCGGAGTAAGTAAATTTAGCTATAGCTGCTTAAGCGGCCGGGCTAGCTATAGTACCGCGCGTGTAAAAGGAGAACGTGGCCTAGTCCTTATAAAAGGAACGACTATTAATTCCGTTAATAATAATAGGAGGCTTTTTCTCGACGGTATAGTTAAAAATCTAAAGAAGGTCGCGATTAATTATAGGCTTACTATAGCTAGAGTTAAGGCAAACTTAGACTTCCTGCCTATTAGGTTAAGCAGAGACCTTAATCCTTATATAGGAGTATAAATACGGCGGGGAATCCTAATCTTACTAAGGCTCCTCGGCTTTAGCTTTTAGGATTTAATCTAGTCGGGGTACTATAGTAAGCGCTACGTAAAAGACAGGCTCTTTAATAATAAGTGCGGGAAGAATAAGCTTTAATACGGCGGGGGATTTAGGCTTAGTAGGAATAAAGTCGACGATATTCCCTACGGGAATAGTAAGAGTAGAAAAGGTCTTCTTATACCTAAGATAGAGATAAGAGAAAAGTACGTTACTATACCGCAGCTACCTATATAACTATAGAGTTAGGCGATAGGGATATATATACGATAGATAATATATTTTAGCTTAAGGACTATTCGGCTATTAATCGCTAACTAGTCCTTAATAACCCCTCTTAAAGCCTAAGGGTATTATCCTTAAGGCCCTAGTATATCTTAAAAGAAGGGCAAGCTTTAGTCTTACTATAAGAGGGCAACCGTATTATAATAAAGGATTATTCGTATTTCTAACTATCGTTCCTACCTTCTTAAACGTACCTTTAGTCTATCTTCTTATAATTTCTAAAGCTTTTCTTTTTTAGTTACCTAAGAGCAATAGCGCTATATAGTAAGCGCGTTTTTAAACGTATAAGCCGCGTAAGCTAGATAGGTCGTAGTAGCTATTAAGTCGCTAGCCTATCGCTATTACGTTACGTAATAGAACTAATATTAGAAGATAAATATACTAACTTATATAAAGGCTATAACGAGCGTCTTAAGACGCTATTACTAATTTTTTCGCTACCTAAAGGGGCTTAATCTATCCCCTCGTAAAGTTAGACGTAAGCTAGGTCTTTACGACCTACCCCTCCGCGTATAGATGTCCTCGTAGCTCTTTAAGTAAGAGTCGTAGAGCTTAAGGAGGAGAAGAGATTAAGAGATAGGATTACGGAACTTCGAGAGGAATTTTCGCAATAGGGTAACTTATTCGGCAAAGACTTATATAAACGTCGCCGATAGTTAACCGAATTAAAAGAGAGTTATAGTAAGGAAATTAAAATAAAAAAACATTCCTTAGTTATTATAACTAACTAACCCTTAAAAACGTCTTAATTAGATTAGCGATCTTAAGGATGCTTTTATCGCTGCTTTACGTCGTTTTAAATGCAATAAGACTAAAATCTTATATACCTTTAACTATATATACGTAGACTATAAGGCGAGATAAAAGCAATACCTTAACGAAAAGCTCTTTATAAAGAGGGAATTACTTTATATTAACTAAGATAATCTTTATAACTAGACTTTAATTTTAATTAAAGATACTACTAATTATAAGACTTTTTTAACTACGTAACTATAAGAAGCACGCTAATAAAAGGGTTAGTCCCCCCTCGATTTTAGTCTTTACTTAGATTCCCTTAAGTAAAATCTAAAACGTCTATTAGAAAAAACTTATATACTTTCTTTTTTTATAGAGTATTACTATTTACACTAAGTGTTTTCTCTATTTGCACTAAGTTAACATTAAGTAGACCTAATTCTTCTGCGCTTACTCTCCGCGCCTACCCCGGCTAACCTAATTTGTGTGTAATGACATAGTAACGGCGGGGTCCGCGCAAAGTAAAGAGTCTTACGAATACGAGGCTGCCCTCTACCCACGAGGCTGCCGACGAAGCTGCCCTCGAGGGAGCCTGCCGACGAAGCTGCCGACGAAGCTGCCGACGAAGCTGCCGACGAGAAGCTGCCGACGAGCCTGCCGACGAAGCTGCCGACGAAGCTGCCGACGAAGCTGCCGACGAAGCTGCCGACGAGCCTGCCGACGAAGCTGCCGACGAAGCTGCCGACGAAGCTGCCGACGAGCCTGCCGACGAAGCTGCCGACGAAGCTGCCGACGAAGCTGCCGACGAGAAGCTGCCGACGAAGCTGCCGACGAAGCTGCCGACGAAGCTGCCGACGAAGCTGCCGACGAAGCTGCCGACGAAGCTGCCGACGAAGCTGCCGACGAGAAGCTGCCGACGACGAAGCTGCCGACGAAGCTGCCGACGAAGCTGCCGACGAAGCTGCCGACGAAGCTGCCGACGAAGCTGCCGACGAAGCTGCCGACGAAGCTGCCGACGAAGCTGCCGACGAGAAGCTGCCGACGAGAAGCTGCCGACGAAGCTGCCGACGAGCCTGCCGACGAAGCTGCCCTCGATTCCCACCACGCAGCCTAGGGCCACGCAGCCTAGGGTCACGAATTAATATGCGTTATAAAGGCGAATTAGTGCTTTTTACACGAATTAAACGCCTAGACTATTTACTTTACGCGGGCCCCGCGGTCACTATGTCATTATATACAAATTGGGTTAGGCGGGGTAGGCGCGGAGGGTAGGCGCAAAAAGATTTTAGGTCTACTTAGTGCAAATAGGGAAAACACTTAGTGCAAATAGTAACACTCTTTTTATAAAGCTACGTCTTAATCTTTAGGACTAAATCTCCTTTTATTTAGCGTCTATTTAAAATAATACTCGTAAGGAGATAGTCTAACTCGCTTAACGCTTCTAAGATACTCTAAGAAATAAAAAGCGGTTTATAAAGCTAACTAACGATTAGTCGACCTTTACTTAAAGGGCAAGAGGCTTTTATTCGATAGGCTATCGCTAACGTAAAGGCCGAAATAGATCTACTAATAACTATTTAGATTCCGACGCCGCTAGATCGACCTTAAATAGCTATAGAAATAGTCGTAGCAATAGCCGTAGGAACGGCCGAGGAAATAGTCGTAATAGTCGTAATAGTAGGAATAGATATAGTAGGAATAGCTATAGCAATAACCGGGGAGGAAATTTATATAGAAACGGCGAAAGCTAATCTAGTATAGTTATTTATTAGTATTATAAGAAACTAGGCTATATATAAGCCGATTGCTAAGCGATAGCGAAAGCTAACCGAACTATAGCTAATTTAAAGATAATAAAGAAGGAGGGAAACGCTTAAAAGTTAAAGTAAATGCCTCTCCTTCGACTAAGCTATAGGTAGAGGTAGTTAAGAGACTACGTGCTATTAGAAAGCTACTAAGGCGAATACCTTATAAAATTATCGTTAATCTTAATTACGGTAGTAAAGTAGACCTAGTAGATATAAATTTTACTTATAAATAAAGGCTATAATAGCTTTTATTATTAACCCTTAGATTAAAAGTAGTCGGGAATACGCTTATAAGATAATATAGAGTCTAGGAAGTTTCTATCTAACTCTAAGACAATTACTATAAGGAAAAGACAATCACTCGCCCTTATATTAGCGTCGATAATAGATTAAAACCTAACGACGTATTAGTTTTACTTAGTATACCCGTACTTTCTTAAGAATATATTTATCTTATTCCTTTTAAACACGCTTAGTGGTTTTAATACTAACTTACTAAGGTATTATTACGCTAGCTATAGAAAATTTTATATAAATATCGGAATAAGGCATAAGTCTATATAGTCACGCAGGACTTAAATTTTATGCTATTTCCCGATAAAGATAATAACTTAGCGAACCTTAAGCGAATAAGGGAGGAAATACCGGCGACTCTTTTAGACTTTAAAGACGTATTTTCTAAGCATAAGGCCGATTTACTACTAAGGAAGAAAGGCACCGATTATACGATTAACCTATTGCCCGACTTTAAGCCGTCTTTTAGACCTATCTACCCTCTTTCTTAATCCGAACTTTAAGTTCTTTAGGAGTAGTTAGATTAGTCCCTTAAGCGTAGTATTATTCGGAAATCTAAGAGTTCGGCCGGGGCTTATATCCTTTTTATACTAAAGAAAGACGGCATTTTACGCTTTTATATAGACTACTAAAGGGTTAATAGCATTACCGATAAGAATCGCTACCTACTCCCCCTTATTTCGGAGATTATAGACCGTTATTAAAGGGCTAAGTACTTTTCGAAGATTAACTTAAAAAACGCATACTAACGCATCCGGATTAAAGGAGGGGATAAATAAAAGATAGCCTTTCGTACTCGCTATAGTTACTATAAGTATTTAGTATTACCGTTTAAATTAACTAACGCCTTTACTATATTTTAGTTATATATTAACTAAGCTCTTAAAGGCCTCGTAGATACTATTTGCATTATATACCTTAATAATATTTTAATCTTTTCTAAGACCTATAAGGAGTATATAAAACACTTACGATAAGTTATCGAACGACTAAGAAATATAGAGCTATTTGCTAATTTATTAAAGTGCACTTTCTATAAGCAATCTTTAGAGTTTTTAGGATTTATCTTATTTATTAACGGAGTCGTAATAGATCTAGCCCGCATTAAGACTATTATAAATTAGGAAGAACCTCGTTCTTTCTATAATATTTAAGTTTTTCTTAGTTTTATAAATTATTACCGACGATTTATTTTAGGATACTCTAGTATTATTACCTCTCTTACTACGTTATTAAAGGGGAGCGTTAAAGGAAGAAAGCCTAGACGAATATAGCTAAACACTAGTAAATTAATAGCGTTTTACGCCGTAAAGAACGCCTTTGCAATAGCCCTACTTCTCTAATACTTCGACCCTTAAAGACTAATTCGCATTAAGACTAATGCCTTAATTTTTGCAATAGCTAGCATTCTTTTATAGCCCGATAAAAAAGGCTATTATTATTTAATTGCTTTTTAGTTATAAAAGTTTACTAGCCTTAAGCTTAACTATAGTACCCTTAATTAGGAGATATTTACTATTATTAAGTTATTTAAATACTAGCGATACTATATTAAAAAGGTAGCGAATACCGTTAAAGTTTTATTAGATTACTAAAACCTTTAAGGCTTTATAAAGTAAGTATCCCTTAATAGAAGATAAGTACGTTAGTATATATACTTAGCTCTTTTCGATTTTACGATTAAATACTAAGCCGGTAAATTAAATCCTACTAATGCTTTATTAAAGAAGCTAGAATTTATAAGCGAAGCCCTACTATCTATAGAGCTACTCCCGGAACTATAATAGAAGTTAGTAATTATTCGATAGGTGTATATAGCTATAGATTCTTTATAAAGCGACCTAAAGATAAGTTCTTAAGTCTCTACTATCTTTAAGCTTAACGAGATGTCTTTACGTAACGAAAATATATAAGCTCTTTAAGATTTAATCGCTTAGCATTTAAGAACGAGTCTTACTAAGTTAGCCACTTAGGTTAAAGATATCGTTAGTTATAAATAATAGTGTTAAAGATAATTAGCTAGGTTAGCAGCTCGTTATAAAAAGGTCTATAAAAGCAATGTCTCTAAGCCCCTTTTTAAGCTCCTTAAGAGGACTTAAGCGGAAGATCTATAGACTATATAGTAAGTATAGGCCGAAAGTACCCTAGAAGAAGGGGTAAGTCCTTATTTATTAAGCCTAAATAGACTTATTTTATATTTAGGAAGAATCGTAATGCCTATAGAGGTTGCCTTAACGTAAGAGCTTATTTAGCTCTACTACGACGATCCCCTTATAGGATACTTCGGAATAGCCTATACGAAATACCTCTTATCCCGGAAATTCTTTTAGGAAGGAATAGCTCGTAGTATAAACAGCTATATACGTTTATATTATATCTATTAAAGCGCCGTTCTAAAGCGGCATCGCCTATACAGCGCCCTTAAGTCGCTGCCTATTCCTATAAGACCTTAAGAAGAAGTCTTTATAGACTTTACTACCGGTTTTCTAAAGTTATAGTTCGATAGTAGAGAAGTTAACGCAATACTAGTAATCGTTAACCAATACACTAAGTATAGCGTATTTCTCGCGGTCTTTAAGATAATAATAACGCCTAAGTTAGCTAAGGCTTTTTATTATAAGATTAAGCTTATCTATAGAGTACCGAAAGGCATTATTTCCGATAGAGGATCTCTATTTATTAGTAAGTTTTAGTTAGACCTTTATTATATATTATAGATTAAACGTAGGTTATCGATAGCCTTTTACTTATAAACCGACGGTTAGACCGAACGGGTAAATTAAATACTATAATACTACCTTTAGTATTATACGAATGCCGAATAGAACAACTAGCCTAGACTACTACGAGAGGCTTAGTTCGCTTATAATAACACGAAGAATATAACTATAGGCTTTTCGCTTAATAAAGTATTATTCGGATACTAACTAGACTACTATATCTACCTTACGGACGATGCTACTAGTAGGGGAGTGCCTAAAGCGAGAGCTCGTATTAGCAAATTAGCAGACTTAAGGAAAAAACTAAAGACTTGTTAGCGATAAGCTATCGAGTCGTAAAAGAAGTTCTATAACCTCTATTATAAGCCACTTACCCTTAAGGTTAGGGACTTAGTAGGACTCTCTACGAAGAACTTACGCCTTAAGGACTAAAGAAAGAAGTTACTACCTAAATATATTAGACCTTTTAGGGTCCTTTAAGCTATTAGCAAGCAGGCGTACCGCCTAGCCCTACTAGAGAAATACGACCGGCTTTATAATATATTTTATATTAGTCTTCTTAAGCCGTAGGCAGAAAGGGCTATTAACTAATACCTTAGCGAATTACCGCTAATGCTTAATCTTAACGATGCCGAAGGAGAATAGTCGATTTAGCAAATTAAAGACTATAAGAAAAAGAAGGGCGTTACCTACTACTTAGTAAAATAGGAAGGTTAGTATCGAACGCTAGGCAGTCGGGTTCTCGACATTTAGGTAATAGCAATTAAAAAGGGAAGAAAGGCTCTAAGGCTTAAACAGCTTGCATAGAGGGATTAGAAGCTATAAAAGGATGTAAAACACTAAGAATAATAGCTCTTGTCTTATCTAGTAGGGAGGCTAACTAGTCTCTATATATAGGAAAACTCCTCGGACGAAATCAGCCGCGTAGACCTAAGGAAAAACAGGTGACGTAAATAATCGGACGGAAGGATCGGTAAGAAAAGCAATAGATCGTGCCGTACGATAAATAAGTTATATAGTTAGTAAATAAATAAGCAGCCTAATAGAAGACTAGTAAATTCTACGGTGAATTCTACGGTAAAAGCCGTAAAAGAGAATTAGAATTCTATAGTAAAAGACCGTAGAAGGGAATTAGAATTCTACGGTAGAAGACCGTAGAAAGGAAGAGATTTTATAGGTAAAGTCTATATAAACAACCGTAAAATTACCGTAAAATTATAGTAAAATATAACCGAAGAAAAGTAAGTAAATACGCCTGTAAAAGTATAGGGTAATGCTTGTTAAAGCCTATAAAATTCTATAGCGGAATCTAGGGAAGAACCGGGGATTTCCTAGTAGAAAGCAAATAGGGAAGACGGTAATATTAATATACCCCCTTAGCTAGAAGGGAATAAATTCCGGCTAGTTAGAATTATTATCGACTTCTTCTTAGATCTTAGAAGAAATATCCGTAAGTCGAAGCTAGCGAAGGAACGTTTAGAAAAGTTATCGTAGAAGTAACTTAATTAATCTATCCGTAACTATCTAGTTAAAAGGGATATATTTAATATTAAAAGTATTGCGTAAGAATTCCTAACGGGCCTAGCAGTTATAAATTTTAACGTGCTTTAAAGCGGTCTAAATCTTTAGAATCTCAGCGGAAACTAAGCGGATTTATAGGAATATAGGAATATAGGATAAACACTACGAGGAAAAGGGTTATAAGTTATAACCCCTAATAACCCCGACGGTCCCGACGGCAGCGTTATTAGCTACGTTATAACCCTAGCAGCAGCCTTATTATAACCCGGATGACAGCGTTAGCGGCTAGGTTACGTGCTCCTAACAGGGCTCTATTAGGAGCCCGGCAGGCCCGGGTTAAGCTCTTTATAGGCTCTATAAAGGGGGCCCCTTTCCCCCCCTTCCTAGCTAGAGCAGATATTTTAAGACAATAACAACAGCCCTTTGCGATAAGATATCTCACGTATAATCCCTACTAATAGGATTATCTAGGTATTATTACACTAAATAGTAGGAATAGGAATATCTAGCTATAGGGAAATATCGTTAAATAAACGAAGAATAGAAATTAGCTCTTTCGCGGTAGAAGAGACTATAAGAAGTTCGGCCTCGGTAGAGGAAGTAGTAACCGTAGATTATTTCCGGGCACTCTACGCGATTAGACTATTAAATAGGCTAATAAAATAGCCTTTAGAAAAATAACGCGTATTTAAGTCGTTAGCGTAGGCGGTATTAAAAGCTATAACGAGTTTTTAATCGTCTATATCTAAAAACTCAATCGTAAGGAAACGCGATTCGTATAAGTAAGTTACTAAGCTCTCTACGAGCTTAATATAAAGCGTAGATAGGTTCTATATATACTCCGCTAAAGAATTCGACGATTTTACGGCGTCGAGCCGGGTAGAAATAGTTACGTAATTGTAAAACCCGACTAAAGACTAAAAGTAATAGATTTAGCTATCCGTAGCCTATCCTTAATGTTTCTCTAGCTTCTCGGGAAGTAGGAATAGGCAAAGGGTCGAAATAGGCCGTAGAACTATAGAAGTAAAGATTAAACTAAACTTAAAAGCAATCTTATCTAAGTAGACGTCCTAGTATAACTATAGCTTTCGCTACTTACGGTCTTAGATAATCCTTATCCTAAGGAAATAGGTAAGCTCTCTACGGTTAGTAACTATATACTTTTGCTTAAAGCGATAGATAAAATCGTTAATAGCCTTACGGTACTCTTTATAGAAAAGGATAATAATATTATCTATAAAGAAGAAAGTAATAATACTACTTATAGTAGATATAAAAATATAAGGATCCTTAGCACTTTACTAAAGGCCTAGTTCGGTAAGAGACCTAGATAATTCCTATTGCTAAAGAAGCGGCGAACGGCGAAGCTTATATAAAGCCTTTATTAACCGAATTATAAAACTAAATATTTTAAATCCGTCTAGGAAGTAGATATATACTTCTTTATCTAAATCGGCATTCGTAAAGGCGTTAACTACGTTAAGTAAGCGGGTTTTTATACTAAACTTAGCGGTAATAGCAATTATAATACGAAACTTTTGCGCTATAAGCGTCGCGGCGTATATTTCTTTTCCGCTAAACGGCTAAAGATCTCCTTATATATAAAGGCGAGACTTAAACTTCCTAAGATAGCCGTGCTTATTAAACTTATAATCGAATGCCTATATTAATAAAAGAGGACGTATTAGCGCGTTCGCCCTTAGGGTAGGCGAAGGAAAGAAGGTCTTCCGCTATTTTAAGGAGTCCTATTTAACCGCTTTAGCGGCTTTAAACTTAGGTCTATACGGATGCGTCTCGAGATTAGACTAAAACCTTAGAAACGCGGGTAAATCCCGTTTATATATCTTCTTAGGTTTAAGAGAAGTAGCGAATATAGCCGTAAAAGCAGTGCTATTAGCCGGTAGATGCCTAACGTAGGCGAAAGCGGGATATCGACTTAAAAAACTATTTAAATAAGTAAGGCGTAAATCCCTTATAAACCTCGTTATCTATAGACTATCTATAGGAATAGTATTATCGTAATCTATAGACCGAGAAGTAGCTTAAGGCAACTATACCTTTAGACGGTCTACTAGTTCTATAGTTATAGTAGGTAAAAGAGTAGAAATATCGGGTTAGAAATCCCGTATATTCTTAAAAACGTCCTTCGGCGGTTCTAGAGTTTAGTTAGGAGTAAGGAGCTAAGGATTGCCTTCGGCTAAAATATCTACTAAGGTAGAATGCTTATTAAGAAGCACTATTAGCGTTAACTAGAATTCTGCCTTATCCTCCTTTTCTTCCTATATAATATATAGTAGAAATACCGGTAATAATACCTATATTAGCGGTTCGGATGCCTTAGACGCGGTAAAAAACTAAGTCTTATTAAACGTTATACTACGAACTTAATAAACCTTCTGTTTCTATAGGATCTATATACGAAAAATATTAGTAGAATTATACCTAACTAAGTAACTAACCTCTGTATAAGGTTCTTACTTAAGATTACGTTTCTACGTGTTAGTTAGGGCCTTAGTGGTTAATAGGTAGGCTTTATAGCTAAAAGCTCGAAGATAATCGAATCGTAATAGTTAAGGAAGGAGAAATACCGGTATATTCCGGTCGTAATCCCTTAACTAATCGTAAAGGATCTTTATTAAGGAAATCTACTTTAAGGGAAATAACGTAGAGGAAGCTGCCTATCGGGCTAGAATCCGATTGTATAAATATACTATGGTTTTCTACGTTTCTATCTATAAATGCTTAAGCAAATTTGCTTTAATCCTTATAGATCGAGCTTTCCTAGATATTACCCCCCTAGCTCGTTCGGTAGCGCTATTTTAAGCGGGTATATAAGGAGTAGTAGGCTTATTATAAATGCCCTATTAGTTAATAAAATCCTAAACATCGTATCGAAGGGCTCGGTCGTTATCTCGATAAATTATACCGATAGAAAGTAAGAACTATTAGGAAATATACAGACTTAGGCTCTTAAAATATAAAATCAGCTTATTTATAAAAGCGTCTAGAAAAGCATATAGAAAAATAAGCTTTATATAGTTATCCTTAATAAGAAATATAACGTTCTTATTATTATAACTCTTATATATAGAAAAGACATCGTAAAACACCTTAGAAAAAGGAAACGTCGCTTTAGAAAGCGGCGGCTTACGGTTAATAATTCGTTTAGCCTATATAAGTTTATAGGACTTATAGGAGATTATCTTATCGAAGGTTACCGACTATAGTATTCTAAGAGCTTTCGAAAGCGCTTTATTATTCGGATATCTAAGTCGTTAGTGCTAAAGAGAAAGTTCCTCTATACTTATTAGTATAGGCTCTAGTATAATAGCCGAAAAAGGTGCTATAACCGGGGTTTCTACGGTAGAATCTATAGAAGGAATAGAAGCAATAGTTAGAAGCGTAGTAGAAGGTATTAACGGGTTATATTCGATAATATACTAATTGTAAATTAGCTTTATTATATAAATAGTACGGGTTAAAAAAGAGATCTATCTAGTTTATAGGTTCTATAAAAGATTCGCCTTATATAAAAGACAAAGTAAATAAAGGGATATATAAAAAGACGGGATATATACTACCTAACTAAGCTAAAAAGTACCCGTCGAGATGCGTATAAACACTATGCCTATCCTAAGAATAGGAGTACTCCTACTGCCTACGAGTGCGTACTTAGAAGAAGGCTAGAAGTTATAGAAACGCTCCCTATTATTATAAATATATCTATTAGACCCTAAATCTATAATAAAAGAATCCTTTAACAGGTATTCTACGGTAGTCTATAGAATAACTAGTAGTAAAAAGGTCGTAAGAACGTTAGCGGTAGCCGTAGCTTATACCGTCTTTATCTCGGTCTAATTGTTCTTCCGCTACTCTTCGTCGTGAAGAAGTGCCGCGTTAACTTTAGCCTTATTAGCCGGAACCTTAAGGTAGTCGTCTATAGTCTTTTAGACGTCCTTATTACGTTTCTATAATAGAAGTCAAACAGAAGGGTTAAAGTAATAACAATATCGGAAATAGTATCGTTCTCTATAAATATATAGCGGACTATCCTTTTTCTTACCTTTATCCCTATCCTTATCTAAGGACGCAGCTGCTAAAGTAGTTGCCGATTTATTAGTAGATTCCGCGGCTAAGGGCTTTATTCCCTAGCCTTAGAATTTCGCAAAAGCGTTAGTCTTTAGCGCTTTAGTCGCAGCCTTTAAGGCCTACGAGCGCTTAAAGAGTTCGAATATCTTAAATCTGTCTAAGAAAGACTATTCCTAACCTAGCTTATTTAGGCAGGCATTATCCTCTATCTTATTTATCTAGTATTCCGCAAAAGGGCTAGAAATTAGCTAAATAGCCTTAAGAAATAGCTATATAGCCTAAAGACCTTCTGATTTTAGTAACTTAATTCGCCGGGCATCGGTAAAGACCTTCTGCTAGTTAGAAATCTAAATCGTAATATCCGTCCGGTCTAGTGCTTTTAAAATAGTATAGAACTATATAAGAATAGTCTTTTATTACGTTTATAAAGTCGGCTTTATACGCCGCTATAGTAAAGCTAATTCCTTAGAAACCTTATATTCGTCGGTAATTATTAAGTAGTAGTTCCTAATATTCTAAACGATAAACTACTAGATTAACGTAAGAGATTTCTATTAGTCCTTATAGGCTTAAAGCAACGTGCGATACCGGGAAAAGAGTAACTTAAACCTCTTAAGTTCTTCTATAGATAAACTAGCAATATTAGCAACGGTCGCGTTAACTATTCTAGCTATTAGTTCTACGGGAAGAGGCAATAAGGGTTTCTAAAGTTTAGGTATAATAAAAGGATCGATTTTCTCCTAAATCCCTTAGGCGAGTGCGTATTTCTAAATCGTTAAGATCTATCGGTCCTAGTCCGCTAGTCTATTTAAAATAGTCTTCGAAGTAATATCGGCTATAATAGATATAGTAACGTAGGTAAAAGTATAGTAAAATCACCGGAAAAACGGTAGTTAAATATATAATATATATAAATAAACCGTAAAAACTAAACTAAGTGCGGGAAAACACTAATAGAATAAGGTAAACGTACTAACTAATCCTCCGTAAGTCGATTCGCTAGATTAAATAACGCTCTTTAAAAAATCATACTAGTCCTCCGCGAGTCGATTCGCTAGATATAAGGGCAAAGGCTTTACTACCGTAAGTTATAGCGTTAGTAGGCTAAAAATACAAGCCGTTAGAACTCTCTATACGTAGAGAAGTTCGTCCGGGCTTATAACTATCGAACGCTAGGCAGTCGGGTTCTCGATATTTAGGTAATAGCAATTAAAAAGGGAAGAGAGGCTCTTAGGCTTAAATAGCCTATATAAAGGGATTAGAAGCTGCAAAAGGATATAAAACACTAAGAATAATAGCTTTTATCTTATCTAGTAGGGAGGCTAACTAGTCTCTATATATAGGAAAATTCCTCGGACGAAATCAACCGCATAGACCTAAGGAAAAATAGGTAACATAAATAATCGGACGGAAGGATCGGTAAGAAAAGCAATAGATCGTACCGTACGTTAAATAAGTTATATAGTTAGCAAATAAATAAGCAGCCTAGTAGAAGACTAGTAAATTCTACGGTAAATTCTATAGTAGAAGCCGTAGAAGAGAATTAGAATTCTACGGTAGAAGACCGTAGAAGGGAATTAGAATTCTACGGTAGAAGACCGTAAAAGGGAAGAGATTTTACGGGTAAAGTCCGTATAAATAACCGTAAAATCACCGTGAAATCATAGTGAAATATAACCGAAGAAAAGTAGGTAAATACGCCCGTAGAAGTGCGGGGTAATGCCTATAGAAGCCTGTGGAATTCTATAGCGGAATCTAGGGAAGAACCGGGGATTTCCTAGTAGAAAGCAAATAGGGAAGACGGTGATATTAATAGTTAGCTAGCCGAATACAACGAGTAGGTTGCTTAAGACGATATAGCGAATGCCTAAGAACTTATTAACGAATACCTAAAGATACGACTAAAGAAACGGCGGAAATTACGTATTACGAAATAACTTCTTTTTAGCTTACCTTAACTTTTCTACTTCTACTCCGCCGCTACTTTACCGTTATTCCTTAATATCTATATAGTAGAAGTCTCTTACTTTTATTTCGTTAGTAAACTCCGTAATAATAGGGAGACGTTTTAACCACTCCCCCCTTCCTTAGCGACCGCTCTCCTTAATTATTTCGTGTAAATTATCGCATATATATTCTCGTCCTACCTACTATAGGGTAAAACCTACGTTCTTAATCACTAGACGAAGCTTTTAGTCCTTATTCTCGCGTATAGCTTTCCGTCGCTCTATCGATACCTACCGGTATTTAAGACGACGTTTCGTATATAAACGTTTAGCACTTAATACCCCCTATTCCTCTCTATAGGCCGTCGTTACGGCTATAAATAACGTATAAACTTAGTAAAAGATTAACTTAATTTTCTTCTTCTCCGTCTCGTCCTAAGTAAGCTATAGCTTAGCTATCTTTATTTAAATAGCGTATAGATCCGCTATATCCTCGGACATTATTGCGGGCATTTATAATTTTATTAGCAATTACATCTTAACTTAAGGGGGAATAAGGAACTTACGGATTCATAGAGATTACCGCGTAAGTTATATTAGATATACTTACTTAATCGTATATCCTCTTATATATAAGATAGTTTTACTATTCTAGTGTTATCCTCGTTATCGCTAAACCCTTATATACTACTATTAAGGCACTTAATATAGTATAACTCGGTTACTTAGTACCCTTTCGCGCGGCGATTTGTTATAGTTACGGTCTTCTTAGCCCTTTTCTTTAGCGATATCCCTTTCTAGAGATTCTTTATATCGACGGTGTCTCCTTTAGCATTTACCTTTATATCCTCGTCTTTATCGTCCTCGCTAGACGACGAAAATGTTTTAGATTTAACAACCGTTAGCGTTATACGCTTAGCAGTCCCTTAATCTTCCTAAGACTCTACTATAATAGGTTTCTTTATTTTTATAAACGGTCTTTTAAATAGCTAACGAATTAGCGGATTATCGGTTTCTTCCTTTAATAAGGATGTCGATTTCTCTAATGCATTTGCTATATTCTTCTTTATAAAGAGTCGTTCTAATAGGATTGTTTTCTCTCCGCGCGTCTTCTTTAGCTTTATCTCTTCCTATGCTATCGCTACGGCGTCTTTAATCGATACTCTATTTGCCGATAACTCTAGGACTTAAGCTATAACTAAGGGACCTATCGGCTAAATATAGTCTATTTATTTTCCTCGCTTCCGGGGCGTCTCTACCGTTACGCTTACCGTTCGCTTAGAACCTATAGCGTTAAACTAATTCGGAATATACTCGTCTAATTTAAAATATGCTTATCTAATTCCGAATATACTTCTCTATAAGATCTTAGTATAGTTATATAATAAGAGAAGAGAAGAAAAAACTTTATATATAAAGAGTAGCACTCTATTATAGTTCGCTAACTATACGTAAGCGACTAGCTACCTATTGCGTAGTAACTATTATAACGCGTAACTAATACAATAATTATTATAATATATATAATAATAACTATCGTCGTTAATTTTTATACTACGTTTAATCCTATTTTAGTCCTATTTGCTATTATAACTTTATTCGTACCTAAAGCTATCCTAGCGTCTAAGGCGTCCGCCTTAGACCTTAGAAGAGGGGGATAATTATAACGCAGCTACCCGTATAACTATAGAGTTAGGAGATAGGGATATATATACGATAGATAATGCATTTTAGCTTAAGGACTATTCGGCTATTAGTCGCTAACTAGTCCCCGATAACCCCTCTTAAGGCTTAAGGGTATATCCCTAAGGCCTTAATATATCTTAAAAGAGGGGCAAGCTTTAGTCTTACTATAAGAGGGCAACCGTATTATAATAAAGGATTATTCGTACTTCTAACTATTGTTCCTACCTTCTTAAACGTACCTTTAGTCTGTCTTCTTATAGTTATAAGAAAGAAAAGAAGCCTTATAAACCTTATAGGTTAAAGGCTTATTATTATTATTATTAAAGTACTCTAGCTGCCCTAACGGGCCTAGTGCCCCTGCATTTAGCTAGTATAGGAAAAACTAGGCGGCCTAGAGGAAAACCTATATAACGTCTATCTATCTTAACGTCGGGCCGGATACGGCCCGTGCTCGCTATGGTTAATTAAGTTTAGTTACTACCGCCGGTCTAGTGCTTAATAAAGGTTACCCCGCCCTAGCGGGCCTAAGGGCGTTAGGGTCGGGCGGATAGTCTAATTTAGTAAAGCCGGCGTATAAACGGCACGCGGGCGATAGGGTATAGGCCGGGGCCCCGCCTAGCGGGTTAAAACGTAGAAAAATAAATCTTAGTAAGCGTATAATCGAATATATAAAAATACACCTAAATACATATAAACGTTAAAATAGGCTAGCGCTAGGAGCCTTATCGTCTTACTCTTAAAGCTCCCCCCCGCCGGTGTTAAAGCGGTCTATCTTCTCCGTAAGGGCTATCGCGGCTCGGAATTACTATAGTAGGCGGTGCTTAAAGAACTACCGGATAAGCGGCTTTACGGCGGCGGGGCGGTTAAGCGCTGCCTTAAGGTCGCTCTCCCGTCGGATGCCTTTTAGTAGGGCCGCCCTCGCGCTAATAAAGGTAAGGCACTAGAGGAAGAGGTAAAACGCGGTTTTACGCGCGGTCTTATACCGATAGAGCGGCGAGTCGACGTTAAGGACGTTCCGGTCGAATAAGAACCCTTATAGACCGATCTTCTTAGTCTAAATCTAAATAAGCGTAGAGCTCTCGTGCTTATATAACCTATTATATACCTTTAGTGCCTTCTTCGGCCGGTCGAAGTAAGGGTTAATATCTACCGGCTGCCGTGCTTTTTATAATCGCTTCGCCTCTATCGCTTAGAGATCCTCCTTCTAACGCGCCTCTTAATCGCGGAGGACCGCCTCCTCTATTATAATGCCTTAAGGGCATTAGTCTTAGAGCTACGCGTCGTACGGCCGGCCGGGCGGCTAGGTCGGCCGACGGGGTTAAGGCAGTACTCTCGCCGGCTTCTCGTAGGTGCGTTAGATCCGGTCTACTATGCCTAACTCCTCGGTTCGCTCTTCGTACCGCGCGAGGCGGTCGTTAAGGTAGAGGTCGAGCGGTAGGACTACCGTCTATATCTCTAGGTTCTAGATCGGGGTCGCCTTAAACGCCCTAGCTATTACCCGTAGGTAGCTTAACTAATATACTATAAGCGCTTTTACTAAGCCGGTAGGTTTCCCTCCTTTAGGCGTAGGCTTATAAAACGTTAACGCCCTATAAGTAAGCGCGCTCCGAACTATACTAACGTAGACCGTCCTTACGTTTCGCAATCGTATGCCTTATATAAACGCCGCGAGCTTAGTAAAGGCTAGCGCCTATATGCTTATTTTCGTCTTAAGCTTTTTAACTTAGGCTTTTTATCGTAGCTTTTAGTTAAACTAAACCCTTAAGAACCTCCCGTCTTTAACTAGCCGGACTATATTCGTCTTAAGCTAAAGCTTCGTTAGTATCGGCTTATAGGTCTACGTAAAGTAGATTAACTCGCTCTTCTTTAGCTTAAACTTAGCGCCGACCTCCCCTACCTATTTATCGTACTTCTTTTAGGCGCTCCTTAAGCGCTATATAGTCGTAGCTATAGTCTTACCGTAGGCTAAGAGGTTTATATCGTCGGCGAAGCCGACGGTAGTAACCCCTATCTCCGGCTTAAGGTCGTCGTATAGTAGCGCAATATAAAGGAGGAAGAGGATCGGGGAGAGGGGCGAGCCTTAAAGCACGCCTATAAGTACCTCTTAGGTCTCCGCCGGCGTGCCGTCGAAGTAGAGCTAGGCCGTCCTTCCCTTAAGGAAGCTTTTAACCTATGCGATAACCTAGCCTAAGAAACCCCTCTAGTAGAGGGTCTTAATAAAGTACGTATAGTCTACCTTATTAAAAGCTCCCTTAAGGTCGAGCTAGAGGAACGACGCTACCCTTCCTTAGGTCTACGTCGTCTTTACGAGCTCTATTATAAGTTATATCGCCGTCTTAGTAGACCTTTTAGTCTTATTCCCTATCTGCCTTTCGGGCAGGAGGTTATACGCCTCCGCTACGTCTATAATCCTCCTTACGACTATAGCCTTAAGGATCTTCCCTACTATACTAAAGAGAGAGATTAGTCTCTACCTTTAGGCTTATTAAAGCTAGGCCGCTATCTTCCCAGGCTTCGGTAAGACGATAATAGCCGTGTATTAGAACCGTCTTAGGAGATATCTAACGTCGTAACTAGCGTTAAGCAATACCGTAAGCACCTTAAGCAATAGCTTTTTATAGGCCTTAATAAGCTTAACTAGGAGGCTATCCTCCCCTGCGGCCTTTTATAACGCTATCTTCCTAACCGCCGACCTAACGTCGCCGACTATAAAACGCTGCGATATTATATAGGCCTCCCGGGCGGCTTAAGGGCTCCCCTCGCCTCTCGCTACCGGGGGTAAGAAGAACTAGGCCGCGAGGGTCTCTGCCTTCTCCTCGTAAGTGCGGGCCGGCCTATTTAGGTCGCTTAGTCTCTTTAGGTCCGGGATATATATCGCCTATAGTAGGCTACCGCTTTAAAGCCGCGCCTACCTCTCGATCTTCTAAAGGAGGGCTTAGTTAGCGGCTAAATCGTAGGTAAGCTCCCGCTAAGAGTCTTATTATATAGTAACGACGGCACGCCGGAGGGCTATCTTCGCTTTATCTAACGTCTTATAGGTCGTTTAGTTGCCGGACGCTAAGAACGCCCGGAGGGCGCGTTTAGCCTCCCTATCGCACCGGTCTACCTTTATAGTCTACTAGTCGGGGCGGCCGCCGTCGGCGCGGCCCTAGGCCTTAGGTATATAGTCCTTTATAATCTTAGTCAACTAGGCGACTACTTAGTCTACGTACGCCTCGACCTCCTTAAGGGTCGTAAGCGTAGTTAGCGCGGCCCCCGGCCGGAACTTTACGATAGCTACTGCTTAAGCCCTATCCGGGTCGAGTTTCCTCTAAAGGCGGTTAAGTCCTATTGTCTAAGCCGCCGGCCGATAAGTTAGCGGCCTTATATCTACCTCTAGCCGTTGCGATATATAATCCGATCTAACGAGGCCTGCGTTTCTATAGTACGTAACGCTTAAACCCTAAGACGCTTAAGCGAGGTCTATCGTGCCGTTCCTCCGGCCCTTAGAGGCGATATATATAACCTAGCCCTTAGGAATTACGAGCCTAAAGCGCTAACGCGCTATTAGCTTTAGGAGGTCCTTAATATTCCTAAAGGTACGCCTATAGGCGTCTTAAAGCGGGTAATAGCTATTAAAGTCCCTAACGAAGACGCAACGGGTGCGTAATAATTTAGTCGTAAGGTTAAGGAGCGGAGTAGTCGGGAGGGGGGAGTTAACCGGCGGGGAGTAAACTAAAAAAACTATAGTATTAAAATTAATAAACGTAACGCTATACTAATCTACACCTTAGTCGCTTATCTATATATCGATGCTATGCCTTTTATAGACGTATAGCACGCCTTAGGTCGCCCTAAAGATAAGCCTATAGTTATACCGCCTTAAGCACGCTAAGGCTCTTATCTTACTATTAATCGGTGTCTCCTAAAGTGCTATAATATTATACGCCTTAAGGGCGGCGAGCGCGAGGTATATATTCGCGCTTATTCTTACGGTATTCTAGTAAAGGATGTCTAATATTAGGGGGGGTCGGAGAAAGGGTTATCGTTAGGAGCGGGCGCGGCCTCGACCGTAGTAGTGCGAGCCCTTACCGACGCTAAGGCCGGCCGCGACTATAGAAGCCCGCGAATAGTCGACTAGCCTCGCGCCCGACCGGCCCTTATAATATCCCGAGGCTAGCTAAGGGGAAGGGCAGGTAGCGGGGGGGGGGTATCCTACCGTCGCCGTTTCGACGGCGACGCCTATAGCGCGGTAGGAAGCGGAAAAGGCTACGCTAGCCGCCCCGACTAGTAGACTATAAAGGTAGACCGGTGCGATAGGGAGGCTAAACGCGCCCTCCGGGCGTTCTTAGCGTCCGGCAATAGTACTCTAGCTGCCCTAACGGGCCTAGTGCCCTTATATTTAGCTAGCATAGGAAAAACTAAGCGGCCTAAGGGAAAACCTATGCAACGTCTATCTATCTTAACGTCGGGCCGGATACGGCCTATATTCGCTACGGTTAATTAAGTTTAGTTACTACCGCCGGTTTAGTGCCTAATAAAGGTTACCCTACCCGGGCAGGCTTAAGAGCGTCGGGCTTAAGCGGATAGTCTAACTTAGTAAAGCTAGCGCGCAGACAATATATAGGCGATAGGGTGCGGGCTAAGGCCCCGCCTAGCGGGTTAAAACGTAGAAAAATAAATCTTAGTAAGTGTATAATCGAATATATAAATATATATAAATATATATAAACGTTAAAGGGGGCTAGCGCTAAGAGCCTTATCGTCCTACTCTTAAAGCTCCCCCCCGCCGGCATTACGGCAGTCTATCTTCTCCGTAAGGGCTATCGCGGCCTGGAACTACTATAGTAGGCGGTGCTTAAGGAACTACCGGATAAGCGGCTTTACGGCGGCGGGGCGGTTAAGCGCCGCCTTAAGGTCGCTCTCCCGTCGGATGCCTCTTAGTAAGGCTACCCTCGCGCTAATAAAGGTAAGGCACTAAAGGAAGAAGTAAAACGCGGTTTTACGCGTAGTCCCGTACTAATAGAGCGGTAAGTCGACGTTAAGGACGTTCCGGTCGAATAAAAACCCTTATAGACCGATCTTCTTAGTCTAAATCTAGATAAGCGTAGAGCTCTTATATTTATATAACCCGTTATATACCTTTAGTGCCTTTTTTAGCCGGTTAAAGTAAGGGTTAATATCTACCGGCTGCCGTACTCTTTATAATCGCTTCGCCTTTATCGCTTAGAGATCCTCCTTCTAACGCGCCTCTTAATTGCGGAGGACCGCCTCCTCTATTATAGTGCCTTAAAGGCATTAGTCCTAAAGCTATACGTTGTATAGCCGGCCGGGCGGCTAGGTCGGCCGATAGGGTTAAGGCAGTACTCTCGCCGGCTTCTCGCAGACGCGTTAGATCCGGTCCGCTATGCCTAACTCCTCGGTTCGCTCCTTATACCGCACGAGGCGGTCGTTAAGGTAGAGGTTAAGCGGCGGGACCGCCGTCTATATCTTTAAGTTCTAGATTAAGGTCGCCTTAAACGCCCTAGCTACTACCTATAGGTAGCTCGACTAATATACTATAAGCGCTTTTATTAAGCCGGTAGGCTTCCCTCCTTTAAGCGTAGGCTTATAGAATATCGACGCCTTATAGGCAAGCGCGCTTTAAACTATACTAGCGTAGACCGTCCTTACGCTTCGTAGTCGTATGCCTTATATAAACGCCGTAAGCCTAGTAAAGGCTAGCGCCTATATGTCTATTTTCGTCTTAAGTTTCTTAACTTAGGCTTTCTATTATAGCTTTTAGTTAAACTAAACCCTTAAGAACCTTCTATCTTCGACCGGCCGGACTATATTCGTCTTAAGCCGAAGCTTCGTCGGTATCGGCTTATAGGTCCGCGTAAAGTAGATTAGCTCGCTTTTCTCCGGCTTAAACTTAGCGCTAACCTCCCTTACCTATTTATCGTACTTTTTCTAAGCGCTCTTTAAACGCTATATAGTCGTAGCTACGGTCTTACCGTAGGCTAAGAGGTTTATATCGTCGGTAAAGCCGACGGTAGTAACCCTTATCTCCGGCTTAAGGTCGTTATATAATAGCGCGATATAAAGGAGGAAGAGGATTAAGGAGAGGGGCGAGCCTTAAGGCACGCCCGTAAGCACCTCCTAGGTCTCCGCCGGCGCGTCGTTAAAGTAGAGCTAAGCCGTCCTCCCCTTAAGGAAGCTCTTAACCTACGCGATAACCTAGCCTAAGAAACCCCTTTAGCGGAGGGTCTCGATAAGGTACGTATAGTCTACCCTATCGAAAGCTCCCTTAAGGTCGAGCTAAAGGAACGACGCTACCCCTCCTTAAGCCTACGTCGTCTTTACGAGCTCTATTATAAGTCGTATCGCTATCTTAGTAGACCTCTTAGTCCTATTCCCTATCTGCCTTTTAGGCAGGAGGTTATACGCCTCCGCTACGTTTACGATCCTCCTCGCGACTATAGCCTTAAGGATCTTCCCTACTATACTAAAGAGAGAGATTAGTCTTTACCCCTAGGCTTATTAAAGCTAGGCCGCTATCTTCCCGGGCTTCGGTAGGACGATAATAGCCGCGTATTAGAACCGTCTTAGAAAATATCCGACGTCGTAACTAGCGTTAAGTAATACCGTAAGCACCTTAAGCAATAGCTCCTTATAGGCCTTAATAAGCCTAACCGGGAGGCCGTCCTCCCCTATAGCCTTCTATAACGCTATCTTCCTAACCGCCGACCTAACGTCGCCGACTATAAAACGCTGCGATATTATATAGGCCTCCCGGGCGGCTTAAGGGCTCCCCTCGCCTCTCGCTACTAAGGGTAGGAAGAACCGGGCCGCGAGGGTCTCTGCCTTCTCCTCGTAGGTATAGGCCGGCCCCTTTAAGTCGCTCGGTCTCTCTAGGTCCGGGATATATATCGCCTATAGTAGGCTGCCGCTTTAGAGCCGCGCCTACCTCTCGATCTTCTAAAGGAGGGCTTAGTTAGCGGCTAAATCGTAGGTAAGCTCCCGCTAGCACTAAGTCTATATAAATAAGGAGTAAACCCCTCCGCGGTATTAGTCTATACGATTAGGAGTAAACCCCTCCGCGGTATTAAAAAGTCTATACGATTAGGAGTAAACCCCTCCGTAGTATTATTCTATACGATTAGGAGTAAACCCTTCCGCGGTATTAAAAAAGTCTATACGATTAGGAGTTAACCCCTCCGTAGCCTATAAATAAGGAGTTAACCCCTCTATAGCATTTTATCTTATATAGTCGGGAAATATATCTACCTGCTATTTATAGTAGTTATCTTATATAGTTAGGAAATACATCTGCCTACTATTTAGTAGTTATCTTATATAGTCGGGAAATATATCTGCCTGCTATTTATTTAGTAGAAAATATATTAATATTACTGTCTTCCTTATTTACTTTCTACCGGGAAATCCCCGGTTCTTCCTTAGATTCTACTATAGAATTCCACGGGCTTCTATAGGCATTACCCCGTACTTCTACAGGCGTATTTACCTACTTTTCTTCGGTTATATTTTACCGTGATTTTACGGTTATTTTACAGTTATTTATATAGTCTTTACCCGTAAAATCTCTTCCCTTCTATAGTCTTTTACCGTAGAATTCTAATTCCTTTCTACGGTCTTCTACCGTAGAATTCTAATTCTCTTCTACGGCTTCTACCGTAGAATTTACCGTAGAATTTATTAGTCTTCTATTAGGCTGCTTATTTATTTGCTAACTATATAACTTATTTATCGTACGGTATAATCTATTGCTTTTCCTACCGATCCTTCCGTCCGATTATTTACGTCACCTGTTTTTTCTTAGGTCTATACGGCTGATTTCGTCCGAGGATTTTTCCTATATATAAAGACTAGTTAGCCTCCCTATTAGATAAGACAAAAGCTATTATTCTTAGTGATTTACACCTTATAGCTTTTAATCCTTCCTTATAGGCTATTTTGCCTTAAAACCTCTCTTCCCTTTTTAATTGCTATTACTTAAATATCGAGAACCCGACTGCCTAGCGTTCGATAGTTATAAGCCCGGACGAACTTCTCTACGTATAGAGAGTTCTAACGGCTTATATTTTTAGCCTACTAACGCTACGACTTACGGTAGTAAAGCCTTTGCCTTTATATTTAGCGAATCGACTCCTAAAGGACTAGTATGATTTTTTAAGGAGCGTTATTTAATCTAGCGAATCGACTTATAGAGGACTAATTAGTACGTTTACCCTATTCTATTAGTGTTTTCCCGCACTTAGTTTAGTTTTTACGGTTTATTTATATATATTATATATCTAACTAACCTTTTCCGGTGATTTTACTATACTTTTACCTACGTTACTATATCTATTATAGCCGATATTACTTCGAAGACTATTTTAAATAGACTAGCGGACTAAGACCGATAGATCTTAACGATCTAGAAATACGCACTCGCTTAAAGGATTTAGGAGAAAATCGACTATTTTATTACGCTTAAACTTTAGAAACCCTTATTGCCTCTTCCTATAGAACTAATAGCTAGAATAGTTAATACGACTATTGCTAATATTACTAGGTTATCTATAGAAGAACTTAAGAGGTTTAAGTTTCTCTTTTCTTAGTACCGTATATTGCTTTAAGCCTATAAGGACTAATAGAAATCTCTTACGTTAATCTAATAGTTTATTGTTTAAAATATCGGGAACTACTACTTAACTATTGCTAACGAATATAAGGTTTCTAAGGAATTAGCTTTACTATAGCGGCGTATAAAGCCGACTTTATAGACGTAATAGAAGATAATTCTTACGTAGTTTTATACTATTTTAAAGGTACTAGACTAGACGGATATTACGATATAGATTTCTAACTAGCAGAAGGTCCTTACCGACGCCCGGCGAATTAAGTTGCCGGAATTAGAAGGTCTTTAGGCTATATAGTTTTTTTTAAGGCTATTTAGCCTATTTCTAGCCCTTTTGCGGAATACTAGATAAATAAGATAGAGGACAATGCCCGCTTAAATAAGCTAGGTTAAAAGCAGTCTTTTCCCGACGGATTTAAGATATCCGAACTTTTCGAGCGCTCGTAGGCCTTAAAGGCTACGACTAAAGCGCTAAAGACTAACGCTTTTATAAAATTCTAAGGCTAGGGAATAAAGCCCTTAGCCGCGGAATCTACTAATAAATCGGCAACTACTTTAGCAGCTGCGTCCTTAGATAAGGATAGGGATAAAGGTAAGAAAAAGGATAGTCCGCTATATATTTATAGAGAACGATACTATTTCCGATATTGTTATTACTTTAACCCTTCTGTTTGACTTCTATTATAGAAACTTAATAAGGACGTCTAAAAGACTATAGACGACTACCTTAAGGTTCTAGCTAATAAGGCTAAAGTTAATGCGGTACTTCTTCGCGACGAGGAGTAGCGGAAGAATAATCTAACCGAGATAAAGACGGTATAAGCTACGGCTACCGCTAATATTCTTATAACCTTTTTACTACTAGTTATTCTATAGACTACTATAAAATACCTATTAAGGGATTCTTTTATTATAGATTTAAGGTCTAATAGATATATTTACAATAATAAGGAGCGTTTCTAAGACTTCTAGCCTTCTTTTAAGTACGCACTCGTAGGTAGTAGAAGCACCCCTATTCTCGGGATAGGCATAGTGTTTATACGCATTTCGACGGGCACTTTTTAGCTTAGTTAAGTAGTATATATCCCGTCCTTTTATACGTCCTTTTATTTACTTCGTTTTCTTTATAAGGCGAATCTTTCGTAGAACCTATAGACTAGATAGATCTCTTCTTTAATACGTACTATTTATATAATAAAGCTAATTTACAATTAGTATATTATTAAGTATAACCTATTAACGCCTTCTACTACGCTTTTAATAATTCTAACTATTACTTCTATTCCTTCTATAGATTCTACCGTAGAAACCCTAGTTATAGCGCCTTTTTTAATTACTATACCGGAGTCTATACTAATAAGTATAGAGGAACTTTCTCTTTAGCACTAACGGCTTAGACATCCGAATAATAAAGCGCTTTCGAAAGCCCTCGGAATACTATAGTCGGTAACCTTTAATAAGATAATCTCCTATAAGTCCTATAAACTTACGTAAGCTAAACGGATTATTAACCGCGAACCGCCGTTTTCTAAGGCGATGTTTCCCTTTTCTAAGGTGTTTTACGATGTCTTTTCTATATATAAGAGTTATAACAATAAGAACGTTGCATTTCTTATTAAGGATAACTATATAAAGCTTATTTTTCTATATGCTCTTCTAAACGCCTTTATAGACGAGCTAATTTTATGCTTTAAGAGCCTAGGTCGGTATATTTCCCGATAGTTCTTACTTTCTATCGGTATAATTTATCGAGATAACGACCGAGCCTTTCGATACGATTTTTAGGACTTTATTAACTAAAAGGGCATTTATAATAAGCCTACTATACCCTATACACCCGCTTAAAACGGCGCTACTAAACGAGCTAAAGGGGTAGTATTATAAAAGCTCGATCTATAAGGATTAAAGCAAATTTACCTAAGCATTTATAGATAGAAACGTAGAAAACTATAGTATATTTATATAATCGGATTCTAGCCCGATAGGCAGCTTCCTCTACGTTATTTCTATCGAAGTAGATTTCCTTAATAAAGATCCTTTACGATTAGTTAAAGGATTACGACTAGAATATACCGGCTTTTCTCCTTCCTTAACTATTACGATTCGATTATCTTTAAGTTTTTAGCTATAAAGCCTACCTATTAACTACTAAGGCCCTAACTAATACGTAGAAACGCGATCTTAAGTAAGAACCTTACGTAAAGGTTAGTTACTTAGTTAGGTATAATTCTACTAATATTTTTCGTATATAAATCCTATAGAGACGGGAGGTTCGCTAAGTTCGTAATATAACGTTTAATAAGACTTAGTTTTTTACCGCGTTTAAGGCATCCGAACCGCTAATATAAGTATTATTACCGGTATTTCTACTATATATTATATAGGAAGAAGAGTAAGATAAGGTAGAATTCTAGTTAACGCTAATAGTGCTTCCTAATAAGTATTTTAATCTAATAGACCTTCTAGCGGATGGCAATCCTTAGCTCCTAACTCCTAACTAAACCCTAGAACCGCCGGAGGATATTTTTAAAAATGCATAGGATTTCTAACCTAATATTTCTACTCTTTTACCTACTGCAACTATAGAACTAGTAGACCGTCTTAAGGTATAGTTGCCTTAAGCTATTTCTTAGTCTATAGATTACGATAATACTATTCCTATAGATAGTCTATAGACGACGAGATTTATAAGGGATTTACGGCCTACTTGTTTAAACCGTTTTTTAGGTCGATATCCCGCTTTCGCCTACGTTAGGCATTTACCGGCTAATAGTAGCGCTTTTACGGCTGTATTTACTACTTCTTTTAAACTTAGGAAGATATATAAACGGGATTTACCCGCGCTTTTAAGGTTTTAGTCTAATCTTAAGACGTATCCGTATAGACCTAAGTTTAAAGCCGCTAGAGGGGTTAAATAGGACTCCTTAAAACAGCGGAAGACCTTCTTTCCTTCGCCTACCTTAAGAGCGAATGCGCTAATACGTCCTCTTTTATTAATATAGGCATTCGATTATAAGTTTAATAAGTATAGCTACCTTAGGAAGTTTAAGTCTCGCCTTTATATACGAGGAAATCTTTAGCTATTTAGCGGAAAGGAAACTTACGCTACGACGCTTATAGCGTAAAATTTTCGTATTATAATTGCTATTGCCGCTAAATTTAGCATAAAAACCCGCTTTCTTAACGCGGTTAACGCCTTTACGAATGCCGATCTAAATAAAGAAGTATATATCTACTTCTTAGACGGATTTAAGATATTTAGTTTTATAATTCGGTTAATAAAGGCTTTATATAGACTTCGCCGTTCGCCGCTTCTTTAGCAATAGGAACTATCTAGGTCTTTTACCGAGCTAAGCCTTTAGTAAAGTACGGAGGATCTTTATATTTTTATATCTACTATAAGTAGTATTATTACTTTCTTCTTTATAGATAATATTATTATCCTTTTCCGTAAAGAGTATCGTAAGGCTACTAACGATTTTATCTATCGCTTTAAGAAGAAGTATATAATTACCGACCGCGGAGAGCTTACCTATTTCCTTAGGATAAGAATCATCTAGGACCGTAAGTAGCGAAAGCTATAGTTATGCTAGGACGTTTACCTAAATAAGATTGCTTTTAAGTTTAGTTTAATCCTTGCTTTTATAGTTCTACGGCCTATTTTAACCCTTTATCCGTTCTTACTTCCCGAGAAGCTAGAGAAATACTAAGGATAGGCTATAGATAACTAAATCTACTATTTTTAATCTTTAGTCGGTTTTTATAATTACGCGACTATTTCTACCCGTCTTAACGCCGTAAAATCGTCGAATTCTTTAATAGAGTATATATAAAACCCGTCTACGCTTTATATTAAGCTTATAGAAAGCTTAGTAACTTACTTATATAAATCGCGTTTCCTTACGATTAAGTTTTCGGATATAGACGAGCAAAAACTTATTATAGCTTCTAATACCGCTTACGCCGACGACTTAAATACGCGTTATTCTTCTAAAGGCTATTTTATTAGCCTATTTAATAGTCTAATCGCGTAGAGTGCCCGGAAACAATCTACGGTTACTACTTCCTTTACTAAGGCCGAACTTCTTATAGTCTCTTCTACCGCGAAAGAGCTAATTTCTATTCTTCGTTTATTTAACGATATTTCCCTATAGCTAGATATTCCTATTCCTACTATTTAGTATAATAACACCTAGATAATCCGCTTAGTTTCCGCCGAGATTCTAAAGATTTAGACCGCTTTAAAGTATATTGAAATTTATAACTACTAGGCCCGATAGGAATTCTTACGTAATACTTTTAAAATTAAATATATCCCTTCTAACTAGATAGTTACGGATAGATTAACTAAATTACTTCTACGATAATGTTTTTAAACGTTCCTTCGCTAGCTTCGACTTATAGATATTTCTTCTAGGATCTAAGAAAAAGTCGATAATAATTCTAATTAGCCGGAAGTTATTCCCTTCTAGCTAAGGGGGTATATTAATATTACCGTCTTCCCTATTTGCTTTCTACTAGGAAATCCCCGGTTCTTCCTTAGATTCTACTATAGAATTCTACGGGCTTTTATAGGCATTACCCCGTACTTTTATAAGCGTATTTACTTACTTTTCTTCGGTTATATTTTACGGTAATTTTACGGTAATTTTACGGTTATTTATATAGTCTTTACCTATAAAATCTCTTCCCTTCTACGGTCTTCTACTATAGAATTCTAATTCCCTTTTATAGTCTTCTACTATAAAATTCTAATTCTCTTCTACGGCTTCTACCGTAGAATTTACCGTAGAATTTACTAGTCTTTTACTAGGCTGCTTATTTATTTACTAACTATATAACTTATTTATCGTACGGTATAATCTATTGCTTTTCCTACTAATCCTTCCGTCCGATCATTTACGTTACCTGTTTTTTCTTAGGTCTACGCGGCTGATTTCGTCCGAGGATTTTTCCTATATATAGAGACTAGTTAGCCTCCCTACTAGATAAGACAAGAGCTATTATTCTTAGTGATTTACACCTTATAGCTTCTAATCCTTCCTTATAGGCTGTTTTGCCTTAGAACCTCTCTTCCCTTTTTGATTGCTATTACCTAAATGTCGAGAACCCGACTGCCTAGCGTTCGATAAAATATAACGCGGCGGCGGAAAGAGAAGAAAAGACTCTTTCGTCGCAGTATAAAAACACAATCGCGGCGGCGGAAGAGAGAAAAAGACTCTTTCGTCGTCGTAGCAAACGCCGTTATAAACGATCGCGGCGACGGGAGGAAGACTCCCTCGTCTGCGCATTTATCTAATATACGAGCTAATAGCTCTCGACGAGCTAATAGCTCGCGGCGGCGGAAGAGAGAAAAAGACTCTTTCTAATTATAGTAAACAAACACTTACGGCGGGAGGAACACTCTCTCGTCGTAGTATATACATTCGCGGCGGCGAGAGGAAAAGAGAAAGACTCTCTCGTCGTAGCACGTAGTAGTCGCGGCGGCGGGAAGAGAAGAAGACTCTTTCGTCGTTACGGCAAGCGCTTGCGGCGGCGGGAAGAGAAGAAGAACACTCTTTCGTCGTCGTAGCAAAAACACAATCGCGGCGACGGGAGGAAGACTCCCTCGTCTACGCATTTATCTAACACACGAGCTAATAGCTCTCGACGAGCTAATAGCTCGCGGCGGCGGAAAGAAGGAAAAAGTCCCTCGTCGTAGCGAGTAGCTCTCGCGGCGACGGAAGACTTCCTCCTCGCGGTAAATATACTTAAATAAGAATATTACGGCGAGCGGTAGAGTCCTTTATCGCAGTAAGACGAAAGACTACCCTCGTTACAAATAGCTCTTAAGTAAGAAGCTTCCGCGGCGACGGAAGACTCCTTCGTCGCGGTATAATAAAGAAGCAATAATCGCTTAAAAATAGCAATACTCGCGGCGTCGGAAAACTCCTTCGTTACGCACACTTAATCGAGCAATAGCTCTTACGCTCTCGCGGCGACGGAAGACTCCCTCGTCCGCACCTATTATAGCATTCGTCCGCACTCGCTTAAGCAGTAACACTCGCTTAAGCAGCAACACTCGCTTAAGCAGTAATACTCGCTTAAGCAGCAACGCATTACTTAATCAACAACTTAAGCAAATAGCTCTCGCGGCTATATAAAGCCCTCGGCAATACGAGCCTACGGCTATATAAGCCCTCGGCTATATAAGCCTCGACTATATATAAAGCCCTCGGGAATATAACCCTCGGCTATATATATAAAGCCCTTAGGAATACAACCCTCGGCTATATATAAACCCTCGGCTATATATAAGCCTCGGCCATACGAAGCCCTCGTCCGCCCGCACACTCTAATAAACCATATATAAACCTTCCGAAGCGATCGACCAATCGACTAATATAATAAAGGAGGAATAAGGCGTATTATTACCGCTAAAGGCGCATACGGCAGCGTAAAGGCATAAAATACCGAGTTGCAATTACTACTACGGTCGTAAGGAGGACCCGGAAGAATACGATAATCCGCCCCGATTGATAGATTGATTAAACATTGGCAAAAGACCCCGGATTTAAGCTATTTAAGCTCTTTAGTCTAGCTTCCCTCGCATTACGATCGAAGCTAAAGGGGTGTGTTAGATCCGCGGCATAAGGGATCACATGCAGGATTACATACAGGATCACGTGCGGGAAATTCGGCTAAGAGGCCCCTTAAATAAGGTCTCGAGGCTTCCCCTCTTTAGGCACAACAAGCATTATCATTAAATACACAAATATACTGCTTTTAGCGGCCTCACAGCCGCTACAGCGCCCTCACGGCCGCTACAACACACATCTCTCGCATCCTCATTTAGTAGGCCGCAGATCGAAGATCTGACAAATACCTAGTATTCATAACTTAGCCGACGTCTTATAGCTACGAGTCGACATCAACCAACTATGAGTGTGAATTTCATGCCATCTTTCCGAGGCCTTCCGCGAGGCCACTGTTACTAGGACTCTTTTAAAGCGGGCCCCCGCACTGAGCGACGACGACAACAAAAGACGGCAAGTCGCACCTGCTTCGGCAGGCATCTGAAGCGTTCAATCAAGGCGATGTACTCTGTACATGCTTATCAGCGCAACGCAGGGATGGTTAGACGGGCATCATCTAGATAAGATGGGGTGGGAATCCAACCCGTTTCCTCCCGTCTTCGTCGGCACGCGACACCAAGTGCCACCGTTCCACCAACGGGACAGCGACGGAGAGAAAACGGACCAACGGCCGAGTCCTCGCAATCTGCACAACAGACGTCGCAAAGTCGTGCTACAGCATGGACCGCTGACGACTTGCGGGCGCGCGTGGGCCTCGACAACACGACTATTTTCACCAAGATCGAGGCCTCCGTCTCCCCACCCCCGGCCACCATGCCCGCCCTTGTCGACTCTGCTGCCCGTGTGTCAGCGTCGCAGCAGCAGCAAAGTCCCGGGACGGCCCTCGCCCTCGCCCTCGCCGCCCGCCAGAACAGCCTCCCGCCCCCCAGGCCGTCCGAGGCCATCATCCCAGCCACCTACGGCTCCCTCTACGACTCCCCGCCGCCCGGCACCGTCGTCGCCATCGTCATCGGCTCCGTCGCCGGCTTCCTCCTCCTCGTCCTGCTCGTCTACGCCGCCCTCGGCTTCGGCCCCGCCCGCTCCGAGTCCGAGTCGGTCGGCCCGGCGCCCTCGCGCAGCGTCTTCAGCCTCGGCTCCCGCTCCCGCTCCCACCTCGGCCCGGACCGCCGGCACAAGCGGCGCCGGAGCCGCCGCCGCTCCCGACGTCACGCGCCCGAGACGGTCGAGGTGCGCACCCGCGAGCACTACGTCGTCGACGGCGGCACCGCGTCCCGCCAGCCCATCCGCGTCGTCGTCGCCGCACCTCGGCCCGCCCCGGCTCCCAGGCCCCCGCCGGCCGTCGTCGCCCACGACGACGACGACGACGAGGTGGTGGTTATCGAGGAGCACAGCCCGCCGCCGAGGAAGAGCCGCAGGCACAGCGGCCGGAGCCGCCGCAGCGACGAGGAGGCGCGGCGCGGCGCGTACCGCGACGTCGAGACTGGGCGCTTTGCCGGTCGAGGTGCGCCGCTGCGCCACGTCAGGAGGGAGGAGAGCGGGCGGGATAGCCCTGGCCCCGAGGGGTGACGTCGACAGGCTCTCTCTCTCTCTCTCTTCCTTGACGCAATTTGTTGGCTGTAGTCAGGAATCGCCCGTCTCCCGTTCCCGTCCTGATGACGGATTACGCGTCGCCGTGTTGCTGTTCCGTCTCCTCTCTCTTCCGGGGGTATACTGTACGTACACGCTGTCCGGGACACCGAGAAACCATGCTTCTCTATTACTCGACGCCATCCCCTTGCTTGCTTCTCTAGTGGCCGCCAGCCCGTGCCTCGACTCTGCCTCGACTCTGCCTCGACTCTTGCTCACATGCTGACGCCGCCGCCGCTCGACCCGTGAGAGCTCGCGGGCCCGCTCCCGACGCTGGCCCCGTTGCCGCCGCCGCCAAAGAAGAATGTGTCAAAGGGATTCATCTGCTGGCCCGAGCCGTAGTCATTGTACGCCCCGTCCCAGTTGATGCCGAAGCCCAGGTCCAGCTGCGCCTGGTCCAGCCCGGGCATGCCGTAGTCGCTGGGCCCGCCGCCCAGCGTCTGCAGAAACTCGAGCGTATGCGAGTTCGGGTAGTCGCCCGGCGGACCCTGCGCCACGCCAAACTGCTGCTGCTGCTGGTGGTCATGGCCCACAAAGGTGCTCGCCGGCTGCTTGACGTCTGTCCGCCGAGACATGGATGGCGGCGGCGGCGAGGGGCCCGCCAGTAGCGGGTCAATCGACGGCGGCGGCCCCCCCTCGTGGCCCGCGGCGCTCTCGCCAGGATGAGGCGCCGCCCGGGGCATAAGCGTGTCAGGGTCAAAGGTCTTGGCCCTGCGTAGAGGCGGCGTCTGCGCCCCAGCCGTGGCGGCCGACTGGTGGGGTGACGACGGGCCCGGCAAGTCAAAGTGAAACGCCGACCCGTCATCTGCCGGCTTGCAGTGCTCACGGAGCGCCGACTGCTGCAACAGCGTTGCGGCGGCGGCGGCGCCGTGTCTTGGCGTCCAGCTCATGTGCCGGTGCGCGTGGTGGCCGGCCGGCCGCGGGCCGAAGCCGCCGCTCGAGCTGGCCATCTTGATGGTGGCCTTTGCCGTGCGGTCAAAAGCGTCGCGGCACGTCTCGGCCGGCGGGCACTTGTCAATCATGTCGGTAAATACCGACTTTGCGGCCAGGACGGTAAAGTCGACCTCGTCCATGGACTAATGTTTGAGGCGAGTTAGCAGGCACCGTTAGGGGGGGTCAGGGGAGGGTCCCCGGCCGACGTACCAAGCAGCTGCGCACGACTGGGGAGTGCCAGATGGCGTACAGGTACGAGATGCCCGCCATGAGGAGGTGGTGCGTCGACAGGTAAATGTAGCTCACGAGGCCGCTGAGGTGCAGCTGGCGGTATATGCGCACAATCTTCTGCCCGGCTTCGGCCACCTTGAGGTAGATGCGGTCCTCGTCCTCACGCAGCTCGGCCGTATAGGCGGCGGGGCTGTTGACCTCGTCCGACGTGTTGTACTCGCCCTCGAATATGACGGGCACGCTGAGGCTCTGCCGGTACAGCATGATGATGGCCTGCCAGTAGTTGAGCTCGAGGAACTCGGTCGAAAAGGCCACGCCCGTCTCGAGCCGCGTCGGCGCCGCCGCCTTCCACTCGTACAGCCGCCGATCAATGTCGATGCGCCAGGTCCGGAACGAGTCAAAGGGCGCGAGAAAGGGCGACGAGAGCCGCGCGTGCAGCTCGCAGCGGTACCGCGCGTCGTGCTTGTCGCTGCTGCTGCTGCTGGCCCGCGCCGTCTGCGCCTGATTGTACTGCAGCACCTGGAGCATCTCCGACTGGAGCATGCGCAGGCGAAAGTAGTGGTGCGCCACGTGCTTGTAGCTGGGCCGCGGGCTGGTCGTCTGGTTGTTGCTGCCGCTGCTGCTGCCGCTGCCATCGGGCACGTCGAGGAAGCCGCCCGGCGTGATGTAGTCGTCGCCGAGCAGCGAGGGCAGCTCCGTCGTGATGACCTGGTCGCTGATGCCAAAGGGCCTGCCGACGCAGGTGCTCACGAGCCTGTCAAGCGAGTAGGTGCACCACCAGAGCCGCCGGCGCATGTCGCGGGTGCACAGCCGCCGCCCGCGCTCCTGAGCACCGGTTCCGGCCGTCTCCCGGCTCGGCCACCGGTCCCGAGCCGGGCCCTCGACGTCGCCCCCGTCCTCGTGGTGGAGGCCAAGATCCACGGCAAGTCGCACCGCCACGCCGGTAATGTACCTACATCAACAGTCAGGCCTGAGCCGGAAGGGGGACAGCCTGCGCGCAGGGTGCTCTCACCAAAGGCCGGGCGGCACGGGCCGCAGCAGGGCAAAGTTTGCGAGCAGCAGCACGGCCTGCAGCACCTCGAGCCCTCCGCCGCTGAAGCTCAGGCACGACTCGAGGTGCACCATGGCGCTGGCGTGGTACTCTTCGGGCCGGCGCTGCTTCTTGGTCTGGTGCGTGGGCATCTTTGCGTCGTCCGAGGCCTCGGTCTTGGCGGGCTCGCCCACAAAGACGCCGCAGCCTATGGCGAAGACCATGTTGAGCAGGTACAGCTCTCGAGCCGCCAGGTCCTTGCCCGGGTTGCTGTAGGCGTGCTCAAAGACGTGCATAAACTCGCCTCGGTGGAGAATGGGGATTTGGGGGTTGGCGTGTTCGAAGTAGAGGGTGACGAGCCTCAGCCCGACGTCTCGGTCGGGAAAGGGCGCCGGCTGGATGGTAGGTCTGGTGTGTAGGCCGAAGAAGGAGTCGCGCATCGACGTGCCGCTCCCGCCAGGGTTGCGATGGCTGCTGGACCGCTCGCTCGCGCCGCCCTGGTCAGAGACGGAGTACTGGACGGCGGCATAGACGACCCTGGCAAACGACACGCCCGAGACCGAGGCTAGGGACCGCGGTCTCGAGGGGCTGACGATGCCGACCATGGCGGGGCTCTGGGCCGTCTTCTTGGCCATGAGCGACTCGCATCCTCGGTCGTGCGGCCTCGCTGCGCGGTGCGCGGAGGCGTCCCCCGAGAGTGACTGGTCGTGGGGGCCGCCATTGGTGGCGTCGGGCAGAGGTGGTGCTGCGTCATTGGGGGAAGGGCGAGAGCAGGGCTCGAGGTTCTTGGCTGGCGGAAAGGCCATGTTGTTTGAGGCGAGAAGCTTCTCGAGCTGCTCCACTCGTGTCTCGAGGTAAAAGACGTAGCTGTCCAAGGTCAACAGGGAAGAGGGGCCAAGGCGCACAGCGGCCTCACCTGCGAGGAATCTCCCGTTTGGTGATGGGGTCGTAGCCGACGCAGGCGACGCCGGCCTTTGCGCAGCTGGCGCAGCTGGGCAGCTCTTGGTCGCAGCGGTTCTTGCGCAGGCGACAGCGGTTGCAGGCGCTCACGTTGCGAAAGTTGCTGCTCTGGCCGGGCCTGGGCTGGAGCGGCGCATCGTGCGTGGAGCCGGCGGCCAGGCCGTGTCGAGGAGGCGAGGCGCGGTCCAGCGAGTCGGAGTGTCGCCGGCGCTTGATGGCTGGCGGTTGGGCTTCGGGAGACGGAGGCCCCCGCGAGGGCATGATGCCAGGCTGTGAAGACACTTAGTTTTGTTCTCACCCCCAACGGGTAAATGTCTCGTCTCTCTGTCTGTCTCGCTGTCTGTCTCGCTGTCTGTCTCGCTGTCTGTCTCGCTGTCTGTCTCGCTGTCTGTCTCGCTGTCTCGCCTCTCTGTCTCGCCATCTCCCGGTCTCGGTCTCGCTGTCTCGCCTCCTCGGCCGAAAGACGGCCGAGTTGTATATTTGTATATTGTATAGATTTGCTTGGCCGCTCCCAAAGGTATGTCAAGGCGGGAATTGCGTTTTGTTGCTTGGCACTCTTTCAAGTTGGGGCTCTGAAGCTCATGCTCTCTCCGTCGCCGAGCAAGCTGTCCATGGGCGAGCGACAAACTTCAACCTCGGCTGCACCATTGGCCCCTTCGAGCAGTGGCCAGAGTGGACGAGGGCAGCAAGAAACAAAAGAGGAGGATGGTGTGCGTAATGGCGGACCGATGCGATGCTGAAGTCGGAGCAACCCAGGGAGGTTCCGACGGACCCCGTCTGCGGCACGCACAAAGGCTATTTCGTCCGTGTAGCACCGTAGCATGTACGAATACATACGGCTCAACGTCTTGCCTTGCCCTGCTTTGGCTTTTCTTTGGAGGCGCAACGGCGGCTGACGCATCGAGAAAAAGGGTCGTGGTTGTGGTGGGTTGGTGGTGAGTGGAGGTTGTTGAGTGGAGGTTGTTGAGTGGAGATCCATTCCTTTGTACGAGTACGAGTTAGATACACTTTACTCCGTACAATCTACTTGTACATGCCAACTTCCACGTGCCGACCGAGACACGTCGTCGTCATCCAGTCTCATCATTGTGCGACATCTGGCACCTGCCCTCTAATCCAGCCCTTCTGTGTCACCCTGCCTCGCGTGTCACCACGTCTAACCAAGTCTGCAACCCATTGCGCGTGTGCGCAAGCCTCTATCTTTCTTCCCCCCGTCTTCCATGCCCCCCTTCTAGAATCATCAGAGCTTCCACCATTGTCTGCACCACGCTCCTTGCCACGAGCATCTTCACCAATCCCCACACCCTCAAGTCTAAATCCATGTCCAGTCATCTTTCCGAAATCCCAGCCAACGCCTGTCTCCCGTCGCTGCCGCCAAACAAAAAAGGGGTATTGGGCATCAGCAAATCCGTCAACCGAAACGCAAACCAAACCATGAGAACAACGGGCACAGAGAAAAGAGACGTCGAGGCAAGCTCCCGCCTTGTCCGACAGGGAGCCCCAGTTTCCACCACCCGCGCCTCGTCAGGATGTCTCGTCTTCGTCGTACAGCAGCCCGTCGTCCAGCAGGGCTTCCTCGTCCTCGGGAGCGGCGGGCTTGATTTCGCCCTCTGTAATCTGCGAGCTCAGATAGGCGCCGACAATCGTCACCAGCCCGCTGAACCACCATGCCAGCCCAGAGTACCCCGTCCGCAAGCCCACCGCGTAAAGGATGCCCGACACCGTGGGTCCGAGAGCCCGACACAGGCTCGCCGTCGACGCCGCGATGCCGTTGATGGTGCCGAGGACCTGCTTGTTCGGCGCCGAGTTTGCCAGGAGAATCGCATTGTTCGGGTACGCCATGGTCGCGTACGTGCACTTCCATATCACCAGGGCATAGACGGCCGACATCCTCCAGCTCTCCGGGAGCAGCACCAGGTAGGGCGTGACGAGATAGAGGGCAAAGTATGAAAAGGCCAGCATTCGAAACAGCCGGAGCGAGCCCAGCCGCCTCGTCACCGGCGGGACGATGAAGTAGTTGGACAAGAGCGAGTAGATGCCCTGGACCGACATGATGACGCCGATTGTCTTGGTCTCGAGGCCGAAGCCGTCGACAAACTTGAATGGCAGCTCCACCACCGGGTCCTTGGGCGACGAGGTGCTCAGAAAGACGGGGAAGAGCTGGTCAAACGTCATTGTGTGGCTGGCCCTCTGTTAGCGACGGATTTACATGGGGCGCGGATTCGGAGAGACGCACAAGGCCAAGATGCCGTACGAAATAATGTTCAAAATGACTGGCTTGGTGAAGATCCTGCTCTTCTGTCCAGGCTGGGGACCCGGGTCTGGAGACGCAACCGCCGTCGCCCGGCCCGGGCCGGCTTGGGGCGCGAGCTTGGGCGAGTTTTCGCGACTCCGATACGCCGGCAGCGGCTCGTCCTCGTCGCGCATTGTGACGCCACCTCGGGAACAGCCGTCCAAGGCGCCATACTCTCCCTTTCCCTTTGATAGGTCGGCTGCGAGTAAACCCTGCTTCTCCAGGGGCCGTCCGCGGCACTTGCACACCGTGGCTCTTCGGAACATGGCGGTGATGCGAGACCCAAGCTCCCGACCCCGGTCTCTCTGCAGCCTTTGCGCCTGGTGCGTCTCTTCCAGGAACAGGAACCCGATGATGACGCCAACAAAGACGGTGGCGGCGCTAAACAGGTTAGGCAGCAAGTAAGGATATCGGTCCCAGATGGTGCCGCGGGGGAACAACTCTGGGTAGCTGATGCAAGGTCGTGCCAGGGCTCCGCCTATCATGGGCCCAATGATGGATCTATAATGCACCGTCAGAAGTTGCAACTAATCGACGGACTGGTGGCAAGACGCACCCAATACACCAGACCATGGGCATGATGGTATAAGCCCGAGCTGCGACTTGGCGTCAGCGAGCCGTCCCCCGAGGAGCCTAACAAGCAGGGCCAGCGTCTCACGGGGCAACTCACGCTGCTGCTCTCTCACCGTCACCAGCTCGGCAACCGTCGTCTGCAGGACGCCAATGTTTCTTGGACGCCAGAGTCAGTGACGCCGTTGCCAGGGAGCAGTGCAGGCGGGTGAATGCGCCGCGGGACCGCCATACCCGTTTAGGAGACCGCCGAGAGCCCTCGCAAAGAGCGCAATGGGCAGGCTCGGGGCGAAGCCAAAGGCCAGGACGCTGAGGGCAGTGCCGAGGAGTCCAGTCAGGAGTACGGGCTTCCGTCCGATCTTGTCGCTCAGCCTCCCCCACATGACGCCGGTAGCGAACTCGGCCAGGGTAAAGGCCGAGGTGACCATGCCTGCATAAACCGAGATTTGGCTGGCGTCGTCGGTGATGTGGAAGTCCTCAATCATGTAGTAGATGTAGGGGAAAATGGACATGAAGGCGATGGGCTCGCATAGCCTGCAGCATGCTGTGGCACGGCTGCGTCAGTACCGCGGCTGGCTGGCAACGTCGACGCACACACGAGGGGGGGGGCCCAAGGAGAACCATTGGCGCGAGGGTCCGTACCTAGAACAAACATTTGTTTGGTCGGAAACGGCGGCTTTTGGTCTCCCCGTGACCCAGGGCGAGCCGCAGCGGGCGACATGTCTCTTCTCATCCTGTCGTCAACAGCCCAAGCCTCGGCCTGGATCAGGCCAACGAGGTCTGCCGTGCGTCACCTGACACGGCAAGTGCGAGCGTCGCTTCCTGGCGCGCGGCGATGTAGGTTGCCGGCGAGGCGGCGGTACGGGCTGGGCCTGCCTTTTGCGGCAGAGGGGATGGGGTTGAAGGGCAGAGCCGGGCACACAATGTCGGCCGGGCTGCTTGGTATCGCGGGCACGGAAGCGAGGACCTGGCCAACTACGGCACGAAATGGGAGCTTGGGCGCTCGAGAGAGGAGCCACGACGGAGGATAGAGGCCAAGGGCGGGCGAAGAAGGGCCGAGTTGGTTGCTCCACGAGTTGCTCCACGAGTTGCTCGACGAGTTGCTCGACGAGTTGCTCGACGAGTTGCTCGACGAGTTGCTCGACAAGTTGCTCGACGAGTTGCTCGACAAGTTGCTCGAAGAGTTGTTGGAGACGGTCAGGTCAGGTGAAGACAAGACAAGTCTGGTCATGAGGGAAGCAAGTCTTTAAAGCCCTTTTGAGTGATTGCCAGAAGAAAAGGAGAGGAGGGAGGAAAAGAGAGAGAGAGAGAGAGAAGCTGGAGATGAAGAGCGGGAGTGGATAGACATATAAGAAGGGGGAAAAGCCCCGATTTTGATGCTGGCGGAGCAAAGTACCCTCGAGCACCTCGATAGGCGTACAGGTACAACGCATGGGTATACAATGACATTGTGTAAGAGGGAAGGCAAGTGCGAGGCAGTAGCGACCGAGAGAAGGAAACCAAGGACAGCCAACGGGAAGAAGGGAAGGAGAGGAGAGCAAGAGCAAGAAGCAAAGGTACATAGTCACACTTGGCCACCTACAGACAGGTACGTGCTTGGTTGCTTGGCCGGCTGGCTGGCTGGCTGGCTTCCGTCGCGGGCCCCTCCACCTCCGGGGTTATACATACAACATGAATCTCGGTACCCGTTGGGCCAAGCCCGGCACCAGATTAGAACGGCGGTGACATGAGAAAATGGCCCCCCTCGGAGTTCCCCTATTACATCCAAGCGGAAGACAAGGCAAGCAGGGCGATGGATGCGGCGAAGTTGGCTCCCACCTCCCACCAACCCCCAGGGCCCGGGGGCACACGACATTGGGCCGTGCGTGGGGCCCATGAACCTTGGGCCAAGCAGAAAAGTCGAAAAAGGAAACACGGGGACGAGAAAGGAACAAGGCCAGCCCTGAGGGGTTTGGTTTTGGTGGTGAAGATGGCGAGGTAGCGCCCAAGTACCGCCGTGGGCTGGCAGGGAACATTTACTCCTACCTGGGTAGGTGCCCAGGCACCCACGCCTGCCACAGATAAGCCGGTACCTACCAGGTATCTACCGCTGCTAGTGGTAGTAGCCGCAACGGGGGTTTTGAGGGGCGTGTAATAATTCCTGTCCTTGGACTTGGGACACGCACACACACACACACCCCCACTCACTCACACGCCCTCCTCACTCACACACACCCTCACTGCCGACCTCTTTCTCACTCACTCTCTCTCTCTCGCTCTCTCTCACCCGAGTGCGCTGCATAACAGGTTATAACTAAGCAGCCTTGTTCGCCGACGGCCGGGCTCAGCGGAAGCGAGCAGGCTTGAGTCTTTTGTCGGTGACAAAACCCGGGGGCAAGGCGCTGCCAAAAGGCAAGCTCTCTTTTCAGAATCAGATGCATGTATGTATCCGCAAGTATGTACGTGTGCGTACGGGGTACAGGCAAGGCAAGGCAAGGCAAGGCAAGGCAAGGAACCAAGGGAGTACCGCAGTAGTGGGTGGTATGTGAGAGGCGAGCGGGCAGGCATCAGCAGCAGCAGCAGTGGGAAAAAGAAAGGAAGCAGAAGAAAAGGAAGAAGCCAACGGAAACACAGGGGAAAGGAAAGGGTGACTCGGCAGACCGACGACGTCAAAACGACCTGCCCCGGTACCTGCCAAGGTCAAAAAGTTTGTCCGTCGGCGCCATGTAGTATCGCCCAAGTACATCGGGCTCGCTTTGCTTTGCTTCTGCGTCATCGTCATCGTCGTCGACGAGAGAATGCGGTGACGGGCCTAGGCAGTACGTTTGTACTACTAGGTAGTATTCGTATGTTCCCCGTACCTGCCAGCCGCCCACCGCCGACTCTACATGTATGTAGATGTATTCGTAGATATGTACGACACGCGCAACAACGACCGCATCCGCTCACCTTGCCCTGCCCTGCCCTCGGCACATGGACACCGGACGCACACTTGTAGGGTCGGGTGGGTACCTCGCCCGACAGGTATGCCAAGTCCAGCACGCCCGGCCCAGGTAACCTGCCATTACCTTACCTCCGATCAACATCTGTCAGCCGTTGCCCGTCCCCTGGACAGGGCACGGGAAAACGGCAGAAGCGAGATGGGGGTCGTGTGTCTGAGAAGACGGCCTGCAGCGCCGGATACATACATACGTGCCTATCGTACTTGGTGAGAGGCACGCATCTATGTACGTGTGTATGTACCGAGTACGAAAGGAGAATCAAAGACGCACTTGTACCTCTTGTAGGTCGGCAGGCTGCCTGTACTGTATCTGCAAGGCATAAATGGATACTGTGACGGGTACTCGCAGCCATCTTGCCTCTCTGGCCGCCGCCGCCTCGATTGTCGGTCTCGAACTCCGGCCCATCTTGCATCTCGACCGCCCGGTTCCTCGAAAAAAAAAGAAAAAAGGGCCTCACCCCCCCCCCCCCCCCCCCCCGGGCCTTGCCCAGCATCTTCTACCAAGAGCCCCTCCGGAGTACCACCGTGGTACGGCAGCCGCCCGGCACACCCATGTGCCTCGGCCCCAGAGTCTGGCCGTGCCGCTACTTCCGGGGCCCGGCGGCCGCAAGTTCCCCCCGCGTACCCGGCTCGCCAAAGACGCCAACAACCTCGCCTCGTTGCTTCCGCTGACAGCTGGCCACTTGTTTTTTCATTTCTTCCACCTCCCCGGGCAATTCTTCTTCTTCTCCTTCTTCTCCTTCTAGCACTATTACTACTACTACTACTACTACTACCAGACCCCATGCGCGGAACGGGCGGCGCGGGGCTCTCCAGTCTGGCGACCCCCCAGAGCCACATCTCACCCTCACAGCTCATAATCATCCCTGTCCGAATCCGTACCATGGTGCTTGGCCGTCGTCGTCGGGACTCTCAGCACACGCAGTTGCTTGGGCGGCCCATGCACGGCCCCGCTGGCCACGACGGGTGACGGGTTGGCTTCTGCACTTCCGTCGCCTGCCCTTGTCTGTCTGTACACACGCCCGCAACTGGTCCAGCCCTGACTCGCATGACTTACCGCTTCGCCATGAACCGCCGACTCATGACGAAAGCCCATGTGAGTTGCGGCTTGACCGTCTGTCTGCCTGGTACCGCAAATATGCATTCCCACCCCCAGATGTTGAGCGCTCCCCCCAGATGGTCGGTCCGCTGGGCCAATGCAACCGACAACCGACAAGCCACGCGCTCGCCCAATTTGCGCGCCGGCCCTGTGGGCTTCCTCTTGCCGGCTGTTGTGCTTTTGTGCCATCGCCCGTCCGATTGCTTTTTCGCCAACGGCGCAGGTGACGAAACACGGGTGCAATGTCCAATGTCTCGACTGCTTCGCAATATACAGCATGTCAAGGCATGGCGTCGTCCAGCCGGCAGGGCCCTCGAGGGGGGTGTGCCATGCCAGGCTGTCTGGCCTCGTTCTTCACACCCCTCCACTTCCACCGGATGCGGTATTCCAGGATTGCCCCCGCCGCTCCCGTATGTATGTACATATGTACGATACAGCAATCTGAGCCCAACCAGGGCCGCCGAAATGTCCATGTCTTGTCCAAACATCGAGAGCCACAGCCGTCACCTTCACCACCAGGTCCGCCAGCAAGACAGCGGTTGGGCTGCAGACGGGCGAGGCGAGGCGGTGAATGTCGCAGTGAGGCGGACGTCGGTTGTGCAACTAGATAGCCCGACGGCCAGATTTCCAAGGACGAGATGGGCATCGGGCCCTGGCCGAAAGCCAAGAAACAGAGGAAGCGAGACCACCTTGTGTCCATGTACTTGCATGCATCCAACTTGCCTGTCTCGTGCCCTTGACCGGACCAAGCCGTGAGAACCGGCCCAGACGTGGCCTCGCGGGAGCAGCGTCTCTTGGCCCAACGACCATGGCAGGGTCCAATTCCGGGCGAGTCGGTGCCGAGCGAGTGACACACGCAGCGCCCGCCCGCCCGCTCCATGTATGGAGGTATTCGTACACTGGGGCCATGTGCCAGCAGCAGCAGCCTTGGTGAGTGGTCGACGACCAGGCCCGTTTGCCCTTCCACCGAATCCGACACGCTTGCTGGTTGCTGGGCCTTGGCTGCTAGGCCTTGGCTGCTAGGCCTTGGCTGCTAGGCCTTGGCTGCGTGCCATCCATCAACCCTGGCAAAAACGAGGGCGCGTGGCGTCGTAGCCAGCGACATGGGCTGTCCATGAGATCCGATAGGGGGCCAAGGAGCCGTCCGGTCTGGATAGGGTTCCGTGCTGGCCATCGTGTGCCACGGCCGGCACGTTTGTAGACGTATGGTATGTACTCGGTCGGGGTGGGATGGCTTTACCCGCCGTCAGATCTGCATCCTCCCGCCCACGTCTTGCGAGCTGTACTGTACGAATACCTGTACTCTGTACTATCCGTACCCGGCCACGTACACTTGTTACACGGACTTTGCTGACGGCCCAATCTCGCGCGCCATGCGCCGACCGACGTGAGAATGCAGAGTAGGAAAGGCGATCCGCGGCCAAGCGAGAGACTCGGCCGTTGTACACACCAATTCGGCGAACATGCCGTTCGGCATCGGCACAAAGAAAACCTCGAGCGCAGTCCACAGCCTCAGCAATGACGCTGTATGTACAGTGGTGTACGCTCCCGTCGCGCAGCCTGGCCATGGCGGAGTTTCGTTCCTGCACGTGGAGTGCCGAAGGTCTCGGCTGATCTGACGGCGGCATGCAAGCTCACGCTCTCGGAAGAGTCATGACGTTGACGTTGGTGTTGGGTGTTGACGGCGGCCAGGCCAGGCTTGGACTCTGGCGTCGGAGCTGTTCGTGACAGCACGCGCATGGCGCCATGTGAGGCTCATGACTCGACATACGACTTGCGGGCCTCGGTCGGGCTGCCTTGGCCAGGACAAGACCAACAACAAAGAGCACATTTGCTCCTAGACGTCAGCCACGTGGTGGAAGGCTTCCCGCCCCCTCTGACGTAAGAAATAACCTGCGAATACCTATCCGTACATACCCGTGGAGTTGCTGTTTCAGTTGCTACTACTAGTACGCATTAACGCATTATAAGGCCGTGTGTCCGTACCAAGCACGGATACTGTACTGTAGGTATGCGGCGCAAGGATGACGAACATCCGTCTTTGACAGCTAAACGAGGGCCTCTCCTGAGCCGGCAATTTTTTTCTTTTTTTGGACACGAGTCATTCAGACAGACCGCCGAGGCACGCTAGACGGGCCTGTTCGGCTCACCTACAGAACCCGAGGAAATGGTCATGGCCGGGGGTCAAGTCTCGCCAGCATGCCGCTGCGCGTCCGGGGACACGGTGCCGGTGCATCCTCCTTGGTTTTCTTCCTCCGGGCGGGGTTAAAGACGGAATGGCGGTCCTCCTTTCGAGTGAGCAGAAGACGGAACTCTGCTCGCCAAGCATTGGACGCTAGCTCGCCGGGGGTCCATTTCTTCTGGAGAACCCTGGCTTGGCTGCCAACATCTAGCATGAGAGGGGGGGGTGTGCCGTCGTGTCATTGGAGAGCGTCCGTCCGCCTCCATTGATCCGGTCCAGTGCTCTGGGCCTCACGGCAGAGTCCCCGGGACTGTGCCGGCCCCACAGCTCTGGCAGGGAGAGCACGGGTACCGCATGGGTACTACTCGCTCCGTCAACTGTCCGCTGCCAGCGGCTAAGACGCCTTGTCGAGCTGGCCAAATCACAGCTCAGAGCCGCGCCCGCATCGCGCGGCCCTCGCCAACCGCCAACCTTTTCCACGGAGGCAGCGAGCCCGGGGTGTCATGGTGATACGGCTGCGTGACTGATGCCAACAATCAAGCCAAATGTTTGCCTGCGAGGGCCCCCTGCGGAGATAAGGGGGCAAGGCGTGCCATTATATCCAGGCCTTGTCCGTCTTGATCGTGGCAGTCCGGGCCTCCGTAGACCAGGCATGGACCTTGCCCACATGTGGCAGCATGCATGTCATGCAGAAATACCAACCGCGCTGTATGTATGTACATACATACATACGTAGGTAGGAGGCCGGCAGCTCGTAGCTCTGTCAAACCCGACTACTTGGTCGCACCTAGTAATTAGAGCACCGGTCAGCCTTTGGTGAATGGTAGCCGGGTTACACGAACGACGTTTCGCTTCTCTTGCAGCCATTGATTATAACGGCCTTGGAGTGGAAGCGATGCTGCATCTTGTCGTAGGCTCGTTCGCTGGTGCACCGCACCCCCTTTCATACCCCCTCTAATGCTTTCCCACTCACTGCCAAGCGAATGAATGAGCTTGCTTGCTTTATCAGGTAGGCTGTCAAAGAGGCTGTTTGGTTGTAACACTCACCGCCTGTTTCCGAGCCTTGTGATCATCCACGCAGCCCTAATAGGCAATCGGTCAGCCAGAGCCGTTGGCGGAGAGCCATTGCGCGTGGGCAGCCGTCTCGGACGGAGAGTAGAGCGCATGTACATATTTCTGTACGAAGGGGGTACATGCGTGCTCGGGCTTGGCGGGACGGTGCCGACCAACCCAACAGCGCATTGTCGTCATCGCCAGCGGACGGGCTCATCGATCCACACTGGCAGGCTCCCGGGGAGGTGACCCGGCTACCCGGTTGTGACGGTCCGGTTCGCTTCCCCGAAGCTATGGCTAGGCGCGGATAGCCTTCTCGACTGGTTGGTCGCGGCCCGGAGCCGGAGTTGTTAAATAAATATTTGCCCTTCTTGAGCTAGCATCAACAGCATACATACGCACGTACGAAGTATTCGTAGTTTCGGAAGCGTCGGATGGCGCCACATCTCGCACCAGCATCTCTCGTTGGAGGCGGCGTCCTCTGCAGGGCGGGTGGCTGGCTGGCTGGCTGGCTGGCTGGCCTCCCGATGGGTTGGATTGATCTGATCCAACAGCAGCCACATACGAAGTACATACGGAGTACTTCGTACTTCATACTTGCGAGGAGGACCAGGGAGCCTGAAGAAAAAGGAAAACGGCCATCCCGTGACGATGAAGTGACGTTCCACGGAAGCTTGCTAGGGCCTGAAAAGGGGCTCGGCGTGGTATATATGTACTAGTACTTGATAAATGCAGGCTTGCATGCTTTTTTGTCACGGAGAGGCAGATCGGGAGTCCGATGGCTGCAAGGCACGCGTCGATGTCGTTCGCATACGGTCGTACAGTATCCGTACGAGTGACCTCGCATGAGAAACGAAACGCCCGGGTTGACAAGACGTCGCAAACAAACGGGCGGGCAGACGGCGATGCGGAGCGGCAGCAAATGCGGCTGTACGGAGAAAGGTGCGTGCTTTCCGAGTCAGGAGCGTCAGCTGTGCCTCCGGCAGGATTGTGCTTTTTCCCCTATGCCTACCCCAGCGTCCACGCCGTCCAGCCGCGAGTTTGTGCTCTTTTGGCCCAGCTGAGACCTTCTCGAAAGCTTCGAGCGCCCCGAGGGAGGGTGAGTGCGGACTGGGGGTGAGTGTAGCCAGCAGCGGTCGTTTCGTTGTGCCACGTAGGCTGGCTTGGCTAGACGGCTGTCTCTGTCTGTTTGCTGTGCGAATACTTGGCACCTCCGGTGCCTCGCACGGCGACCATGTGATTCGTAGCCGCTGCGTGCATATTGGGATCAACTTGGTCCGCAGAATGAGGATGGAAGAGGGTCATTTGAGCCCCTTGCCCGCGGCCCGCGGCAAAGGGTCCAGGGGCCGAGCGAATGGGAACGTGGCCGAAGGAAAATTTGGTGACTCGCCAGCCAGGAGCTAACAGGGTCATTTGATTGGCAGGGCCATGTCGGGGTGACTTGCGCCTTCCCGGGCGTTGCAAGCCGATGGTTTTTTCTCAATGAATCATAATAATCGCCATCCAATTTCATCGCCACAAGCTTTAACATCATCAGCAGACATGGCACTACCGTTAGGTAGGTAGGTAGGTTAGTACCGTAGGTCTCCCCCTTTTCACTCTGCCATCCCCATCAGATCATTGCTCCTCTCTCCCCACGTCCGCAGGACACTGTGCAGCACTGTACAGCATCGCTTCGTCGTCGTCAGAAACCGCAGTTTCAGCACCTGCACAACCTCCCGACGGGCTTGTTATCAAAATGGATCACAGCTGCCAATAGTATGTACATACCACCGGAAGCCACATCGCTTTCCGCTATTGGGTAGCATCCAATCCGACTCTGTTTCCGCCGGGCGTGCCTGATCCGTGGCCGCGCAACGTTCGGCGTACGATGATCTAGCGCAATTCTACTTCTCACAAAAGCCCCACGCTTCTGTGCTCCTCTTTCAGACGTCTCCGGAAGGCCTAATCTGTCCCACGGGTCAGGTGTCGTGTCGTGTCGGGATCAATCGTGTCACCGTGGGCCCAGCCAAACCTCGCGCAATCGGATATCGACGGCGAGACGGCACGCAAGACGGCGGCGTCAGACGGGGCAGTCATTTCGAAATGTCTCGCTCGTCTCGCTCAGGGGCGGGCCGAACCTCTTGCCCGATTGAGACCCGTTGATAATTACGTATTCGTACATATGTACATATGTATGTACGAATACTGCTTTCGCTCATCGAACCTTCTGACGGGAATAGGACCGGCTTTGCCCAACATACCCTATACCAAAGACGCCGCAGAGACTGGCTTGGAGCAAGCATCCAATAACCCAGGCGGGCACGTCTCGACACCGCCGCGCGTTGAGCGTTGTCCCTCTCTCGCTCGAGGCGCTTTCCAACCTAGCCGCCGACGCCATCTCCCGCCCAACCTCGGCCGATGGGCTGTTGTCGTTCTTGCATCCCAAAGAGCAGCTGTCGCTCACGACTGAACCCCTGACCGGAACCCCTGCCGAGACCCTGCTTCTAGAGGCAACCAAGTGCATATCCGTACGAAGTACACACCATGGCATTGAATGTACGTAGTGGTATCCGTACTTCGTACGAGTTACGTGCATATAAATGACCGTGTGTATGTGTGTGCAACGGATACAAGTTTCCAGGCATCCCGGCAGGGATTTCTACACATGAGTGCATACACATGAATGCAGGTACTGGCTACAACTTGGAATGGACGCAAAGACACGGCTCCAGAGGTCAGACTTACAGAAGAACATGTATTTCTCCATGGCCAGATGGTTTGTCAGGCCATCTTCCCGAGGGCGACCCTGAAGTGGATATCGGCCACCGAGGCTTCACTTAACCGTGCGGCGGCCGACAGTTCGACCCCGGAGAGTTGACGAGCCTTGTCCGTCGACGATGGGTACGGTTGGCCCTAGATGTATGGGCTGCTGCAAGTATGCCGACCGCAGACATGTACACGCACTGTACACGCATCACAGTCTCCTGAAATGGAAATGGCAGAGAATGTCGTGGGGCCGTATGGCGCCGTTCTATCGCCGCAGGCCCGGCGAAGAGATGGCGGCAAGGCGGGGCCGAGACGGCAGAGGGAGAGACAGCGAGAGGTGTGCACATCAGACGATGCCACGGCCTCGTACATATTCGTACCCTCACTGGCACTATGTAAGCTCCGGGTAAGCTTGATATGTCATTTCAGACGAGACGCGATATCTGACAGAAGCCTACATCTAAACGGCCGGCGATCTGGGTCCCGATTGGTCCAAGAAGCCGTCACCTTGACGGCTTGCCCGTAGTTTGCGGTTTCGTCGAGGGGGGGGGGGGTCTGCGATTTGTATATCATCTGATGGTCCAGCCACATCCCGAAAGGAAACGGCTGCGTCGAGCGAGACGAGAGGCTGCCCTGGCCATTGCCTTCTGGGTCAACCGGCCGCTCAAGGGGAAACGCCGCCCGAGACATTTTTCCACGTTGGAAGCCCTGTGTCTCCTTGGCGTTCAGGCTCTGGCGCAAGCATGCGCGGCGGTGTCACACATCTCCCTGCTGGAGCCACAACGTCGAGGCGGCGTATGGTTGCGTCCGTGACGCTGTGGCCCGAGGCTTGGTCTTGGGCTTGTTCCTCGCTGTGCAACCTGCCCTTGTGTCAACCCCATCCTAACTTGTTAGATGGCGGGCGGCGATGAGACCGACCGACTGACCGCAGGCAGGAGAGGACTCGCGAAAAGGGGACACAGCCGTGCCGTGTTTTCATCTCCGATGGCAAAAAATGCCTGGCTGGCAGAGCGCAGTGGCGCCACTTTCCGTCCGGTGGCTGGCCCCCTAACTGTCCGTCTCGCCATTGAGGGGGTGTACTCCGTACTGTAGAGAGATGGAGAGCGCGCAGCCGGTCTTTGCTGCTGCTGTGCTGCTGCTGTGCTGCTGCTGCTGCTGGGTTCACGTCCAATGGCCCAGGCTGCCTTGGTGACCCAGGAGTCCAGCGATAGACCCCCCATGAAGCGCGGCTTCAGCCAGTCACGCGTCCCGGAATGAGGGATAGGGCTGTTGAGCGGAACCGGCGGGGGAAAGACGACTGCCTGGCTCAAGATTCCCGAAGAGGACACGGCGGTCCTTGGCTCCCCTCATAATTCCCCTCTCCCCCCCCGCAGTCTACGGTTGCACCGACTGCAGACCAGCGTATCTCAAGGCAGATTAATTTGTCTCACCTGGGGGGCATGAATGACCTCGCGGTGTCATGACGCCGTGTCGACAACGAGCGGCCTGGGGTAATGTCGCCTCAACCCTGCATGTGGCCATCGCCAACATTGAGATGTCGCAAACCCGGCATCGTGAGGTCGCCGCAGCTCGCCGTTAATCTCTGAAGGAGGACGTGGCCGCAGAATTGCATCGCCGTCGACGGGGGCTTGTAGCATCCTCTCCATCTTTCCCTCTTTCCCTCATTCTCTCTCGTCGATGGCCTCCCAGGGGGTTCTGGAAACGGAGGACCACTCAACCCTGGCTTGGCTTGCACACGGGGGGCATGCGACCCTGCAGCCCGGGCACGTCAGCATCGACAACCACCCACGGGACCCCCCCCCCCCCCCCCCCCCTCGACCGCGGACGACATGCTCAAAAATGCCCTCTAGGCAAGAGCGGCATGGGCCGATGACAGGCGAGGCCAGACCAGAGGGTATGCCGGCGATCAGTGATGCCCCGTGGCGCATGTCTGAATCAGGACTCTGGGCTGAGTTGAAGAGGGCACGGCTCGTCGAGAGGCCCGAGTCGGAAGGGAGCCAGTAGTTGCAGGCCACGCGACTACGGCCAGGGCAAGTTTCCCCTCCCCCAGGCCGGGCTGCAAAGCGTCATGATGGAGTCGCCCTGGTTGCTGCCATTCCGCCTGAAGCGCAGGGCAAAATGGCGGGCGCCCGCAGTGTAACGCCAATTGGCGCAGCTGTGTGTGCGGTGGGCGGTGGGCGGTGGGCGGTAGGCAGGCGGCCGTGACGAGGATGGACGGGGCGAGAAGGGGACGAGGAGATTTTGGGCGGCCGAGGCGGTGTCTCGAACCATTAGCAACCTACGAAGTACATCGGCTGGCTCTGCATCCCTTATCCAGGCCCGGACATGATGAGCCGTTGCGGCGTCTCGGTCAAGTCGAAGCCCCGCGGCCGGGGATGCAAAGGCTGTTCCAGTTGCCGAGTTCGAGGAGCAGCCGCAAGGCGTCGTTATCGGGGTGAGTTACAGGGCCAAGTTTGATTCGCAGCTGGCGCGAGCCCCACGATTCCCCACCCCACCCACGCCTTACCTCATCATTCCTGGATCCGGTGTGTGTGGGTTTGCCTGTCGGTCACCGAGGGCTTATTCTTTGCATCGATTGGTCCGGACTCGGAGGCAAGCAGACCGACACTTGCAACAACGAGCACTTGCAACAACGGGCAGACTCCAGACTCGCGCGCACCATCGCCATGGCCGGCAAAAAGGGCGACAATAGCAAGAAGGTGGTCGGCAACGCCCGCAAGGCAGAGGCCGCGGCGCAAAAGTCGGCCGCCGACGAAGCCCGGCAGGAGGACGCCGAGGCGGACAAGTGGCAAAAGGGCGCAAAGAGCAGCGCAAAGAAGTGAGCAGTCGCAATGCTCCATCGCCCGCCCGCCCCGCGCTGACTGTCCTCTTCAGGGAGAACGAGGCGGCCAAAAAGGCAGAACAGGCCAGGAAAAAGGCCGAAAAGGATGCGCTTCTCAAGGAAGAAGAGTCCAGCATTGGCGGCCGCGCCGAGCCCAAAAAGTCAAAGGCCCCCGTCAAGAAGTCGCGTGGCCTCGACCTGTCGCAGCTCGACGGCGACACCCCGGCCTCGGCTCTCAACGCCACGGGCATCGACAACGCGCTCGATGCGCTCTCACTGACGGCCGGGGCCGACGACGGCAAGATCGACAAGCACCCGGAGAAGCGGTTCCCAGCCGCATATGCAAAGTACGAGGAGAGGCGGCTGCAGGAGATGAAGGCAGACGGCAGCGGCACGGGACTGCGGCTAGAGCAGCGGAAACAGAGGATCCGCAAGGAGTTTGACAAGAGTCCCGAGAATCCCTTCAATCAGGCCACAGCCGCATACAACGCCACGAGGGACGATCTGACGCAGATCAAGGCACACGAAATGTCCGAGGTTGAGAAGCGTCTGGGTCAGTAGGCCATCCGCCTGTACACCTCCATCTGGTGGCAAGCGTGGCTTGAGGGAAGCCATTGTCGATGTGTATTTGTTGCTAGACGCTATGCTGCGCACGAAAACACCAAGAGAAATCAAACATCGCCGGCGGATGAATCGCCGGCTTCACCTGTTGGACAATCGAGCCATCTCCATCTCTTGACAGCCTCATTCCATTTGCTGCCCCACCACGGCCTCTCGCCTACTACCCCGCCGAAGGTAGTACCGGCACTGAGTCACGCCCAAGCCGGCAGAATCGCTCACCGCCCACTACTGAAGGCCAAACGCCAACAACGCCAACAAGGGCGTCTGACCGTTGAACTACCAACGTCCTGCCCAACCCTCTAGTAGGTATGCTGCTACTCTTGCCCTCGCCCCAGGCACGCCCGAGATGGCGCCTCTCAACACCCTGAGCCTCGACTGTCTGCCTTCGCTGCACAGACAGCGTCTCTTCTCCGACTTGTACGTCTGGATGAGCCTCCCGCCTCCCGCCTCCCGCCTCCCGCCCGCCTCCTCCTGTGCCAGCCCGCCGACTTACACACTGGCCTCATCAGCGCTAGCCTTAGGCAGGCCTGTCCGGAAGGCGTTTTTGCCACCTTGACTCCCGGTGACCCTACTCTGTGGTCTGCTGCTCTATTTGTTCGCCATGGTGGGATCCCCTTGCCGCTCGCTGTCCAAACGCCGCTCATTCGCTTCAGGACCATACGCCCAGGCAGTGCTTCGCTTCCAAATATCGTTCCCCGACGCCTACCCTAAGCTCCCCCCGCTCGTCACCTTTTCTACCGACATGTTTCATCCATTGATATCGCCACTCACCACCTACATGTACACCACCGACATTCAAGACAATGGCACCGTCAGCGCCAGAGACGACGAGCGCCTGCGCCCCGGCGGCTTCAGCCTTCGTCATGGCTTCCCGCAGTGGTTCGGCCGCGGCAGACGAGCGCAGTCCGGAAGCAGGCAGGTCAGCGGTGAGCAGCCACGCGGCCCAGCCCTGGCCCAGATCAGTCGCGCCCCATCGAGTGCAGGCTCGCCCGCGTCCGACACCGAAGGCTTGTCGAGTCAAGCAGCAAGGCAAGACCTTTCCGTATACCACATCTTGAAGTATATACAAAGCACATTTGACTCGGAAGACATTCTCGACTCAGTCCCACTGGAGGCGGCGGGAAATCCAGGAGCCTGGCACGCGTGGCGAACTCATCGCCGCAGCTCCAGTGACGCCGATTCAGGACACCCCCCGGCCCAGGCACCGCCTGCAGCCACTCGACAGTCAGGAGAGTGGAATTGGGAGGGTGTTTGGGAGGATAGAGTGAGAAAGGGAATCGCCGCCAGCCTGTCAGATCCCGCCTTGTTCGGTGGTGGCGGGCCAGATGAGCTGGTCAGTGAAACGATGATGAGACCAGCGCGACTCCTTGCGCGGCACATGACTGATGGCAGACATACAGATCCGATTTCTTGCCATGGAAGACAGTGACGTCGCCTCTATTAAAGATGGCATATGCCGCGAGTTCGATAACGCGTCATAGCTGCGACATCTCGCTTCGCTCACCGTCAGACACGACCAGCCTACCTCGCTGTCGCTTGGCACATTCGCCCTTTCCCTTGAATCTTACGTCACGACCCCGGTGGCATCCTGGAGGTGCCATCCGCCCCCTATTAGACAATCATGATTGTTTTGGGCGGCACCAGGAAAAAAAAATCGGGATGCCCAAGTCACGTCATGACCCGGCCAATACACGCTGTTCCCGTGTCCTGACTGCGCCGTTCTCCCCTCCCATATTGCGGCGCCGTATTTGAATGAGAAGGCGGCCAAGGACGAAGGCGACCGCTCGGGGCCTTGGCAGGATCTCCGCACTGCTCCGCCTTTGGCCTCGTCGCGACTTCCGTTGATATTCCCACGGTCTTGCTGCTTCTCAACACGCGCCTGCCTCCGCGACGGCACTATGAGGTCAAACGGCCCGTCGCAGTGTCCCGCTGGCGGGTCTTGCTTTCTTACGCAAGGATGGCGTGCCAGACGTTCCGGGCGACTCCGACGTGCTCGAGCTCTGCCATGTTCATCGTCGTCCCAAACAACACTTTTCACAGGTCAAAGCCATCGCATTGTTACCTCGCCGACAAACAACATGACGCCCACCAACAAGCAATCGCCTCGCGTAGAGTTTCACACGCCTACCCAACAGGCCCCCCACGATAAACCCAGCCCTCTACGAATCGTGAAGCGACGGAGCGCTCACCTCGAGAGCAGCACGGAAGAAATGGCGCCTTTTGGCGACGGCAGTCCCGAGTTCTTGGACAAGAAGTTCCCGCTAAAGATGGTCAAGAGGCGCGGCCGCCGCAGGGCACCCGCACTTATGTCGGATGAACTGGCCACGGACGGCTGGGAGCAGAACCCGGGCTATCGGCCAAGCTTCTGGTCCAGCTCTGTGGAGCTGAGCCGCCCGCGGGGACGAGTGTGGGGGGAGACGTTGACGCGATGCCGTGGACTGCTCACCAAGTCGACTCCGTTCCTCAAGGATTCCAGACAGTCGCAGACTCTGGGGAGGAGCGCTGCGCATCGCACGGCGTCGTCAGGCTCGTCTATTCTTGACTACGCCGACTACACCCCCTCGAACGGTACTCCCTCGAACGGTCCACCATCATCTCGGCGGTCCCTCGGTGCCCGGCCTGTCGAGCGGCCAGTATCGCCACTGTACAAGTTGCCCATGCCCCTGCAGTCGACGCAACCGCCTGATTTTTCGCGAGCGGCTCACCCATTTGTCCTGTCGCCTTCTATTTCCGTTGTTTCTCAGTGTACCGGTCAAGAAGCAGGCCGCCAGACTGTCTGGGCAACCGTCGAGGTGTCGGGCAGGCTCTCTCGGATTCCCTCTTCTCGATCGCCATCGGGAAGCAGCCAAGAAACGTCCGTCTCCAGGGGCTCATTTGTTGATCATCAGCTAGGTAACGTGACCAGTGCAGCGAGCAGACATGGCTATCCCGACTAAATAGCATTTATTTTCTAAATTCCACTGACACTCGATGGCAGATCGCTTCTTCGAATTCGGCTGCCTGTACGACCTTGGCGTAGAGGTACTGCCTACCGCAGAGTCCACCATCGTCCAAGTGGTACAGGAGCAGGCTTTCCCTACGTGAGTTGACCACTGGAGCAAGGGGCAAAATGCTGCCACAACACGACTGACTTGTGGCAGCACCATTCAAGCAGGGTCAAGCGTCGTCCTCCTGGTCCATGTGGATGTAGACTCGGAGAAGAGGAAGCGGCGCGGCGGGACCGGGCACGTTCGCCAAAAGTCGGATGAGCTCATGGAGGATTTGGAACTGGAGCTCGGCAGTTCGGCGGTTGGGTTCATGCACATTCGCGTGTCGTACTCTCACTCTGCGTTTCCCGAGCAAACGGCTGCGGAGCCAGACGCGGCTGGTGTGTTTGGTTTGCGGAGCAGGTTGGAGACGACGGCCACGGCCAGCCTGGTGAAGCGTGACGCTGATTCGATGTGGTCACCTCGCCCGGAGCCTCTGCAGAGCCATATACTCCCGCTCGTGCAACGACACTGGGGCCTGGAAAAGGCAATGTCGATGAAGAGGCTAATCATGGGTCAAGAGCAGCGACAGCCGAAGAGACTGAAAATGACACGCCCGGGGGAGGCTGGAGAGGCGGACGCGCTGGGTCTGGACGCGCTGGGTCTGGACTCGGTAACCGCCCGCTCACCCACTGCGAGCGCGACCGGAAGGTGGACAAGCATGCAGGCGGACCACGCTCCCAAGGTCTCTACGCTTGGCCCTGCTGCCGGAAGGCGAGCGCAGCGGCTGCTGTCTCCGATCCCACCGTCGGCGCCCCCTTCGCTAAGGAGCATCATGAGCTCGGAAGATGCTCGATGCCGCGGGATGTCACTGGACCCGCGCAACCCGGGGCGGTATACGGAAGGCATTGTCGGCCCTGTTGCCCCCTTGCAGGACCATGGACGAGACCGGGTCGAGAGGCGCAGGGGCCCGGCGGCTCCTCTCAAGCCGTGGGCTGCGTGGGATCCGGAAGAGAGGCGAGAGACGCAGCAGGACAAGGCGACGTTACATGGCAAGCCCGTGAAGGACACGGGGTTCTGGAACTGGGGCATGTGGTTCTAGACGCGGCGGGCGGGGCCCAAGTGATGGGACGTTGCAATTGCCTTTGGAGTATGTTTTCTTTTTGCCGAGCTGTACGAGTTATGCACGTATGTACAGTACGGAGTATTGTATGCATGGCGCGACTCTATTCTAGTTCATTCTTCCACGGAATAGATAACTGAGAGCCTCTCCTGGAAACGGTAATGGCTGCGGCGCGGTTTGCCGCCTTGACGGCCTCGTCAATGTCGAAGCCGTCGGGACCGGCCTGCACGGCGGCCAGGGCGTAGGAGCCGACAAAGGTGTCGCCGGCGGCGGTGGTCTCGACGACGTCGACTTCGAGGGCGGGGATGAGGGCGCTCTTGCCCGCCTTGGTGGCGTAGTAGACGCCGCGGGCACCGAGGGTGACGACGACGTTGTCGACGCCGCGGCCAAGGAAGAGGGAGCCGACACGCTGCAGGCCGGGCTCGTCGTCGAGGTCGGACTCGGGGCAGGCGGCGAGGATGGCGGCCTCGGTCTCGTTGAGGATGAGGTGGGCGAGGCCGGCGTAGGCGTCTCGGGGCAGGGCCTGGGCGGGGGCGGGGTTGAGGAGGACGGGGACGCGGGCGGCGTTTGCGGCGGCGAGGGCCTGGAGGACGGTGTCGAGGCGGATCTCGAGCTGCATGACGAGCAGGTCGGGGCGGGGCTCGGGCAGGGCGGCGAAGTCGGCGGGTGCGAGGGCGTGGTTCGCCTCGGGGGAGAGGATGATGCGGTTCTGGCCCGAGGGCTCGTCGACGACGACGATGGCCAGGCCGGTGCGCTGGCCCTGGAGGGCGCGGAGGCCGCCGGTGTCGACCCCGCAGGCGGCGAGGCTGGAGCGCAGCACGTCGGCGTAGGCGTCGCAGCCGACGGCGCCGAGCATGGCCACGTCGACGGAGCCGTCGGCCAGGGCGTCGGCGGTGCGCGAGAGCCTGCCGACGGCGGCGGCTTGGTTGGCGCCCTTGCCGCCGGGCGCCGTGGCGAAGCGGCTCGAGGTGAGCGTCTCGCCCGGCAGCGGGTGGCGGGCAACGTAGGAAACGAGGTCGATGTTGAGAGACCCGAGCACGGCGATGCGCTTGCGCGGGGACGCTGCCATGGCGGGCAGGGCAGTCAGTTGAGGCTCTTTGTCGCGAGAGGAAAAAGAGCGTCGCATCGTCTGAGCCTCTACCGAGAGGTACTCCGTACTGAGGTGGGGGCCTTTAAGCCAATCATCTTGGATGCCATTTATGAACCAACTTCAGGCGACAAGTTCGTCAATGTAGCTTGGTGGCCATGGCCGCATTGGCCGAAACTGTACGAATACAGTGTCCGAGATGAACCTGCAGTGACAGGGACAGATGCTCAAGAAAAAGGGCCACCAACCAACGGGGCATCGCTTCCCCGTGGCTCGCTTCCCCGTGGCTCGCTTCGGCGTCTCTGCCTCTAGGCGCGTAGCCTGCCGCACATGACCACGTCCTCGCCAAAGGGGTGCCACGAAACGTCAGAGAGCCTCGCCGCCGGCACGGGGCTGCCTCCGCTGCCCAGTACTCTGTCGGGGCACACGACGGTGCCGCCCTGGCCCAGCCACGTCGGCGCAATCGTGACAATGACAGAGTCGACCAGCCCATGATGCGCCGGGTCAAGCAGCGAGTTGATGACGTGGCCGCCGCCCTCGACCATGACGCTCGACAAGCCCTGGGCACGGAGCGCGTCGAGCACGTCGCGCCAGTCGAAGCGCACCCGGCCCCCGTCGGCGCGCGAGACCGAGGACGGCCTCACGTGGATGAATTTGCCGCCGTGTTGACGCAGAAGCTCGACGCCATCCGGCGGCAGCTCCGGGGTCGGAACACGGGTGAGGATGAAGGGTGCGAGCCCGGCGCCGCTGCGACAGGCCTGGAGGACTTTGTCGCCGCGACTCGGCGTCCAGCGGAGGTGCGGGTCAAGGATGACGGGCCGCGGCTGGCGAGTCGCGCCGGCGATGCGGCAGTTGAGCGCCGGGTCGTCGGCCAGGACCGTCGACACACCGACAAGGATGGCTGCGTGCCGGGACCGGAGGTAGTGCGTCATGGCCTTTGACTCGGGCCCCGAGAGACGCGTTCGGACGCCGGGTGCAAGCGACAGCGTCGAGTCGAGCGACGTGGCAAACGTGAGGGTGACAAAGGGCCGCTCAGAGCCATCGTCGGAAGCTTGCCCTGAGGGGGGGAGGCGGTGCTCGAGAACGGCGGCCGAGGCGGCGGGAAAGGTGAGCTGCTCGGCCATATCAACACTCCCTTTCTCAGGCTCTTCAAGCGGCAGCATGAGACGTGCAGTGCAGTCGAGGACGAAATCGGACGAGATCAAGGTCGTCAAGCTTTTAGACCCAACGTGACAGGTGGTGGGTAGCCGAGTAGGTACCTTTCGATAGTACGTGCGTCGAGAGCCCACTTGCACTCCTATCCCACCATACTTTGACTGCGAACAAAGGTACAAAGCAGTGCCATTGGCGGCCATTAGCTGACGGGATTCCCATCGTCATCAAACTCGGCCCACTGGAAAAACGAGCAGCCATTCTTGCCGGGCACGTTGCTCGCGTGGCACATCCAAAAGTACCTTCCGAAATTGTCCCTCTTCTTCTGCACCACGCGCAGCACGCAGGGCACCTCGCACGCGCATCGCGGCGTGTGCTGCGGATGCATCGCGCGCCGGTAGTCGCGGTACGTAATGTTGATGCGCTTGTTGCCCGCCACGGGGTGCGGGTCGATGGACGGCGCCGGCGCGATGCAGTGCTTCCACTCCTCCTGCATCTCGGCGTGCATAATCAGCAGCGAGTTGTGCGGCAGGTGGATCGAGATTTGGCCCTCGGCGTCGTCGCTCTTGGCGTCGCCGTCCCTGGGCAGCACCCGGCGCACCCGGAACTCGCGCGCGACCCCGAGCGAGACGGATCCGATGACGGCTCGCGGGCCGAGATACGTCAGCTGGTCGCTGTGCCACCCGACACTCTCCTGGGCGCCGTTGTAGCAGTTGACAAAGGCCGAGTTGGGCGCCCATGCATCGGGGGATTGGTGCTTCAGCTTCTTGCCGCCGGGGTACCGCGTCTCGATGCGGTGTTGGATTTCCCCATTGACGGCCTCTTCGACGACAGGCTTGACCTTGGCCAGCTGGGGCGTGATGCGTCGCACGTCCTGAGAGGCGCACGTCAGCGGCCAGGACCAATGCGAGCGAGGGAAATGGCACAGGGACCGACCGTAAGCTTTGATCCGTTGTAAAAGTACTCGTCCTTTTGCGAGCGCATGGCATCGTAGCTCTCCACGAAGAAGCCCGATGTATGGGGGCTCGACACCACATTGTCAAACAGCTTAAACGTAATCCTTTCAAACGACTCGGCCTCTTGCAGCAGCTCCCTTAGCAGGGCGTCTGCGTCGTTGGCCGGCAGAAAGTCATGGATGATGGTGCATGGCGTGTGCTCGGCCACGTCCTCCGGGTCGTACAAGTGCAGCGTGCTCCCCTTTTTCGACTTGAGCTTCTTCCTGGTCGGCGAGGCCGAGGCACCAGCCAGTGTGTATTTCCTGAGCGATTGCTGATGTCCAACCACGCCCCTTTTCTTCACATCGGGCCGGGCGGCCGCCTGCAGCGCGGCCGATGCCTGGCTGACGGACCCCTCATGCGCCAGGAGTGCATCGAGGAGGGTCTCTTGCCCCGAGTCTGGATGGAGAGAAGCCAAAAGAGCGAGCTTGATCTCGGTGGGCTCGTCGCCATCTGCAGGGCCCGACTCGGCCTCTGGGCTTGCCTTGCGCTTGGGCTGCGAGAGGAATGCCTTCATCATCCTGTCCAGAGGTCATGCCCCGCCATGCAGACGGTGCTGTGCGTAATCATTCGAGCAGGCCGGGAATTTCTCCGCGTCATGTCCGTCATTAGTCTTGCCGACATCGGGTCGGGTTGCTCGGACGTGTCTGGAGTCTGGACTTGGAGCGCCACAAAATCTCGACGCGCCATCACGTGCTCGACCCCGTTAGCCGCACGCACTGTACCACTTCCTCTGTACCCACATGCGGGAGCTCCGCCAACGAATCAGCCATCACGATGCTTTGCCGAGGCACATGTCAGGTCGCAGAACGAGAGTGAATGACCATGGTCAACGTCGTCGGTGTCTGAATCATCTCTTCCGCCGACTCACGGCACCAATGCGCCGCCACCTCGCAGGCCTCTTGCCCCCGGCGAAATGGCTGCCATGCTAGAGTTCCGCACCCCGGGCTTCAACCCCTACGCCGTCAAGTACTCGCCCTACTACGACTCGCGCATCGCCGTCGCCACGTCGGCCAACTTTGGCATCGTGGGCAATGGCCGCGTCTTTGCCCTCGGCTTGACGGCCCGCGGCGTCCAGGTGGAGAAGACGTGCGTAGATGTGCTGCTGGTCCAGACCTTCCTTCGCCCGTGGGACCGAGGGAGTGACGACGGGCTAACGCGGTTGCCTCTTCGCAGCTTCGACACAAACGACGCCCTCTACGACCTGGCCTGGTCCGAGATAAACGAGAACCAGCTGATTGTCGCCTGCGGCGATGGGTCGCTCAAGCTGTTCGACCTGGGCGCCAATGACTTTCCCGTCATGAACTTCCACGAGCACAAGCGAGAGACCTTTTCCGTCTGTTGGAGCCCCGTCACCAAGGATAGCTTTGTCTCTAGCTCGTGGGACGGAACCGTCAAGATCGTCCGTGGCCCTCTTGCGTCCTGCCGGGGCCGCGACTCGCTGACAACCCTTGCCAGTGGTCACCGACGCGCAATCATTCCATAACCACCCTGCCCGTGGGCAACTGCACCTACAGCGCATCCTTTTGCCCGTCCAACCCGGCTCTCATCTCGGCCGCGTCCTCCGACTCCCACCTCCGAATCTTCGACCTGCGCACGCCCTCGTCGGCAAAGTACCACCTCGTCGCCGCCATACCGGTCCATGCACCGCCAGCCGCCACGCCCGGCGCCGCGCCCGCCGTGCCCGGCGCCGCTGCCCCCGCCGAGATCCTGACGCACGACTGGAACAAGTACAACGACACGGTGGTGGCCACCGGCGGCGTGGACCGGGTGCTGCGGACATTTGACATTCGCAACCCGGCCGGAGGGCCGCTGACCCTGCTGCAAGGCCACGACTACGCCGTCCGCAGGCTGGCCTGGAGCCCCCACGCGAGCGACGTCCTCATCAGCGCCAGCTACGACATGACGGTGCGCCTGTGGACCGACGGCTCCGCGCAGTCCCAGCAGTCCCAGCTCTCTGGTCCGGGGACCAGGGCCGGCCGGCAGATGGGCTTGATGAACCGGCACACCGAGTTTGTCACCGGCGTCGACTGGTGTCTGTTTGGAGTGGGGGGATGGGTGGCTTCCGTGGGCTGGGACGAGAGAGTCCTGCTGTGGGATGCGAACGCGTTGATGCAGCCATGAGCTGAAGACGTCATTGGCAGTGGGAAGTCATGTGGCTGAATGCCGCTCCTCCCCACCAAGTACGAGTATTCGTACTTCGTACGAAGTACACACACCAAACCTGGACCGATGAATGTGTTTCATGGCCCTGCGCATCGTGACTGGTGCCGTGCACTGTGCCCTGACCAACATTTTGCGCTTCAGACATACAAGACTCTTGACACAAAAACCCCCTTTGCAATCTTTCCTGACCTTTGATATACATCAGACTCTGCCGTCCAGTACCCAGCATTTTTGTTTTCTGCGCGCCCGTGAGATTGTCCTTCATACAGTTACAGTCCTCCTCGACACACGAACGCTTCTCCCCATTGCGGAACTCGATGCGACACAAGCGTGTTCTTTACCAGCTTGCTTCACCCCCGCCTCCAGAGCTCCTGTCTCTGCCCCCGCCCCCGAAGCCTCCAGAGCTCCTTTGCCTGAAGCCTGAACCAGAGCCCCTGCCCCTGCCTCCGCCTCCGAAGCCTCCGGAGCCCCTGCCTCCGCCTCCGAAGCCTCCGGAGCCCCTGCCCCTGCCTCCGAAGCCACCACCCCGCCCAAAGCCTTGGCCCCTGTCACCCCTGAAATTGTCGTTGCGTGCCTGTTGGCCCATTTCTGTAAAGGGGTCCGTCGACCGTTCGCTTGAACCGCGGTTGAAGTCCGTCGACCGTTCGCTTGAACCGCGGTTGAAGTCCCTCGAGCCTCCGCGGCTAAAACCTCTCGAACCACCACCACGGCCATAGTCTCTCGGTCCGTCGCGGGACATTCCCCGGTCGGCGCCCGCCTGTATGTTCAGGTTACTCCTCTCTAAGCCTTGCTTCCGAGCCCATTCCGGTGACACGGCTGGTGGGTCGGGGAAACCCAAGGCTTTGACGGCCCAGCGATTCAGGTCGTCAACGAGCTCTAGCCTGCTGGCAGTTTGGCCTCCAAAGAGAGATTGGTATGCAACCGTGAAGTTCCGCCTGGCCATTTGCACAAGCTCCGCCACGTCCTTGTGGTGCCGGGTAAGCTCGCCCGCCTCGAGGTCAGTAGACGCGCTGACGAGCGAAACGTTATTGACCAGAGGAAGACCCCCCAGGGTTCTCCTAGCAGTGTTCATGGACAGCGGTGGCATGAACAGCCACCCTTGGCCGTCCTTGTCCTGTCTAGCGGTGCGGCCGAGACGGTGGATATAAGACTCGCGATCCCGAGGAGTGTCTACTTGCAGAACGTGGGTAACATTGGGGAAGTCCATACCACGAGCCGTGACGTCTGAGGAGAAAAGGACTGCGTTCTTGGCGTTGCGAAACATTTCGGCAGCCTTGGTCCGCTGCATCTGGGAAAGCCTCGAGTGGATGGCAAACGTAGAGCACGGCATCTTTTGGTTCCTCCTGCCATGATAAGACATTTCTCCACAAAGCTCGACCAATGCCGTGGTGTTGAAGTAGATGATGGCCTTGAAGGTCGATTCGCCTGATGAATCTTCTCGGCACTTGGTCATCTCGCGGTCAATCAATTCGAAAATGGCGGGGAAGGCGTTGGCCCAAGAGGAAAGAGATACAACGTGCTGGGGGACTCGTTCGTGGGTGAGGGTCTCATTCTCGGCGATGGTCTGCACGAATGTGAAGCTATCTGGTCGAATCATTGTGCGAGCCAGACGGATGACGTTGTCGGGTATCGTGGCCGAGACGAGCATTGTCTGGCGGACCTTTTCCTGGGGCCTTGGAAGGCGGCTGACGATTTCGTCGAGTTCCTTTTCAAAGCCGACATCCAGCATGCGATCAGCCTCATCGAGGACAAGGGCGGCCAGCTTGGGCGCCGCGATGCCGCTCCTCGGGTCCGATAGCAGGTCGTTCAAACGGCCCGGCGTAGCGACCAGGAGATGGCATCCATTTTGCTGAACCTGGCGCAGCATGAAAGATTTCTGAGTACCTCCGACGGCAGACTGAATGACGAGACCGGTGTTCTTGGTTACTCGACGGGCCTCGGTAGCAATCTGTTCCGCCAGCTCTCGAGTCGGGGAGAGGATGATGCCTCGGATATCATCCGACGATGCGCGATAGGATGAGCTTCTCTGGACCAGAGTGGGATCCTCGGTGAGCATTCGTTGCAAAAGGGGCAGGAGGAAAGCCAGCGTCTTGCCAGTGCCGGTCTTGGCCTGCGCGACACTGCAATCGGTTAGCATCGAGCAACGAGGGCCGCAGCTGGAGAGTCACTGAGGTCCACTCACATGTCATTGCCCTTGAGCGCTGGGTTGATTGTCATTGCTTGGACGGGCGTCATGGTTTCGTATTCCATGTCCCGCACGATGGCGCTCAGCAGGTTCTCGTGGACCCCGAGCTGAGCAAGGTCTGCGAATTTTGTGATATTGCCTTGGGCAGAATTCTGGCCTTTGCCAGCATCTTGGGCGACTGCTTCAGTGCTGTATAAACGGCAGGCCAATGTCAATGTTTTGATGTTCAGGGGCGCATTGCGGCGAGAAGGCGACGCAAGGGTGGGCAGCGCGCGTGTGCGAAGCATCGACGTCGACCTGGCAGCGGCTGCCAGGCCAGCGCAGCGACGAATGCCCTGCCTGAACATGATGACGGGATGGAGAGGAAGAAGCAGTGCAGTGCAGGTGATGGGCGGTTTGGACTGGAGATGAAAGGAGAAGGGAAAATATGTTTGGAAAATGGAGATCCAGAGCGGCCCTGTCGAAGAGGATAAAAAAATTCTGTACAACGTCTGCAAGAAAAATCGGCCTTATCGAGAGCATGAGCTTTACCTGATCGGGAATGGGGAGGGAGGGGGGTCCCGGGACCGGGAGAAATGATCCACCCGGAGTTTGTGCTCTCGACTGCGATAAGATAAGCCGGGATTATGTCTATGGGCATATATCATGTTTATGTGTATATATTATGTTCATATCCCTAGATGATGTCTATGTGCATATATCATGTCTATGTGCATACGCCCTCTTTCCTTTCTTGCCTGTCATGACGATTGCGAAGCGGCGAGCTGTGCATTCATTGCCGTCTTGGAGGCGTCTTGATATTCATTCAAACGTTCCACACGCCCTACACCTTCCATTGAATCTGAACATGCGTTGATAATGTTTGCAGCCATGCCATTGCCATGCCTTGGAGGAGAAAAATTAGGAGCCCGTCACCATTCAATTCAATCCCACCCACACACAACACTCCAACATCACAGCATCTCCCTGCTCATCTCGTAAGACCACCCGCCCTCTCGTCTGAGCTTGTCACGCGCAGCAAGGTCCTTTCTGACGTCCTCCTCTGTCAAGCGATCGACTCCACTCCAGTTGGCGCTCGACGTCCGGGCCCGAAACTTGTGCCATCGGTCCTTGCTCTTGTGGAATACCTCTTCCATGTTGAGAGCTGCCGGCGGGCCAAATATTTGCGACGGATCCATCGTCTCCTGAAGCATCAGCGCTCGGCGGAGATCCGGGGAGTCGGCCCAGGCCGCGACGCTCATTCCGTTGGCCTCCTCGTCGTCCTCATCCTCGTCATCGGTTTGGATCTCCGGCAGCTCAATCGATTCACCGTTCTGGAAGCGCGGCGAAGATCGTGGCGCCGACTTGGCCGCCGACTTGGCCGCTGACTTGCCACCATTGTAAGCTCCAGGACGGGCGGGCGTCTTGTGTGCAGGCCCGACCGCGTTTGCCATTGGTGCAAACGGAATTGGCCCCTTGGAAATCTGTGCCATGTCCAACGGATGCGTCGTCTTGGCATGGTTGTTGTGCTGCGCAGTGACGGTTGCCTTGAACAAGTCCCGGGTTGCGCTGTGAGGAGCATTCGCGTATCCGTACGCGGGCTTTGATGGCAGATCCTGCACGAGTATTAGCTTGGGACTCAGATATACAGAGCAACCCGACCAACCTTCTTGTAGCCCCCAGATGGTCGAACGGGGGGCCCCTTGATGTTTCGTGAATGGTCCAATTCGGCGTCGTCCTCAAACGCATCGCTAGTTCGTCGCCGCTTCGCCTCGTTGGCTTGATATGCCGGTCCGCCTCGCGAGGGACCTGGCTTGGCGTGCTGCTCATCACTCCGCTCAGGGCCTCGCGTTCGCTTCGTGCCAGCCTTGGAGGTGTTTGACAAGAGAGCGTTGACTGGCCGACTGGTCTCGTCCTGCGAGCGATGCAAGTTGGATGTCATCTGGGGCTGTGGTCGCGCCGCCTGCGCATCCCCCCTCGCGCTCGACGCCGTCGACGCAGTCTTTTCCTGGGCACCAGCCGATGCCGGAGGTCCGGTGGCTTGAGAGCGAGCAGCGGGGGGCGGGGCCTTTGTCTGCTTGGCCTTTTCCAGCGCCGCCCTCCTCTGGGCGGGAGTCTTGCCCTCGTTTTGAGATGAGGCGTGCTGAGATTCTTGCGGCCTTTGCCGCTCGGCCTCTTGGCGACGCCATTGCTCCTGCTTGCGCTGGTCCTCTTGCGTCGCTGCTCGTTTCCGCTCCATTTCAGCCTTCAAGTCCCGTCGCCGCTGGGCTTCGCGCTCGTCTAGCTCCTTCTTCTTCGCCATCAGGTCCAGTGTCTTGGGTCGGCTGACAGAGGACGGGGCCCTCATGCCTTGTGCCGAGGGCTTTGCGTGCAACGAAGCCTTGCTCGACTTGCTCACGAGTCGGTTCTGCGACTGCAGGCCAGAGGGACCGGCTGTGTCGTGTGAAGCCGTGGAAAGCCTACTGGAGGTATGGTACTGAGATTGCGATCCGGTGTTGACCCTGATGACCGTCGGGGCTGCCTTGGCCTTGGCTTGGGCTTCCTTTGCAGGCTTCACGGGCCGCTTGGTCTCCTTGCTTCGAATGGGCTGTCCCGGCCGAATGGAGCGAGCAGCTGATTGTGGCGGAATACTAGCCAAGGCGTCCTCCGACTCGACGTCGTCTTCGGCCGCCTTGTGCTCGCCTTCAGCCGCCTTGAACTTGCGAGGGCTGCTTCTGGTCGGCTTCGGTGTCTCCTTGGGCGCGGCTTTCTCTTCCGCCTTCTTTGAGGAAATTTGCTGTTCCATGGCCGCGATCCGCTCCTGCTCTCGGCTGAATACCAGCGCCTTTTCTCTTTCCTTCTCGCGGGCCTTCTCCAGCTTCTCGTTCTGCGCCTCCATACGCTTCGCTTCCTTCTCACGGCGCTTCTCCTCCTTCTCTCGTTCAGCGGAGGCTCTGGTACGACGAGTAGCCGGCCGCACGGGACTGCCATCGGCGCGTTCGACTTGTTCCTGCGTGCTTTGCGATCCAATCCTTGGTCTGCAGAGAACAGACTCCGAGGAGGCTGTCGTGTGAAGGCCTAGGCGCATATTTGATGGCGACAACATGGAATGCTTTCCTTCTGCACTAACGGCAGCACTGCTCGCGAGAAGACCTTTGGAGCTCTTGAGAATTGACGACAGCTTGTTCTTGACCTGCTTCAGGGGGCTATCGCGAAAGGATTTCGACGGCGATTTCGACGGCGTATCCGTTGACATGCCAGACACGGTTCGCAAGCTGGGGTTGGAGCCGGAAGCCACCTGTTTGAGGGACTGTAACTCCGGGTCCCAAGTCGCATGCGCCGTTAGAGCAGGCAAATCAGACACATGGTCCGTGTCTTCCTGCACATATGAGGGATGCTCGCTTCGGCTGCCGTCGTCTTGTCCGTGCTCGGCGACTTCAAAATCCCTGTGGTCGATGGTGTCTTTGCCCTGAATGCCTTCCACGACATCAATGCCTTCCACGACATCAATGCCTTCCACGACATCAGTGGAGTGACTTTTCGGTAAGGGTGGTCTCGCTTCGGACGGAGCAGATGCGGTTGCAGGCGGCTCAATCCAATCGTCGTCATCGTTGTCATCGTCATTGTCGTCATTGTCGTCATTGTCGTCATTGTCGTCATCGTCGTCGTCGTTTGGAAACGCGCCCGGAGTGCTCTGAGCCGTTGGCTTCCGCACCGGTGATGGAGACCCTGGCGCAATTGCCTTTGGCAGCTGTGGCGGCTGCGCACCGGAAACCAGCTTTGACTGCCCAGGGCCATTCGGTTGCGACTTGCCGAGCATATTGATCTGGTCCTGCAGCCTTTGCGTGTATGTCTTGGTATGATTGAGGGCGATGCTGTTCTGCTCGCCAGCGTCTTGGGTTTGAGCGTCTTCATCGACATCCATCTTGTCAGACTTCTCATTATCATCGCAATCCATCTTGGCAAGGTTGCCAAGGCTTTTGCCTCCAGTAGGTCTGTTGTAGTAGCTCGTCTGGCCATGATCGAGATTGCTTGTTCTAGAAACCCGACCCCCGATACTCTTGCCTGCAGTGAGCGGTTCCCGGGCTGGCAGAGATGCAAAATTCAAGCTACTCTTTCGAACGATTGGCCTCATCGGACTGGACCCATCAGATGGTGACCGGGCATCGTCCGAGGCTTGCTCTGCGTGAGGAATTTGGACTTGTTGTTCCTTGTCTGCGGAGTTTGTATCAAGGCGCAACGCGGCAGACGGCGAGGTCGGTGACGCCTCGAGGTATTCATCGCTACCCTGTGGCTCTTTCGGTGAAGTCTCTTCTCCCAAGGTTTCCACGGCCGCTTCCTGAGCAGCCGCCGTCTCCTCGTCCTCGTCCTCATCCGCTTGGAGTGTCTCCACAAGCAGCTCGGCGGAGACAGCCCGAGGCGGGCTATTGCTCGGTGACATGGTCGTCGTTGGGTGGCAGGAGCCCTGATCGATTTGCGCTTGCTCGTCGTCGAGCCTCGGGTCCACATGAATCTCCAGAGGTGCGACGTCTTGACTGCCAAAATATCCCGAGTCCGCGACCGCGGGCACGGGAGCTGTCTGTTTAGGCGGCGATGCAGCTTTTCGAGGGGATGAAAGCTTGGCCAGGCTCGGCGAGTTTCTAGTCGCTTTTACGTGTGCGTGAGACGATTGTGGTCGATTGGCTTGGCTAGAAAGGCTCGAGATTCCGTTGGGCTGTGCGCCAAACACATCAGAGAGTGGCTACGTCCTGTCAGCTTCGCATCTCGACATGGCGAGTCCCGCGGACTTACAACTCGGGCTTCCAACGCGTTCTGTTTGCGAGTTGTATGCGGAGTTTTCCCTCGAAGCTTTCCCGGGGTCTTGAAGGTCTCGGCGAGGTTCCTGTAGAGTGTTAGCAAGCGGTTTACATTACAGAGGTCGGGTGGGAGGCGGGCTACATTTCATTCTCATCGAAGATGCCAGCCATGTGCTCGTTGAGCCAGTCCAGCTCATTGCGCGCCGAGTACGAAAACTCCTCCGCCTCCGCCTGGGCCACCTGGAGCGCAAAAGCTCGCTCCTCGGCGACCCATGATGCGGAACCGACCTGCGGACGCGGTCCTCGCTTGGCCGCCATGGCTGTTGGAATTGGAATCGCCTGCGAAGCCCGTGGCCCCTGTACCGAGAGTCGACGGACGGTTTCGCTGAGCTATCAAGTAGTATTGTCAAAACATGAGCGGCACTACCAGGCGAAAAGGCGTGGCTCGCAAGAGGCGGTGCGTGAGGGCAAAGACGATGTTGATGAATAGTAGCTGAGAAGCTCCAACGTGCGACATTCCCAAGTCCTAGTACCATTTGTTTTGATTGATCCCGAACCAGGCTAGCGTTTACCGGCGCCTAGCCCCTCTCCCTGCAGTGCGAGGTCGCGTCGGCGCTTGGAAGAACCACGTGACCAGGCCAGCACACGCACGTGCTGATAAGCCGTCTTATCAGATACTCAACACGACATTGTTTACTTTGGAGCGCGTCTTCGGCCGACCCCTCCGGTTGTTTGACAACGACGGCCGGCGTTGAGCAGCGCAGACCACGGCATTTGCACCTCCCGCGCGACCACCGCGGACACGATGAGGGTGATAGAAGTCATCATCGACGTATGCCACTCCATCGCCGGCGTATGCGCATTCTGCTGACTGGCGCAACAGGGCTTCAAGTCGTACGCCGTTCGGACGGTGATTTCAGGATGGTAAAGCCAGCCAGCCAGCCCCCTGTTTGCCCCGATCCTCGGCGCCGCTGACATGCCCAGGGACGAGAGTTTCAACTCCATCACCGGCCTCAACGGCAGTGGCAAGTCCAATATCCTCGACTCGATATGTTTTGTTCTCGGCATCACCAACATGTCGACGGTTCGAGCGCAAAATCTTCAAGTAGGGTCGCCATACGGACGCCCTCGCCCAGGTCGTCGCTGACGCGCGCAGGACCTGATATACAAGCGCGGCCAAGCAGGAGTCACAAAGGCCAGCGTCACGATTGTCTTTGACAACAGGGACACCAAGAAATCGCCGATAGGGTTCGAGGAGTATGCGACTATCAGCGTCACCCGCCAGATCGTCCTGGGTGGCACCTCCAAGTATCTCATCAACGGTCATCGAGCGCAGCAACAGACGGTCCAGAACCTCTTCCAGTCGGTGCAGCTGAACATCAACAATCCCAATTTCCTCATCATGCAGGGGAGGATCACAAAGGTTTTGAACATGAAGCCGGTAGAGATCCTGGCCATGATCGAGGAAGCGGCGGGAACAAGAATGTTTGAGGATCGAAGGGACAAGGCGCTCAAGACAATGGCGAAGAAGGAGCTGAAACTGCAGGAGCTGCGAGAGCTCCTGAAGGACGAAATCGAGCCCAAGCTAGAGAAGCTCCGAACCGAAAAGCGAGCGTTCCTCGATTTCCAGCAAACCCAAAACGATCTCGAGCGGCTGACCAGGCTTGTGGTAGCCTACGACTACACCGAATGTCAAGAGAAGCTGAAGCAGTCGGCAGCGGACCTGGAGGCCAAGAAGCAGCGATTGAAAGACCTGGAAGACTCGGCGACACGCTTCAAGAGTGAAATATCGCATCTGGAAGAAGACATTGGGAAGGTGCGAGCCCAGCGTGACAAGGAGCTCAAGAAGGGCGGGAAAGCCCAGGCGCTCGAGGATGCAGTCAAGAAGCACGCCAACGAGCTCGTGCGTCTCGCCACCGTTTTGGATCTGAAGAACACAAGTTTAGCAGAGGAGAGCGAGAAGAAAGCAGCAGTGGAGAAGACGGTGTCGGAGCTAGAGGCCATGCTCAAGGTCAAGTCGGCGGCCTTTGAGGACGCAAAACGTACCTACGACAAGGCCAAGGACGACCTCGCAAAGCAGAGCAAAGACGTCGAGTCAAAGGAGGAACTCCTGCAAACCCTACAAACCGGCGTCGCCTCAAAGGACGGCCCAGAGAATGGTTACCAGGGACAGCTGCAAGATGCGCGGAATCGGGCCACGACTGCTGCGACGGAGCAGGAGCAGGCCAAGATCAAAATCACTCACCTGAAAAGCCGCCTCAAGGAGGAAGAGCCCCGAGCCGAGAATGCCAAAGAACAGAACGCTGACCTCTTGCGCGATCTGGACGGCCTGAAGTCGCAGGCGCTGCGACTGGAGAAGGAGCTGGGCAAGCTCGGCTTCGAGCCCGGTCAAGAAGACGACATGTATAAGCAGGAATCCCTCCTCCAGCAAACGGTACGAAGCTTCCGAGAGGACTCGGACAAACTCAAGCGCCAGGTTGCCAACGTCGATTTCAACTACGCCGATCCTGTCCCTGGATTTGACCGATCCAAGGTCAAGGGCTTGGTCGCCCAGCTCTTCACCCTCGACAAGGAGCACACCAGAGCAGGCACGGCCCTGGAGATTTGCGCCGGAGGGCGTCTGTATAACGTGGTTGTCGACACGGAAGTAACGGGCACGCTCCTCCTCCAGAAGGGCAAGCTGCGAAAACGTGTCACCATCATCCCCCTCAACAAGATTGCCGCGTTCAGGGCATCGGCGCAGACGATTGCAACTGCGCAGAGCATTGCCCCCGGACAGGTCGACCTTGCCCTGTCCCTGGTCGGGTACGACGAAGAGGTCTCAGCTGCCATGGAGTACGTCTTTGGCAACACCCTTGTCTGTGCCGACGCCGAGACTGCCAAGCGGGTAACCTTTGATCCCAACGTGAGGATGCGGAGCATAACCCTCGAGGGAGATGCTTACGACCCCTCCGGAACCTTGTCTGGTGGCAGCTCGCCAAACTCGAGCGGTGTCCTCATCACCTTGCAGAAGCTCAACAGCATAACGAGGCAGCTCAACGAGGCCGAGCAGTCTTTGAAGCAAGTCCAGGCCCGCATCGCCCGGGAAAAGTCCAAGCTGGACCAGGCACGCCGTATCAAGCAGGACCTGGACCTGAAGAAGCACGAGATCAAGCTCGCCGAGGAGCAGATTGGCGGAAACTCGTCGTCTTCCATCATCCAAGACGTGGAGAAGATGAAGATGAGCATAGCTGAGCTCCAAGAGGGCATCGTGCAAGCCAAGACGCGTCAGTCGGACGCCAGCGCAGACGTGAAGCGCATCGAAAAGGACATGAAGGACTTTGACACCAACAAGGATGCCAAGCTGGTGGAGCTGCAAACTTCACTCGACAAGCTCCGGGCGGGCCTGGACGAGAATTCGGTGGCCGTCAAGACGTTGCAGAAGGAGCTTCAGAGCGCACATCTGGACGTGGAGCAAGTCGGCGGGGATCTCTCGGCCGCGCGGGATCAGCTGCAGGAGGTGGAGCTGGGGATCAGGGCGCAACAGCAGGACATTGAGACTCTCGCAAAGCAGCAATCCGAGGTCACGGAGACGCACGACGCCGTCCAGGCCCAGCTAGACGACGAGAGAGCCAAGCTGCACCAGTTTGACGACGAGCTGCGGGCCCTGGATGATGCGATACGCTCCAAGAATGCCCGCATCGCCGAGGACGGCTTGGAGATGCAAAAGCTGGGCCACCAGGTCGAGCGGTTTCACAAGGAGCGGCAAGGAGCGGTGGATAACGTGACTCGGCTCGAGGCCGAGCACGAATGGATCCAGGACGAACGGGACAAGTTTGGCCGCGGCGGCACGCCTTACGACTTCCAGGGCCAGAACATTGGCGAGTGCAAGGCCACGCTCCGCAACTTGACGGAGCGTTTCCGAGGAATGAAGAAGAAGATCAACCCAAAGGTCATGAACATGATTGACAGCGTCGAGAAGAAGGAGGTGTCGCTCAAGCACATGATCAAGACTGTTATCCGGGACAAGCGCAAGATTGAAGAGACGATTGTCAGCCTGGACGACTACAAGAAGAAGGCACTGCGGGAGACGTGGGAAAAGGTCAACGGGGACTTTGGGCACATCTTCTCGGAGCTCCTTCCTGGAGGAAGCTTTGCCAAGCTGGACCCGCCCGAGGGCAAGACCATCAGCGACGGCCTCGAGGTCAAGGTCTGCCTGGGCAAGGTGTGGAAGCAAAGCCTGACGGAGCTGAGCGGCGGTCAAAGGTGAGTGAGCATGAGCCGCAAAGACGGCTGGCAACGTGGGTGCCGCGTGAACTGACCAGGCTGTGCACAGGTCTCTCGTCGCTCTATCGCTCATCATGGCCCTGCTGCAGTTCAAGCCCGCGCCCATGTACATTCTGGACGAGGTGGACGCGGCCCTCGATCTCTCTCACACTCAAAACATTGGGCGCCTGATCAAGACGCGCTTCAAGGGGTCGCAGTTCATCGTCGTCAGCCTCAAGGACGGAATGTTCCAAAACGCCAACCGCATTTTCCGCACGCGCTTCAGCGAGGGCACGAGCATGGTCCAGGCCTTGACGCCAGCTGAACTGAGGTGACGGTTTTGCGACACGTATGTACGAGGCACGAATGGGATTGGGAACCTGATTTGATGACGGGCGTGAGGGAAAGCTTGCGCTGGTGTCTTCTGCGGCTTATACTTGTGTGACGCGAACTGCTCCTCTGTACATGAAGTTTGGTTGTGTTTGTTAATATCATGTCGCGCCACTGTCTGCACCCCGAGGCACTGTTTTCTTCTGTCCCTGGCCCATGTACAAGTGGGCGCCTCGCCGCAGGACGTCGACTTCCATGCCAACCTCCAGCACCGACTGGAGGTGCTCCGGCACGTCGGACCGCTCGAAGACGGGGCAGAGCTGCATACCGAGGCAGCCAGCCTTGGGCGCACCCGGGTCGATTTCGCGATGCTTCCGGAGAGCATGATCCGGTTCCAGCCTGTGGCGAACACCTGTGGCCGGATCCACGTTGGGTAGTTTGCATCTGGAGAAACGGGTCAGTAGCCGGCTCCTGATCTGCAGAGTCGAGTCTTGCCACACTCACCGCACCGTGCGACACGAGACATCAAAGACGCTGGGAGGAGTCTTATTGCCACCCGCGGGCTGCTTGAACTGGACCGATTTCCAGTCGTCCTCATCATATGCCTCGGCACCGGAGACTGTGAGTTGGGGCAAGGATTAGCGACGAGGACCTGGGATCGGACTCTAGGTGTCGATATAGGGGATGGACAGTATTCGCCTCCAACGACTTACTGATGATGTTGCCTCGAAATCTGCGCGCGTCGAGATGCTGGATGGATTGGTCCTTTTGGATCTTGGACTCCAAGTCCCGTATGCTGGTCAGGCTGAGCATGTGCAGGGGGTACTGCTAAAGAGTCAGGACAAGGAGAGGGGAAGAACGGCGCAAGTTTGTCGGCACGCACCGCGTCGTGAAAGTCAATGACGGGCTGGTAGCCCAAGGCGTCCTCTCGCGGCGCGCAGCGAAAGACTTGGCGCCGGTTGGCCGGGTCCATGCGGAACAAGCCAAGGCGGTTCTTGACGCCGAGGTAGCGGGCGAGCTCGGGGGGCAGCTCTCGCTCCATGTTGAGGGCGCACGGCGTGTCCTTCCAGATCTTGACGGGCTCGTACTCGTAGCCACGGTCGGTGATGTCGTCGCTCGAGGGGAAGTCGAGGGGCAGCAGCAGGTCTGTCTCGGGCACGGCGCGCAGGCCGCGGCTCAACTTGGCGGCGAGCAGCCGGACGAGGCGGCGGGGACCCGAGGTGGACGCTCGGGGAAACCTCAGGACGAGGAAGCCTTCGTCCACCCTGCCCAGCTGCCGGCTCGACTTGCTCGGGTCGGGCAGCCAGACATCGACCTTGACCTTGGCCAGCAGCGGCGCTTGTCTGAGCGTCAGGACCTCCCACGCCGGCTCCTGGTCGGCGAGCGACTTGGGCTTGAGCTGGGCAAAGGCAAAGAGGCGGTCGTGCTCGAGGCCCGTGGGGAGCACCTTGGCCCGGTCGAGCTCGACGCCGCGACACGACTTTACGGGATAGACGTGCAGGCTGTGGATGGCGGGCCGAGGGCCGTCGGGGCGCGGGCCGTGGGCGGCGAGCGAATACTGCGTGGCGAGGTTGCTGCTGGGGCCGCGCAGGCCGAGCTTGCTGTGAGTCTGGCGCAGGGCGTCGCTGCACTCGACGGGGATGGGCGGGAAGAGGATGAAGACGGGGATGAGGAAGACGGCGAGGGTGACGGCGACGAGGAAGAGTGAGCCCCAGTCGAGATGCGTCATCAGTCCTCCCTGCGTCATGACGGTGGGTGGTGTTGATGGGGCGGATGGAAGGAGTCCCGGCTGTTTGGTGCAGAGTTGACCTCGTCTCCAGAGGTGACGTCGAAGCGACATTGATGAAACAAGGCCGTATCCGGCTAAGCTTGTATTGAGGCTATTTTTCGACTACTACTTTTTTGCACCATCAACACCACGCAGAGTTATCCTTTGTGCGAACTCGCCATAATCACGCCCTCTAGCCACTGGAATTTCTCCTCCGGTGACTTCAGACAGTTCCAAACAATCGGATTCGCCAAATCTTCCTTTAACCAATCGATAATAGCCTTTGCCATCGAAAACGTGCCCTGCTGTCTAGTAAATCGCATGCAATCTCGAACAGCCTTTTCAAAGTCTTCAGCGCCTGGAGCTCGGGTGATAATTGTATGCTGCTGTGGCTGCGTCCCTCGAGCAACCATATCGGTAAGAAGACCGATGATGAGTGCGTTGATTTGTTGGTTTTGTCGCGCCTTCCCCTTCTGTGAACTCCTCCTCACCGCTGTAAATCCTCGAGAAGATGGTGACGACAGCGGCAGCGGCATCGGGGTTGATGAACTAGGCGTGCTTGCACCAGGGCGTGGCGTTCTCTGACGGAATAAATCGTAGGCATCGTCATGCGACCGAGGCTCTCCCTCGTCATCTCCGCTCTCCGTTGACGCATCTCGTTGCTGACGCTCAGCTGCAGCAGCAGCAGCAAAACCAGCATCGTCGTCGCACTCAATCATCATAGACCCAGCTGGCGGGTCGGTTTCAAAGATCTCAGCCCACGAGTCGAACGTGATGGCGTCACTAATGAGAAGGCCTTTGTTGATCACACGGTTGCCTACGCCCAGGTGCTTTGCCCGGAGCGTTTCCTCGTTGGCCTTGCTCATCGTGAGCCTTCCATTGGCGGGGCCGTACACAACGCCGGGGAGTTGCTCAGCTTCCCGGAACACTCGCCAGAATTGAAGTAGGTGGCGATACTTGTTGTCCAGTATCTTGAAGCCCCAGCGGCGGCGAGGGAATTCCGCTTCAATCAAGGGCACAAAGTACTGAAAGACCGGCTTCACGAAAACCCCCTTTGAGCTGTTGAGAAGCAGCCCATCGCGCCGGGCTTCAAGCAGCATCTCAAGGAACCGCAAGGTCTGCTGGTTGGTCCATCGCTGGTGGCCGGTGCGGCTGGGTGGCGCCCGCACCTGGCTTGACGCTGTTTGAGCTGCTGGCTGGCTTTCTGAAGGGATAGGCATCTTTTCGACGGTCAGGGTAGCTTCTAGACTTGCCTCGAAAGCGACGAATTTACCCGTTGGGGACTTATTAGGGAGCTTCGTCACTGGAGTGAAAATCGCGCTGCGGAGCTGGAAGGCGGTGACGACCAAACGGTAACCTAACGGTAACCAATGAAAGAAGGCGTGGAGGGACAGATTGCGCCAAAGCCCACTTATTCACGCTGCCGAGACTTTCCCATTGGTATGTACTAGTAGTCCGGGTGCATGCCGGCAATCGGATATCCACCTGGCGCCCTCGTCAGCGTCGTCGTCTTTGGCCCAACACTTTGGGAACCGTGTCTTGTCTGTCGAATCGGACATCAACCCGTCCGGCGTCGCGGTAGGCGAGAAGCCTACATGTATCCAACGCGACCTCGCAGGCCCTCTTCACCTGGCCATCCCCCGCTTCTCCAAGGACTCGATTATACCACGGGGTCTTGGTCGCCGGTGGTCTCGGTCGACTCCAGGACAAAGCCTTGGGCGAAGCTGAGCGCGCCGGCAAAGGGAGCGCCCTTGAGCGGCCTTTCCTTGTTCCAGAGATACTCGAGCACACCCACAACGGCTCTCCGCGCCTCATCCCAGAATTCTCACGCTCAAGCCCCGACCGTAGAGGAAGGGCTCCAGGAGAATGTCCCGTCCCGGAAAGTTCTTCGGACCAGGGGCGTACCTTGGTCTGCGCCTTGTTCAAGCACAGGGCCAATGTCGCTGCATCGGCAAACGTGAACGGAATCTGGCATGCCTCGAGAAGATAGGGAACCTGCGACTCTCGCGGTTTCAAAGAAGCCCTCGGCCATGTGGAAGGCAAGATTCCAGCCTGATCCCTGATGCTCTGCCAGGTGTCGGACCAGGGACCGGATCCCCGGCACTTGGGTGACGCGGTGGCCTAACGCTTCTAGCGTCTCAAAGATGGCCTCAATCTCTCCATTGTAGGAGAGGCCGGCGCAGTCTTGCTCGGAATATCCCAGCTCGAGGAATTGAGCCTTTTTTTCTAAAATGAGGGCAATGTGCAGCTTGGTCAGGCCCGCGGCCACCATATTTTCTAAACGCACGAGATACATGCTTGGGGTCTTAAGAGGTCTGACCCGTAAGAGTCTCCTTTGCCGTCACGGGTGCACGACGCTCGACTCCAAGCGCAATGTATAGGACTCTGTCTCGTTTGGTAGCCCTTCCTAAACGCACAGAGGCCCAATATTTCCTCGGCACGGCCGTTCTCCATGCCAACAATGTGCCCGTCTTGCACTCGGCCGGCCACCCCTTTGAGGGCCAGGACCCGTACTGGAAGAAGGTTCCGCGGTGGAGAGAGACGGGGGCCGACCGGTTTGTGAACCACAAGTGGCAGATGGGCAACTCGGTGCAGTCGAAGAAGGCGCTCTGCGAGTTCCTGACGACGGTCCTGCCGAAACGTCATCCCCCCGCAGACCGACATGGCGCCGCACCTGCGAATCACCGACATCTACACGGCTGCTCAACAACTGCTCAACAACTGCTCAACAGCTGCTTCATAACTGCTTAACAACAATGCCCGCTATGGTTTAAAGGCAGTTCTTATAAACTAACAGAGACTACGTAATTTCATGCTACTTGAAAGCCTAGGATACATGGGCAACACCCGGCTTTACAAGAAATCGTGTATATAAAAGATGGGTACGAATACTTCGTAGCTCTCCGAGAATGTCAGTACCGTTCAGCTCAACTCAGCTTAGATCCTCTCCTTTTATCAAGCCCAACAATAACACATTCCCTTCACCCATGACAAGCAGGGTCGACCGAGCCGCTTACCTATAGACAGTCTCGACTCGGTCTTATTACTGTCCATGGATTCGGCGACGTGGCCGACGAGCTTCACCAGAACGTTCTTCTTGTGACCAGGACACCCGGGCGACTCATTTCCATGGCCGAGTCAATCGCGAAACAACCCCCCGACTGGCTACAAGGCACCGCACGCGCACTCTTGCCGGCTCTCTCTCTTCCCCGAACCGTGGTCTTCAAGAAGATAAAGCCGGGGTGGGAGGACCCCTTTGAGCTGGAGAAGAAGATCTATAGGGAGCTGGGCGACATACAGGGGAATGTCATGCCGAAATTCTTTGGGGAGGCCAAATGCCGTGGCTTCAGGACACTCGTCCTATCGCGCGTCGACGGCGTGCTACCATGGCGTGCGTCAGGATCACCTCATCACGCCGCGGGAACTCGAGAGTAGGGCCACCAACGACTTGAAGATGGATAACTTTCTTGTCAGGAAGATGGCATTTGGGTAATACACCTAGAATCATGTGTCAAGGTCCAGGAGCATCATCTGTCTCAAGTGTCCATAGCGGTAAGCTTAGCATACTTGTGGACATGTATACGAAGTACCAGAGAGGTATATAGCCCGACGTCAATTTATTAGAGCAAGGCATGATGATGCCATCATGCCTTGCGAGATTAAATTGAATTTACATGTCAACGTATGGGAAAAGGTGAATGCCGTAGTCGTCACTCTGGTAGCTAAAGTCATACCTAACCAAGCGGCCCGGCCGACGCAGCAAAGACGACATAGCAAAGACGACGATGCCATCGGGCAAGCATCACGGCCGGGCTCATAGCCTGAAGGGCCCGGGCCCGGGCGTGGCCGAGGCACGTAGAGGCAGCCATCACGGTCTAGTCAAGGCAGCACTTGTCGCCTTAATACGAGCGTGCGACGGAGACGGGCTCGGGGAGGGAAGGCTAACAACGCCAGCTTAGTCTACTACAGCCACGCAGCCTAGGCCGGCCACGCACCCTGGGCAGTGAATCGCTCTCGAATCGTCAGGCGTCGTCCACGGCGACTCCTCCACTGGGGTATGATGCAATTCCTCGCTACTTGTCCGACTCCTCCATTGCCGTTGCCGTTGCTGTTGCCGACGCCTCTGCCGTCTCCGCCGCCGCTGTTGCCGACGCCTCTGCCGTCTCCGCCGCCGCCGTTTCCTCAGCGGGTTCAGTACCGTCCTCCGGCTCATCTGCCATGTTCGCGGGCTCCTCTGCTACTTTGAAAGACGGCTCGATATCGGGCGGCGCTTCCTCTTCGGGCGTCTCGGCAGTATGCGTCGGAGCGTCATTGCCACCGGCGTCTGCCGAGGATTCGGCCGGCCCGTCTGGGTGGGCGACATCGTCCATAGCCTCGTCGTGCGCCGACTGCACCGTCATGTCTGTTTGAACAGCGTCCACAGGCTCTGCCGAGTCATGCGATTCCTGGACATGCCTCGGGACCTCCGCTGCCGGTGATGACGCCCTGACTGGCGCCGCCTGCTCAACAATGACGGCCTTCTCTGCCACTTCGGGCTCGACTTCTTCTACGCGCGGCTGCGGCGGGTCGGACGCGTGCACATTCAGCAGCTTGCCCGAGGCTGTCTCCGATTCTTCCTCGTCAGTCTCCAGCACAGTCGTCACAGAGCTACCCGTAGAAGGGCTGCTCCTGATGTGTCTCCGAGTATTGGTGCGGCCGACCGAGTGCGAGCCATCGTCGTCACCGAACCCTGCGCGCTGCTGCATCGTCGGCTTCAAGATGATCGGGGGCGGCTTCTCGGCCTCTGGTTCGGACACCGGTTCATCCAGACCCTCGGCCTCGGGTGGAAGCTTGTAATTTTCCGCAGGTAGCAAGTCGTACAAGTCACACACCGTCTTGAAGAAAACGTATAGACCGGTCTGCCCCTCGAGGGTCCAGAAGACGGCACGGTGCTGGAACCACGCGTGGGCAAATATTCGGTGCAGTCTCCGAAAGACATTGACCAAGTTTTTGACACCCACGTTCTTGCTGTGCACATCATTTACAACGACGAACCTGCTCGGAAAGATCTTTTGGTCCGACACGACGTTGGCGGCCCAGTCGAGCGTGTGGCAGCAGTAGTCGATGGCGCAGCAGCTCTTGGGCTGCTCGTGGACGGCGCAGAGAAATTGCCACTCCGAGGCTCGCATCTCGGGGCACGTGCCGGCGCTGCATGGCGGGGAGTCGAATAGGAAGCCGATGATGAGAGAGTTGCATTGGGAGATGAGGAAGCGGCACAGCTCGTAGAGCCAGAGGGTGCGGTCGATGCCGGGCGGGGGCTGGGCGAGGTGCAGAGCCGTCGCGCGCGTGAGAGCCTGCGTCCCAGAGGCTGTGTGGTGGTAGTGCAAGGCGGCGAGGTGCTCTTGCAGCTGAAAGGCAGAGTCAAGCTGGCGACTTCGTGTCAGCTTTGGGGCTTCGGCGGCAAAAAAAGTCCGTCATGCCTCGTTCAAGGGAATGAGCGGCGGCCCGGCGGCCATGTCAGCAGCCCTTGTGCCGGCATGGATGCGCCTCCTCGAGTTGGCGTCGAGAAGCGTCTGCTCCATCTGGGCCGCCTGCAGGCCAACGGTGACGCCGCCCGAGGGAGACTTGGGGCCGAGCTGGATCTCTGCCGCCGGCGGCGGACTTGGCAGTCGAGGCGAGCTCGGTGCCAGCGCCATTGTCGGCGAGTCGACAAGGCAACGCGTTGACAAGGAGCTGGGGATTCCACGGGTCGGCCGGCGGCAGGGCCTTGAAGGAGCCCGGGGCTTCGACCAGTTTGGATGCTCGTGCTGGAAGTTGATGCCAAGCCGGCTTCCGTGCGGTTGGATCACCTTGTCTCGCTTATGTCATGCAGTCCGATCGGGTTCCGTGTCGTGGTGGGGAATGGCCAACTTTACGGTAGTACTACTTGCCGGCTGCGTCTCCGATTCATCTCTTCGCGATTCATCTCCCTCAACCTTGACATACCTAGCTCAGCTGTGCGTTCATATTATTGCAGGCATTTCCAGGCCCCCCTTCCCTGAAGTATCGCAGCAGGGAGCATGGATCTTGACGAGGATGCCCCTCCAGAGCTGATCGACACTGCCAGAGGGATTCATCAGGACGAGATCTCGGTGAAAGTGCCCATTACCATAGTCACAGGTAGGCTGGAAGTCGCGACAAAGAGTAAAGTGGCTGACAAGGGTCGAGCTAGGTTATCTTGGCGCCGGCAAGACTACCTTGCTAAACTACATCCTCACAGCTCAGCATGGCAAGAAGATAGCAGTCATTATGAACGGTTTGGAGGCCCTCCATTTGTGTGGAGAGTGAGCCCGCGGCTGACCGCGAACCAGAGTTTGGCGACTGTGAGTGGCAAAGCCATTGAAGCAATCGAGGGCTGTCTAACGGTCAAGTACATAGCGCTCGACATTGAAAAATCCCTGACCGTCAACAAGGGCGAGGAGAGGGTTGAGGAGTGGCTCGAGGTTGGGAATGGCTGTATATGCTGCTCCGTCAAGTACGCCCGGCCATCCCGGCCATCTTCATCGTTGCTGACGGCTTGTCTAGGGATACCGGGGTGAATGCCATTGAGTCACTCATGGAGAAGAAGGGCGCCTTTGACTACATTCTGCTTGAAACAACTGGCCTAGCGGACCCTGGCAACATTGCACCGCTCTTCTGGGTTGATGATGGCTTGGGGAGCACGATATACCTCGACGGCATCGTCACTTTGGTCGACGCAAAAAACATTCTTCGCAGCCTCGACGACCCGAGCGGCAAGGTCGATGGACACGAACAGCACGACCACAAGGGTCCGTTGATGACGACGGCACACGTGCAGATTTCGCACGCCGACGTGCTCGTCATCAACAAGGCCGACTTGGTGAGCGAGGATCAGCTGCGTAGGGTCCGAGAAAGAATCGAGTCCATAAACGGCCTCGCCAAGGTTCACGTCACGGAGAACAGCGTGGTGCCCCAGCTCGAGGGCTTCTTGCTGGACCTGCACGCCTACGACCAGTTCGAAGAGCACGAGGCCAAAGTCAAGGGCCACAGCCACCTGGATCCTGTGAGTTGCGGGGATCCCCTTTACCAAAATTCGAACGTTGGGTTTGGCTGACCGTGCCAGGCCATATCGACCATTTGCGTACCGGTTCCTCGGCTACCCCCGCATCGGTTGGACGACATCGATCGGTGGCTGCGCTCAGTCCTCTGGGACAACAAGCTCCCAGAGTCGGAAGGCAAGGGAGACTTTGAGATTCACCGCTGCAAGGGTCGCATCGTGTTGCAAAATGGGGGCGTCACGATGCTGCAAGGCGTTCGGGAAGTCTTTGAGTTGACCGAGCCTCCCGGCCTTCAAGAGCCACTGCCTGAGACGGGTAAGATCATCCTCATCGGCAGGAAAATCGCCGAGGTGGACTTTGAGAGCAGCCTCAAGAGGGCAATCAAGCACGACCAAGGTTGAGAGGCCGAGTTTGTCAAGGTTGTCGATGAGGCGCTTGGTATGCACCGACTACGAAGTAATTCCACGCACAGTCTCTGTAACGCTAGAAAACTACTGTACGAAGTAGGATATGCCGAGTAGCCTTGCGAGAGTACCTTGTACAGTGCGTTGCGTACTGTGCATAAACGCCACTTTCTTCTGCCCTCGTACCTTCACAGCCTTGTTTGCTAGGTACCCAGAACGCAGGCGTGATTGGCTAAAAAGCCGCGTCCGGCACGGACCCACTTGAATCCGGCCACCGTTGCCCACCTGTAAGCCTGTCCTCGACGACTCCAGCAAAAGATTCAAGAACGCATCAGCCGACAGCGACTACGACAAGCACGGGCATCACCCGGAATCGACGCTTTCATTATACGAAAAACGCCCGTACCCGCCGACGAATCGACCACTCCGCTGTGCGATTGATAGCGACCATGAATCGGCCAGGTAGGACAAGCCCCGATTGAACCCCCTTGGTTTCCTTGCCTGGCCTCAGCCTTGGGCACCCCACGCCCGTATATTTCGACACGAGCGACGATGGCGGCGCGCGCCCACGAACCGACGACTCCTTGTCGCAGCATCGCACCAGAAAGAGCCCCAGGCTTCATGCGGCTTCTCTCGCGCTCCGAGGCTCAACTGGCCAACGCAGGATGAAGTCAATTGATGTGGATTCACATACGTACCATAACCGACGACTTTGAACTCGACATTACCAGACTTTCGCACATATACAATCGCGCACTTGCCTTCTAATGCACCCTGTGCCGCGATGGGGACTGCGTGAAAGGCGACAGAAGTGCCCAAGGATAGAAGGCTGACGAGACACAAACAGTACCACAAACATTACGGGGCATGCCCGGCAGCTTCGGGGGCCAACCTCAACCCCAACAACCCGGCAGATCAGTATCGAGTCGACTGCCGAACGGGAAACTAGGTATGAACCGAAGGCGACACTATCTGGTTTGCTTGCTAGCTTCACGGCTCTGGCTGACTGGTGCGTCGAGATAGCGAGCAATGGATCCGGCTGGGCCTTTGGGGGCGCTGTTCCTATGGGAGGTGCTGGGTTTCAGAGCCAGGCGCACCAGCTGGGCGGCAACGTCAGTTTTGCGCAGAGCTTGAGCGGGTCGCAACCTGCCACTCCATTGGATCTCTCGTACGTTGCCTGCTCTTCCTTACCCATTTCTCCACATCACCCCCTCGCCCAGAGCCCATCAACCGGAATATTCGATCATGCCTAGGAGGATGAAGCCCGCCCGCAGGGTCGTCGGCATGGCAAAGCACGCAGCCTCTCCCGAACGATCGTCTGGCCTGGCCTATTCCACTGTAGTCAAGGGGTCTCTGCTCGACTTTCCGTTCCCCTTCCTCACGCGACTTTTAGCACCTCATCGCCTCATTTGCTGGTTTCCGAGAGATCGAATGCTGACCATTCTTCAGGGAATTTCCGTCGCTGTCCAACAACTCGGGGTTGAACAGCGGGAGCCAGGGCTGCATGTGGTCGGCCAGCGGCCCTAGGAATCCAAATGGCCCTGTACAGCGCAACCAATCCACCCCAGTCTCCTCCCAGCCTACGGGGCACGACGATTTGTTCAACCCTGCACCCTCTTCTCGAATGCCGCTCAACCAAGGTCTGTCCCCCTTTGGCACGCATATGCACGCGACCTCTCACGCCCAAATGAGCGGCATTGCCACGCCAAGAAAAGCTGCCATCAGCGAGATGGGGCCGTACACAGTTGCCAACAAGTCATCTTCCACAGGATTTGGCTCTCAAAACACGGGCCCGACGCACGTTCAAGCCCACAGAGGCAACGGCCTGCTGAATGCCCTGTCTGCCAATAGTCGAGCAAACGAGGCACGGTCGCCACCCGGAGCAGGATCTTCTGGTAGTCTCATTCTCTCTCACGACATATTGGCGGCGTGCTTACTCGGTTTAGACTCATCGCGGGCACAAGACGTCAAGAGACCCGAAGACCCGAGGCAGAAAGGCCTGTTCCGAGAAGATGGCTTCACCAAGACCACCTCTGGTAACGGCGGGACGATACAAGCGACCGGTGGCCGAAGCTATCTCGGTGCCATAGGAAATGATGGGACAATGAGCAAGTCGAAAGACGACAAGCCGAACCAACGTGCCGAACCTGTTGACCCTCTTGCTGGAATGGCGGCGGTGGACAAGTGGGGCATCAAGGGCTTGCGGACTCTGATGAACAACTACCCCGACTTCCACGCCATGGTTGTGGGCATGGATCCGAACACGCTCGGACTCGACTTGAGCTCTCAAGAGTAAGGCTGCTTAGGCTTGCAAGCGGCGTTGCAAGATGCTGATGGATGGCAGACTCATTTCCCCCCAAATCTACTCCCTCTTCGACGAGCAGCCGCCCAGACCGACGGTCACCTCGAGCAGGTTCCGGCTACCAGACTGCTATAACGTGACGAATGTCCAGCCCATCGAGAGCAAGATCCAAAACTTCAACGAGGAAACGTTGTTCTGGATCTTCTACAGCTGTCCACTCGACGTCAAGCAACAAATGGCGGCTGCTGAGTTGTGAGTGCTCCTCATTCCTTAACACGCTGGCCAAGCCCCACTGACGTCTGGCAGGCACACTCGAAACTGGAGGTGGCACAAGAAGCTGCAGGTCTGGCTCACCAAGGATGATCACATGACGCCCCAGATCTTGAGCCCCAGTCACGAGCGAGGCTACTACATAGTGTGGGACGCCGGCAACTGGCGGAAGGATCGAGTAAAAGCCCCCGGTCTAGCCACTGCGTGTTGACGGGCCAACGCTGACGTTCCCTTGAAGCGAGAGTTCACACTGCACTACCATGACTTGGACTCATCGCTGGGGCAAGGGCCAGCGCTAGCCTAGGCTTACGACTTGCGCAATGCTGGACGCTATGCTTCATGGCTGGTCTACTGGACTAATTGGCGTTTGGCCATCACGGAGGGGGGATGGGCATACTCATGGCATTGGGAATGGGTTCGGCGGCTACAGAGCCTTGGAATGCATTTCGGGTTAAATACCGGTAGATCTGCCGCCGTGTATGGCCTGGCGCAATGAAGTCGACGCGGGCAGCTTCGCCGTCCTGGATCCAATGCCAAGGTTACCAGCCAGACGATGGCCATGTGAAGGCGGGAGGCTTGTGGTCGCCGCCCAAGCAGCTCGCCCTGGACCGTGATGCGCCAGGCTCTATTCGTAGCCTCGCTCGATAGAGCTTTTCGCTGGGCCAGATATCGGTTCGGATTAACGTACGAATAGGCTCAGCCACGAAGCTGGCTTACCTAAGATATGAGATCATCCATGGCCAGGCCGAGGTACATACATACATCTCTAGGTTCAGAGTGTCCATAGACAAGGTCTTGATCAGGCATTATCGAGCTCAGAACGCGACGGCTTGGGCATAGCAATATTCTTGCTCAATGCACTAGAGAGGTAGGTGCCTTGCAACATGCATCATCACCGGCCTGAAGTTTTTGCTGACCGGGCCTAGCACTGTCGCTACTCCCCCCCCTGACAGTTTGCCTCCTAACCTTCCGATCAGCGACGAACGGAGCCTCTCGAGTCTTGTCGCCACGCGGTGACACCTGACCGCGGCGTCCCTGTGGGCAGGTCCTAGAGCGCTACTGCGCGGACCCTTTTCTCGCCTCAAACCGCCAATTTCGCACCGCGACCGCTGCGGCGACCCTACACGAGACGGCATGCCCAACGACCAAATATCGCTGCCTTACCTGGCAGCCATCCTGGTGCTAACGGGACTCATAATCCGGTACTTGTTTTTCGGGGGGCCTCCGACTCAACGGCCTCCACCATCCCCTGAAGCCTTTCTGAGGGCTAGGGAAGCGGCCGTGGAGAGGATCCAGCAGATGTTTCCGCAGGCGGACAGGAGAAGTATCCTCTGGGATCTACAACGAAACGGCGGGAGCATTCAGACCACCACGGAGCGGATCCTTTCCGGTAGCCTCGAAACGGTGAGACTTGCCCTGTTTTCTGCTGGGCGCGGGTCATCGCTACGCTTCAACGGCGACAGCTAACGTTGAGGGCAAGCCCCCAATCACGTTTCAGCCGGCACCAGCATCCGGCCAAGCGACACGCAGTGCGAGCGCTGGTCCAGCGACGCGAGCCCCCGAGAAGTCGGCGCAGCCGGATCTGATTACGCGATACAAGCTCGAGGGGAAGCTGAAGGCGCCCGTCGAGGGGAGTGAAAAGAACGGGAAAGGATGGAGCTCCAACAGGGACGAGCGGCAGTCGTCGCTGCAGCGGAGACGAGACGAAATGATTCTAGCAGCACGACACAGGATGGAGTCCAAGATTGCCGCCGAGAAGGCAGCGCAGGGTAGTTGAATATGGAGGGCGAGAGCGCGATGCAGGTCTATTCAGCTTTCCTTTTGCCGTCCCCTCGCCAAATCATCAAGCTAGTCCCTACAAATCATACCGATATTGATGGCGTTGCAGTGGCGGCTGGAAGGTAGAGGGCATCGGTTTGGGCGACGGGTGTGCTCTACTCTACAAGCCCCGGCGGGTATACATTTCGCCCTGCGCCGTCGAGCGGGCTTGGGGACAGGACAGGGCTAGATGGATGGCCAGGGAAATCGTGACGATATATGAAGGGGGAGGAAGGCATCACGATTCTCTTGAGTTGCGGGGTCTGATGGAAACGAACGACACAGATCTTGACGTTGGCAACCCGAGCTTTCATTGGCCTTTTCGTGCGAGTCTCTCGAATGCCACCGTCAAACTCCGTAATTGTGTGTCGGTGGCTTTGCGTGAGGGAGTGGGAGATTGTATCAAAGGAGAAGCGCGGAATGCTACCTACTGGAAACCATGGCCAGAGAATTTGCCCAGAGAATTTGCGGTTACCAGTGGAAGTCTTCCAGGAGCAGGAGCCCCCCTTGTACAGCCACAGTCACACAGCCCGCCAGCCGCCAGCGGACCCGCAATGCGTCACCGCGGGGACGGGGAAGCGGATCCTGCGACGCGATATCCTCCAGCAACCAAATCGACAAAGATTTGCAGGGGTAAAAAGAAGCGTTTAGTACACACACCTTGCGATTTGGCGCGCCCACACAGCCGGTGCAACTCTCCAACCTCGAGCTCGAGCTCACGCACCAGTGTCTCTCACGACGTCACTGAGTCAGCTTGGGCTCCTGCCGACTATTTTGACTGGCCGCCGGTTGGTTGCCACGCAAGAAACACGCGATTCCTTTCTTCGCCCCCAACCGCCAACAAAGCTGCTGCAGAAATAGACCAATACTTGCGTCTGTCTGCCTCACCGCCCACCAACTCTGCCGCGCCTGAAAGGCCTTTGTCCCGTCTCCAGTCGAGAGCGTCTGTCCTCTCGTCGCGTCGCCGTCTCTACTCCTCCACCGAGAGCGTTTGGTATGCTTCACTGGCGCAACACTACATGGCTTTGTCATTTTCGAACCCTCTTGGCTAACTATCACCTGTCTCGGCATCACAGGACTCTTTCTCCCTCAAACTTTGCCCATCGAGCCGCATCCTTCGCTTCGCCCGTCCTCAGCGTGTCCATTGTCACCCCGTCGCAGCCTACGGCCCTTTGCTGCTCGGCCGAGTCCGCAGAAACGAGCGTCTTGACACCGCTTGGCCCGTGCCCAAGCGCGGTCACGCCTCCAAAAAGAAGCTCCACGTTTTCTTGACATGTTTGATGCTGGCAACGGTCGAGTAAGGCCAGCATATTTTTTACCTCGAGTCGCAGTTCCGAGTGGCTAGATACAGCCTGCAGCCATGGCCGACGCGAGGGACTACTACGCTGACTTGGAGCTGCCTGTCACGGCGGATGTTCAAGAGATCAAGAGGCAATTCAGGAAGCTCGGTATGCAGTGCCCGCCACCCCCAAAGTCGTTGCTCTGCTAACAGGGGCTAGCATTAAAGTACCATCCGGATCGAAACCCTGGACGAGAGGTGGAGGTCAATTCCCAGTTTCAAATCATCCAGTCGGCCCACGAGGTTCTCACGGACCCTCAGCAAAAAGCAAAGTACGACGCGACGCTGGGTCGATCGAGCCGATTCCCCGCTGCCTCGGGAGTCAAAGGCAATCCATGGCAGAATGTCGGCCAGCAGTTCCAGCCTCCTCCGCGCCGTAATACTGCTGCACGCAACGCGACATCGGGGGCCCAGAGATGGCAATCGCGCTTCTCCAACGGAGTGCCGCCGACCGCCAAGCAGCAAGCACCGTCTGATGCAGAGGCCAAGAAGAATGCTGCCCGGGCGTTTGAGAACATGCGCAAATCCCAGGCGCAAGCAAGTGACAAGAATACGCAGCAACAGGCCCGCCCTTCACAGCCTCCGCCGCCACCTCCTCGCACCGAGTCTGCGAGACAACGTGCCCAGGCCGCCTTCGGATTCCGAAAGGCCGGGTTTCATCCCCACTCGTCCATGCCGGGCGATGAACCCCCAGTAACGGGCCAGAACTACTACCCGCAGAGGACAGGTGCAGAGCAGCCACGAGCGCCTAGCCCGCCGCCTCGGAAGCCTCGCCCTACCGCCATGCCTGATCCTTTGAACCAGTTTAAAAGTCGGGCAAGTTTCGCAGATTCCCGGCAGCGCTCGCCGTATTCTTCTCACGGAGGCGAAAAGACGGATCCGTTTGACGGTATTCCCTCGGGCCGCTCGAAAAGCACCGGGGAGCCGCACCGGCCAGAGGACTCTTCCACCTCGGACGAGGGCGTCTACCAGGAACAGAAGTACGGCAATTCCAGCACCCGCAAGTATGCCACTCCCAGAGAGTCTAGGACGGGTCGTGGTACGTCTGGAGAAAACAACAACGGGCCACCTCCCAATGCTGAGAAGCGTAAGCAATCACGGTTCCAAGACTCAATGCGGTGCAGAGCTAACCTCGATGCCAGAACCCAATCCCGACGAGCGAGGCGGCAGCGCCCCTTCCATGTATGACAAGCCTCGCGATAAGCACCCATTCCTGCACTCAGCCTCGGGTACAAATGGCCGATCCGACACCAAAAGCTTGGATTCAGTCTACGGGCCATGCGCAGACTTTTATGCCAAACTGGCTCCCAGTGGAAGCCAGAGTGCTCTTCAGTCTCACCCCTCGTTTGAGGTGCAACAGCACCTCATGCTTGATCACTTGATCAAGAACATGGGAGCTGGCTTGCAGGCTGAAAGAAAGAGCGCTCGCGATGCCGGAGGCCCCCTCAAACATGGTTATACTACGGAGTTGGCTGACGAACTTGGCGACGTTAGCTTCAATTTCAGCCCCGGCGATGATGCCTTTGAGCCAACATCCCCAGTACCTGACTTTGGCCGATCAGCCAAGAGCAGCGTCGACGACATCAACACCAGGTTTGTCAACGACGATGTCTCAAGCACCTGGCAATTCAGCGCCGGCAACGGAGAGCAGGCGGACCAGACGACAAGCCGGCCTCCCTCGGGGAGCCGTGCCAACCATCGCTCACCGCTCAAACGCCAGACGGCGCGAGAGACTGGGCATACTGATCATCAACCGCAAACGGAGCCCTCGAGTGGGTTTAACCCGGATGGCTGGAGTGACAAGTTCAGCTCGCAGACGTTTGTGCCTCAACCCGCACCTAGTGCATCGAGCTCGCCCACACGGCCAAGCCGCGCAAACTCTAAGAAAGTGAGAGTCAGGCCGACGGTTGGAACTGCCGCCATTGTCCCGGAAAACAGCAGCGACGACGAGACGTACGAGTGGCGCGGACGAAATTCTCAGGCGAAGCCCGCCTCCGTCGACAGTCCCCAGGCCATGGACATTGACTCGCCGACGTTTGCTACGGCGGCGTCTCCAGCGGAGCCCAGCAGCGTGCGAAACATACCCGTGGAGCCATCGCGGCCCGAGTGGCGGCCTGGCAACGTGGATTCCATGGCGGGCGAGGCCAAGCCTGAGCGGCCTGAAAAGGTTCCCATCAACCCCAATGCCGTCGGGTCGGAGGATAGCGAGGATTTCAAGGCCAACTTTGCCGAGCTGAAAAACGTTGCCCCATTTGCGCAGCAAGGTTCTGGTCTCAAGTCGCTCGCGGACCTCCAGGATAATCTTCCCTTTGAGAGCCGGGCTTCGGAAGAGCTCCCGATCAAGCTGCCCAAGGTGCATCCTTTGATTTTCCCTGCTCCGCCCGAGGCGCCCCTTCTGCCACCTACCGTTGCCATTGAAGGCATGAGGCCGAACGCTGCGTCGTGGGCTCAGTACCTGGCAGAGTTTGGGAGCTACCTGGAGAGATGGGACGAGTTCAACGGCCAGGTGGTGGATCACTTTGCCACACGCAAGGCACACGTGTCCCGAACCAGAAGCTCCAAGGGATACGCCTTCTTGGGCGCCCGCAGCGATGGCGATGTTTGTGAATACTTCAACTGGGTGCAGCAGGATAACGATGTCCGACAGCGCTGGAATGCCTGCTGCGACCAGCACGAAAAGCGGCTCCGCGAGTTTATGGTCTTTCGAGAGAAGATGAAGTGACGCGGTTCACGATTTGCGAGGTCGGTGCGTGCGGATACAAGACTGGGCTATTCTCATCTCACCGAGGATTGCTTGTTGCTTTTTGCTTTTTCTCCCCATCGGATACAATACCCATATCAAGGCTACGGCGGCGGAGACACCTGTTTGGACTTGAGTCGGTGAGCTTGCCCATGCGAGGGCGACAGGGCGACGGATAATCGGCGCAGTTTGGTGATTGTGGTGAGGGATAGGGATAGGGGAGAGGGGGGCCCATTTGGCTCTGCCTTTGAGTCCTGGCTTCTCGATGGCGCAGGGTTTGCGTGCAAGCAGCAAAGGACGATACGAGGCGTCCTGCTCTGTCTTCAGGCTTGGCGCTGTCCATCTGGCATTGCTGTCTCGAGCTTACCCGTCAGCCCATGGAGAGTGGGACTGGGTGGGACGGAGCTGGCGAGTGGCGACGGGACGTGGAGGCGTTTGGCATAGAGGGAAGGCGACGATAGAGGCGCTGTGGCTTACTCGAGTTTGGCACAGCGGGTTGGTTGCTCTGTAGAAAGCAGGACTGTATACATGGAATCCAGCGAGTCTTTTACCGCAAGGAAGCGACAGCTTAGCTCTGACAGCTTAGCTCTGACTGCTTCGCTCTGACTGCTTAGCTCTCACGTTTTCTTGGAGGTCCGACTTGTCCTGTTCAAGGTTTTCTGTCCACGTTTCACGTCTTGCGGGGGAAACGCGAGTTGTTGGCCATCAACAAGCCTAGCCAATGAATGGCCCGGTGTCCTTGTTTGGCCCAATGTTTACTCGTCACGACGCGTTGTCTTTTCTCTCTTTAGCGTTGCCCGGTCATGACAAGCCAGGGCAGCCAGGGCAGCCAGGGCAGCCCGTGTTCAGTCACACCCCCCATGACGTGCCGCCGCCGCCTAGACTATTTCACCTTGGACACAGAAACAGAGAGAAGAGAAAAGCGGCTACTCCTCCCAGCTGCCTGTTGGTTTTTCCGTCTGCTGTTTATATTTTCTACTGCACCACCCACACTTCCTCCTTTCTTCATCCCAACGCGCTCATATTTTTGCTCAAGCTCACACTTTTGCTCAAGCTCACACTGTTGCTCACGCTCACACTTTTGCTCAAGCTCACACCTTTTCATTCTTTTTCGGCACCACAACGCACAAGATGTCTGAAACAGAGATGACCCCTACGAAGCCCATGGCTTGGACCGAGGAGGCCAAGGTGAGTTGCTGCCCAGCTAGGATCTGTTTCCTCATCACTTCTTCCCCTACCCTCTGCCTCGCTCTCTCACTATCCCCGTCGACTTCATCTTCTCGCTTTACTTGTTCTGGCATGCTAAACTCTGGCTAGACACAGTTCCTCTTGCGCATCATCGCCCAGCTTCGGGGAGACGGAAAATCGATCAACTGGACTCGTCTCCAGATGGAGGGTCGCACCACCAAATCGCTGCAGAATCAATGGTTCAAAATAACCAAAGAGATCGCCGAGATGGAGAGTGCCGAGAATGGCGAAAACGGGGCCTCCACCCCGACGAAACCCAAGGCCACCCGTAAGTACGCTGCCGTTGAAATTCAACGACGACGACTGACTGGTGTTTAGCTCGCAAAGCCCGGGCCAAGAAGGCCGACAAGTCGGACACTCTTGTCGTCCCCAGAGCCAGCGACGACGACGAGGGCTCCGTCGAAGTCAAGGTGACACCCAGGAAGCGCGGTCCTGCTGGTGAGTCTCCAGGTTCCCCCTTGCATCGCATCGTCAGCATCGGCAGCTAACGTCGACATTACAGCGCGCCGCGGCGGAGGCAAAAGCCCTGCCAAGCGTGTCAAGAAGTCGGAGTCCGACAACGAGGAGCCCAATAAGGAAGTTCAGGACAATGGTGATGACACTGCCAAAGAGGACTGATCTGCCGCGTCGACGTCTCTGATGGGCCTACAATGGTGTGCTGACTACTGCTTTGCTTGATTTCATATACGACGGGATGATAGTACACCAAAGACATTCATGAATAGAAGCAGAATCCATCCCAGTCAAACGATCGAGTGCCTTTGCCCTTGACAAGTGAGACCCGTCATGTGTGGGCCCCGAATGCTTGAAGCTGGTCAGGACAGAGCTGGGCCTGTGACGAGGCGACGATGCCAGCTTCAAGGCTGCATCAACGATGCTGTACGCCCTCCCCCGTCTAGTCCGCACGCGCTGCTCGAGGCGTATATAGAGGCCACAGCTCTAGGAACCACTGAGCCTATAATTGCGGTCTTGCGAGACGCCAATGCGCCGAAGAGTGCCTCCAGAGAGGGCCGGCTCCACTGGCCCCGTTGAGTTGGGATTCCCAGCCTTGACGGCCGAGCAGGAGGAGCAACTCATGAAGGATTATATCGCATCCCTGGACACGGACGCCGTCTGCGCTCATCATACAACCATGATAGACCGTGCGAGGTTCTGCACAACTAGGGGCAGCTTGAATGTATGTTTTTTTACCAAATTCGACAACCATCTCACGATGGTGGCTTCCATTGTTGTTGGCCCCGGGGTTCTTAGAACACAGGCCAAAAAGACAAAAACATACAGCAGCCGGTGTTCGCTGGTCGTCACCGACCCAACTACTAATCTGCCGTTATCCTGCTTATGTAAACGAGATCGGACGGGATCGACATTTCTCAGGATACTGTGGCCGTATGTGACAGATTGGCCCGTACATTCAGCCTATATTCCCTGTGAGAGGGCCCTCTCAGCTGCCCAAGTAGTAGTAGTTGTACCCTCCCCTGCCACCATCTTACCTTCGCCTGGCACTATAGTAGGTATTCGTATGTACTCCGTAGTGAGACAACCCCTAGCGCTGCCGGAGAGCCCTGCACGGATACCTCTCAAGTACAACGCTCCAGCATGAGGCGATGGAGCACAAGTATTCCCTTCACAGGATCACATGCTGAAGCTCCTTCTGAAGCTCCTTCTCACTAACAAATCTTTACCCCAACCAGAACGACCGAGTACCCGTCCGTCGCCCACACACCCAGGGGCTCGCCCGGAGCTGCCAATTTTTAACACGACACGACACGGCTGCTATCCTGCTGATCCATCCTATCGTGTGGCCATTCCTTTCGCCTCCCCCCCCCCTCCCGACACCGACATCACATGGACAGACAGTTCATGCACCATCATTTGCAATAGCCGGCGATAATCTTTCCCTCGAGCGTGCCCTCCTTCGTATCTTGGATGCGCTGCCACCCCACGTCGCCCTTCCACCACCGTCACGAGCCCCAGGAGCCTGCAGCTGCACCCGGTTCCGGCCTGGCAGCAGACACGTTCTTTAAAGGCCACCCACTCCGTCTCGCCCCCCCTCGGTCGCGCCATCTTGAACCCAGGTACTACGCCCCCGCCGTCTCTGCTCTGCCTCGTCGCGGCGGTTCCTTCAGGTCGTTGGAATTCCTCGTCCCGAGCCGGCCATCATGAACGGTTCTCGAGCTTCGCGAGCTTCGGCCGCGGGCAAGAGAAAGGCCCCGACTTCTCCTGGCCAGGGGCCCCCTTCCAAGCGCTCCGTCAACGGCAAGCTCTCGGTCGACGACGTCACGCCGGACATTGACGTTGTCGACTACGATGACGACTCCGACCTCTCCGACGACCTCGACCCCTGTGCTCCTCTGTACGTCGGCACGCCGAGCAGCCTGGGAGAATGGCAGGACACGATCCAAAAGGTTGTTCGGAATGTCGTTGCCATTCGCTTCTGCCAGACGTGCTCTTTCGACACCGATCCCGCCCTGACAAGTGAGGCGACTGGCTTCGTTGTCGACTCGGAACGAGGGTATGTGACGACACCTCATCTCCGTGCCGCCTGCTTCGGCCGCCCATTCACTCCCATGCTGACAACTTGGCCTTGTTCTACAGATACATCTTGACGAACCGGCATGTGGTTGGCTCTGGTCCGTTTTGGGGCCACTGCGTCTTCGACAACCATGAGGAAGTCGACTGCTACCCCGTCTATCGCGATCCCGTCCACGATTTTGGCATCCTCCGCTACGACCCAAAAGCCATCAAGTACATGCACGTTGACGGCTTGGATCTCAGGCCAGACCAGGCCAAGGGTATGTTCTGATGCCCCCAAACACGCGCGCACCTCGCTGACGTTTGACTCTAGTTGGTGTTGAGATTCGGGTCGTGGGCAACGATGCCGGTGAGAAGCTCAGTATTCTGTCCGGCGTCATCAGCCGCTTGGACCGGAATGCCCCCGAGTACGGCGAGGGCTACAGCGACTTCAACACGTGCTACTACCAGGCAAACGCTGCCGCCAGCGGCGGTAGCTCTGGCAGTCCGGTCGTGAGCAAGGACGGGTCGGCGGTTGCTTTGCAGGCTGGCGGTCGCTCCGACGGAGCCTCGACAGACTACTTTCTCCCCCTTGACCGCCCCTTGCGTGCCCTTCAGTGCATCCAGCAGGGCCAGCCCGTTACTCGTGGCGACATCCAGTGCCAGTTCTTGCTCAAGCCCTTTGACGAATGCCGCAGACTGGGTCTTAGCCCGCAATGGGAGGCGGCCACGCGAGAGGCCTTCCCCGACGAGACAAACATGCTCGTGGCCGAGATCGTTCTGCCGTCGGGCCCTTCGTCCAACAAGATTGAGGAGGGCGACGTCCTCATCAAGGTCAACGGTGAGCCTCTCACTCAGTTCATTCGCCTGGACGACATTCTCGACTCCAACGTCGGAAAGCCCATCAAGATCCAGCTGCAACGTGGCGGCGAGGACGTCGAGGTGGAGATTGAAGTCGGAGACCTCCACCGCATCACGCCAGACCGATTCGTCACCGTGGCCGGGGCCAGCTTCCACGATCTCTCGTACCAGCAGGCCAGGCTATACGCGGTACCGGTCAAGGGCGTCTACGTGTGCGAGTCTGCGGGATCGTTCAGGTTTGAAAACACAGACAACGGATGGATCATCCAGACGGTTGATCACAACAAGGTCCCGGACCTCGAGGCCTTTATCGAGGTCATGAAGAAGATCCCAGACAAGGCCAGGGTCGTGGTTACGTACAAGCACCTGCGCGACCTGCACACCCTCAGCACAACCGTCATTTACGTGGACCGGCACTGGTCGTCCAAGATGAAGATGGCCGTCCGAAACGACACGACGGGCCTGTGGGACTTTACCGACCTGGGAGAGCCTCTGCCGCCGGTCCCGCCGGTCCGCCGGTCCGCCTCCTTCATCGAGCTCGACCACTTGCCGCACCCGGGCATCGCCGAGCTGATTCGGAGCTTTGTCCACGTCAACTGTACCATGCCCGTGAAGCTGGACGGCTTTCCCAAGAACCGCCGCTGGGGCATGGGCTTGGTCATTGACGCCGAAAAGGGCCTGGTCCTCATCTCGAGAGCCATTGTGCCATATCACTTGTGCGACATCACTGTCACCATTGCCGACTCCATCATTGTCGAGGGCAAGGTCATCTTCCTGCATCCGCTCCAAAACTACGCATTAATCAAGTACGACCCGTCGCTCGTCGATGCCCCCGTCAAGAGCGCCCGCATGAGCGGCGAGCATCTCACCCAGGGTGCCAAGACCCACTTCCTCGGCTACAACAGGATCGGACGGGTCGTGCATGGCGCCACCACCGTCACCGAGATTACGGCGGTGGCCATCCCGGCCAACTCGGGAGCCCCGCGATACCGCGCCGTCAACGTCGATGCCATTACCATCGACAGCAACCTTGGGTCCACGTGCAACAGCGGCGTGCTGGTGTCTCCCGACGGGACGGTGCAGGCGCTCTGGCTCTCGTACCTGGGCGAGCGGTCACCTTGCAGCCAGCGAGATGAGGAGTACCACCTGGGCTTGGGCACGTCGACTCTGCTGCCCGTCGTCTCGGCCATTCAGAAGGGGGAGACGCCGCAGCTGCGCATGCTCTCGGTCGAGTTCAGATCGGTGCAGATGTCGCAGGCGCGCGTCATGGGGGTGTCGGACGAGTGGATCAAGAAGGTGACGCAGGCCAACCGATCGCATCACCAGCTCTTCATGGTCAGCAAGAGAACTTTTGAGCGTGGCCAGCACCCAGTGTCTCTGCTCGAGGGGGACATTGTGCTGACGCTGGACGGCAAGATTTGCACCACCATCTCAGACTTTGATGTCATGTACTCCAGGGAGCTGCTGGATGCTATCATTGTCCGCGAGTGCGAGGAGCTACATCTGCAGCTGCCCACTGTCGCAGCCGACGACATGGAGACGGACCACGCCGTGTCGTTTTGCGGCGCCGTTCTCCATCGCCCGCACCAGGCCGTGCGGCAGCAGATTAGCAAGCTTCACAGTGAGGTCTATGTCTCCAGCCGCATCCGGGGCTCGCCGGCCTACCAGTACGGCGTGGCTCCGACCAACTTCATCACGCACGTCAATGGGCGGCCGACTCCTGACCTGGGATCGTTCATCGCGGCGACGCGCAAGATCCCGGACAACACCTGTAGGTCTATGCTGTGCCTCAGACGTGGCTGTGGTGCAAGCTAACTATTGACCAGATTTCCGTCTCAAGGCGGTGACGTTTGACAGCGTGCCCTGGGTCATCACGATGAAGAAAAACGACCACTACTTCCCTACGATGGAATGGGTCAAGGACGGCAACGAGGCATGCGGGTGGCGACGTGTGACGTTCGAGGGCACCCAGGTTGTCCAAGGAGAATCCACTGTCGGGCTTCCCCCGGTGGTTGAGGATGCCGAGATGGAGTGAAGTGCTGATGAATTCGGCCATGTGCGATAGACGCTTTGAATTATCGGGGGGGCCTTGGCATTGGACCGGGGCGTTAATGGGGCTACCAAGGGTCCCGATGCAGACGTTTGGTATGCTGTTTGGGAGCAGGCGAAGGCGGCCCCGACCAGACGCCGGCGACCTCGGTGAGGGCCATGCTAGCTGGACGGCAAAGGGGACGGGCTTACGAAGTATAGACGGGCAGGTATTGTGTCTGTCCGGGACGGGAGTCCTCCGTGTCGGGGGGATGACCGCCGTTGTATTAAACCAAGTTGTCTGGATAATTCACGGGCTTGCGGTTCAACGTGATTGAGACTTGTCTCGAAACTGATGCGTGCGAAGCCGTCGTGGAAGTCGGCGACGGGTTGCTCCAGCGGGGTTGCTCGCCCCGCTACAGGTGGTGTCAGGTGTTACCACGTAAGCGGCCGCACACAGTGTGTCGCAAGTACGACGACTGTGCTTTGTCACTGGATGGCGCCTCAGTCAAACACTCGGCAGCAGCATCAACAGCATCAACAGCAACAGAAGATCAAATCAAACTCGGACTCATCGTAGCCGCCACCATCTTCCAAATTACACCCTCCTCCTCTCAACTAGCTGGCAGCGGCCACAGAAAGGCGCGGCATGGCTCCGCAGGCGACCTTTGTGGTATGTCGAACCCCCCTCTCACAATCCGACAGAAGCCGGTGAGGCAACGGGCATCTAGCTGAAGGCGCAAGTGCAGACGAAGCTCAAGGTGCAGCTCAAGCTGGCCATTGCCAGGCTTCGGATGGTGCAGCAGCGCGACGAGCAGCTGGGCAAGACGCACCGGAGGGCCATGGCGCAGCTCCTCGAGGCGGGCAAGGTGGACTCGGCCACGATACGGGTCGAGAACATTATCCGCTCCGACATTGCCAGCGAGCTGCACGAGATGCTCGAGCTCTACTGCGAGCTGCTGGCGGCGCGGGCGGGCCTGCTCGAGGGCCCCGTGTGCGACGCCGGGCTCGAGGAGGCCATCAAGAGCATCATCTACGCGGCGCCCAAGACGGAGATCAAGGAGCTCGGCACGGTGCGTGTGCTGCTGGGCGACAAGTATGGCAAGGAGTTTGTCATGCAGGCCATGGAAAACTCGGACGCAAAGGTCAACGAAAAGGTGGTGCAGAAGCTGAGCGTCGAGCCGCCGAGGAAGGAGCTCGTCCAGGGGTACCTCGAGGAGATTGCAAAGGCCTACGGCGTCAACTGGCCGAGGCGCGAAACGGCGAGCCCGCCGCCGCCGCTGATGCACGACGACGACGACGACGACGAGCCGTCGGGGGCCCAGGCGCAAAAGGTGTCGGGGGGGGACCGGATGCCCTTGGGGCGGAAGCTGTCCAGGGGCGAGGAGGTGCTGAGCTGCGCGACGCCGCCGAGGGAGCTCGGGGAGGCTCGGAGTCCGCTGACGGTGACGCCGCCGCGGATGACGACGGACAACGTGCATCCGCGCGTCAAGCTGGGCTCGCTGGAGCTCAGGCCCAACAGGAAGATGGAGGAGGCGGCGGGCAGGCGGGGGCCCGAGGGGGAGGTGCCGGACATTGGCGACCTGGAGAAGAGGTTTGCGGCTCTCAAGAAGAGATGACGATGGATCGAGGGCGCAGGTCAGCCGGGGGTCACGCTCGTTGATTCTGAAGGGGGGGTTGCCTGGAAGGGTTGCTTGGAAGTGCAAGCAAAAGGGGCTCGCGGCCTGTTGTTCTCGACCGACCCCCTTCCCGCGACACCGAGGCTCCAGTGCAGGGCAACGGCCGTTCATTCTCTCCCCCTCCGTCTACCTATTGGTTATTGGTCTACCTATTGAGGTGATTCACTTCTGCCCCGATAACGTGATTGGCCGCACGAGTTGCCAGCCTCTGCTGTCCTGGCAACCGCCTGGGGAAGCCCAACAGCTGGCACACGCACGCCCCTGACTGGCGGCCTGAGGTTGACAAGACAGACGCGTCTTGTTGTTCCTCCTCCCAGAGGCAGACGAGAGAAAAAACTTCACCTTCCCTCCACCTCACCTTTGCCCGTGGATGCTTGAGCTTTTGGCACTTCCTGGCACTTTCTGACCGCAATAGCGCCTTGATTCTACATCAAAGCTCATCAAGCCCAGCTCACTCGTCTTTACCCTTCCTCCTATATTCTTCGTCACTTGTTGGCGTCGTCCTTCGCCTTGTTCTCCATCATCTCCAGGCGTTTCCCCCCAAATCCTCAGCACTTGTTTCATCCACATTTCTGACATTTGCCGCCTTTCTTCAGCCAACACCTGCCTCGCGAGATCATGGACATGATGGATTCCAAGAAAGAGATCCTGCGCAACGTCCGCGGGGTGCTCGGCTGCAATGGCGTGCGTTGCCTCGAGGACCTCGCCCCGATGCGTCAGGAGACGCTGGAGCGCCGCCTCACGGCTGCCAATGCAAAGCTGCAGCCCACCGGCAAGGCCTCCATCTACGCCACTTGGCTGCAGCAGCAGGCCTTTCGGGCCAAGGCCGCGCCGCCTGTCACCGTCATCGAGCGCTGGTGCCACTACCTCGCCCGCCGTGGTTGCGGCAAGGCCATGCTCCAGGTCGTCTGGATGCAGGCTGCGCTCACCGAGCTCGACAAGTGGTGTGGCGCCATGAATTCGGAGCTTGTCCGTGACGTGAGAAAGCACGTGTTTGATACCATTTCCGCCACGTATCCCGTCGAGTTTGACAACAGCGTCCGCCAGGGCACCGCCATGGATGTTGACACCACCGGCCCTTCCGTCTCTGGCTGTTCGGGAGCCACCGCCTCCGACGACGCCATGGAGATTGAAACCCACGCGTCCTTTGCCGCTCGAGGTGCGGGCGCGAGCTCTGCAATGGTGAGGGCCACCCAGGATGAGCCCTCAGACTCGGACAGCGAGCTGACCATGGAGGAGCATGAGAGCCCATTCGGCGGCGCCGCAGCTGCCAAAACTCGGTTCAGGGGTGACCGATACAAGGTCGGGGGTATGCATCGTTCCCCTGTTCTTGTTGTTTCCACTGCAAAGGGCATTACTGACATTTAACAGACCACTATGCTACCGACTCTTCTGGGGAGGCTGAACTGACCAAGGGTTCCTCGCGCCAGCCCGGTCTTGTCTGCCAGGTTTGCGGCACCGAGGACAATCATACCTCGGAAAGTTGCCCCGGACGAAACTTTGGTTATGGCCCACGTTCGTTGTCTGGCTCTAGCTCTCCCCAAGAGGCCCATCATGTCTCACACCAGTCTCCAGTTCCTCAGCGAGGAGGCAAAGGCAATGCCAAGGCCGCGCCGTCGCAGCCTAGGCAGGAAAAGCAGCCTGATTCTCTCGGAAGCCTTCAGGATCTGTCTCTTGGACCAGGAAACAGGGGCAAGCCGGGAAAAGCCTCGTCGACCAAGGCCAAGAATCGCACTGCTGATCTTCTTGGAACCTCAGCGACGACTCATGGCAACGCTTCAGCTCGCACCACGGGTCGCTTGTCGCCGTAGAATGACGTAAGTTGGCCAGGCCACCCGCAGGCGCTGTGTCCATGGAGCTAACATTTGAGAACAGGGCAACGACAACGATGGTGACGATTCTAAGCTGAAACCAATTGCGGAGATGGACGACGTGGAGCTGGAGGCTCTTCGCAAGGCCGACGCATTTCTCGACAAACTTTCTGACGAGATGGCGGCCGCGCAGGCAATCAAGGCCAGCGCCCCAACCCCCTCGCCTGATGCCACGGCCGCCAAGACAGAGCACGCACCCAAGAAGCAGAAGGCCAGGTCGGGTCGCGCGCGGATCCCAATGGCCGGAGCGCTGGTCGAGCCGGCGCGCCCCAAGCCCAAGGTTCCAAAGGCCTCGGTGATGGAGACGGCAAGCGAGCACCAGGCGATGCAGGACTTCAGCGCTCCGTGCACGCCCAAGGCGGCAGAGCCTCCCGTGGAGCTTGGCGTCACGATCAAGCCGCTGACCAAGGACCCTCCGTACTCTGCAGAGACGCAGGCGCTGTTTGAGACCAGGGGCAATGTCTGGGTTAACAAAAAGGTGCCGCGCAAGACGGCGCTGGACATGTGGGACGAGATGGACGCGAAGAAGGCGGCCGAGGAGGAAGCCAACAAGGCTGAGAAGAAGACTGCGGAGGGGGGCGAGAACAAGGCTGCGCAGTAGAGGCCAAGGCGGTAGGGGGGAGGAGATGCAGACGGAGTCGTGGCGAGACGGATACCGGGCGACGGAGTGGCTTGATATGAGGGTCTAGTTGGCGCAGGGCTTCGCCTTTTCTTTTGCCGACTTGGTTCCCAAATAGACTCATGTCAATGCCCAGACCCAACATCGGACGCCGGCCGTCGTTTCGTAGATGAAGAGCTTTGATCCCGTAAGTGTAGCTGATGGAATGTTACTGTGCAGCACGCCCAGCTCCTACTCCAGCTTGTCCAGATGCTCCAGCCTTGTCAAGACAACCTGCTTGCTCGTCTCCTCAATCTCGCCGGCGAGAAAGACCTCGTCCAATATAGCATAGACTTTGTAAAAGTTGAAGACAAGGTCGAGCTCGCAGACGTTGCCGAAGAAGGCATCGAGGACCTCGACAAAGAAGTGGATGGCCTCGAGGAAGGCGAGCTCGTTGTCATTCGTGTCGACGCAGGCGCAGAAGAAGAGGCCAGCGTAGCGGCGGTAGACGATCTTGTTGTTGCGAAACTCGACAAAGTTGGACTGGTACTTTTGATCACGTGGCGCGACGAGACGATGGACCTCGCCCTTGAGCTTGATCTTTTGCTCGTCGCTGTAGGGGGCATACCATTTGGCGAGACGGGTCTTGCCCCTGGGGTGGACAATGGACGGTTAGCGGTGGGAAGCCAGGAAGTGGGAGTGGAGGGGCGCGCACTGCCGGTTCTGGATGAGGATAAAGGACAGCATGGCGATGCTTGGTTGTATCAGGAGGCGTGGGCTCTGAGCTGATGAGGTTTGGGTGTGGGCGTCGTTGGATTTGGTGATGTTTATTAAGATGTCGAGGGGTATGTACTTTGGTAGACCGTGCGAGAAGACACGGTACACCAACCAATCGATCGGCCCCAGACTGTACGTTCCTACCTACCCTGCAGGCGTGAGCCAACCTCTTGCAACCGAGGAGCAAACAGTGATGCGGTGACAGAGATGTCGCTCATCTGCAGCTAACTACCAGGTAAAAACCAAGTGTCTAGGAAACTGTGGCACAGGTGGGTTGCAGAGAGTACCGATGCCTTGTTGGACGAAGCGACAAGGCGCTCGTATACGCGCAGCTCCTTGTTAGCTCTAGAGGTACCGGATACGGAGTACTAGGTCGAGCGCGCAGTGTCCAAGGCCGTACCTGACACACATGGAGCTACGTGGTGGGCTCCCATTCCTCTTCTGGGTCCTTCCTCGTCTAGGTGAAGACGACGGGTTTCGACATGACTCGCGTCGCTCGCGTCGCTCTTTTTCGCTCTTTTCGCTCTTTTCGCTCTTTTCACATTTCAACCCGACTTCTTGCCACGAATTCCCCGAAACCCATCCATCGCTGCAGCCTCGACGAAGCAACCCGTCCCGATCGGCACACGACATCGCCCTCTGAGTGACACCAACCAAGCAGGAGCCCCGGGTTCGCCCTCGACTCGGCATCCGTCGCCCGTCGCAATGACATCGGCTTGGATATCCTGCCCGTCATGGCGCCTCCAAATCCCCTGCAAAGGCTCGTCGCCATCATCTGGGGCCGCTGTCAGACCAATGCTCCTTGGCAGCGCATGGTCAAGTACTGTCTCGCCTCGACCATCGCCCTCATCATTGCCCTGCTCCCTTACTTCAGGTCACACCCAAACTTCCTGACGCCCATGGTCACCGTCTTTGCCCATCCCGGCCAAAGAATGGGCGTCATGATCGAGTCCCTTCTCATGGTGCTTGCTGGCTCCCTTGTGGGCTTGTCCTGGTCTCTACTAGGCCTTCACCTGTCAGGTCTCGTTGAGGCCTCCAACTCGCCCGCTGCTTACACCATTCGCGGCCTCTTTCTCCTTGTCTCGGTTCTCGTCCACGGCTATGTCAGGTCAACGAGTCCACGTCTACTCCGCGCTGTTCTCTTTCTCGTCATCGCATCCTTGTTGACCACCCAGCTGCCTAGCACCGCCTCGAGCTCCCTATTCACGACAATATACATACCCATTCTTCTCGGCGCAGGTGTGCTGCTTCTTGTCAATATCGCAATATTTCCGGAGCTGTCGAGCAGCTACTTAGGATCGTCGACCATCGATACCCTGTCGGAGACCATGGACACCTTGACGCATGCCACTCACTGGTTCGTAACCCCCGGCGGCGACCCTGACGAGGCCAGCCATCAGCATAGAGGTCTCGGTCTCGCTTCCACTACGACAGGCGGCAACGGTCATGACGTCTTGAAGCCTCACAAGCGCGCAGCAGTGGGCTTCATGAAGAAGTTCTTGTCCCAGTTTCCCAATCCTTTCCAGGCCATCAAGAATCGATCCATTCTCTCTTCTCTGCCTCTTTCTTCCGCCAAGTTATCTCACCTGACCGGTCAAAAGTCCAAGCTCCGTGGGCAGCTCTCCCGCTGCAGGGCGGCGCAAGACGAGGTCAATTTTGAAATCTGCCTATCGCCACTGCCACCAACCGCAATGAAACCAATCAGTCTTCAATACATGGCAGTCATGGTTCAAAATGTCGTGACTTTGATTGGGGCCTGCGAGAACAAGTTCGTCGTGGTTGGCAAGGATGACCACATGAGTGATTCGTCGACGATCGAGGAGGCGCAGGACCTGTCAGCCACACCGCAGCACGCACAAGGAACGCAAAAGAACATTCCCAAGCCAAGTCCAGACGTCAGGGAGAAATCAAAGAAGACAAAGAGAACTGATCTCAATCAGGTAGACAGCGTCAAGCCCATCAAGGAACTCGAGGCGAGCAGTGCCGAGTTGCTTGAGTCAATTCTCGCGCGAGTTCGAGGCCCCGTGCAAGAGTTACAGACATCATTGACAGAGGCTGCCAATCTAGTCTTCTTGTGTGTAGCCTACTGCTTCGATGTCCCAAAGCTTCCTTCTGGCGCTCCGGCGCCAAAGGGCATACCTTTGGAGGAGATCGATTTGCGAATCGATCATTTCTCCAACGCACTGGCACATTTCGATTTCAGATCGGCCGAGGAACTCAAACAAGCCACGATGGATCAGTCGGATCAGTCAATCGACTTCATGCCCGGCATGGAGACATTCCTAGCATCGTCCTTTATTCTCGCTTTTCGGGACTCGGCAGCGCAGTTACTGGGGATGTTGCGCCATTTGCGGCGTCTCATCGAAAAACGACAACTCCGCCACGACCGTTCGCGTCTTTGGATGCCTCAGTACACAAGTTTTCGCCAATGGCTTGCGACTGGCGGAGACGCTGAAGCCAGGGTACCTCATCAAAAGACAAAAAAGGCACAACGCCCTCGCAGTGAAACTCGAGTTGCCCCAACACCCGCCAAAACACAGGTAATGCCGGAGAGTGACGAGACAGACTCCCACCGTGCTGCGGATGAAGAGTCGTCTGGTAGCCCTACCGGGCAGCGGGGAGGGCAGATACAGGAGAGCTCAGACAAGCCAAGAATGCGGTCCGGAACCCCCCCCGATCATCCACGTCCCGGCCGGATCTTGAGAATAAGGGGCAAGGCAGCTGATGCCATGGAGTGGGCCCAAGGTTCGGACGACGTCGACTACGCGCTGAAGCTGGCCATTGCCGTGTTTCTTGTTACTTGGCCGGCTCTGGTGGCTTCGTGGACCTCATGGTATGCCAGTGTTCGTGGCGTCTGGGCACCCTTGCAGCTGATACTGGTCTTCGAGGTGGCCATCGGCACTTCAGTGATTGGCTTCATCATCCGACTCTTCGGCGTCGTGTTTGGCTGCGTCGTTGGGTTTCTCGCGAATCAGATCGGTGGGGGCAATCGCATCGTGCTGGTTGTCGTGGTGCTCTTTGGCCTCGTTCCTTCAATATACATCCAAGTGGCTACCAAGTATGTCAAAGCTGGCATGATATCCATTGTCTCCATGACTGTTGTTGCTCTTGGTAAGTGATGACCCGTGCTCCCCGATGAACTGAACGGAAACTTACGTCTCACTTAGCCGCGGTGAACGGAAGCGTTCCTGCTTACGAAGTCTTCTACAAGCGTCTCGTGGCGTTTCTAGTAGGCGGTTTCGTCGCCATGCTGGTCGAAGTCGTCGTCGCCCCGGTCCGAGCAAGGGACCGCCTGGTAGAGTCTCTGTCTGCTTCCGTTCGCCAAATTCAGAAAATGCAGGCGGTTCTTGCTATCGGGATCGATGGGCCAGAGAGACCAAATCTTCAATCTCCGGCCCGTCTTTCTCGCTTCAGTCGATCCCGAGACAAGGCGCAAGGCGCGCTCACGGCGGCCGAGACATTTCTGCCGTTTTGCCTCAACGAGCCGCGACTCAAAGGCAGCTTCAAGCCGCTAGCGCCCATATACGAGGAAATCATCTACGTTCTCCACCAGGTTATTGATCGGATGGAAAACGTGGTGCAGCTTCGCAGGGCGTACGGCTCGTCTATTCTCGAAGACTTGAACCCCAAGGTGTACGCGTATCGGAGGAACGTGGCCGCCAGCAGCACGCTGATACTGTTCTTGATCAACGAAGCTCTCACCATGTGGTTGCCACTTCCCCAGTTCATTCCGTCGGCGCGGCTCGCGCAGCTTCGGCTTATCAATCGCGTCCGCGAAATCCTCACATCGGAGAATGCGGGCAAGTCGGATGCCGACCTCGCCAAGAACCTGGGGGACAGGTTTGGGCCGGATGAAGGGATGGCTAGTTTAATCACGAAGCGCAAATTCCTCTCGTGGAACGCCAGCACGGCGGGGCAGATGGAAATCATCGAGTATCTCGAGGAACTTGTCGAGTTGGTCAAGCTGCTGGTTGGCGTCAATGCCTTTCGGAGCGGCATGCTGGAGCGGCCCACATACAAGCAGTACATTGGGCGAATGGGCGCAACGCAAGAGGCCGCGGCGACGGGCGAAGATACGCAGGCACCGCCCGAAGAGCACGAGGGCGGGGCTCCCGACGGATCAAAGGGGTCGCAGTCTGGATTCCCGCTGACGCGAGCGGCCACGCTTTCACAGCTGGCTGACCGACTCAGAGGAAAGGGTGGCGAGGCAAGCGCCGAGCCTGCAAGCGCAGCCCAGGGCGACGGCATCCCTCGAAGCCTGCAAAGAGTTGGCACTAGGTTGAGGCAAGACAGCACCGTCGTTAGGCGAAGGACTTTTACGATGGGTAACCTTGGGGCTTGAGATGGAACTTTTATTATACCAAGACTTGCCCCCTGGAACAAAGCAACCCAGCCGCCTAAATATATAGAGACGTGGGCGGGTATCATGCCGAAAACACTGCAGAGTAATGATGACATGAAAACAATCGCTTCAGCGGAGAAGGCGTCGGCCCTGTCTGCGTCACCACCGCCCTTTCTTCCCCTCCTTCGCCATTCTTCCCCTCCTTCGTCCTTTCTTCCTCTCGTTCGCCCCTTATTCCCCTCGTTCGCCCTCGCAACGCAATGTTTGTGTGACCAGCACCAACCCCCATGCCGCCAGCAGAGAAGCTCAGATGATGTTGAGGGCAGTGTGTTGCAGCAGTCTGGTGCCGTTGAGCATGGCGCGCGACTTCTTGGGCCTCTGCTGGAACCTGCGAAATGCCTCCTGGACGTGGCGGGGCTCGATGGGCGTCTTGCCCTCGCTGGGGGGATCGAAGAGGCCCTGCCGGAGCTTGCGTTTCTTAGTGCCCGCGTTCTCGCCGCCGGTCTGGGCGCGGGCCATGTCCTCCTGATCCTTGGCCTTGAGGGCCATCTCGGTCAGGGTGGCCACCATTTCAAAGGTGAGGAAGCCGAGAATGTCGACAATGTCGTCCGAGGGCTTGCTGTCCGTGACGATGCCGAAGCCGGCCCACTCGCGGAAGCGCTTGCCCTTGCGCCAGGTGAAGGAGGCCTGGCGGTACTCGGACCACGTCACGTACTCCTCGCGCGTCATGACCTTTGTGCGCTCGTCGGCCTTGCGGAGGCGCTGGAGCGTCATGTAGTTCATCTCGTCCTCTTCCTCGTCGTCCTCGTCGTCGCGCTCGGGCACCTCGACCGGGTAAAAGGACGCCGGCTCCCAGGGGAGGCCAACCTTTTGCTTCTTGTTCTTCTTGGCTCCCTCGTCGACGGGGCCGCCGGGCATGACGCCGCCGGCGCCGGGGTCATCGCCTGCGGCCAGGTCTGCGTCGGCGCCCTTGTCTTCGGAATCCTTGACGTTCTTGCGCACGTCTTTCCACGAGAGAAATGTGCGCAGGCGTGAAACCTTTGCCTGGTCGTGGCGGATCTGAAAGATGAGGTCGTTTGTGCTGATGGACTTGGACCCGCGCCGTGAGGCCAACTCGGTGCAGTTGCGCAGCTGTTTCGCCAGTGTGAGCGAGAAGGCTCTTGAACTGGGGAGGGGGGCCGGACTTGCTTACCAGCTCAATAACCTGCTGCCTCACAATATCCTCGATGATGCTCGACGTTTCAACCGAGGGCTCTGCCGTTTCGCCGGAGACATACATCATCTGTTCAATTTTGTTAATCATCAAATTCCTCGTTGTATGCGGCGATCTCCTCGGAGGTTTCTGGGCTCCAGGTGCGGTTTGTTTCTTGCGGCTCATGCGGGGCGGCAAGTTCTGGCTCTGATGCTGCTTCTGTTCCTCCCTGATTGACGACGATTTTTCCTGGCTCTGGCACTGGTGGGTTTCTTCCGTGATGGAAAACGAATCCTCCTGGCACTGATGCTGCTTGTTTTGCTCCCCGTCGGGCGACCAATCCTCGAGGTTCTGGCACTGGTGGTCTTGTTCGATGATGGAAAACAAACTCTCCTGGAACTGATTCGGCTTGTGTTCCTCCATGTCGGGGAACCAATCCTCCTGGATCTCATCGTGGTGCGCTTCTTCCATGGTGGGCGACATGATTGTCTGGCTCTGATGCGGGTGGATTTCCTCCATGTTTTGTGACAGGGGGTGGAGTTGAGTCTTTGTGTGACTGAATATTCTCGACGCAAAAGAATGAGTTTCTATCACTTGCACACTGGAGTTGCAAAGCCCTCGGTAATGAATTTTCGCGGCTCAATCAAGATGAAGAGCTGGTGCAGTGGAGGTGGAGAAGAAGATTTGGGAGCGTTGGCCGGACAGTTGAGGAAAGGGTATTGGTTTTAAGGCGAGTGACGCGGGGCTTGCCAGCTGGTTGCAGCCGTGAGATGGGCCGTGTTGAACATGGTCTCAGGGTTGTGAAGATGTGCGGATCTGGTTGCCATGAAAAAGTGGTGCTGGCCAGGGTCGGGATGCCGGATGCTCCCGTGAAGCCCAGAAGGCCGGGAGAGACGGCCAGAAGTAGACGAAAGAAACACGAGATACGTACCTGGCTGATTTCCTGGCGATACTTATACGCCTTGCTGTCTCTTGTTTCTGCCATGGTTGGTGACGCGGGCGAGGCTCGACGGGTACTTGTCTGCGGCCGCTGTCTTGAGAAGCCGACGGTATGGAGAATGGCGTGAGTGTCCAATATGGTGGGCGTGGCAAATAAGGAGCTCTGCGTAAGAGGTGGCAACGAGAGCAATGATGGGCAATGATGATGTAAATGGAGAGAGGAAGCTCGGCTCCGGCCCAGCTGTAAATAGGCGTATATAGGCTGCTGACTAAAGAAGATCATGACTCATCACTGGGCTGCTGACTAAAACAGGTAGAGAGTGATTTTAACCATAATAGGTATGTACACTCCTGCCATCAACATACTCGAAACAACTACAGTCTCCAAAGACAGCAGGCAATACTAATGGCATACATGACGATATACGGTCACGACTGGACGCCTCTGACCACCTAGCAGTTATATCAGAGCCATCTCCCGAACTGCACGCCCTGTTCACAATCGACAACAAGTCTCAAGCCATCGTGGATTTGCTAGATCAAGGCCGTCCTCCCTTGTACTTTGTTTGCCTCGACGATGATATTGCCGTCAAGATTACTTATGAAAATCTTGCAACCGAACATGCAGCTCTTTCGTATCTGCAAAAACACCTTCCCGGTTTTCCTGCCCCAAGACCGCATGGCCTAGTCCGCTTGGGTACATTCTGCCTCCTATTCACTACTTATCCCGGGACTCGACTTTCTTCCTCGTCCTCGTCTTCCAAAGAGTCATCTTCATTTTGTCCGCCAAAGTCCTGGGCAAAGCAGGGCATCAGGCTTTGTCTGCCCATGTCCCATGTCTCGTAGCCTGTCAATCCATTCTCCAGCATGCTCTGCCAGATCTCCAGGACATCATCTTGGCAATTCCAGTACAAGCCCTTTCATTGTTCTCTTTCGCCTGACATGTCGGCCACCACTCTAGGTACATATGTACATCAGGCCCCATCCACCGCGTTATCCTAGCTCCCTTCCGATACGAGAGTTCCATTCCGATGCGACAAATCATCGTGCCACGCCTCAGGCGGCAGGTCGTCACGCAGAGCCTGGAGGATAAAGGCCAAGACCTGGGCAACGGTCGTGCCATGGAGTCTCGTGCCGTTGCCCTCCTCGTCGTCGTCGGCCACGTCTTGGGCCGGGACGTGACAGAGTAGTAGACTGTTGTGGGGTCGTTGCCAATGTGCAAGAAGATAAAGGCCTATCCCGTGCATACGGTCTCCTGGATAGATTGCTGTCCTGGTTGATGACGTCGCGGTCGGGCTGAATCTCCTTGTCGAGGCCCGTGATGATCTCGTCGACGGACAGCTTATGCGGTGGCTTATATTCGACGGCCAGGCCCGGAACCAGGCTGCCTGCCACCTAAGGTCTTATAGATAGTATGGCTCTCGAACTAGAAGGGTCCCCTTGGGCTAAAAGTCTGACGTAGTAGAGGATCCTCGTAGGCTCTGTCGATAAGCTTCTAGACGGCGCTTTCAACCACATCGCGCTCAAAGTAGCGAAGACCGTGTTCGCTGCTAATGGGCATGAGCCTCGACCTGACGAATTCCATGTTGTGTCGTGAAGGGAGTTTCGAAGGGAGGTCGGACCCGTTGGCAAATGAGTCGCTCCCGGAGATGAGACTCCATGTCTGCTGCTGGCGGGCGTTGAAGTCGTCCCACGGGACGATGCGCGTTGGGTAGAGGCGCCCCTCAAGGTCTGCCGGGTTGCCCTGGGTCGTCTTGGACCTTTCAGTGATTGCCTCAATTGCGAGCTGGAGAGAGTGGCACGCCTCGAGGCGTTGGTCGAGGGTCTGGGGTCGGATGAGTGCCTCGGCCTCTTCACGGCGACGCTGCTCTTCTCGAAGTTGTTGTTGGTCGTCTTCACGCAGACGCTGCTCCTCTCGGATTAATCGTCGCAGCTCCCAATCTCGTCCATGATAATGGTCTTTTCGGCAATGAGGAGACCGAGGCGGAAGCGGAGTGCGTGGTGAACAAGGTAAGCGCTTGTTTTCAACGTCGAATATAAGTTTTAATAGTCGCTAGCGCAGGTTGTTGTTTACTACCCGTTGGGAACTAAGTGTCTTGGTCACTTCTTAGTTCCCAACGGGTAGGTCTTGATTTGCAATTGCAAGAAAGTGTGGTGGTGTGTGTTGTGATTTTTGTTTGCTAGCTAAGCATCGCGGAGATGTGGGTGTGCGTGCACGTGATCCTATGGCCACGTGCCCGCAACCGCGTTCCAACACTAGCAGTTTTCTTTGCAAACACATATTACAACAACCCGGTAACGCGATCCAATCGAACGTAACCAACGGCGGGATTAAACGCAACGAATAGAGGGGGTCTATGGCTCGGTTAAACGGGCCGCGATGCCATCGAGGGTTAGGCTGAAATAGCCTTGCAATGTGTGGTGTATGACCACCAAGGTGCGAAGGAAAAGCGAAAGTAAAGCAACGAGTGGAAAGATGACGAGCAATAAGCGGAAATAACGAGCGGAATAGCGAGCGGAATAACGAGCAATAAGCAACGAGCCAAGTGACGCAAGAAGCGAAGGAAGGGAGCGTCAGGAAGGGGTCGGTCAAGCAGAGCAGCGAGAACACACAAAGGAAGGGCCGAGTAGAGCAACGGGCAGGGGGATCCCTCGAGAGTTTTTCTTTTTCGGGGCTCGCGAGGCTGGCGATGCTTGAAGAGCTGCTTCGAGAGCTGGTGGGGGAGCCGCTCCGGGAGCTGAGGGAGCAGTCCGAAGAGCTGCTGCGAGAGCTTGGAGCATGCGGAGCGGGCGGCAGGCTTAGAGCAACGGGATCTTTTGAAGCAACGGGTGCCAGGCTTGGAACAACTGGCGGACTTTTGTTCTATCTCGCAGTCTCTTTTGCCTATGCCATACTGACGTTCCCGGGATAAAGTCTATGTCGAGGAATTCTTGTTGGGGCCAGTCTCGTATATCCTCGTCGGTCTGTAATGCGATAAATTGTTTCGCAATTCGCTGGTGATTCCTAATATAAATACCGCGCTTTCGTTTTTAGGGGGGGGGGGGGGGTCGGCTCCTCCACACTCTCGTCTAGATGCTGCCGTTCTTCTCCAACACCAATCTCGTCGACCATTTATTTTTCCTCCCTTCCAGAGCAAACAAAAGACGCCGTCAGCTACCCGTTCCCACCTGTTTCGTCATGGCTATCCTCCCAAAGTCGCCAAACCCCGTCTGCTTGGCCCCCCAGGCCACCACGTAGTGCGCCGCGAGCAGCTGCCACTCCTCGACCTCGTCCAGCCCTTCCAACGCGGCCAGCCTCGCCTTTTCTTGGTCGTCGATCCACGCGTCCCAGGCGTCCTTGACCGACGCGTGCCCAATCGTCTCGAATCCCGCGTCCCGCAGGCGCTCCCCTTGGCCCGAGGCATCCTTGTACCGAATTAGACTGGGCATGTGTATCTTGCGCGCCTTGAGGTTCGACAACATGACTTGGCCAAAGGTGTCGTCCAACGGCATTGGCTCGTAGAGGGCAATCGCCAGGCGGGCCATCTTGGACTGGAACAAGTCGAGGACGCGCTCCGATTCGTGGTGGGTGAGGTAGCAGAGGCAGCACTCAGATAGAATGAGGGTGGGCACATTCGTTCGGATGGCGGCACCCATGACCGGAGCGAGGTCATGGTGAATGCTGCGGAGGTCGGCTGCATGGCAGTGGTATTCGCCGCCGCCGCCGCGCCACCGCGCACTCCAGGAGCCACTCGCTGCCTCCTCAACGTCTTCGAATCTGCTCGCCAGTGCAGGCGTCGTGCGGATTATCTGGTACTTTCGTCTGCATGTGGGTTCAAAGTCAATTTCGTGGTATACGAGTTCTTGAGATGAGTGCGAGTCCAGTAGCCGAAACGGTCTCGTGTCGGTGCCGGCGCCCAAGGACACGATTTGCTTGGAGCACCCATCACCAGGCCCGTTGGGCTGGGATAGAAAGGCAGAGATGATCATGTCGAGCGCCCGGGTTCGTACGTAGGTCCCTTGACGCAGTGTGAGCGCTTGTGAGGGCTTCCGAACCCACCGCCAGGGGGCGCAAAACGTCTACCTCGATTGATGATGGGCAGCCTCCTCGTCGGCGGACCCGACACAAAGCACTCGGCGTACGGATCATCGAGGTAGCCGACTTGAACCGCGCTGAGCCGCGACACGGCCGCGTCCGTGTCCGTGTCCTGAATGACGGCATCAGCAGAAGCGCCGCCGGCAGCAGCAGGAAACCGTCCGCAGCCAATGCCTCTGCCGTCTCTCCCACCCCCACGGCCGCCGGCGCCGCCTCGCATGGAGAGCAGGTTTGGTATGGAGGGCGCTGCCATGTCGGGCAACGTGGACGTGCGATGCGGCGAATTTTTCGAGTTTCTACGGTACTGGTAGTGGTACTAGTAGTTGGAGCGTCAGGGCAGCATGACGTCAGCTGATGGCACTAAAATCAGGCTCTGAGCGAGGAAGGCACCACCACCGCTGAGTCGCGTTACTTTAACGTGCTGCACTGAGCACGTGCTGCACTTATTATAGCACGTGCTGCACTTAGCACGTGCTGCACTTAGCCGCTGCACTTAGCACCGTTAGCACGTGCTTCCTGATGGATGCACCGCCCTGCGTCCTTCCATGCCCGTCCGCGTCATCCCATCCATCTCACTCCTCCCCTCGTTTATACATCTCTGCACCAGCTTCGACGACCTTTGCAGCAGCGGCTCTTGTTCGCAAGCTGACGTTAACGACCCGCCGCCATGGCGTCTTCACTCATCAAGCGGGCCATATTGGCTCAAGGGCATGATTTGCCCGACTACAAGCTTCCTCAGTGGGCCTGGATCGTCATGTTGCTCGATCTTATCGTTTTGCTCCCCATGGCCATCATTGTACGTGCCTCCCGAGAGACAGCCTCTCCCGTCTCGTACTGACACTTTGCCGCGCCTCCAGCTCGACTACACCTTCAAGACCGTCTATCCCGTCTTCGCCATGATCGAGGACGAAAACCCGCCCGCCTACCAGCCCGTGTCCCTTCGCGACGCCCTCGATGACGAGACGGTCCGTCCCGGCGCCAAGATCGCCGAACTCGATAATCGCACCGTCACCTCGTCCTTTCGCGCCGTCAACCGCCTGCTCATGGCCAACGGCGGTGTCATGGCCAACTTTCGCGGCTTCGCCTGTGCTCTGGCCCAGTCCTTCATGACATCGATCCTCATGGTCGCCTTCATCGCGTCCTTTGGCGGCGTCTTCACCCCCGTTGCCACCCTGCTCGCCTCGTTGGCCCTCGTCCAGCTCAACACCGCATGGGTCCACATCGTCATCTCGCGTCCGTCGCCCCTGCCCTTTTGGCAACGCCTACCTGCCTTCAAGCACACTTTCGATGCCACCTGGAGGGCCGTAACCTTGAACTGGTTTGCTTGCGAGGTCGCTCGCTGGGTTCCTCTCGCCCTCGTCAGCATCTCGGGCCTTTCCCTCCCCGAGATTCAAGTGGCCGGTGGCCAAGACGCCGATTTGCGAAACCTCGACGCCGCCTTCTTCATCAAGCTTCTCGTCATCCTCCTCGTCGCCCTCGTCTTCTCCATCTTCCTCGTCATACCCGCCAACGTCATTCTCGTCCGCATCCAGGCTTCGCTGCTTCCCCCCGATGAGGATGCCATCATTCCCTTCGACCGGTCTTTTCAGGGCAGGGCCGAGCCCGCTGTCGTGGGCGGTCGCGGTTTTGTCACCATATCCGATGCTTGGGCCACGTTTAGCAAGGCCGCCTGGCGCCGCCTGCTCACCCTATACGTCAAAATCTTCTTCGTTACCATTGCCGGCATTGCTCTCATGGCCGCTTTGGTCTTGCCCGAGATCGTCGTGATTGCGAGCCGGTCCGTCCGTGTCGACTGATGGAGGGCTCCTGGGCAGGACAGCATGGCTGCGTTTGTGCGTACAGTGCCACTGAAACGGATGGGCCGGCGTTGGCTTCTATTGTTATCATCTTCACTCGTTCCGGAGCCTAGCGGGATCCCTGTACTCTTGGATACGAACCGACTTTTCCATTCTCAATTGACCTTTGTGCTTTGCACTCGCTACACTGTGACTCGTTGCGCTTCATCCTAGTTGTTTCATTGTATGGTTCATGCGTGAGCTCTACAGTAGTAACCGCCCAGCCGTCCAAATCCCCACCGCCGCGTCCCTCGCCCCCAAGGAACCGCCCAAGACACAACACATTCACGCTGCCATCGGCCCCTCGGCTCGCTCCTCTTTCCCCTCCCGTTTCCGTGCTGGCCCGGCGTCCGTCCGGGGCGCCCCTCGAGCCGTGCCGGCGTACCTCCCTTGCTCACAAAACACACAAAACAGGTTACAAGAGGGGGCTGTGTCGTAAATCCAATCGTCAATGCCGCCGCGTTTGAAGCATTTCTACCGCACAAATCGTCCGCTATGCAGGGGGGCCAGATGACAACGGCCCTGCAAACGAGGCGAGTACAAGCAAGAGAGGGGGATTCCTTTTGGCCCTGAAGACAGAAAGATGACCGGACAAGGAATTCCGAGGTGCAAACAAGCTTCGACTTAGAGAGCCGCGTGCCAAGAAGAGAGGGGAAAGGAGGGGTATGATGGGTCTAATCCTTTCCCTACTTTCAACGCCGCCCGAGCAAAAACGCACAAACGTCTACGACTTGTTGAAGAACCAGCTGTTTCGCTTGCTGGGGGCTCCCTCGTTCTGGAGCGACTGGATGGTCGGCACGGCGGGCCCGACGTCGCCACCGCCACCCCGCAGGGGCTTGGCGATGCGGCTGCCGGCCCCGGCGAAGCTGAAGGCGCCGCCGCCGCCCACCGCGTTCAGGCCGCGCGTGCCGCCGGCCTTGGCCGCTTCAAGACGTTCCTTGACCGAGGCCAATTGAACCTCGAACCTAGCCAAAGAGTCAGAACGCTGTCCATGTCGAACATGTAGAGTCCAGACAAGACGGATGGGGCGCGGGAGGCTAGAGAATCGGAAAAGGGGGGGAGGGACATGGAGGAGACATACTTGTGGTTCGCGGCAGCCATCTTTTCTTGGCTGTCTTGCAGGAGGCTCTCCAGGCTCTGGATGCGCTCGTTCCGCGCAATGAGCTTGCGCTCACAGATGGCAACCTCTTTCTTGAGGCCCGAGTTCTGCTCCACCAGCTGGCGCTGGACCTGGGTGAGCTGCTCCAGGTTTCGCTCAAGGAAGGCCATCTTCTTCTGCTGCGCGCGGTTGTTTGACGACCTCAGCACGTTGTTGTACTGCTCGCGTGTCTCGTCCAGGGAGATTTCCAGCTCGACGACTCGCTCGCAGCGGTTCTGCAGGTCGCGCATGAGGCTCTTCTTCATCACGTCAAACTCGGCAATCTGTTGCTGAATGGTTTTGCCGTTGGCCATCGGTGAGGTGGCGCCCGACTTGACGCGCTGCTGCAAATCATCCAGCAGCGTCTTCATCCTCGAGTTCTCCGACGCCTTTTGAGCGACTTCGGCCTTGAGCTCCTCGACGAGCTTGGTCTGGACCGACTGGCGGTTTGCGTAAGCCTCCTCCAGGCGCGCCTTGACTTCTTCCACGTCACACTCGCCAAGGTTCCGCGTCAAGGAGTCTTCGTACTGTTGCTGCAGTCTCTCCAGTCTGTCCTCGAGCTCCTGCCTCCGCCGGGCGTCCATGTCGCCAGACGAGGTGCCGTACATGGACAGCTCTGCCTGCCTGACGATTCCCTGCGTCTCCACCAGCTTGGCTCGGAGTGCCTCGAACTCGTCGGGAGCGATGTTGTCTCCCACCGAGCTCTGTTCGTGTAGAGCGTCGATGCGTTGGATGGCCTCGTTGATGGAGCGCTCGTTCTCGCTAAAGACATCGCCGCCGAGATCAAAGCCGGCCATCATCTTGGCCATCTTCTCGGCCTTTTTCTTCTCCTTTTCGTCAAAAGCTGCCCCGCTCTCCTTGGCACTCATCTTGACATCGAGGAGCTGTTGCTTGGCGTCATCGAGCTCCATGGTGAGTTCAGAGTTGGCCTCCTTGAGGGCGTCCATGGTGATCAGGGCCTCTTTGCTCTCAAAGGTTAACCGCTCGAGCTGCATCTTGAATTCGTTGAATTCAGACGTGAGCCTCTCGTTCTCCTTGCCCACCTTGCTGTCGTGCTCTTTGAGATACACCATCTCGTCCTTTGTTTCACGCAGCTGCTTCTCGGCCGTCGTGGCTATCGACTCCTTCTCTGCGAGCTGGTCCTGCAATTCGTTTTCGCGGCGCAGAAACTCTTCGCGCTCGTCCTTTTCCAGTGGCAGACTGGGGGTGCCGGCTCGCTCAGATAAGACGGGGGTCTCGGAGCGGCTCTCGGTGGCTTGCCGGGATGGTGTAGGCGGGCGCGGGGCCCTGGCATCGGCCTTGGTGCCGAAAACACCATCGTGGGGCGCCGAGAGGACCCATCTCTCCTTAGGGACCGACTCTCCCGAGCGCCACAGCTGAATCTCACCCTCGAGGCCGTGGATGTAGCTCTCAAAGTTGACGACCTGGCCCTGGGCCTTCTTGAGCAGCGCCTTGAGCTCGGCAGGACTGAGCTCTGCGTTGACCTTGGCCTTGTTCTTGATGGACTTGGCCCTCGTACCAAACCTCAGGGTGCTGAGGGTCTCTGCGTCGTTGTAGCTGCTCGGGGAACAGTTGATGATGAGGGTCGTCCGACTATTGCCGCCCAAGGATTCTTGCAGAATTCTCGTCAACTTGGAGTCCCGGTATGGGATGTGCGACGATTTGCCGTCGGTCAAGGCGTTTATGACCATGCCGAGAGCGCTGAGACTCTTGTTGATCTTCTTGGCCTCCTCGAGCGTCTGGCCACTGGCCCCCGTCTTGCCCACCTTTTCACTGCCGGCCAAGTCGACAAGGAACAGCTGGCCACTCTTGGCCGAGCCAGTTTCGACGTTCTTTTGCGTGATGGTAATAACGAATATGGAGTGTGACCGCGACGATTCCTGATTCATGTTTGTCGCCGCCACGGCGCGGGCGTTGCCTCCTCTTCTCATGACTTCATAGACCTCCTGCACGCTCGAGACGTATATCTCGAGCAGACCCTTGACGTAGACGCCGCGGTTCTTTTCCTCGTGGATGGGCAGGTTTTCGTTTTGCGGAGCGAGCAAGTCTCGGATCCTCTCCATGTAGATTTCCATGTAGCTGACACGAACGGTGTACTCGATGGTGCCGGGGCTCGACATGATGCTGGCGAAGATTTGCTCGACGATGCGCGGGATGACGCCCCTTCCGACTTCGTCGTCGATGTTGCTGCCCATCATGGTGTAGGACTTGCCGGCACCGGTCTGGCCATAGGCGAAGACGGTGCCGTTGTAGCCATTAAGAATGTCGTCAACGGTTGAGCGGATGGAGAAGTCGAATATGTCCTGCTGCTTGCATCCCATATCAAAGACCCTGTCAAAGGTAAAGCTGCCCTGCGCCTCCCTAGACTAGAGCAGAGGAGGAAGTGTCAGTCGTAGAGAAGGATGAGAAGACGGGGACGGGACGGGAGTCGTACATCGAGAGAGCACGAGTCCTCCGACTGGAAGGAGACGATGGGCTTGCCGCCCGAGTCCAGCTCAATCCGGTTCTGCGGCCGGAACCGGGCGACTACCTTTATGCTGTTGGCAGACATGTTGGCGACGCTACGGCTGGTGAGTTGGCGAAGTGGCCGTTGCAATCATGAGGCGCGGGTCGCCGTCGGGAGGGCTGTGGACGTGTACGAGGTCGGAGGCGACGCGACAGCCCGCGACGAGGCTGGAGAGGATGTAGGGGGAGGAAAGGAGCCCAACCGGGACGAGCGAAAAGGACGACAGCGCCGAGGGAGCCCGAGTCCTGGACAGGCGGAGACCAAAACAGAGGCGGACCGGTTGGCCAAGAGCCGCCAACAGAAAACAATCAAAAGGGAGGGGCCGGGCAGCGAAGGCGAGCGAGACTGAGACTTGTGTGTTTTAATGGGCAAAAAGGCTTTTGCGGGTGCGACGATGAGCTTGTGGGGGGGGAAGACGACGAAGTACATGGTGAAGTACTTGGTGGCACCCGCTGGAGGGGTTTTGGCGCAGGGCTTGCGTGCCGTCTCCACCATGGCCAGGTAGTACATGTCGGATACGCGCGCAACGTGGGGAGGGAGCCGGGCTGCGTGGTAGTGGAAAGTATCTGGCGCCTGATGGCTTTGACCTGCGGGCAGATAAGATTATTTTGAGGTCGGCCGCCCACCTCAAAGAGGCGTGATACAGTGCATGGATGTACAGTGCATGGATGGGCAAAATGACGTGCAGCAGACGGACGCAATTGCTACCTGATGTCTACGGATTCTCTGTTACTAACTGGTAGTATTCGTACTTCGTACAACATACGGATAGTACTCTGTAGGGATACCTAGTATCAGTCCTCTCTAACTCGTCCGAGTACTATCCGTACTCCGTATCCGTCCGGAGTACGGAGTACGGAGACGAATACTGAATACTTCGTGTACGGATAACCTGAGCCACACACCCCCAGATGAAGCCACATACCCCCAAGATAGGTAATACGGAGGCACGTGAGCCAGCCTCCAATCAGCCGAGCAACCCGTCGTCGCCTTTTGACCACTGCCCCGTCACCACCTCGCTCTCGCCATCTTCTGACTCGCTCCGCCGCCGCCCTATCCAACAAGTTCCCAAGGCACCTCCTTGGACAGCATCGCGCGCATGAAATACAGGCCCCAAATTGCAAACGCACACTCCACGTAGGCAGTGCCGACCTTGCAAATTAAAGGTGGGTTCGCGTCGACAATGCCATGATGCGAACCGGCGCGTCAACCGCTGCCTTTTGCCTCGGCCACAAGCAAAAGCTGGCCAAATATCATCTCACCTGAAAAGGGGCAGCATGTCCGTCCACTCGAAAGAAGCAACGCTGTCATGGAGTAGTACCAAGTATCCGCCCTCGTATTCGCTAAGCATCCCATGGTATAATCAGCCAAGCACCGTCAAGCACCTTGCACCTCAAACGCCCGCAAACTCCTTCGCCGTCGAGCCGGGCTCCATAAAGCAAGCCAGCCTTGAGGCGAAAACTACATGTCGATGCTTTCCTCGCAGGGTTGAAGCCCATTATCGACCTCCTTCCCGTCCCGCTCAGTCCTCCCAGCTCTTCTCAACCGTCTCTCGGACTCGTTTCGTGTATTCCTTTCGGTTGTCTTTGTACAGATTCGAGGCCTCGACATTGGCGGGCGAGCCTGTGTTGGGGTCGTTGAGCAGACTGTGTGCAAGTGTCAGGAGTCCATGATCCGTCTCGCGTCTCGGGTTTGCACGTCGATTGGCATACCTCTGAATGCTTGTCAATACGGCAGCCACGTCGTATGTGGGGCTCCACCTGTTTTGCAGAATGTCCAGGCACAGCTCGCCCGTTGCGTACACGTTGGGGTGGAACATCTGGCTGATGAATTTGACTTGCGGGGGCTTGTTGGGGTACTGCTCTTCGAATTGCATGACGAGCCTGAAGGTGCCGTCCTCGAAGGGCGTGTCGGCCGGTCCGATGATGACGGCATTCCTAGAGTCGTCGTTAGAACCCGTCGGGAGTGAGGACATGGCTTGGCCAAGGGGGGGGCGAACCAGGTCATGACATTGTCCGGGACGGGAGAGGCAGAAACGCCAGCAGGGGGGTCGGTCTGCATGCGCTGCGAGAAAGTCAGCGACGCGGCCAAGCGAGCTTCGGATGAGCCTTCGGATGAGCAGGTCGACCTTGAAGTCACGCATCAAGCGACGTCGGGCGGCCGTAGACATGATGAAGGGGGCCGTGGGCTAGCTGGTGACGCTGGGCTGGGAGAGAGAGAGAGAGAGGGTTGTTGCTTGGCGGCAAAAATCGCGAAATGGTGTCCGGATGTTGGCCTTGACCCCGCTCGACGTTCGAGTTTGATGAAATTTGGCATCGATGCCTCCTTGGAAAGTCGATATGACTCTCGCCTCTCACCGTGGCTGCCGCAGGCGACAGCCAATCAAGTGGCCGTGTTTGATGAGGTGATGGAGACACGTGACCTTGCATCCTTCACGGCGAATGAGAAATGTATTCGTACCGAGGTACGGATACACAGGCGATAAGTTCATCGCGCGTACCTTATTCGTGGACAACTCTCAACGACGTGTCCCATAGACTCTTATTTTCTTGTCCATCCTGTCAATTCACACAAGTGTCCTGTAGCACCTATGATTGGCTATAAAATGGCGTCGCATCTCTTTTTGCAGCGGCGTTGCGTCTCGGCGGCCCTCCCGAGCTTCCCCGCTTTAAGCCGAATCGTGCCGAGCACGAGCACCGCTGTTGCGGCTTCAGCACCCTCAACGGGAATTCGCCTCCTTCTCCCGCTAACGTTCTTTTTCTTCTCCCCTTTGGTCTCCACGGCTCCTCGCACGTCTCGAAACCCCGGTCTTGCTCCCAAGTCTCGACACCCCCGATCTTGCTCCCAAGATGCCCACAGCACAGCTCAGATTGCCGGGTCGGCTCGCCCGGCATGTGAAAGTCGCCCGCTCCTTCTCGACCGGCGCGGCGCTGCAGAGGGAGATTCGCGACGCCTACATCTTGAGCGCTTCGAGGACGCCGACGGCCAAGGTCTGTCGGGTATCCCACCGGCGGCGGCCGCTCGCTAATGGCTGACGCATGGCTGGCTTCCAGTTCAACGGCTCGTTTCTGTCGGTGCCCGCGCCCAAGCTCGGCGCCGAAGCCATCAAGTCGGCCGTTGAGAAATCAAAGGTGCCTGCAGACAAGATCACCGACGTCTACATGGGCAATGTCATGCAGGGCTCCGTCGGCCAGGCGCCGGCTCGCCAGGCGGCCATCTTTGCCGGCCTGCCGCAGTCGACCGAGGCGACGACCATCAACAAGGTCTGCGCCTCGGGCCTCAAGGCCGTGGCTCTCGCCGCGCAGAACATTCAGCTGGGACTTTCCGAGGCTCAGGTGGCCGGTGGCATGGAGAACATGTCGCGGGTCCCCTACTACATGCCTCGCGCCAGCAGCATGCCGGCTTTTGGGCACGTCAGGGTCGAGGACGGCCTGATCAAGGACGGCCTGACGGACGTGTACCAGCAGTTTCACATGGGCAACTGCGCTGAGAACACGGTCAAGAAGCACTCCATCACGAGGGAGCAGCAGGACGCGTACGCCATGCAGTCATACAAGAGGGCGCAACAGGCGTGGGCGGACAAGGCCTTTGCCGACGAGATTGTGCCCGTCACGGTCCCCGGGCGGAAGGGCGACACGGTCATTGACACGGACGAGGGCTTCATGGATGTCAATATGGAAAAGATGGCGACTCTGAAGCCGGCCTTTGTCCGCGACGGGTCGGGCACGGTCACGGCGGCCAACTCGTCGACGCTCAACGACGGCGCCAGCGCTCTCGTGCTGGGCAGCAAGGCGGTTGCGCAGCAGTTTGGGACGGGCTCTCGCGTGCTGGCCAAGATCTGCAGCTACGCCGACGCGGCGCTGGCCCCCATGGACTTTTCCGTGGCGCCGGCCAAGGCAGTGCCGATTGCGCTGGAGCGGGCCGGCATCACCAAGGATCAAGTGGCCGTGTGGGAGTTTAACGAGGCGTTTGCGGCCGTGATCCTGGCCAACCAAAAGATACTCGAGCTCGGCGACGCCAAGGTGAATCCCCTGGGCGGCGCCATCTCGCTGGGACACGCGCTGGGCAGCTCGGGATCGCGGATCCTGACGACGCTGCTTCACCAGCTCAAGCCCGGCGAGTATGGAGTTGCCGCCATCTGCAACGGCGGCGGCGCGGCGACGGCCATGGTTGTGCAGAGGGTCGAGTCTGTGTGAGGGCTGTTTGTGATTTGCAGATGGGCGTTTTGACCTTGTTGAGTGAGCGAGTTAGTGAGTGAGTGAGCAAGACTAAATGTAACGGGTGCAAATGAGGAAGGGCCACCAAGATGATGTGCTGTTCCATTGCAGCGATTCTAGCAGGGTGAATTGCAAAATCATGTCAATCGTGTAAAGCCCTTTACTTTTATTCAACGAGTTGACAGAACTTAGGGAGTTGGCATCCCCGTGACCGCTGTGTTAGCGGAGCGGTCACGCCCTTGTACTTCGTACTGGCCCGCTCACCGCCGGCGCCCCGCGTCAATCGCCCACCCTCTCTCTCCCCTCCCGCATCATCAGCAAAGTCGTCGCCCCCGAGGCGAGCCGCGCCACGCCCGGGAAATGTCGCTCGTCCGGCAGTTCCTCGCGCAGATCCGGCAGCACGTGCGCGACGAGCGCGACGAGCTGCTGCGGTCATGGCTCCAGGTCGAGCCCAACGCGCCGCGGCAGTACCACGACCTGGCCGCCGAGCTGAGGCGCTCCTTTGCCGGCCCGCGGAGCCTCGACGCCGTCCTCGACGAGTGCCTGCCGGTCGGCGATGACGACGACGACGGCGGCGGCGGCGGGGCGTCTGTCTGGCCGAGCTTCCAGTCGTTTATGAGGGACTACCTGACGCTCTGGAGGGACATCAACCACGACGACTTGCTGCAGGCCCACGAGCTGCTCACGGCCCTCGTCAAGTGAGTTTTCTCTCTCTCGCTCGCAGTCTCTCGGAGAGAAACAAACCTCTCTCACTCTCTCAGAGAAAAACATCTCTCTCTCAGTCTCTCAGAGAAAAAGACGTCGAGTTGACCCGTCGTCAGCTCCTGCGCCACCGCCTTCACCCACCCCCAGCACGGCGCCATGCTCATCCAGCTCAGCATGTCGCTGTGCGAGTCGCTCTCCCGCTTCACCCTGCGCCTCAACCGCCGGCCCGACCTGACGCGCCGCCTGCGCTCCTCGCGCGACGACGAGGGCGCCACAAAGACGGTTGCCGAGTCGTCGGCCGAGACCATCCAGAAGATCTTCAAGACGTGCCTCATGGACCGCGCGTCGGGCCGCAAGCCAGAGGGCAAAAAGGTTGGCGTCTACATGTTTGCCAACCTCGTCCTCAAGCTCCTCTTTGCTGTAGGGCCCCCCCTCTGCTCAACCAATCTCGGCTCTGACGTCTCGGCTCCATGCAGTGCAAAAGAACCAACCTGGCAAACATGATCTTTCGCAACATGTCGGCCAGCTCGCCTCCGCTGCACCTCTATCCGGCCTCGCAGCGAGTCACCTACCTCTACTACCTGGGCCGCTTCAACCTGTCGACGAACCACTACCTGCGCGCCGCCCTCTGTCTCGAGCAGGCCTACCTCCAGACACCGCCCCAGCTCGTCTCCCACCGCACAAACATCCTCACCTACCTCATCCCCTGCAACATTCTCGTCGGCCGCTTCCCCTCTGGCCGCCTCCTCGAGCGGCCCGAGGCCCGTACGCTGCGGCCCGTCTTCCTGCCCCTGTGCCAGGCCGTCCGCTCCGGGAACTTTATCCAGTTCCAGAACCACCTCGCCGCCCACGAGTCCTGGCTCTTTGAAAAGGGTCTCCATCTGCCCCTCAGCTACCGTCTCCGCCCGCTGCTGTGGCGGTCTCTGGCGCGCAAGACCTTCATCCTGACCTATGTCCCCCCCACCGACGTCGACTCGCGCAAGGCCGCGACGCTGGACTTCGACCACCTCCTCGTCGTGGCCACGTACATCCAGCGTCGCCTCCAGGGCTGGCTCCCCCTGAGCCAAGTCGTCCGCGGCCGCCCGCCGCACATCAACGCCCTCTTCATCAAGGCCGTCACCAGCAACATCCACATCCCCACCGGGACGACGTTGGTGGCGCCCCCCGCCGGGCCCAAGAAGCTGCGCCCCAACGAGGGCCTGATCTGGGGCAACGCAGACGTCACCTTCAACGATGTTGAGATGACGGTTGCCTCACTCATCCAGCAGGAGCTGATGCACGGCTTCGTGGCTCACTCCCAGGGCAGGTTCGCCATCATCGGGGCCAAGGCAAAGGGCCCTGTCCTGGCCGGCTGGCCTACTGTCTGGCAGGCCATTCACGAGAGGAGATATGAGGAGACGTTCAAGTCAGACGAGGTCCCTGGATGGGTCAAGGGCTGAAGGGCGAATCGACAAGGGAACAAGCTTGAACACAACGATACCCATGAGGTCCGAAAAAAGCAGATGATGCGACTGCTTCTCTCTATGGCTGCATATTTGTCCCCCCCCCCCCCCCCCCTATTCAAGATTCATAAGCCGCACACGGCATGCTCGACCCAAACTCCCTTGGCCAATCACCGTTGCCAGCTTCCGGGCGTATCGACCATTGAAAGAAAAGGAAAGAAAAAGAGGGAGAGCAAAAAAGATATGCCGTCAGAGAGGCCTGGCTTCTGCCTGGTCGGTAAAAGTCTCAGGCGAGCAAAGCTGTGCCGTGGCGAGCCGCATAACGCAATGGGCCGCGGGCAGATTGGCAGCCCGGCCGCAAACACCGATGGCCGGTGGATGAATTGGCAAATATGTACAAGAAGTGGAAAAGAACTATGTTGTAAAAAATCAAAGTGCCGGACCCGACAATGCGGTGCAAGTCTCGGCGATTGCGCCCGCGTTGGAAGAGCCCGCCGCAAGTCAGGTTGAAGATATAAATATTAGCAACTGAAGGATAGACGAAAAATCGTAAGGGGCCCTTCGGGCGCGGGCAGGAGGAAGTAAAGCTCATTAGAGGGCGTGGGCGTTACTGGTCCAAAGCAAAGCTCGGGCCGAGCGAGGCTGCGTCTAGAAGAGACAGGCAGCCGCGGAAAGAGCAACAACCAGACCTACAACGGCGGCGTTGCCTTGGTGGCGGCCGGCCTCGCCCTTTTGACCAGAGACCACGGCCGGGCTGCCGGGCGTTGCTTGGGGAGGAGACCAGGACGACGAGACGGAGCCCTTGGCCACATAGCCAGGGGGCGCGGGCGCCGTGCCGTTTTGAAGGAAGACGGCACCGGGCAAACTGGTGGGACGCCCGCACCTGCTGGTCGTGATGGACATTGTCGATTTCGACGTCGTGTGATTACTTGACGTGGTCGTCGCCACCGACGTGATTGATGCCACGGAGCTCTTGGACGTTGCCAAGGGCGCGCAGGCCGGCGTGGTCAAGACTGTCGAGAATGTCGTCGTAGTCGAGGAAGTGGTCACGGGAGGCGGCGGCGGCGGCGTCGTTGTCGTCGCCGGCTCCTGTGCCGTCGATGGCTCCTGTAAAGTTGTCGGCAGCAGCGTCGTCGTCGGCGTCGGCTCCGGCACAGTCATCGGCTCCGGCACAGTCGTCGGCTCCGGCACAGTCGTCGGCTCCGACACAGTCGTCGGCTCCGACACAGTCGTCGGCTCCGACACAGTCGTCGGCTCCTGGACAATGGTCGTAGCGGTTTCTGGAGGGGGCATGACCTCGTGCTTTGTCTTCTTGGAGGGATTCACAGGATAGCCACCGCCGTCACCCTCGCCACCGCTGCCGCCGCCTTCCTCGCTGATGACAACGGTGGCCGACTTACCCTTGGCAACAGTGACGACGCAGAACCTGGCGTCACTGGCCGCCAGGTTGCTTTCGATGCTGCCTTTGCCGGCAGAGGAGCGAATCTCGCACGGCAGTCCAACGCAGCCGCCGTCGGGGCATTCGACTCTGAGTGAAAAGTTGGGTGCCTTCATGTCGAGTTCGAGAAACTTGGGGTTCCAGCCAATCTTGACAAAGGTCTGGCCGTCGGCCACGGTGTTGGCGCCGACGACAAAGGGGCTCCAGTTGCCAATGGCTTGCAATTCGCTGCCCCAGATGCAGCCCTCGACGCCCGTGCCGGGAGGGTTGACGTAGTAGCTGCGGCCTCGGTCAGCGATGAGTTTGCGCGGGCAGCTCGAGGCTTGTCTTACTGAGCTGAAGTCTGTCCCCAATAGTTGACGCCAGGAACCGAAATGATCGTCTCGGTCTCGACCTCGACAAGGGTGGGAATGGCCATGAGCTCGTTGCCGGGCAGGACTGTCTGGCACCAAGATAAGGGGTGCCGGCACTGGTTCAGTACCTTGACGGTGCCAGTGCCCTCGAGGCAGTTTGGTTGGTCGGGAAAGGGCTTGCGCACGATGCCATCCTCATCGCAGTACAGTCCGCCGTTCTGAGGCCGGGTCAGTGGCGGAGGCGGGTTCGACGGGTGTCAGAGTAACGCACCATTGACGAGGGATAGCTGAAACCGGAACCGGGTTCCCACTGGGCCATGACCATGCCCGACTTGCAAGCGATGGGGCAGTAGTTGCCGGGCCTGCACTCCTGGTCGGGGCTCATAGCCCATCCGGCATTCTTGCCCTCGGGGGTGATGGCGAGGAGATTGGCATCGTCGGTGGGAAACTCGCACACCTTGCCGCGCCTCTCACCGGTTCTGGGGCGAGGGTGTCCGTGGAGATGCCTGGGCTTCATTGCGCGCTGGTGCAACTTTGCATGCTCGGGCGTGGCCTGGCAACTCGTGACGAGAAAGAAGAGGACGGCCGGCCCGAGGGCGGCTTGAATCGAGGCAAGCTTCATAATGACGACGTCAAAGATGGCGGCATAAGGCGTCTTGAAAGTGGGAAGAGAAGCGAAAGAGCGGGTGTCGACAAGGTCGGACGGACAAGGTCAGAGAGTGAGCGTCTTGTCCGGTTCCGAGAGGCCTTGTGTGTAAGTGAGCGAGTGAAAGATGAATGAACGAGTGGACGAGCAACCGTAGCCGGGCTCTTGGATACCAAGCCCACGGGACAAATGAGTGTATAGGCCGTCGGCGACGAAGGACAAGACGAGAAAGGGGCCCCATCGGTTGTTCTCTGCGAAAATAAAGGCGCCCACCTAATTTTCCCCCAACCAACGGCCCAATCATGCCTCCTGAGGGCTCCACGAAAACTCATCTCGTGTTCGGTGGGTCGGCCAATCGCCGTCATGAGCCGAAATGACGAGATCCATTCTGCCTTATGGGTTCATGGGCCTTCATGGGCCTTCATGGTGAGGCCTTGAATGGAAACGGGGAAAGGAAATTTTACGAGAAAAATCTCGATCGGCGAATAGCATCCATCGCCGAGCGCTGGGTCCCCAATCTCGACTCGCAATAAGACGGACTCGACGCTTTCTTCTTCTTTTTCTTCTCCCGACTCAGCCGTTGCACCCGCCAAGGAACGATTGTGCAGCTCCGGAAGGAACTGGCCTTTGCGAGTCTTCTTCCACGAGGCTGCTGTGGTTGACAAGTTTTGGTGACAGACTGTCCGCAGGCGGCCGAATCGTGGGGGGCGCGATCCACCATCGCCCAGCCCTACCGCAAGGCTCTCGCTAATCGACAACCCAAGCATACACACAATCGTACATATGTAAGGGCGCATATGCACTGTCGAAGATTGTGCCCTAGGTAGTGCGCGTCGTCTTTCCTCTCCGAGACCCGACCCGGCGCTACGGCGCGTGAACAATGACGGCCAATGACGGCCGGTAATGGCCGGTAATTGTCATCATGATGCCTTCGATTGTTCCCCAACGCTGCCATTCCAACCAAACAACCCGTATCTCTTTGTGGCCTCGGCGGGCCGAATGAGGCGCCCTCCGCTGATGCCGTAAAACCAGTGAGCAACGAGTCTGAGAGTAATCAGGCAGCTGTCGTAAACGCACCACTCGCGGCTTGAATCTCGCCTCATGCTCGGCCCGAAGTGGAGGCACGTCTGCGGGCTTGCTGGTAATACACGCAAAACCCCGAGGTAGGGTAACAGTATGCTCGCCAATGGCGTCGTCAAAGGCCAATCTCCCTATTCCCAACGACTTTGGCAAACGAGTCAAAAGACATTGTCATGGAGTGACGGCCTGCCGTCTTGCTGCGTAGGTGATCGTCGTAATTCAGCATCTCCTTGTATGGCACCTTGGCCACAATCTCCACCATGCGACTCGTCGACCTCTTGCCTCTAAGCGATGTCACCGACTCGTACGGGTCAGGGGGCGCATAGATCTTGGACACGTCGATGACGTCGTCCCCCGTTGACTCTGCTGACCGATCTGTCACCTCGAGGATGTGGCCGCCGGCACCCGCCGTTATGTCGTGCTGCACCGTCCCGGCCGCTGCCTCTGGGCACGTTATGTGCGCCAGCATCATGGGCTCTAGGATGCCAATCTGACCCTTGTCCAATGCACCCCTCAGGGCCGCCTGTACAGCTGTTCTGGCCGCGCTGCTGAAGTGTCCTCCACTTGGGCTGTCCAGTGCTCCGTCGGAAGTGTCGAGCGCGAGCTTGACATGGCAACCGTGGACCGGGGATGCACGTCGGGGACCTCGGGCCAGGCCCGCCATGGCGCCATTCAAGAGCTGCTGACGGGCCTCGTCCACGTCAAATCTCAGCGAAGCAGCAGTCTCCCCCGAGACGGGTATGTCCATGTCGAAGACATTGCCATCTCTCTCCAAGTCGTGTTCCCTTAGGCCCCGGGTCTGGTGCTCATATATCGGCTCCAGCGTAACAGTGCAGGCGGCTCTGCCAGGCTTGCTGGCTATTGGACGGTCAAACACGGCGTACTGTGGTTCCGTCGGCGTCGTCACGCATTCCTTGTAGTCGACTTCGATTTGTCCAAACTCGGCATCTATCTTGTGCCTCTGTCTCATGTTGTAGAGAGACACATCCAGGTGGAGCTTGCCCATCCCCTGGACCGTGAATTGATCAGTCTTGGGATCCCGGGTCCATCGTAGGCTCGGGTCTTCTCTTGAGGCGTTTTCCAGTGCCATTTGAAGCTGCTGTGCCGCGACGTTTCCATAAGGGTCGACCTGCAAGAACGCGACGGGAGGTGGGATCTCCGGGGGCCGGACCTGTATGTGGCGGAGTCGTTCAATGAGCGGCTTACCACCTTTGGTAGTGACCAAGGTGTCTCCGCTTCTTGCCTTTTTGAGTCCCTTGAGGGCGCCGATCTGTCCGACGGAAAGCTCTTGCACCTCTTGTGTCTTTGATGCTGAGACTTGGAGTATGCCCATGGGCCGTTCTTGGACCATCATATTGGTGTTAAAGGTGGATGCGTTTCGCGTCAACGTTCCGTGGTAGACGCGCACGAAGCTGATGACGCCTTCTTTGGGATGATTAAAGACTTTGAAGACGGATGCGACCGAGGCAACACTGTCACGGCCGCCTTTCCCGCCCTGTTCCCGGAGAAGAATCCCGAGTCGATGCTTGGAGGGGCCGAGCCGCACTTCAACGTCAGGCCTCTCGGATGGGCATGGCAGATACTCGGCGATGGCGTCCATCAACGGCTCAACGCCGATGTGGCGGAAGCTGGATCCCGCAAAGACCGGAATGAGACGGCCATCGCCCTCGCGAATTGCCCTTTTGATTGCCTGCTTCAGTAGAGACGCGGGAATCTCTGCCTTTTCAGCCAGGAACTCATCCATGATGACCTCGTCGAATTCAGCAAGGCCCTCAATCAAATGCTGCCTCGCGAGTTGCGCTTCGGCAAGCAGAGCCCGGTTCGAGCTCGAAAGCGCCTCCTTCAACTCTTTCGGGCCGTATCGTATCTTGTGCCTCTCCGATTTCCATCGATATCCCACGCCGTCGATGACGTCAACGACGCCAACAAACTCCTCCTTTTCCCACCAGGGTATCTGGCAGACGAGCGGCCAGCCCTTGAGCCTGGCACCGACCTCAAGAACCGACTTCTTGAAGGAGGCGCCCTCGCGGTCCAGCTTGTTGCAGTAGACGATGCGCGGGATGCTGAACTCGTGAGCAGAAGCCCAGACTCGCTCGGTGTGGGCCTCGACGCCCTTGACCGAGTCTATGATGCAGACGGCGCCATCGAGTATCGGGAGGCATCGGTCGACCTCGAACCTAAAGTCCTGATGGCCTGGGGTGTCAATCAGATTCACAGTCTTGGGTTGCGTTCCGGGCGGGCAATCCTTGGCCAAGGGCCAGTGGAAGGTGATGGCGGCAGATTGAATGGTGATGCCTCGCTCCCTCTCGAGCTCCAAAAAGTCGGTGACGGTGTTTCCAGAGTCGACATCTACAGGCGCATCAGTATACTGATGAGTCTTGGGGAGCAGGACTAGGGAAGCGCTCTTGGCTTCAAGTGCCATGCCACCTACCCCCGACTCTCTGCGTGACGCCGCTGTAGTAGAGCATCCGCTCCGTCGTGGTCGTCTTGCCCTGGGTCCTCTCGTGAGCCAAGGTCACCAATCGTAGGCACGTAGAGGGCGTACCGCATCTACGTGGGCAATGATGCCAATGTTGCGAATGTCCTCGAGCCGGCTGTCATGAGCACCGGTATGGCCGTGAAGCCAACGGGGGCATCCTCGCAACGCCAGATGGGGTTTCAGGAGGCATGTTGATGCGGCCGGCGCTCCGCGTATGATTGTCCGGTGAATCATGTCGCTCGATGCAGCTCGTGCGGGAGCATGTCGTCGCTTTTCGTGAAACCAGCTCCAGTCGTACCTATCTCAGTCGGGTAGGCGGTAAAGGCAAAATACTTTGGTACTTTTTACACTACCGGCTTACATACGTCACTTCCTAGCTGGTCTCGCTTGCTCCCAACCAACCTCGTGCGTGTCGCGAAAGCATCTCGTTTCTCATCACCCACCTTTGGCCCAAAGCCTCGCGCATCTTCAGCCGGCCCATCTCTTCGTGCCACGCACATCCCCATCTTTGCCTCGGCCGCCTTGTTCCTGGCCATCCCGCGCAGCAGCAATCCGTCGTCATGGAGCTCTCCGACATGTTGTACGTGTCGCCTCATCAGCATCAGCCCAGCCGCGTCCCAATTGAAGCTAGGAACTGACCCCCCGCGCCTCTTGCTCTAGTCGCATCGTCAACCTGGCCCTCGGTGCCATCATCGTCGTCGGCGGCATCGCCCAAATATTCGGCTTCAAGCTGTGCGTTTCCACCCCTGACCAGCCTCGCTCGATGCTCCGGTAGCGAGCTTCGCCGTCGACGTCTCCCCCGTCGCCGCCAGAACACCCGCTGACCACCCAGCTCAGCCAAACCATCGTCGTCGGTTCCTACATGATCATCTTTGGTCTCGCCATCGCTCTGCTGGGTATGGAGCCCCTCCTCGGCCACGGCGCCTGGATGCCTGCTAACGCTCGGCCCAGAATTCCAGATCCCTCCTCAAATCTCCCGATACGCCTCCTTCCTCTTCTCGTTTGTCGGGCGAGGTGCTTGTAGGTTCTACACCTCGGCCATACACTTGCCTCGAAGGCTGACTGTTCCTAGTCTACATCTTTCTCGGCTGCCTGCTGCTGGGTGACATGGTCCTCCAGAAGATTGCGGGCGGCATCGTCGGCATCGTCGGCGTCGCCTACGTCGTCCTCGAATTCATCCCTTCCATCGAGCCCCCAACAAACATGCGCGAGGCGGATGGCGCAGGCTGGGACGCCGAGCAGGTCTAGGCAAGACCTGCGCAGGCGCTCCCAGAGCATGGGACACTCACTTTGACGATTTTATCCCGATAATGCGCCTCGGCCAGCACGGTCCCCATGGGGCAAGAGATGGAGCAGGTCGTCACGAAACTCAAAGGCGGCTGCATAAGGCGATGACTTGTTGTAATTCTACGGTTCAAGGGAAGTTGGGGAATGGGTTGAAACGGGGCAACTTTTGACGGGCCTGGCAGTCAAGAGACGGGTCGTCGATAGAGAAAGCCAATAACATTATTCCCCGTTGCGCGCACCCTAGAATGATATAAAAGCATTTGTTTGAGATTTCGGCCAAGATCAATCAAGACGCGCAATCCTTTACAACAGACATTTCCTCGAACGATGGTATCCCATTTCCAAATCCCATTGCCATGTGTCGCCAACCCACCACGGCTTACTTCAACGTACCCGCTCGCTCGACCCCATCTGCAATACCCGTCGTGCCACTCTCGACACCGGTCCCGAGCGATGCCAGTGCGTTGCCGACGGGCTTGCCCACGCTGCCCGTGGTGTTCGTGATGGTGTCGCCCACGCCCCTTGTCGCGACGCCCGTGACGCCGCCCACGGTCCGCACCACGCCGCCCACCGCGTTGCCCAGCGTGCTGGTTGCGAACTGTGCGACGCCGGTGGCCTGGTCGCCGGCCGTGCTTGCCGTCTTGAAGATCTTGTCGTCGGAGGACATGGTGGTTGTTGTTGTGCGCTTGGGGGGGGAGTTTTGAGATGGGGTGGGCTAGTTGTCGTCTGGCTTGCTCGGTAGGTCGTGAAGGAGCTTGGTGGTTCGGACTCTCTGCGCGTGCACCCGAGGTAACAGACGAATGGATGGACGAAAGACTGGCTTTTATGGCTCGACACGGGTCCTCGCGGCAGGGAACATATCACACAGCCGCCCCGAGGGTGTGCGTCATGCAGGATCACATGTGAAGCTATTCCCGTGGGTCAGACACCAAGGGGGCCCATGAGACGATCACGGTGCCTGATGCAGTGACACATTCCGTCATGCGCATTGACGCATTGACAGTCCTGATACACAGGGGGGCAATAGAGTTATAATAGGCGTGTTTTTCATGCATCAGAGATATAGACCGAGTCATGAGTGCCTATTAAAGGTCACTGACCCGGACCTCTCTCGGGTTTGGCAGAGCCATTGAGATGCACCCATTATAAAATACTACTGTAACAGAAGTGGCACAAGGTCCGATCCTTCATCACGTTATGACGTCAGCCTGATGCAATGTCAATCTCCATCGCGCATCGCAGAGCTGATCTCTCCAAGAAACAGGTTCGGCGAGGAGCGAGCCGAGGAGCCTCAGGACCGGACAGCCAGCCTGCGCCGCTCTTCTTGCCCAAAGCGGTAGGTCCAGCAGCCCATCTTGGCCACGGGGCCATGTTGCCGCGTCACTACCCAATATTAAACTCGTCGGCCGTCGCTTTCATCAGCATCCTGCTCTTCATTCTGATGATGTTTTGCGGGGGCTTTTGCTCTTGCGTGGAGTCTCTGCCTGCTTGATTTTGACCCTTTCTCGCCTTGCGTTCTACACCGGCGCCGATGCCGCCGGGGGCCTCTCTCAACCCGAAGCTCTTCGCCGCGTGACCCAAGTGCAGCTCAGTCAGGTTGAAATGCACCCGCTCCTCCTTGACATGTGTAGCATAGGCCCGGATGTGTGATCTGAAGCCGTTCCGCGCCAGGTCCAGCCGCGCCGCATCGTTGAGGAGGCGCTGTTCAAAGTGAAGTTGCATAGACTCCGCTTTGTCGTGGTACGAAGATCCATCCGTGGGTTTCGTTGACGTCTCAACCGGGAACTCGAGCTTGGCAACAAGCCCGTTCTTGAGAACCGACTCGTAGGAAAGCGACGTGGGCGACGTAGATGACTTCAAGAGTTCAACGTAACCCTCCTCCGCTCCCGGAAGAAGAAACAGCACGGCATCGCCGGCGCGTCCAGCTCGAGCCGTCCGGCCAACGCGGTGAATGTGATCTGCAAAGCTAAAGGCCGGGTCGTACTCGATGACCAAGTCGACCGACGGAATGTCAAGTCCACGAGACGAGACGTCTGTGGTGATCAGCACAGACGGAGACTTGCACGCGGAAAAGGACCGCAGCGTTGCTGTCCGAACTGGCTGGCTGAGCGACCCGTGCATCCTGTGCAACATGACATCCGGGCTAGCCGCAGAGGTGACGTATGCCGCTTGAGACACAGTCTTGGCAGTTTGTTCTGCCTCCTTTGGCAGCGGCGCTGGGGGAGCTGAGCCGCCCGGGTGCCTGAAAAGTTCGTAGTGAAAGTCGACCGAGTCGGCACAAGACATGAAGATGATGACTTTCATTGTCCGGCCACGGCGAGAGAAGACCGACTTGAGATGCGCGACCAGTGTCACCAGGCGGAGCTTCGAGGGGACGATGACGAAAGACTGATGCAGTTGTGCAGGAGCCTTGTGGACGGCATTCTCGTCCGTCTCACCGGCCTCGTCCTTTTCTGCCGCCAAAAATGTGGCATCGGTAAGACTGAGCTCACCGAGTTTCTGCACATTCATCTTCATGGTGGCGGAGCAGAGTACGGTGACACGCCTGGTAGGGAGGGCGTCGAGCGCTGTGCCGTTGGCTGCTGTTTTGGCGACGGGCAGGTCCCGCAGCGCGGATATGGCCTTTTTCAAATCCTGCTCAAAGCCCAGGTCCATCAATCGATCGCCTTCGTCCAGAATCAACCAACGAACAGTCGCAAAGCTCAGGGCCTTTGTGTTGTCGATGTGATCGGCCAGCCGACCAGGAGTGGCGACGAGAAAGTTGACGCCCTTTCGAATTCTTGCCTTTTCGGCCTTCTTTGACTCGCCGCCGGTGATTGCGGTGGAAACGAGCCATGGAAACGGTCGCATGAGCTGTTCGAGTACCGCATGGACCTGTTTAGCCAGCTCACGGGTCGGGGAAACGATGATGGCGAATATGCCCGAGTCTCGGTGGACTTGCTTACCGCCTCCGGCGCCACTAAGGAGCAGGACGCGATGGAGGATTGGGAGGAGGTAGGAGAAAGTCTTGCCGGAACCTGTCTCTGCTTGGACGAACGCATCAGACGTGCTGGATAACAAGTGCGGTATGACCTTTTGCTGGATGGCTGTTGGGCGACTTAGACTCATCTTAGCCAGCTCGTCCACCAGCCGTGACGAGAGGGTAAGCGATCCAAAGTTGGCGACATCGGGAAGCGGCGCGTTGGATGGCTTCGGTGCTTCCCAATCTTCTTGGTCTGCCGCAGCCGTCGTCTGAGCTGGGTTATAGGAGAAGAGACGGGAAACGACTTGACGAGAGCCCTTGCCCGAGTCCGCCGCAGGATTCTTGTGTCGATTGGGGAGGTCCGACTGAGCTCGGTCGTGGCTTCCATGATCATCGTTCGCTGAGATTCCCTTGGAACTCTCGCCCTCGACTCGGCGACGTTTTGCAAAGTGTTGTGGCTCGTCATCGGTGGCTTTGGTCGCCGCGGGGCGTGACGATGCGAACTTGGCGCTCCTCTCGGCGCGCTTCCTATCCCGCCACCGACCGCCCTTGAACTTGACCTGCGGTTTGAAAGGCTCGCTTCCGAGCTCGAAGTTGAGAAGAATTCCATCGTCGGCCATGATGAATTTGTTGTTTCTCGTTGAGCCCGGTTCAGGTGGGGCGTGAGTGAAGCATCTTTTGCGTTGCTTCTTTTTTTTTTCAGGTAGGCCCGGTACACGTTATCGGTCTTATCGATAAGATTCGTTGATGATATGATAACCCCTGTACGAAGTATTGCGTACGTACTCCGTCCAGGTCCCTCCATGGTATACGGGACAATTGTTCAAGATGATGTGCTAGGAGGCAGCGATGACACATCACAGCTTCCGCGTCGTGGCATTCTCCAGTTCTCCAGTCGCTCCAACCTGTGCTGCTTTGTTCCTTTCGGGCGTGACGGGAAAGGAACAAAACACTGACTTCCAGTCGGATGACTCCGGTGACGGCCCGGGAATGGGTCAAGTGACGGCCCGGGCATTGGTCAGCGCTGCTGACGCTAACCAGGTGCTGATGCGCGCCGTTAACGGCGAGCAACGCCGTTTCTTCTTCTCGCCTCTTGTTGAAAGAATGTGCGTGCCGTGGAACGAGCACCTCGGATTTCTTTTCCTGGGCAGGTCAGACTTTCACTTTCTTCCTTTTTAAGGGGGCATTACTCCGTATCCGTACTAGTTTTCGCTCTTGCCTCTTCGATGCCGCAAGAGCGCGTGTTCCGAAAGCCAGCAAATTCGACGCAGGGTGCCTGCCGACCGACGGCAGAGGGTTTCAAGGGCACAACCCTATTCGTAAAACTCGAATGAGCCCAATTATAGAACCAGGGCTCTACATGTACAACTAGCCGCGCGAACTCACCCCCCATCCCATGACCCGCACCGTGAACCCACAAGGCATCATTCTTTTTACCGCGTGCACACCTCCCAGTTCCTAGGCATAACGTAGCGGCATGGGAGAGAAAGGCCAGGGAAGATGGACATGTACGTCAAGGGTATTCGTACAGGCGCGCTGCAAAACCCAAGGAAGGAGGCAGTTCAAGATCATATACATTGATTGGCTCACTGACTCTGCTCAACCACCCTTTTAATGGCCTGCGCCACGTGGTCAATGTTGCGGCTGTTCAAGCCCGCCATACTGATGCGGCCGTTCTTGGTCATATATATATGGTACTCGTCCCGCAGCTTCTGCACCTGGGCCTCGGATAGGCCCGTGAAGCTGAACATGCCGATCTGGTCCGTGATGTGGTTCCAGGTGCCGGGCGTGCCGAGGGACTCGAGCTTCGAACGTAGCTCCTTGCGCATGCTGATTATGCGGCCCGACATGGTGCGCAGGTTGTCCTCCCACTCGGCAAATAGCTTGGGGTCGTTGAGGACAATGCTGGCAATGCGGGCCCCGTACAGCGGGGGGTTGGAAATTTCGGACCGCTGGAGGATGGCGAGCTGGGATGCAATCCTCTGAATGGTAGTCGAGGCCTCGGGGCCAGCGCTCGTCACAAAGTGGAAGCATCCCGCGCGTTCACCGTAGAGGCCAAAGTTCTTTGCGAAGCTCTGGCAGACGAGGAGCTCGAAGCCCTGCTCGACAAAGTAGCGGATGGCGGCGCCGTCGCGAGCCAGGTCGCCCGAGGCAAAGCCCTGGTAGGCGCAGTCAAAGAAGGGAAAGTGCTTCTTCTGGCTCAGGATGATGGCGAGCTCCTTCCACTGGTCCATGGTCGGGTCGACACCCGTCGGGTTGTGGGCGCAGGGGTGGAGCAGGATGATGGAACGTTCGGGCGCGTCACGGATGGCCGCCTTCATGCCGTCGAAATCGAGGCCATTGGACTGCTTGGAGAAGTAGGGATACTGGGCCGTCTTGAGGTTGACGTTTCCGAAGATTTGGTTGTGGTTGGCCCAGGTGGGGTTGGACAGGTAGACTGTCCGGTTGCCCCTGTAGAACTTTGCGAGGAAAAGGGCGCCGAGGTGGACGGCCCCGGTGCCGGAGATGGTCTGGAGCGACGTGGCACGCTTCTCCTTGAGCGCAGGCGAGTCGGCACCGAGAATCAGGTCGGCCGCCTTGGAGGTGAATTCGGGGAGGCCCGCGATCGGGGCATACTCGTGATTGAGCTCGGGATTCTTGCGGAGAATGTCATCGGCCTGTCATGAGGGGCAGGCGGGGTCAGCTCGGTCATTGGAGGAGAGCGAGGCACTCGTGAAGAGGCTGGCATTGCAGGAGGTAACACCAGGTCACGAGCGGACGAGAGGCAATTCGGTCGGTGGTGGCATACCTTTTGGACAACGGGAAGGACCCAAGGCTTCGCATTGTCGCCGCGATAGGCTCCGATACCCTGTGAGTGTGAGTGTGAGTGTGAGTCGGTTCACCCTCGAAGGCGAGCAACGTCTGGAGCCAGCCTACCAGGTCTACCTTGTCCGAGCTCGAGTCAGCCTTGAAGGCACGGGCGAGGCCAAAAAGGGAATCTTCAGGGGCCTGGGGTACGGCGTCTGCGGGGAAACTGGTTACGGAAGCCATGACGGGCGAGACGTGGTTTGCAATCTTGTCGAGGCGCGCGAGGGTAGACGAAGATGGCGATGAGGCTAACGACGGAGGGGCCATGGCGGGGATGATGATGGAGGAGGAGGTCCGGGGTTGATGCTGACAGGGGCCGGTGTGGCGGATAGAGGACCCACCTTTAAGGCGAGGAGCAGCGCCGGTTTCTTCTCGCGAGTGGGCCCAGCCCAAGTCGTGTCGTCATCCATACATACATAGGTATCAACTCGTACTCTGTAGGTAGTATCCGTATGTATGTATGTATGTACTACTATTATCGTATTCATTGACCGCGCGGATGATGCTGATGGGACAAAGGGGAACATTCCAGGTTGCTATACTCCACGGATAGAGGCTGAGGAGGGGCGAACCGCCCAGTGGCATTCGTTAGGGCATTCACTAGCCAGGCCATTCACTGGCCAGGGCACGGAGCAGAGAGAAAGCTTGACAAGGGAGCCGCGTCGAAGCTTTGGTGGCGTCAACCAGTGTCTCGATGAAGAAGCGCCCTCCGAGAACACCCGCCTAGTAGTTATATGTACGGAATACTACGACCCGTACTTCGTAGGTACGAATACCTACGGATACAGCCGGCCGCCTCTGAGACCCTGAGCCCTCTAGGTGCCTGGTATCCACTTTAAACAGGGGACGCGCATATACAAAAAAAAACCCAACGCCCTCGAGATCAATCCGAAAAGTACTTTAACATTTCGCCCGCCGCCCGGCCGCCCTTTTCCTCCTTTTTTCCTCCTCCAACCATTTCAAATTATTCCACCATTTACCTTTCCCTGGACCACGCGTTTGTCTGACGGCCTCGGCGCTGTCAAATGACCCTGCAACTCACCACCCTCTCTCTTTTCCCCGTGAGTAAAACTGGAGCGTAACCCAATGCAAAAATTCGTCGCGGCTTCGTGACTCGTGAGCTCTTCATCGGTCGTCGACGCGAACGCTTCACAGGCCGACTCTGTTATTTCATCGCTGACATACATGTACCATCACACAGTCCCTTCCCCCTCTTGCCGTCACCTAAATGCCCATCTACTCGTCGCTGTACACGAATTTCATCCGTCAAGGATCAACATTCGCAAAGTCAATCACCACCCACGGCTACGCGCAATCCGTCGTAGCTGCCACACACCCTCATGTTCTCAATTCTCAGAACCGCCCCGTCTTCGGTCGCCGACACACTGGCCGACTAAGCCGCCTCTCTACCTTTCAACTCCATTCGGCTTTCCAATCTGAGCGGACAGGCGTCGGCCTCTCGTCCGATCATCGCCATGGCCACGTCCACGGAGGTTTAGATGCCTACTTTGAGGCTCTGCAGAAGAAGCAGGACGCCGGTGATGTCGACAAGGAGTGGACACAGTTTGAGTTTCAAAAGCGGCTTGAGTGGAAGCCGAGCTCGTCTACGATCCTCGCCGCCGATGAGAGGACTGCCGTTATCCAGGAGGAGGCGGACGCAGTCGAGGTTGTCGATGCTGCCACTACGTCCTTTTCTGCCGAGGAAGCCGCCGCGCTCGCTCATATCGACGAGGCCTTGGAAGGGGAAATAAGGACGCGGAGGCTACAAGAGGCTGCCGAGGACGCGCTACAAGCATCTCAGTCGGCCTCGGTACCCGTCTCGAGGGTGGGCACCCCCGTACCCCTCCGATCCCTGACTCCAGGGAGTGTCGCTCGCAATGCGACACCGCCCGTCGACAGCCAGTCGCAGTCTTATGCCCATCACCTGTCCGACCTTTCGGCCTCGGCTCGATATGCGGAGATTCCGGCCGTCTTCGAGGCCATGTTGGCCAACGGGGTCAACCCCATGGCCAGAGCCTATAATGCTCTGTTGATGGCGGCCATCCACCTTCCCGCCAAGAAGATCGAGGTGGTGTCCAAAGCTCTGGATGTGTACGCGGACATGGTTCGCCGACGAGTCACGCCAGACGCCAACACCTACAACATCCTCGTGGGCCTCTTAGCCTCGCGGTCGCTAGAGGTGTCCGAATGCAAGGCTGCACTCGAAGACAAGCGCAAACGTTTCGGCGGCATGGATGAAGCGGGAAAGTTCATGTTCGCCTCCCACGAGCTCGAGCATGCCATCCTCTGCGAAGACGACAGGCTAGACCTGGCCATCAAGTTGTTCGACACGTCCGTCAAGGCAGACACGGCGATGTACTCGGCGGAGACGTACCGACAGCTCATCTCTGCCTGCGCCCGGGCAGGCCGCATTTCTGACATGCTCGCATTGTTTGAGCACATGGAGTCCAGCAAGACCGTCCCCATTGCGGCAATCTTTCCGGTCATGATCACCGCCTTTGCCACTCGGGCAGACCTGGTCAGTGCTGTCGAATGCTACAACGAGTACCGAACCCTCGCCATGGCCGAAGACGCCGGGCGCGCAACCCTGCGCGACAGATGTGATGACCGGGTCTACGCCGCTGTCATCAATGCATATGTCGTCTCGGACAAGATTGACGGCGCCATGAAGTTCTTCAAGAGAATCGTCAACGAGTACGGTATCCGCGCTGCTGAGATCCGGGATGCTTTGGTCAGCACTGGCTTCGTTGAGGGTCTCATCTCGCGCGGAGTCTATCAACAGGCTCTCCGGTGGGCGCAGTCGGTCGAGTCTGAATTCCGAATCCGAGCCTTGAGTCGCGTCGCCACAGCTGCTGCCGACAGCAACGACAAGGTGACGGCCGCGGAGGCTTATGCCGAAATCGCGGCCGGCCCCGGGTCCGTTGTCACCCCAACAACGGCTCTGCTTGCAATGAGCATCCGTGAGGGAGACGTTGCCTCGGCCACGGAGCATTGGCGCACCTTGGCAAGCCCCGACGTTTGCGCCACCGCATCCTTCATCGAGCCTACTGCCATGTTCGCCATCGCCTTGATTGGTTCCGGGCAAGTCGTCGAAGGTCTGACTCAGTCGGACATGATGTTTCAACGCATCCGGGCGTCCGAGTCCGAGGGGCGGCCTCAGCTCGCCGAGGAGATAGACGAGGGCGTCGACTTTATCCACCGGTACATGGAAACACGCGGAATCGCCGATCCTCGTGATCTGGCATCGCAAGCGTCGAGCATTCATTCGCATGTCCTGTCAGGTTCACCCTTCCCGTCGGTGACCACGGTCTCGTCATATGAGGAAAATCTCGATCCGCACGCACACAGCACCGACTTCAAGGGGTCGTCGCTCATTGCTGACGATCTTGAGGGCAGCCACGGCCGAAAAGGCCCTCGTCTGAACGAGGCCCTCAATCGGTTCCGCAACATGCGCCGTGCCGGTCGGCATCCTCGTTACATCACCTACGCCAAGCTGATCTCGGCTGCAGCCCGTGAAGGCAAGATGGAGCTGTGCAACGATGTCCTCGCCATGGCTCGCACTGACGTCCCCTTGTTGGCACAATACCCCATGGTACGATACGGTTGGTCGTCAATTCTCGATGCCATGGTTGGCGCCTGCCTGACCCAGGGCAATCGCGGACGAGCCGAACAATACCATCAGGAGCTGCTGGAAATGGGCGCCGCGCCATCGGCCAACACGTTTGGCCTATACATTACCACCCTCAAGGACTCGACCAAGACATTTGACGAGGCCTCTGAGGCGCTGCGGATCTTCCATCGTGCCAAGAGCGAAGGCGTGGAACCCAGCTCATTCTTGTACAATGCCCTCATCGGCAAGCTGGGCAAGGCTCGCCGAATCGAGGATTGCCTCTTCTACTTTGATGAGATGAGGGCCCTGGGCGTCAAGCCGACATCTGTGACGTATGGCACGATTGTCAATGCGCTCTGCCGAGTTAGCGACGAGAAGCTTGCGGAAAGCCTTTTTGACGAGATGGAAGCCATGCCCAACTACAAGGCCAGACCAGCCCCATACAACAGCATGATGCAGTTCTTCCTGACGACGAAGCGCGACAAGAGCCAGGTGCTCGCTTACTATGAGCGCATGAAGACCAGGGGCATCATGCCCACGTCGCACACGTACAAGCTCCTGATTGACACGCACGCAACCCTCGATCCTGTGGACATGACGGCGGCCGAAGAGGTGCTTGGCAAGATTCGGTCATCGGGACAGCGGACGGAAGCGGTTCACTACGCATCACTCATTCACGCAAGAGGTTGCGTCCTGCACGACATGGAAGGCGCGCGGAAGCTGTTTGACAGTGTCGAGAGCGAAGGCCTGGTGCCCGTCAACGCCAGTCTGTTCCAGGCGCTTTTGGAAGCCATGGTGGCCAACCACAAGGTGGCGGACACGGAGCCACTGCTGGTGCAGATGCGGAAGAAGGGTGTCGAGCTCACGCCGTACATTGCCAACACTCTGATCCACGGCTGGGCGGCGCAGAAGAACATTGACAAGGCGCAGGAAATCTACAGCGCCGTGATGAGGGAAAGGCGTGAGCCGAGCACGTACGAGGCCATGACGAGGGCTTTTCTTGCCGTGGAGGAGAGGGAGCAAGCCAAGGGCATTGCCGGCGAGATGCTCACCCGCGGGTATCCCAATGCCGTGGTCAACAAGGTGCTAGAGCTGCTCGGCGGTGGCCAAGAGCCCCTCGTGGAGTGAGGAATAGGTGCGGCAATGGCTGAGCGTCTTCATTTCCTTTGTCATGGTCCATGGTCTGCGAGCCTCTGACATGATACCTCATTGCAAATGACGTGGGAAGGGGTTTGGGGTGTCGCGAGAGAGTGACGAGAGGTTTTTTTGAATTTGGACGAATTTTTTTCCGTCGACATTTCTGCACGGCGTTCAGGGCATGGTGAAAACGGGAACTGGCCTCGGGAATTGGCCTCGGGAACTGGTCTCGGGAACTGGCTTCGAAACATGGGCCTGTTTTTGCAAAGGACTGGCTGGCATCGGAGTTTTTGACACATCTCCACTCGGTACAAAAAAGGCCAATCTTAGCAGCAGCAGCCGAGACGAGGCGGGATGAGAGCTCGCAGCAAGGTAGGTGAGTGCGACAGGGAAAGATGAGGAATCAGCGACCATTTAGACGTTTTCAAATGCGACCAAGATATGGCAGCACTATTGGTGTGAGCATGACGTCGAGGTATGAGGATGGTGGTGAGAGCAAAGATAGAGAGCAAAGACACCTGACGGTTGGTTGTTCGCACAGTCCACGTTAACAGTGCGCGCCCGGGTGGGCTACGCACTGTATGTATGTACAATGTAGATTCATCCGCATGCAGACAAGATGCCAACCTTGACCCGCAGCAACATGAGCAGCCGGCGTCACGGCACAGAAGCACTACCGCAGGCAGTCAACATAGCAGCACAGGGACCCTCGATGCCGACGCGACGTGAGACGGTGGCCGTCTCGGCGCCGGGCAAGGTGCTGCTGGCCGGCGGCTATCTGGTCCTGGACCGGCGGTACACGGGGCTCGTCTTGGGGCTGAGCGCGCGCATCAACGTGGTGGCGGCCGAGATTCGGACGAGCGAGGGCGTGCAGCTCAACGAGATTGCCGTCGACAGCCCGCAGTTCCTCGAGGCACAGTGGCGATACGGCTACCGTCTGGCGCCCGAGGGCGGCGGCATCAAGGTGACGCAACTGCAGGTGTAGGTTTGGACCCCGATGCCCGCCCGGACCTCACGCGCCCTGCTCACAAGGCGTTGTTGCCCTCGATAAGCAGAAACGAAGTCTCGCCCAACAACTTTGTCGAGACGACGCTCAGCTACGCCCTCACGTACGTGGACCGGGTCGCGCCTCGCTCGTCGGGCCACAGCATCGGCGCCGCGCGCCTCGTCATCCTCGCCGACAACGACTACTACTCCCAGACGTCCGACTACTCCCAGACGTCCGACTACTCCCAGACGTCCGACTACTCCCAGACGGCCAACTACTCCCAGACGGCCGCGGCCTCGGGCGAGGAGGCGCGCCGACGCTTCGCCAAGTTCCCGGTCCCGCTGAGCCGCGCCCACAAGACGGGGCTGGGCTCCTCGGCCGCCCTCGTCACCTCGCTGACGGCGTCGCTGCTCAGCCACTACCTGCCGCGCCACGTCTTCGACGTCTCGACGCCCGCGGGCAGGACGACGCTGCACAACCTGGCGCAGGCGGCCCACAGCGCCGCCCAGGGCAAGGTCGGCTCCGGCTTCGACGTCGCCGCCGCCGTCTACGGCTCGTGCACCTACCGCCGCTTCTCGCCCGACCTGCTGCGCCAGCTCCCCGAGCCCGGCGCCCCCGGCTTCGGCGAGGGACTTGCGCGCCTCGTCGACGGCGCCCCCGGGTGGGACGTCGACGTCGACAGCGGGGGGCCGCGCATGCCCAGGGGCGTGGCGCTGCGCATGTGCGACGTCGACTGCGGCAGCCAGAGCGTCGGCATGGCCAGGAGGGTGCTGGAGTGGAGGGGCCGCGACGCCGAGGCGTCGACGCGCCTCTGGGACGACCTGCAGGCGCGCAACGACGGGCTCGCCGCCGCGCTCCGCGACGGCGCCCGCGCCGAGCTCCCCGCCGCCATCCGCGCCGTCCGCGCCCTGGTGCGGGAAATGGGCCGCCTCAGCGACGTGCCCATCGAGCCCGAGGCCCAGACGCAGCTGCTCGACGCCGTCAGCGCCGTCGACGGCGTCTACGGCGGCGTCGTGCCCGGCGCCGGCGGCTACGACGCCGTGGCCCTCGTCGTCGACGACGACGACGAGACGCGGCAGCGCCTCGACGCCCGCCTCGCCGAATGGTGCCGCGACAAGGGCGCGCGCGTCAGGCTGCTCGACGTCAAGGGCGAGACCGAGGGCGTTCGGCGGGAAGAGCTCAACGTGTACGCCGGGTGGTTGTGACGCGTCGGCGGCGCTGCCAGACGGACTGGAAAACATACCTCCCTTTTACCTGTCCTGCGGATACCTCTAACCGTGCTACCAACACCGAGCAGGACGAAACGTGCCGGTTGAAGGCAATCTTGCTTCCTGTATTAATCATTATCTATATCGTTATTAATGGTGGTGTGAGGACGGAATGGTGCCGTTCATCATGTTGTCTGTCCATGGTTGTTTTTCCGCCGCGCCCCCCCAACTTTTGTTTTGTTGTGACCCCGTCCCTGTCATGGTGCCGAATCTATCCCTTCTATCAAACTCAAGTACTCCAGAGAAAAATCAAGCAAAACCGGCGCAGCCCATCTCGAGAGCGAGACGGGGCGCAGACGAGCACAAAGGAGTGGAAAGGGGGACAAAGAAAAGGCGGGCAAGCAAGAAGCTCGCTCCCAACCTCCAAGGAACAAAGCCCCCCTCGTCGCGGCGCCCAATGACGCAGGTATCCCAAAGAAGAGGTAGACGAGCAGAAAGGAAGAAAGAGAATATGGTGGTGGTGGTGGTGGTGGCAGAGAAGGAGGGCGTCCATCACCAAGCTGACCGGCTCGGGGCGTGGGCGCGCGCCGGGTGGGCCGAGGCTCCGGCGGGCCGTGACGGGCGGGAGATTTTGTTAAACGAGGGTGGGCGCGTGTGCGGCATGGCCTCGAAGACGCCGATGCGGCTGGCGGCGGCCTTTTCGCGCAGGATGGTGAGTCTATGGGCGAAGCGACGTCAGTCTCGGCTTGCTCGTGCGCACTGCGACCGAGGGGTGCGCTTACTCGTCTTCTGATACTCCCGGGAGCGAGACGGGCTCTTGCTTGAGGTCAAAGGGGGCAGACTGTGGATGCTGGTTAGCAACGTCCCACAAGAGGCACGACGGGACACGAACAATCTCCATGGCCGGCTTCTGCTTGGGCCGGCGCTGCAGAAGAGTCTGGACCCGCGAGCAGAGCATCGTGACGTTGTGTGGCTGCTGTTGCGATGCCATCTTTTGTCGCGACGTTTCCACTTTTTTTACTTTTTCTTTCCGTCGAGCCGGAGAATGAGTGAGAGTATCGCGGCTGATGTGTTGAGCCTCACTCGTCTGTTTTGATGTTTCCCGTCGTGGGTGCGTCCAAAAGGCGTCCAAAAGAGTGGAGGGAGGGCCTGATGTGAGATGTGAAGAGAACGTAGGATGACGAGGCGACCGGCTGAGAGATGTGACGAAGATATAGGATATATAGTAGATGTGCGATCTCGATGCAGGACCTTTGACGGCTAGAACTCCCTCTCTCCCCCCCCCCGTCTCGAAACGAGGCTTGGACCCGAGTCGCTTCCAGGCCCGAGCTCACGGTAGCAGCAGAGCTTGAGCGGACAAACGAGTCGCGTCCTTGTCCTGTTGGCGGGCGGTGTGCAAGGTTGGAAAAAGAAAGCAAGCACCCTGGCTAATCAAAGCAAGCCTTGGTTGGAAGCTCCGATAGCTTGGGGCCTTGAGATCGAGCCCATGGAGGGAAAAAGAAACGAGAATCCTCAAAAAAATAATATAATAAACAAGACAGGCACGGTAGGCTCTGGCGAAACCCGAGGCCCCGGAGACGCGCGTGTATGAGGCTCGAATTAAAATGGGAAAAAGGGGACGTGGGCCCAGAAAAAGAAAGAAAGGGGGGGGCAGAAGGAAAAGGCCACGCAGTGAAGCGTGGGAGGGTTCAAGGGGTGGCACGTCGACGACGTCAACGCAGCTGTCTGCCTGGACTGTCTCCTGCTCACTGGCTTCCCGTGCTGGGCCCCTTGTGTGGCCGGCTGCCGAGCGGGACTCGACTCGATATATAGTACCGACTACAGGGCAAGCACGCAGGCATGCAATGCAGACTTGTCATGCCATGCCATGCCATGCCATGCTGCCGCACACGTCGCGGCGCGCAGCCTGAGCCAAAAGGGGCCTGAGACGCAACGCTGGCGCAGCTCCCAGAGGCAAGGCCAAGTAGACCGGAATGCAGCCCGTCGGGCTCGTCGAGGCACTGGAATCCGGGATCGGAATCGAGATCGGAATCCGGGCCCGGCAGTTCCATGTCTTATGTCTTGGCTTCGGGACTCGAGCGCGGCGAGGTCACTTCGCAAACGCAAGGAGAAATGGGCCTCGTCCCTCGACGCCGCTTCGCCGGCTGATGCAGGGTCCATTCTGCGATGCCTTCCTCCGAGGGCCAGGCCAGGAAATGCGAGCCTCCGATCCAGCCTGTGCCTGTGCCAGGCTAGCCACTCCATCTCACCGTCGCCCTCCCTTGCTGGGTGGGACCATGACGTCTCACCACTCGCCCTCTTCCAGAGACTCACAAAGTGTGACACAGAGTGTGACGATATTCGCTTCCTATCATTGACGCGTCGCTTCGCGCGGCAATCGAGAGAAGCGGGCCAGGTGAACGAAAGGGACCCTTTGTTACCCGTCTGACTCCCACCAACGCAGTCCATCTCCCCCCGCAAGGGACCCTCTCACCCCCGCCCCGTCAGGTCCCAGTCGCGTACCATCGCACATCGTGTCTGTCTTGGATGGGACGCGAGGCCGACAGAGTGTCAAGTCAAGCCGCATCTCTCGCTAATCTCGACCCTGTGACCGGGGTGGGGGGTGGCGCCGCCCATGGTAGTATGTACAGCAGCGCGTCCAGGGTCGCCGCCGGCGCAGATTTCCAATCACTTTGGGTGTTCTTTGACGTGGAAGCTCTTGGATTTGACAAATTGCTCAAAGCCGAAGCGCCCCAGCGTCTGACCCTTGCCCGAATTCTTGTACCCGGTCCACGCAAGATCCTGCCGCCTCGGATGTCAGCGCAAAAGCAAGCCCAGGCATGGTCGGGTTCGGGTGGCCAAGGGGTCGCCAACACATACCGGACTCGGGTAGTCGCATCGGTTGACAAAGACAGTCCCTGCCTCGACCTCGTCGGCCAGCTGGTGGCCTCTTTCCGTGTCCTTGGTCCAGATGCTAGCCGTCAGTCCAAACTCGCTATCATTCATCAGCCGGACCGCCTCTTCGTCGCCCTTGACCTTCATGACTGGAATCACAGGGCCAAACGTCTCCTGCGTCATTACAATCATGTCGTGATGGACGCCAGTGAGCAGCGTGGGCTTTACAAAGTTGCCCTTTGTAGGCGCGTTTTCAAAGCTTTCGTTTTCCGGCGTTGCATCCTTGGCCCCCTTGTCCAAGGCATCCTTGATGTGAGCCTCAATCGTCTCCTTGGAGCGCTTGGAAATGACGGGTCCCACGTGCGTGGCCTTGTCAAACGGGTCGCCAAGCTTGTAGCCCTTGAGCACCCTTTGGACCGCCTCGATAAAGGCGTCGTGGATTTTGTCGTCGACGTAGACGCGCTCGACCGAGCAGCAGCTCTGGCCCGAGTTGAAGACGGCGCCATCTACAAGCTCCCCGGCGGCCCAGTCGACGTCGACGTCGGCCCTCACGTAGGCCGGGTCCTTGCCGCCCAGCTCGAGCCCGACATTTACGATGCGGTCGGCGGCCGCCCTCTGCACCGCCAGCCCACCGGCGACGGAGCCGGTGAAGCACACGAGGGCGACGCGGGGGTCCCGCACAATCGTCTCCATGAGGGTGGGCGAGCCGCAGTGAAAGTATTGCACGACGCCCTCGGGCAGGCCGGCGGCGGAGAAAAGTTGGGCCACACGCTCGACGACGGTGGGGGTCTGGGGTGACGGCTTGAGAATGACGGTGTTGCCAGCCAGGATGGCGGGGACGAGGGAGTTGACGAGAATCAGGTAGGGATACTGAGACAGAGATTAGTAGTAGATGGCGGCCGTGGCCGAGGTCGCGACTCACATTCCACGCAAACAGGACCAGGACGGGTCCGACGGGCACCTTGCGAATGAAGCGCTTGAACCCCTGTTCAGGCTCGCCGTCCGTGTCCCTGAGGGCCTCGTCGCTAATCTTGAGCATGTACTCGCCGCGCTTGACGGCCGTGGCAATCTCGGTGGCGGCAAAGGCAATGGGCCGCCCCATCTGCACCGTCAGTTCCTCGGCTAGCTCGGCCTGGCGGTCGGAGAGTCCCTTGAGGAACTTTCTGACGACATGCTGTCGCTCGCGCAGGGTCGTCCTGCGGAAGCTCTGGAAAGCCTCGGTGGCGACCTTGGGCAGCAGGTCCAGGTCGGCCGGCGAGGGGCCGTTGCGGGTGAGGATGGCCTCGTTTGTGGTTGGGGATATGGTGGTGATGACCTCGACAGACATGGTGGGCAGACGTCTCTCGAGGGTCTCTGATCAAGGTCTGATCAAGGGTCTCTGATCAAGGGATCAAGGGTCTATGATCAAGGGTCTTGTGCGGTCCGAGGCAGAGGGCAAGCTGGGCGGGATGCGAGGTTTGAAGCGAGGGAGCGAGGGAGCTTTGCCTCGTCGCGTCCTAGTCAGGGCACTCACTGCCCAGGGCACCTGCCCCCCGACCCCTCGTTGGGTTCCCGGAACCAGGCGGGTCCGCACGAGTAGCGGCACTGAGCAGGTATCGGCTACGTCAGGGCCTTGGGGGGTCGGGGTACCGCCGAGTTCGGGCCTCGGGTCGCCACAACCTCCAAGGGGGCCCATTGACCTGGAAATTTTCACACGCCTGATCGCTCCAAGCTGGCTTCTGACTCAACGAAAAGGTACTGATGAGCTGCTCCCAAAGTCAAGCACGAGGTGCATTCCGTGCCCACGTCGAGTAAAAGGCTTCGGGCGGCAGGAAATAAAGAGACCAATAGCTTTCGACGATGATGAACACTCGCGCCGACAACAACAACGGTCCGAGAGCTGTCACAGTCCACCTCGCACACCGATCTGTGCGATGAACGCAGACGCTTTCTAAAAGGACAAGAAGAGCACTGACGGTCGGTGCAATGGCCATGGTCAGGGCCGACGCTCGCCAAAAGACTTTCTCGACGCGGCTAGGAAACTCGAGGTTCCAGGCTATGAGATGAAGTCCCCCAAACAGCATGATGGAAAGGATGCTGGTGAAGATCATGACTCTATCAATGTGCTTCTTCTGGTACTTGCCCTCGACGACCTGGTGCAAGACGCTCTGGGGAATATAGTAGCGTCGGCCTTGCAGAAAACTAATGGGGGCAGCCTCGGCGATGCGAGCGAAGGCGTCGGGCGAGACGAGGGCATCCGCGTCCATGTAGAAGGGGGCGCCGACATCCTTGGGCTTCGACCACTCCGAGAGGTAGATGATGAAGGCGCACGAAGAAAAGGCCAGCGTGCTGATCTCGAGTGCCGAAAAGGGGATATTGCCCATGCGACGAACGACAAGCTGGACCGCGAGCCAGAGCACCTGGGCCAGCGCGAGCAGTCGCACCAGGCCATCGCTTTTGTTCCTGTCGTTGATCTCGTCTGCTTCGAGCCGTGGGAGCCTCGCGATGATTCCATGAGTCCTTGCCAGGGCAAGCTGCTTGGAGTCCAAGACCCATATGTTGCCTTGCAGCGGTGCGATGTGCCTCGCCTTGTAGTCGTCGTCGCTGCCCAAGACGGCACAGGTGTCGGTTCGAGCACCGGTGGCCAGCGCCAAGTGTGGTCCGAATGGCCTCCATGGAATATCGCCCAGCCCCCTGAGATGGTTTTCCTGGCTCCGTTGAAAATCCAGCAGAAACTCCGAGGGCGGCGTGCTAGACTCACCGAGCTGACTTTGACTCCACGGTGTGAGCCCAATCCTTGAATCCATGGATGGCGTGGCAAACTCATACCCTTCCATGTCTGGTTCGGGCTTTGGGCGTCTCAGGGAGCCGTTGGGACCAGATTGTGCTCGACACAGCTCACCTGGCTCACCGGGATCCGAAAACCGCAGCACAATCCCTCCTATATTCGCCAGGATTGTATGGGTGAGCGACCAGGGGACGCCATCGTCCCTCGCCAGCTCCTCCAAGCACGGGGTGTTGACCCAGCAAGCAAACAAGTTGGTCGTCGAGATGCCCACGAGGTACTCGGGAAAGGCGAGCATGATGGCCATCCACACGAGCTTCCGTCCGAGGAGGTACGCTTGTTTGCGGAGCTGCTGCAGCTTGGACTGCGGTTTGAGCTCAGGAGGTACCGTGAGGTGAAGGACGGACCATGTTGAGAGGATGATGATGCTCGTGCAGCTCCAGACGATGTCCATGGTCGACCGAATATCCGGCGAGTTGACAAACCCGCTGGGGGATGTTGTGGGAAACGAACAAGTTGGGGAGAACTGGATCATGACGCCCTATCGTCTTTTGGCAGCACAAACATGTGTTTATTTCTGGAGAGAGCCATCTTTTCGACGGGGGCATTAAGCTTCTTCAACGTCATAATGGTAGTACGAACAGAGGCCGTCATGCTGTGCCTAGCCGGACTCAGACATCAGGCAGCCCCCAAAACCACTCCCGGGTATCATGCATTTCTGTGGCAACGTATCATGGACAAAGGTCACCTCAACCTCCTCTTTAAGCTACGTAGTCTTTCATCCACACCGGGGACGGGGGGTCAAGCCTTGGGGGCCAAAAGTCGACACCTCGCGTTGGGCTGACTGGGTGTCCGGCTAGTTCGGAGCAAGATTTACTTTGCAGTAGTAAAGTGCATGATGCATTCCTCTACAAGACAGCATCAAGTCTGTGAAAGGCCACCCTGACGACGGTATTGCCGTCCTGCACGGGATAAATATTCAGTTTGATCAACGGGGGCAGTTGTGTTGCAGACTTCCTGGAAATGTACAATGAGCATGCTGATGAGCTTCACCAGGAAGCAATCATGAAGCCTTCTACGGTTTGGCTGTTGGCCATCAAGACATTCTTCCAGGACCCGCAGTCCCAGCTGTTGTTGGGTGCGGTTTGTTGCCGTGGTGCTCTCGCCCAACATATATTCATCCCTCTTCCATTTCCTGAACCACATCAAGCCCAGCCATCATCATGGCATCCATCTTGTTTGACGTGCTGACAACGACTGCCGACGACCTTCGGAAGCTCCTGGAAAAGGGGAGCGTCACCCGCGTACGCATCGTGGAATCGTACCTCTCGCACATCAAGGCACACAACATCAGGGGTGCCAAATGCCGGGCCATCATCTCTACAGGCCCGAGGTTTCAGCTCATCGCCCAGGCCGCCGTGCTCGACGAGGAACGGCAGCACGGAAAGACATGGACAGAGGCGTGAGTGGGTGGTCTGCTGTTGGGGGCATGTGTGAGCCAGCATACATCCCTACTGGGTACAAGATCGGGGACAAGCCCCGGGGGGAGACGGTGCGTGAACTCGCCACTCTTTCTCTGAACCGACTGGAGGCTGACCCTTTTCCTAGACCCCCGCAGGCTCATCCACGGGATCCGCCGTTGGCGTTGCGTGCGGCTTTGCCCCTATTGCTCTGGGGACGGAAACTTCGGGGTCTATAGTGTCACCATCGGCCGTGGCCGCCTTGTATGCGCTGAAGCTCACTCCAGGCTCGGTTCCCTTGACGGGGATAATGGAGGTGACTGCCTGCTTCGACACAGTCGGTGGCATGGGCAAGACGCCTCTAGACGTGGCCCTAACAAGCGACGCTCTTTTAGGTTCCGCAGAAGGTGCGAGCTTGGCCTCTGTCGCATCTTCAGTCGAATTCGGACGTGTCTCGGTGGGCTTCGTCGACATCGAAAAATGGAGGCTTCCGGCCGGGACTCAAGAGGACGATCCCGAATACTTGCAGCAAACTGTAAGTTGAGGACGTGGCAACCTTCTAACGGTTACGCACTTACACCCCCACAGGCCAGAGAATACCAGGCAGCGAAAGATGAGCTGCGCAAGAACGGGGTCAAAGTAGTTGACGTATACATCATTCCTCCCGAGGCCTACATGATTGGGGACACCAACGTAGATGATCTGACGGACAGCATCATAAGTACATCTCTGGCAAAGACAAAGATGAGAAGCGAGTCTGGAGGCTCACGGTTTGCTGTGGCTAGGGCAACAAGCAAAAGCCGGCTTTGAACGATACTTGAAGGCCTTGAAGTTCTCCAAGGTCCGTTCATTGGAGGAGGTCATCGAGTTCAATCAGGCCCATGCAAATGTCGAATTCAACAATGGTACGGCTAGACAGCTGACTGCTTCCTCTGGGCCAGTCTGACCAGTCTCCATGCAGACTATTGCCCCAACCAGGATGGCCTTGTTGGAATCTTGAAAGCGTCACGGCCGGACCAGGATGCCGCTAGGTCTCTCGAACATTGCAAGCGTTGGGCAGCCACGGAAGGCATCGACAAGGCCATATCCGAACACGGAGTGGATGTAGTGGTGTGCTGCTCTGACAGCTACTTTGCCGGAGTTTCAGTGGCATCTCGTGAGTACCCGTAGAGACGGATCCTTCACCTGGGAGACTGAACGCTCAAATTTAAACATCTCAGGCTATCCAATGGCTGCAGTTCCCCTGGGATATATCAAGAGCAGCGGACGGCCGTATGGCTTGCAAGCCATCGCACCCGCTCATCAGGAAAAGAAACTAGTTGCGTTTATGGCGGCGTGGGAGCGCATCTTTCCGCCACGACGTGTCCCGGACCTGGACGCTTGTGCGAAGGCGCGAGCCGATTGGTAGGTAGACATGTTGTCATACGTCGCTACGCGTACTCACAGGGACAGTATCAAGTCCTTGTACGCGATATAATGCCATGGTCAGACACCGCTTTCAGGCACGGGTGCAGACAGGCTGCTGGTCGTAGAGGACCACGCAGGTAGGCCGGCAGCTAAGAGGGCCGAATCAAAATGAGGCGGACCTGCATAGAGACTTGCCCTTGGAAATATGCACTTGGAGAAATTGGCCTTGAAGCAGGCATGTCAACGGCGAAGATGGAGGTGGGCTTGCTGGGTGTTGAAGTCGAAAGTGGAGGATCTGTAAATAGCTTACGAGTTAGTGTCGCGGACCTGCCGCGTGGTGTTAGCATAGCGCCTCGTACGGAAGGCCATAGCTATATATGTTTTAAAACTCTGCCACGTTAAAAAAAGTGAACTAGGCCTACACTAATGTATATAGAGTCGTACGTATTAATTCAATACGATAAAACTATATATTAAAGTATATAGAGCGTACTTACGAAGTATTTAAGTCGCGAACACACTTTTTACTTTAGTAGAATTTTCTTCCTACTACGTAACTCTTCCTACTTATATAAAGTCGTATTATTACTTACGAACGTACTTTCTACTCGATAGAGCTTTCTTCTCCTACTACGGAATCGTTTCCTTTAATATAAGGTCCTATAACTCCTTTCGATAAAGCATATTTATAATGCTACCTACCGCCGCCCCCCCCTCCTTTAAGCCGACCTATTACTGCCCTATCGATCGATAGGAGTATAGTAGAGTTAAGGAAGTTTATAGCAATACTAGATTTTGCCTAAACTACTATTAACGCTTACCTACGGCTAAGATAGTATAAACTATCGACCTTACGGCGCTATCGCCTTATATAGCCTGGAACTATAGAGGAGCGATAACGATTCTAATAGAACGGACTCGCTTTATGCTAAACACTTACGCTTAGGCCTTTAAATTAGCGAGGCACGCTCGCACGTAGAGTATCGTAAGTATATAAGCCCGTCGAGCCTTATTATCGGTCGATGTTTAAGCCGTATTTTAAGTCGTAGAAGGATACGTAGATTAATTCGCCGGTAGAATAAATAGAATAACGTACGCTAAGTATACGCTTCTTTTAAAGGCCGTATATAAGAGTAAGGGCAAGTGCGCTTTTTCTTTAGACTATAAGTATAAATCTTATAAGAATATAGTATAAGAAATCGTAACCTAATATCGGCCGATGCTCGCTAATAAGGATTAGTCTATAGTCTAAAGCGTATAGCTTACTAAGGCTACGATTAGGCCTATATTCTTTAATTATATAGCGTATTAAATAACTTCGATTTCGAAGTTTTTTAAAGAAGCGAGTATTATCGTAAGCAAAGAGATAGATAAGGTCTAGCTCTCTTTCTAAGTGTTCTACGATATAGGCCGGCCTGCTTCTCTACGTCCCGTGTGATTAAAAAAGAGGTCGCTTAAGGGTAAGTATAATACCTTACTACCGCTTAATAAGCCTAAAGTCCCTCGTATTAAATAGGAGTAGGTAATTAAGTCCGAATCTCGACTAATTAAGTCTAAATCTCGACGTATTAAGTAGTATAATACTCTTACGACTCTAATAAAAAACGAACGGCCGACTAACTTTAATATTAATTATAATTTTCTATCTCCCTTGCCTCTCGATATATAGGGCGATAGTAGCTAAGACGAGGATACGTAGGGCGGCTAAGACGAGGATATATAGGGCGGTAATACCGAGATCGATAATATATAGGGCAGTAATAGCTAAAGCGAGGTTATAGAACTAATAAAGATTAAGCTTAAGATTCGATTAAGTAGGTTAAGGAAATAGGTCTAGCTAAAAGCGGGGTATTATAAAACGATTGCAAGCGTATAGTCTAATACTAAATTTCTATATTACTACCGTCGCCTATACTACCTTCTAAGTTACTAACTTCTTCTCCTTCTTCCTTAGTATTAATAGTATCTACTATGTTATTAAATAGAGTCGTATAGTTAATATCGTGTTTTATAAGCTTCTTATAGACGCGTTTTATCCCTTTAGTTAGTGACTTTAGTAAAGAGAGACTAGGTTTTTACCTAGATTTAATATACTACTATAGCCGCCTCTATAAATAGATATACGTTAAGAAATACGGCTAATATAGCGGATTAAAGCCTATATTAGACCGTTCGGAAAGGATATCTACGCAAATAGTTATTATATCCTCTAGTAGGTAGGCGTTAAGGTCGTATTCGTTATCTTCGAAGATCTTATTAAGCGTATTAAGTCGATGTTAAGGGATAACTTTTGTAAAGTTCTATATAGTCGGGTTAATTAGCTAATAGTAGAGAGTCTACGACTAGCTAGGAATAACGTAAGGTCTTATGCGTTATTTACGAATATAATACGAATTCTAAAAACGTATAAAGTCGGTAAACTCCGTACGGATAATTAGTATAAAGATAAAGAGCATTATAATACAATCGGTAAAGGAACTCTAGACAAAAAGGTTATTAGCCGTTAGGTAGGAGAAGTACTCCTATTTCGGTATAGTTAGCAATATATATATATACTAAAGAGTAAAGGTAGATACTTACCCGCTAGAATATTAAACGGCTATTAGAGAGACGTCTTTACTAGCTCTTAATCCTTTAGTTTTATATACTCTTGCTAAATACCTAATAGTTGTTTAACTATACGTCTTAGCGTATACCGTCTCGTACGATAAGGCGCTCTTAGGAGAGGTAAAGATATACCGTAGCAATAAGGACTATCTCCTTTCTATAGTCTGTATAAATAGTATTTATTATTTTACCTCGCTCCTATAGAATATTAAGGTATTATATAAGCATACTACGTAATATACCCGAGGATACGCTAACGTAGAACTAAACTATTATTTAGGAATATACGTCGATACTACCGTAGATCTTAAAGCCTTAGGCCTTTAATTTATTAAGGCTATTAGTTAACTATACGAAGTCTAGACTAAGCGTAGTCTACCTAAGGCGATTGTTCCGTATTATATTCTAGCGTTAGGCAATATTAACTAAATAAAAGTCCCGGAATAAATTATAGAGAGCCCGTCGACTAAGGATATACTAATGTTAGCAGACGTACGTATAAAGATACGTGCGTCTAAGTCCTTATATTGCCGTACTTACTTCCGACTGCTTTATAAAAAAGCGTTTAAGTTCTTATTTACGAAGTTTAAGCTTATCTACTATTTAACGCTATAGAAGATTAAGTTCGCGCCGGATGCGCTATAGTAATCGATACGTAAGGATATACCCCTTAGACTAAAGTTTAAGGAGCATAAAGTAGTCGTTTAGAATAAAATTAAAGAAGAGTTCTTTAATCCGTGCTCGAAGATTAACTATATCCTACGTAAATGCTTATATCGGTTAATCCTAGGCTTTAAGTACACGCTATAGCGTTATACGAGTTACTTTAACGTCGAACTCTACCTTAAGTAGCCGTAGAATTATCCTTTAAAGCGTCTCGCTTTTTTTCTAATCTTTAATCTAAGTGCGAAAGAGTAAAAGGTTAATCTTAGATTAAGGCATTGTAATATACTATACGATAATATAAAATCTAAGGTAAGGAAAAAACTTTACTACGGTTACGTATTAGGTAATACTATCTATATAAATTATACTACGGAAGACTATTTTCCCGGCCTAGTACTAAAAAATTATTATCCTAAGGTATTTCCGCGTACGTTTACGTACGATGCGTAACTCTAGACTAAGCCGAAAATATTCCTAACTCTAGAGCTTATAAAGCATTCCTACTTTTTAAAAAGCTTAGTAAGAAACTTAGCGAGCTTCCTTAAAGTTAGGCGGTAGACTTTGCCGAAAAGTAACGTTATTTCGTCGTCGGAGTTAATATCGTCTAAATCGTCCTCTTTAGAGTTATACTTACGCTTTTTAAAAGCGCTTTTATACTTACCTTTGCCTTTAGCTAGGGACTTTGCCTACGATTTGCCTAAAAAATAGTAGTTAGTATAAGAAGGATATAAAACGTATAGGGATAATAAGGGACTTACGACTAAAAGAGCAGCTAGCGCTAGAGCGGTTTTAGTTATAGTTCCTATAGCTAAGGGTAAGTTCCTTATAGATATAATAGCTATCGAGCGCGCTTATATTAAAGCGATATTTAGTATATACGTTTATATCCTTTTATATAGCGCTCTATAGATGCTTTAATATCGTATTATAGTTTTATATAGTCGTAAGGTTAATAACGTATAGCTCTTCGATAAGGTTCGTAAAGCGTTTTATACGAAGCTTAAGTATATGCATATTTTAGTAAAACTTAGTAAGGAGTTTAATATATAACGTTATAGAACGTACCTCGTCGATAAGGCCCTTTCGGTCGATAAAGTCAATTATCTTAGACGAATAGCCTTTTACGGTATTTATAAACGCCTAGGCCGTTAAAGTAGGATTATACGTTAGCTAAGGGCTTATATAGTCGAACGTATTAAGCTATATAGTAGAGATATCGCCCGGAAGAAATAGCACGCGGTTTTTCGGAAACCTAAGAAAAGTGCTAGGCTTAATAGTAGGTTCGGCGTTTTTAGCAGGACTATCTTAGGTATGCTCGTCGCGTTCGGTCACGGTTATAGTCGATGTCGTAAGCGTCTATACGGTCGATATTATAGGTGTCTATACGATCGATATCGTAGGTGTCTATACGGTCGATGTCGTAGGTGTTTATATTAACGTTAGTAACGTAAAGGTTCGTATAAAGGGAACGTAAAGAGAACGATTATATACCTGCTTATCTATATTATTATCGCTAGTAGTATTAACCCCCGTATTATTCTTAAAGGCAATATTCTTCGCCGCCTTACCCTAAAGGGAAGGATAATTCGTCGTACTTATCTAATATTAGTAGTTTATTAACAATTATTCCTAGGGTTGCCT